>JALGBA010001792.1:995000-1595000 GCA_023970755.1 Azemiops feae | reverse complement strand
CTACATTAAAGTTCAAGCAACCTTCTTTGGCTGAATCATGAAAATCAGGGAGAGGAAGGAATAAGACCGGCATTTGCATCCCATTCTCTGTCCAAATTGAAGCTGAATGCCTAAGGAAGATTATGCTTATTATTCCCCTTGGAGAGAAGTAATGCAAAAATTTTCATATCAAACTTACTTGGGATCAAAGATTAAACTTGAACCTTGATATCCTTCTTAGTGGATAATAAATATTGCCTAAGTCAAGAGCAAAAGTGTCAATATTCTTTTATTTAGGATTATCATCTTCATCTGATCGCAATCAACCCTCCCCCCCAATCTAACCAGAGCACAAACATTCTTGAACCGTCTTTCAGACCAGACTCACTTTTTAACCACAAAGGCTGTGAGGTAATTTAGCTTGATACCTGATTTTGAAAGATGGAGCAGCTTGACTAACAAGGGTGGCGATTCCAATATCATTGTGCAAACCCACAACCTGAACAGCAGTTAGATAGCTATGTTTAAACATGGGTTTAATACATATCATGGGAGGGAGAGAGACTCCCATTTATGCAGCTCTAGTACCCAGTTAGCTGAATAAGCATTAACTCTATTATAATTTGATGTATTTTCCTGGCTCTTCCAGTTTTTGAAATGTGCTCCAAACATATCAGAAAAGGCCAAACAGAGCCATCACCTGAAAAAGTTTGCACAATCCTGATTTGCTAAGTAGCCAATTTTTCTTATGGATATCTTTTTAACATCACTACAATATATCTTTTCAGAATACTAATGAAAATGCTCAGGAGGCTGAACATAAGGATAGCTCCAAAGCAATCCCGTTAACCCAGGAGCCTTCAGAAGACAATGAAGTTTTTGGTAAGTCTCCTAGTGACATTATTTTTCACACCTAAAAAATCATTTGGTATAATAAACCTGAGATCCTGTTGCAAGTTAAATAAAATCTTTTTGTGGAGATTTACAAAACATGGCAAGCTCACATTGCAAAGAAAGATTGAATTAGTACAGAGTTCCCCAAACTTTCCAGGTTGGCAGCCCAGAGTGGTGGGGAGAAGGGGGATGATTTTGGGGGAGGGACAAGTGCATGTGTACGTGCGTGTCCACACGTGAGCACCCATGGTGACACACAAGTGGGACCACAAACACCTGTGACGATGCTTGTGCAAGTGGGACTGTAAGCACCTGCAAGGCTCACACAAGTGGGGCCATGAGTGGGGCCACGAGTGTCTACAATGAGGCTTGTGCAAGTGGAACCGCAAGCACCTGCAGTGATGCTCATATGAGTAGGGCCATGCGCACATGCACAGATGGGCATGCGTACACCGGCCACTCACGCAGCCTGGTGGCAATTAGACCATGGCCCGGTAGTGTGCCATGGCCCACAGGTTGGGGATTCCTGAATTAGGATATCACTTTACAAGACCTACATACCAACATATAAATGTAGAGGAGTATGCCATCACTGTGTCTGCATATATTCAACAGTGCATTGAGGATGTCTGTGTCCTTAAAAATATTGTTGTGAGGGCTAATGAAAAAAACATGGATGACATATGAGGTTCACAATATGTTGAAAGCACGAAATGTGGCTTTTAAATCCAGCAATATGTTGGCACTTCGGACAGCCAGAACCAATTTGAAAAATGCCATAAAAAGAACAACACCAAGCCCATTGTCAGAAAGTTCAGAACTTTTTTCAGGACCTGACAAATACCAGGCATATGTGGTAAGGCATCCAGGCCATTACAAACTATAAGGTGGTTCAATTGTGTTGTAAGGGTGACACAGACTTTTTAAAGAAGCTGAACACATTTTGGGGAAGATTTGAGGCATCATATAGCACCCCTGCAAGGAAAGCTGTGCCCCATCTTGATGAGCAAGTTCTTAGCTTTGATGTCACCTCTGTCTGGAGGACATTATGGAAAGTTAATATTTGGAAAGCAGCAGGCCCAGATAATATCCTGGGCATGTTCTTAGGTTATGTGCAGACAAGTTGGCTTGTGTTCTTATAGATATTTTCAATCTTTCATTGCAGCAGGCAATGGGTCCCATCGTGTTTTAAGACTGCCATTATTTTGGCACTGCCAAAAAAATCTACGATTACAGGTCTTAATGATTACCATCCGGTTGCACTTACATCTATCATTAGAAAACGTTTTTAGAGGCTGATAAAGGATATTATTGTATCCAACCTCCCTCCAACATTTGACTACCTTCAGTTTGCTTACTGTCCAAATCACTCTACAGAGGATGCTATTTCTTCTGTTCTCCACCTGAACTTGGCTCACTTAGAGGAAAGAAATACTCATCTGCGAATGCTGTTTGTTGACTTCAATTTGCCGTTTAATACAATCATTCCTCAGCATCCAGTAGACAAACTGGGCCTTTTAGGTTTTAATACTCCTTTGTGCAATCGAATTCTTGATTTTCTTATTAATAGGCCCCAGTATGTTCAAGTTGGAACTAATATTTCTAACACCATTTTCTTGAGCACAGGTTCTCCTCAGGGCTGTGTCCTAAGTCTGCTGTTGTTCACCCTGTTGACCCATGACTGTTGTGCAAGATTTGCCACCAACCATATTGTGAAGTATGCGGATGTTACAACAGTTGTGGGCCTTATTCAGGATGACAATGAGGGTGCTTACTGCTAGGAGGTAGAGGGTTTGGTGAACTGGTTTGATAAAAGCAGCCTCATCTTAAACGTAGGGAAAACTAAAGAGATCATTGTCAATTTCAGAAAAGGCAGGCACAGCCTCACACCTCTGTGTATTAATGATTCACTTGTAGAGGTGGTTAGCAGCATCAAGTTTCTGGGTGTGCGGCTAATGAGTAGGCTAGCTTGGTCACTCAACAGTGAGACACTGGTGAAGTGGGCATAGCAGTGCCTGCGTTTTCTGCGTCACTGTCCTTACCACTTTCTATACAGGGACAATCAAGAACATCCTGTCATATGGCATTACTGTCTGGTTTGGAAGCATTACTGCTTCATACTGGAAGGCGATACAGAGAGTGGTGAGGATGGCAGAAAAGATTATTGGTAGTTCACTTCCTTCTATTCAGGACATAGCATATAAGCAATGCTTGAGCATGGTCCGCAGGATTGTCTGGGATGCTACACATCCTCTTCATGACCTATATATATATATATATACTCAGGTATATATATATATATACTTGAGAAAAACAATCGAACACCAGGATAAATACAAACAAAACTGTTTAATAAACTTAGCTTTCGTCGACTAACTGCCGACGTCGTCAGAGTAAAATGCCGGAGGTTTGGAAGCTTGCTTATGAGACCGGCTGGTTTTGCACTCTGCTCATTGAGCGAGTTACCGGTCTACCCGCCCCAGTTGGCCGTATTACATCTAATAGTCTCGCATCCATCCGTGTGTTCCTAGACTCAGGAATCATCACCTCTCTCCTTGTCACTCTCCTTGCCTGCCTCGTTCATGTCTGAATACCCGTTACTGTGGACTGATCCCCTAACGCCTCTTGCCCTATGATCACCCCCCCATTGCTGTGTGTGTGCCCAGGCTCCCATCTTTGGTTCTTGCACAGGATGCATTGGGGATTTCTCCCCTTCAACGGTCATAGTTCTTTGTTGTCGCATGGGCCTGCAGTTCCGATCCTGCATTGGGTATAGGTATATATGTATGTATATAATATGTGTATACAACTATTATGTATGTGTATGGGTAGATATATACTTTGTTCTGAGAGCAGGCAACAGAATTTCATTTTTAATGTGTGCCAGTGTGCTCACAGTAAAAAAATGACAATAAAGGTTATCTTATCTTTAAAAAAAACCTCAGTTCAAACTAGGAATGAGTAATCTTTTGAAGCCCATACAGTGGCAAGGTTATTTTATAATGTAGGGTTGCTTCATGACTATGGATAGGATGTTCTCTGCTTGCTTCTGATTTGGCATGGATTTTTTTTTTCTTTATTTTATTTTAAACCAAGTAAAGCCGATGATCAACTGTTCCACAATTTTCCATATTTTCAAAATGGAATGAAACCAAAATACAGTAATTTATTCTGAGGTGTTGTGAAAGATTATGAGGATTTTCTGTAAAATAACAACTCTTCTGAACTACCTAGCCTGTTTGGGACGTTCTTGTTCTTTCTGCCAATGACTTCTCCCTTCAGTTGTAAGAAAACAGAAATTAAATATTTGGTATTTCTACTTTAACAAAACTAATGGTAATTCTGAAATGCAAGGAGTAGTTAGGAAATTGTAATTCATTATTTATTTTATTTGATGTAGCACTGCTCAAATCCAGGATAACTCTGTACAGCTCACAATACAATGAACAGAATTAAAAACTAAGACATGAATAAAACCAAACAAAGCAAGAACCACTAGAAAAGAGGAAATAGTATAAGATGTCAAATCTGGCAGGACACACAGAATATATACCCCCAATATCCAGCAAGCTGCTCCAACCAGCATAGCCCAAGGCCTAAAAGAACACACGGGGGACGTTTTCACAAGATATTGACTTATAAATCCAACAAAGCCAAACTGCTAGATACAATAAGGAGTTTATTGACAAAGTTGAAAATAAAGTATATATAGGGGAAAAGGGAGACAACAGACAGAACTTAGTTAAATTAGTTATGTGGCACCTCCTTGAATAAGGCCTTGGACTTCATCACAGATTCACTGTAGAGAAAATGGCTCAAGGTAGATCTTCTGGGCCTCCTGCTTAGATATTCCTATGGAGTCTCATTCCTATTCCCATTCACTTTCTTCTTACTTCTTAATCTCATCACATATCTTCAATGTTACAGAGTGTGGAAAATAATTAAAAGTCAGCCTCTTTTGAAGAGAAGAATTGCTGCTTTCTCCAATCAATGAAAATGTTGTATCTCTAATGCTCTGGATCCAGTCAGGAAATCAGAAATTAGTAGTTAAACCCTAACAACTCTTGAGGGAATTATGAAGGTCATCCCTGCTTTGTATAAATGGGATTAAACAGGAAAGACTATTCTGAGAAACAAAATCTGCTCAATTCTCCAGCATGATAGATGGAGAATCCATGAATGGGTTAGCTCTGTCTTCCTGCCCAATTAGACTGAGTCTGTCAAACTTGCCACGCCTCTCCTGGGCCAGACTCCCCAGTCCTGACTCAGTCTGGCCCATGACAGATGTGTTAGTTTGGCTCCCAGCAAATTAATTTTACCAGAGCAGGTAGGATTAATCCTTTTCTTACCCATTCGTGGATTTTTTCCATTTTCCAGACAGCGCTGGGACCAGCGCTGCATCTGATCACTTTAGGGAGAGACAGACAGGATTGCCTTCCAGGGAGGCCCTAGCCTCCAGGGAGGCCCTAGCCTCCATCTCTCAGTGAGATAGGCCGAAGCCTTCAAGCAGAGACAGAGGACTGTTTCTTAGGGAGGCCTTAGCCTCCATCTCCCAGGGCGATCGCGCGAAGCCCCTTTAGGGACAGAAAGACAGGATTGTCTATCAGGGAGGCCCTAGCCTCCGTCTCTCAGTGAGATAGGCCGAAGCCTTCAAGCAGAGACAGAGGACTGTTTCTTAGGGAGGCCATAGCCTCCATTTCTCACTGCGATCGTCACAGACACCATTTTGCGCACCGCATGGCGAGCGTCCTCGCCACGACTAGCCGGGCTGCTTCTGACCCTTTCGGCCCTCTTTGTAGCCTCTGGCTAACAGCATCCAGCGACTCACCATGCCCCGCTTCTCTTCCATTTTCTCTGCTTTTTAGCGAGACGAAGAATCCCCTCAGGGGCTTGTCATTGAAGCGGCGGCCATTTTAGGTGCCGCAGTCGCTCCCTCCGGCCACCATTTTGGCAGCTCCAGAAACCTGCACAGCCATTACTCCACTAAAGTAGCTTCAGAGGACTCTGAAACTAGAGGCAAGTTTCTGCAATAGCGCTTTTATCACAGTGTGCTGTCACGCCTTTTGGTTCCGCCGCCACCACCTAGGTCTTGTGCGCAGGCACCTATCACTGAAGTGATTTGCCACCACTAAACGAGATACGTGTGTGCTGGCGCTCACCGATTGTGGTTTTGCCACCACCGTATGCTTGACTGGCACACCGTGAAAGAGAGAGGTGTGCTGGCCGTAGACCTAACCAGTGCACTGAGGGGGCAGTCACTGGTCCTGTCACCATCAGGAGCGTTGCAGGTGTGCCAGCGTCCATTAAGTTGGTCCGGTAGCCACCATCAACCAAGAGTACTTGACTGACTCCAGGGCTGTGGCACACAGCCACAAACAGTACTCCGCTCCTCGTTATTGAAATCCCTCTCAGCCCACCACTGAGATATCTCATTTTTGTGATGGCAGACAGCACGGCACCTCAACCTTCACGGTGCCACTACCAGCACTACTAAAAGAAGCATAAGTCCTCCAAGCTGGAGGCTGCTGGAAAAATCAACACCAAGGCCAAGGCCATTTCTGGCAAAAGGCCTTCCAAAACGGCGGAGAATGAGGCCAGCAGGCACACACCCCTTCGGAGGCAAGCCACCATCCTGACCTCACAGAAGGCCTGGATATGGTCATGAAAGTGTACTAGCCGTACCATTGAATTGGTCTTGCCATCGCCAATTGCTACTAATGTGCTGGCTTTTACCATTGAGTGGTCCTTGCCGTCACTAAGTGAACTACATGTGAGTTGGCCGCTACCATTGAGTTGGACTTGCCGTCACTAAGTGAACTACATGTGAGTTGGCTGTTACTACTGCGTTGGTCTTGCCGTCACTAAGTGAACTACATGTGAGTCGGCCATTACCATTGAGTTGGTCTTGCCGCCACTAAGTGAATTATATGTGAGTTGACTGTTACCATTGAGTTGGTTTTACCATCACTAAGTGAACTACATGTGAGTTGGCTGTTACCATTGAGTTGGTCTTGCCGTCACTAAGTGAACTACATGTGAGTCGGCTGTTACCATTCAGTTGGTTTTCCCATCACTAAGTGAACTACATGTGAGTTGGCTGTTAGCGCGATTCCAGGTTCCCTCAGTCAGGGGGAACAGATAAAACCGAGGACGCTAGCCTCGCCATCGGCCCCAGTGCTCCCGGCAGTCGATCGAGCCAGCCAGCTGCTTGCCGGCTCCGCATCCCTGCCGCGATCCCGGTTTTGGCACGCAAGTCGCGGCCGCCATTTTGTGGACCATGAGGCCTGCCAGGGCAGCCTGAATATCTTTGGCCGGGACTAAATCAGCAGTAGTGCGGCCAGGAGGCCGATCGGATAGACTGTGGGCCATTACGAGGCCTCTACCCCCAAACCGGCGCTCTCGGCCCTACAGGCCCAGCGAGCTCCCGGCAGACCCACTTTCAGCGGCAGCCATTTTGCGGCCCTGCTAAAACAGCTATTTGGCCCTGAGGACCTCTCAGACCTGGATTCGGTCTAGTCAACTGAGCACACGCCAAAAAGTCCAAAGGGCCTAAAGGCCAAGCCTCGGTGAGGCAACCACAATCTTAGAGTGAGCTGGCACGCCTTTCGGCCCCGCCGCCACCACCTAGGCCCTGTGTGCAGGCACGTATCACTGAGATGATTGCCGCCACTGATTGGTAAAAGTGTGTGTCGGCACTTACCGATTGCGGTTTTACCGCCACTGAAAAGAACAAGCACGTGCGGACGCTCACCCATTGGGTCTTGCCACTACCTTATGCCCGGCCAATACATCACAGTGCGTCAGCGGGCATTGTCAGCCACTCGGAGCCTTAAGGGGCGTAAGGACTGTTAAGTGAGTCACAAGCCCTGGAGCTATCGCTGGTTTCCAGCATCTTGTCACACCATCAGGCCCGCTCCTGAGACACACCTCCCAAAGCCACAGGCTACCTTCTGCAATGGCTGACAACGCAGCTCCTCAGGCTGCGCAAGGTGTCCCCGGCACTCCTGTTCTCGGGAAGCACAAGTCCTCCAAGTTGGAGGCGGCAGGAAATCTTAAGGCCAAGGCCAAGGCCATCTCTGGCAAAAAAGGCTCTAAGGCCGCTGAGAAAGAAGCCGGCAGGACACACCTAGCTCTAGAAAAGCAGTTCTCCAAGGCTCAGCAGCTAAATACAAGGGGCAGGACACATGTTTCCCCCGCTCCTCAAGAGAGCTCACTCTTTAACCCCCAACTTGTCCCAGCCGGCTCACTAGTTCAAAGGGCCTGCTCCCCGGAATGCCCAACAGGGCAGGGTGCAGTTCTGTCCACTGATCATGGGCCAAGTCCCCAACTAGTGGCTTCCCTGGCCAGGGTTCAGTCGGTACCTGAGGCCACATTCACGCCCACAGCGGCTGGACTTCGTCCTTCTGAGCCTCAGGGGGTGGGACCCGAGCAGCTCCAGGCGTTACTCGCCCAAGCATTCGCCCAGGGCATGGCCTCCTCGTTTTACCAGAGCCCCAGGCCTGAATTTGTACGCCCACGGTTCCACCTCAATTACGGGCGGAAATTCCGGAATATCCGGAATCTATGTATTCCGATCACTCCTCTCAACAAGAGACTCAGGTTCCGAGGAGTACTGGTCAGCAGGCTTCCAATTGTCAGAAGATGAGGAGTCAGCTCCGGACCCCTCTCCCTTCGTTGGTCTCTTTGACCCAGGGTTGTTCAAGTCACTCCTGCTGAAGGCAACTAGGCTAATATTTGCCCCGAGCAGGAACCACAACCGGTTCCCTCCACCAGCCAGGACCCAAAACCGCTCTTCTCCGAACCAACGATTACGGAGAGACATATCCCTTGTCCCCCCTTTTTCCTGGACACTATCCGAAAGCAATGGGGGACTCCTGGCACCCTCCCAACACCAGGGGGAACGGATAAAAAATTGGTTAATGTTGCCCCGGCCTTGTCAGAGCTCCTGGAGGTTCTGACAGTGGGTGAGTCCTTAACACCAATTTTTTCCTCTTCCACCGTGCCAGGTGATATGGCTGAGACCTTAAGAGCAGAGGACAGAAAATCTGAGTTTTCCTTGCGCAGGTCTCACCAAGCCTCGGCATGGTCAGTGAAGGTGTCCACATCCACCTCCTTTTTTGCCAGGGCTTCCATCATATGGCTGAGAGAACTCCAGGACATGATTCCCCCAGACCAGGTTCGTGCTCACCAGAACCTGGGTAAGTTAGTGGCCACATCTGAATACATGGCGGACGCATCCCTACACGCATTGCACTCAGCCAGGGAGCTCTGCAACATCCAGAGCCCCAGTGGCTCCAGTTAACCGCCTGGCACTTGAGCGGCGGCTCCTGACTCAGGAGTCCTATTCCTCAGGTGTGATTTCCATGATTCAGACCTCCCGACGGCCTACAACAAACTGGATCTATGACTCCACATGGAAAAATTTCTGCCACTGGTGTGCAAAGAACCAGTTGGCTCTCTCGGCTATTACCATTCCGAGAATATTGGAAGAGCTTGGCGTCCAATACTATCCGCAGACAGGTGGCGGCTCTATCCACGGTGCTCACATGTGGCAATTCAGAGCCATTGGCTCAGCATCCCATGATGTGCTCATTTGTCAAAGGAGCAAGCAACACCAAACGGCCCATGGTTCATCGCTATCCCTCTTGGGATCTGCCGCGGGTCTTACAGGCCCTTACCTCACCGCCATTTGAACCCATCAGAACCTGTACACTGCGGTCCTTGACAACTAAAGTAGCCTTCCTGATAGCCGTCACTTCGGCTAGCCGCACTGGTAGCTCTCTCTATCAGAGATGACTTATGCGTCTTTCATGAGGACAGAGTGGTCCTTCGATTAGATCTATCCTCTATTCCTAAGGTTAATACCTTATTCCACAGATGGCAGGAAGTAATACTGCCAGATTTTTGTCCTCATCCGTCCCATGACTTGGAACGCCAGTGGCATGCCCTGGACGTTCGCAGGGCATTATGCTATTACATCAAGCGGAGGGCGCCATTTCGCAAGTCGGAAGCCCTCTTCATTTCCTTTCAGCCTTCTTCTATGGGGCAAAAGATTTCTGCCTCCACTATTGGCAGGTGAATCAGGGCTTGCATTGCAGGGGCGTGTCAGTCGCAGTCCCTGTCAGTTCCAAGTCATGTTACTGCTCATTCCACTCTCAGTGCTGCGACTTCCGCAGCATGGGCGACACAGGCGTCCATTGAGGATATCTGTAGGGCGGCGACATGGTCTTCGCCTTCCCCGTTCATGAGGCATTACAAGTTAGATAGGTTTGCCTCCGCAGATGCCTCCTTTGGCCGGAGAGTGCTACAGCACGTAGTGCCACAAGGTGGGACACAGACCCAGACTGCTTCCCTCCCATAGGGACAAGAGCAGCTTTGGTATGTCCCATTCGTGGATTCTCCATCTATTATGCTGGAGAAGGGGCATTGTCTTACCTGAACGCCTTTTCTCAGCATGATGATGGAGAATCCACACCCGCCCCTCAGTGTCCATCAGGTCCCGTGTCAGGGGTCCGGGAGCCAACATGTCGAACTGTCGTCAATAGCTGCGCCTTCGTCAGGACTGGGGAGTCCGGCCCAGGAGAGGCGTGGCAAGTTTGACAGACTCAGTCTAATTGGGCAGGAAGACAGAGCTAACCCATTCATGGATTCTCCATCATCATGCTGAGAAAAGGCGTTCAGGTAAGACAACGCCCCTTTTGTTTAATCAGGCCTTCCAGCATGGGGTCGATTTATTAGATGCTTTAACATGTACTGTTATTCCAAAACAACCAAATCAATAAAAACAAGCAGGAACCAGGAGAAATTATAGGTGAAAAATTGGGGCACATATTTCGTATCACGAGATTAGTACTTCCTGATATGGAGCCTGTCAGCAATGCTGAGCTGGAGAAGATATAGCGCAGATGAGGCTATTCTGGCGAGTGAATGGCGATTATTTAGTTCCAGTCTGGGATACGTTTATTAAAAAAAAGTTTTGGTCAAGCTTTTCATTTAGGTTTCTGACCAAAGCCCAGTCCAAGTATTTTCCTTGATTGTTTGGAATATATATTTGGAAGTAAAATACATTTCTAATTGGCTAAATAAAATAAAGAAAGCTAAAATATTCCACCATTTGAGGTACAGTTATTATTTGAAAATTAGAGAAATCATTAGATGCTATCCATGTAAATAAAGAAGTTTTTTTTTTTTTAGGAAGCCACTGAGCTGTGTTAATGAAGAGTAAGTCAGGAACTAGTCAGAAGGGGGAGATCTATGTTTACATTTTCTCAAGATCACTTGTGTGTGTCTAATCGCTTGCTTGTTTAAAATAACTCCTACACGAAAATTGATGGAATTTATTCTGAGGGGAATATCTATCACTCCACCCCAAAGTCATTTTGTAGTAGATACCTATCTTGCTGGCTATCTAGGCAAATCAAAACAGTTATAAAGTTTTAGCAGTTTAACATTTATTTGCATGATAACATTTAACATATCTGTGTTATCAGCTTTTCTCTTTGTGAAAGGTTTTCTACTAAAGGAGTCTCATCTTGCCTGGGATATTTTTGTTATGAAAGACTGATAACCCTGAGGGCAAATGTAATAGTAGGAGAGCTAGGTTAGTCCATGGCAGCAAAAAATCAGAAAGCTGGTAACACTTTTTTCAGCTTCCAAATTTTTTAAAAGAGTTAAGCTCTTGATTTTTTTTTATAGCCAAGAGAACAGAGAATCCCTGCCACATAAGAACTGGGATGTTAGGCAAGCTATGTTTGGAGGTAACTGCTTTTATTATATAATAATTGTTTTCTCAGTTCCTACTTTGGGTATGTTTTTATCCTGCCTATCTTTTAGGATATCTGTCTATCTTTTCTAAAGTCATGCAAATACTGACCATTTTATAAAAAGGATTATTTTTAATCATTGGAAAGACTTTAAATATAGCGGCATCCTTCTTCCTCTGGCCTATTCTATTTTCCCCAAACAGTATATACATAGTCATATCTTAGGAAATGTTGAATGAATGAAGCCTCACAGATTAAGGCAAAGATTCAATGGTTCACCTCCTGCTGTTGCAACATTTCTCATAGAAAAAGGACATTTGTTGTATTTTAAGAGAAGGTGATAAGTTACTAAAATTGTTTGTACTTCTTTGTGATGAAGGGAGAAGTCACTTTATATATTTTGAGCCAAAATCAGTTCATCCCCATCCAGACCTTTATAGCCTCCAGGCACTTGGAAGCATCACACCAACATCACTTGCCTGGTCAGGAGTAGAGATGTATAGCTGGATATCTTCAGCATACTGAGGATATTGTACCACATGCCATCAAATGACATAACCCAGTTTCGTGTAGATGTTAAGGAGGAAAGAGGAAAGACCTCACAATGAAGCATCCCACACTGCAGGGGCCTAGGACTTGATCTCTCCTCACCCTCCAACACCAATTGAATCCTGCCATGGAGAAAGGACAGGAACCACCCAAAATCATGTTTCCCATTCCCAGCCCCTGAAGCTGGTCCAGAAAGATACTGATATTGAAAGCGATTGAGAGATCCAAAAGAGCCAGGACAGCTGCACCACCCGCATCCTCAACCCTCCAATGTTCATCAGCAAGCTCAACCAATGACATCTCAATGCTCTACTTCAGTGCTATACATTAGACCTACCTAATTTACTGAGGTGTTCCTAGTTTTATATCCTGTGGGGTTTTTTTAGAAGACACTGATTTTTTCAAAAAGTAGAATTTTTGTAAATGTATATAGATTTAGAACAGGGGTCTTCAAACTTGGCCCTTTTATGACTTCTGGACTTCAACTCCCAGAATTCCTCAGCCAGGCATGCTGGCTTAGGAATTCTGGGAGTTGAAGTCCGCAAGTCATAAAAGGGCCAAGTTTGAAGACCCCTGATTTAGAATTTAAAAAGTAAGCACCGCAACACCAATGGTGAAAAATTAATTGAAGTTCTTTTATGTAGTATTAGTAGGTGCTGAGTTTTGAAGTATATCATGTGCATTATGCATTCAGTGCATTCTCGGGCAATGATCGACAAGATAAGACAAGGGAGCACAAATGAAAGGGAGTGAGAACAAGACAATTTACCTGGATAGCCTAATTGGCAAGCTTGATGGACTTGCTGTGCAGTGGATGCTGGCAGTGAGGTTACTGCAGTTCATGGCAATCTACTTGCTGGGCAGCTTCTATTGTCAATTAGAAACATAATTGTTCCTTGAAAACAAGCCACAGCATTAATGCCAAGTGGTGACAGACTGACACAAAGCTCATTCTGGTTGGAGAGCAGAGAGGGGCTGTTGCCAGATTGTGTCATGATCACAGGACAATCCTTCTCTGTTTTTATTCATTTTAAAAAATTTAATGGTACTATCGCACACATTGTCTAAATATATAATAATTGTTATGCAGAATACAGTAGAGTTTAATATATTTACTTGTGAGAAAGTCCCACTGAATTCATTGAAATAATTGTGTATTTAATGATTTCGCTTTGGCTGTGCAGTGCTTATTCATTTTACTCTTATTACTAGTACTAATAATATTTATTTTTACAAAACATACAAATTGGAGAGAAAAAAGTGACAAAATTCACAGTGTATGAGTGATGAAGTATTGATTAGTTTACCGATCAGCTAATCAAATTTAAATAAATATTCATTTGTAAACTAATGTTTTGTGTATGTATGGGTGTACAGATGCATGTGGGAATCCCTCATTTTTCTCATAGCTTGGTACTTAATATTTTCTTCCATAAAATGAAGATATTTCTGTTGAAGAAAATAGAATTCTGCTCAGAGGATCTCTCCCAAATATTAAAACTTAACATTCAAGGGAATTATATAGATCTTAAAATATATCATCTGAAAGAAAGAAATTTTGAATGAAGGAATGTTTTTCCATATTTCCACCTGAAAAGCTTCTTTAGAAGGTTAGGAACCACTCCTGATTAGTGAAAGAATGGGAAATTGAATAATAGGAAACAGAATTTTATCTCATTAACATCTGTAAGTTGCAGAATCCAAACCCTTTTATTTTCCTGTGGCAGTGGTTAACACCTCATCTCAATCTTCCAAAAAGGCTTTCAGGTTACAAATGTAGGTCTATAATTTCTTCAATGATTTATGGAAATATCTAAATATTTCATTCCGCATTTTGCAGTTCATCTGACTCTTATAAAGTCCAATGCTATTAGGCAATCCATGGAGTTCATTCTATCAATTTCTTTTTCAAAACCGGGAAGATTTTCTGATTTGGGCTTTGTTATACATAGTTTTCAGTGTAATGCTTCGTGTTCCATTCCAGCTAACAATACACACCTATATCTAGGCACAAAAACAAAACAAAAATTTTTCATTCCACCCTAAACAGATGGAATTAAGCCCATTTCTGTGACTGATGTGAGCTCTGAATAAAGGAGAAAACATTATCATACCGTTTGGATCCTATCTGCTGTCACAGAGATCTTAAATAATTAATTACACAAACTTGAGATTCTTTACACTTGATACCTAATTATGAAGATTTCAGCTGAGAAGAAAGGCACTGCAGTAAATTGGTGAAAAAATGAATGACAGACCTTTCACTCAGGCTCCAGGAAGCATCTGTTAGTGAGAACAAAGAAAGTTGTCTAGCTTGTACTCTTCTCAAGTAGAAAACATCTTCACTGTGCTGTACTTTGTGCAACTGTACGTTCAGGGCAAAACTCAGCATGGTGAATATCCAAGACTTCGCTCAGCATGTCGAATAGCTCCCAATTGGAGCTGGGTTGTCTTAGCACACTTCGAAGAACATCACCATCTAAAAAAAGAAGCAACATCTGACCATTACATCCTGATATGAACAAAACTCGGAATTCAGTGGTATTATTGGTGAGATTGAATCTAAATTGCCTCTTCACCATTGGTATATGTGATTATTATCCATTCATTTTATTAACAGTGATGTTTAAAATTAAATTTAGGTAGTTCATTCATTCTGAATCTCTTGTGTGTGTGTTTTTTTCAAAAATAAATCCTCATACAGCATCACAGATCCTATCTCCTCCTATAAACAGGAGAGACAAAGCAAGCTGTGGTTTAAAACACTTTCCTATCAACCAAGATGCTTAAAAAGTTTAACAATAATAATTAGAAATAGCAGGATTCCCAGAAGTTACAGTTAAGGATTCCCAGGGGTCACAAATAACTTAGGAGTTATTAATTATTTTTCAACATGATCAGCCTTACAGTACATAGACATTGGGAAGATAGTCAAAACTTGTTCCAGGTTTTACTGCTCTCTTTGCTTGTGCAAAACACAGCAGCGATAATATTGCCACAAAATTTTAAGATGTCTTGTGCTCTATTGGTCAGTGTTTCATTATTAAAAGTAAGTGGTACATTTATCTCTTATTCAATCATAGTTCAAGTGACATCAGTTCTGTTCATGTTGGGGGGAGGGATGTCACACAAATTATTTTAGGATGCACTAGAGGTTTACATTGTGATGTCTGTTTCCTATCCACATCTTGAACATGCATATAACCAAGCAGGAAATGGCAAAATGGCAACTTTATAGAAAGATAGTGGTAAAACTATCTACACCCCCCCTCCAAAAAAAAAAAGAATTTCAGCAGATTATTGACAATACAAAACATGAAGACCATTCTGGTCGGTATAACCTTTTATAGAATAACAGAATAACAGAGTTGGAAGAGACTTTGGAGGTCTTCTAGTCCAACCTCCTGCTCAAGCACACCATTTCAGACAAGTGGTTGTACAATCGCTTCTTAAAAACCTCCAGTGATGTGGCAACCACAGCTTCTGATGGCAAGCTGTTCCACTGATTAATTGTTCAACTGTCAAGAAATTTCTTATTTCTAGGTTGTTCTCTCTCTTTGATTAGTTTCCATCCATTGCTTCTTGTTCTGCCTTCAGGTAGTTTGGGGAATAGGTTGACTCCCTCTTCTTTGTGGCAGCCCCTGAGATATTGGAACACTGCAATCTTGTCACCCTTAGTCTTTCTTTACTAGATGTAACCAATTCCTGTAACCGTTCTGCATATCTTTTAGCCTCCGGTTCCCTAATCATCTTTGTTGCTCTTCTCTGCACTCTTTCTAGAGTCTCAAAATCTTTATTTTATATTGTGATGACAAAAACTGGATGCAATATTCCAAGTGTGGTCTTCCTGAGGTATTATAAAGCAGTACTAAAATTTCATGTAATTTTGATTCTGTCCCTGTTAATGTGGCCTAGGACTGCATTGGCTTTTTTGGCACACTGCTGGATTTCAGAGAAATGTTTTCAGAGAATGATAAAAAATACTTTGGCATAGTATTTTGAACCCAGATGCAGACTGTACCTTACTATAGTTCCCTTTTAAGCCAAGGGGGCATTTTTTTCAGAAGATACTTCAAAAGCCACAAAACATTTCTCTGAATTTCTAGGTCAACCTTGGCAACTTGAAGATACGTGGACTTCAGCTCCCAGAATTTCCCAGCCAGCATGCTGACTTGAAGTTGAGAGGAATTGAAGCCCACATGTCTTAAAGTTGCCAAGGTTGAAAAACACTGCTCTGGATCAAATGAAAATACTGCCATTGTAGTTAAAACAATGTAGGTAATCATTTGTATAGAAAGTGATGAAACCTTTGGATACAGGCGTGCTTAGTTCGTGGAGGGTTTTCTTAAATGGCTCAGCCAGTGACTGGCCAAGCAGAATTCTTATCATTTCAGTAGAACTACATCTAGGGAGAAGACTATTTTGAAATAATATCTAGGCTTATTAACAAGCCATTGCATTGCATCTCCTTAAGGATTTTGTTCAGAAGGCAAATTGTAAAAATTGAAAAGAGGACAACCAGCAGTAAGGACTCAGTTACCATGGTGATAAGTGGACATTTGGAAGACCTGAAAGACTAAATTGAGGATAGATCATCATGGAAAAACATCTATCTACTGCATGTAGTTGCTAGCAGTAGAAAATGACTTGGTGGCATATAATAAGTCAATCAATATAGTAAAAATTAGTTCCAGGTTGTTATTGGGTTCTTTATTTTTTTTATTTGTTGTTTTAATGAAATGATAGAAAAGAGAATTGAAAGGAACTAGTATTTACAGCTTCATACACTGGCACTTGTGTAGAAATACCCTGGTGGTGACAAGACGGCAAATCCCTGTGGATCCTTGATAATACTCTTCTTTATTTCAGAGACATTCAGATAAGTTTCTCACTCCAGTCCCTTCTTGATGCTGCTCTTGTCTTTTTTATAACTTCAATGAAATGCTTGATTTATCAGGTTTTCTTTCTGAATGCACAGCTCAACAGGGTATATAAAGACCCATTATACTGTAGTAAGAAAGGTCAAATATTGCTCTCTTCCCAAACTGGTTTAGTTTGTGGATACAATCAAATGATGGCATTTTCTTTTGGCGTCTTTTTCTTGGATCAGGGCAGCATTTTCCAACCATTTTCTAGGGATAGCTTGGTATAAGTGTAATGTTATATTTTATACTTAGGCAAATTTGTTTGCTTACTGAGTTTGTGGGCCATCCTATTCCAGACAATTCTGGGAGGCTTTACAAATCTAAAGCAACAACAAATATGGAACAACTCCAGCCATAAAACAATTACTAGCTGCTGCTTCCAAATCAATTACCAATGAGAGCAACTTAAGAAATGTATTTGTCATTATCAGTTGTAACTGCCTGTCAAACGGCCTATAAAGATTTCTTGAAATCTTCAAGCTCTTAAAGGAGGCTTTCCAGTTTCCGGATATCTCCATACATCTTGGTTGTGCTTGATACAATTAGCTCATAACAATTTAGTTACTTATTTCAAAATAATACACTTCTCCTTTAGGCATTTCAGTGGGCTTTTTTTTTTTTTAGTATTGTGGCTTTCTAGGTTATAATTATTAAGTTGTCGGAATTAAAATGAATGAGAAATAATTACATTACTTTTACTAAATTAAATATTAAAATTCCACTTAAATAAAATATTTTTTCCACTTGTTGGGAATGCAGTTTTTGACACTGAACTCTAACCCCAATTACTCTTCTTGGCTTAGAAAAAAACGTATATTTTTAAAGAGCTTCTTCTGTCCAAAGGAAAAAGGGAAAGATGGCATGCAGATCACAACTTTTGAAATTCTTCCCTCTGGGATGTTTCATCGGGAGAGAGGTGGATTGAGACTAGAAGAATCAGCAGCATTCTGAGTCACTGCCCCTCCCAAAGAGAGTTATTTCATTTTTCTGGATTTGTGTTCTCTGCATCCTTAGAACTAGTGCTTTTTCAGGCTCTAACCAGTGAATTCTGAGGATGAACTAGATCCAAACATCTGTACGGAATTCGTTTCCAACATTCCAGAATGACATGCAGAGATTGGGAATTTAATTTCTTTTCCCCAATTCCGTGACCATGGACGTCACCTTTATTTTCTTCTGTGTAATGAAATAACTTGTGTGAGAGTTTACTTTGCCCATGTAGGTGTTTGTCTGCAAGTGAGCACCAGCAAGCGTAGGATGAGTTGCATCTGCACCACTCTTGGTCACGTGTCCAAGAGAAAAGAGGGAGGGAGCTTGGAATGAAATGATCAGCAACAAGGAGTTCTAATGGGGAGGGAGTTTTTTCTGGAATAGTTGTCTCTTAAGCTGAATCCAGGCCATTTTCAAATTCATTTTGCCCTCTTTTTTTCATGATATGAGATCTGGTGTTGTTCTGTTCTGTCCTCAGCTTATTAACCTGCTGGCTATCAAACACAGTTTGTGTAATTTCTTTTCAATATTCTATTAGGTTGGAAAGAATGAAAAATATCTGTGAGATGGAGAATGTCAATTTAAGGAAAAAAATTTCAGATGCAGCAAGATTTAAAAAAAAAACAGCGAAAAGGTTGCTCACAAATTTAGTTTTTAGATCAGCAGTGTCCCCAGGTTCCTGTTGCATATTGAATTGAATTGAGTGTCACACTTCAAGCTTTATCCTTTGGGGTATGTGTATGGCATGACAATGCCAATTGAAGAAGCCACAGCTTGCAGTGCAAAACTGTTTTGTCCTTCTGATACTCTGTCTTCCACCTTTAATGTTGCTGATTCAGATATTTATAAAATCTTAGGAGGTAAGGAACCTGTAGCCCTTCAGATTCTCTTGAACTCTCAATTCTCATATTGGTAGAGTTGGGGATGCTAAAAGCTATGGTTGACCAACATTTGCCAGAACTGCTTTACATTTTTAGAAATGAAGGATTTGGTTAGACTATAACTGAGAAGGACATTGCGTCCAGCAGAATAAAACCGATTCACAGCGCTGTCATTAGCAGCAAATGCCATTATGCTTGATTTGGCTTATCCTTGTTAAGTAGAAAAGTTACACAACTGCATAGTAGCTTATGCAATAGTGGTGAATAGCTATAGCTCGGGTGTAGGATGAGGGTGAAGTTTCATTCTCCGAGCTTGTGGGTTGGTTTCCCAATGTTTCATTATAGGCTAGGTAACGTCTTCAGTGGTGTTTAGGGGATGTCTCTGTCAGCGCTCTACTGTTTATAAGGGCTTAGGGTGTGGGTGTATCAAGTGAGGTTCTTGTGGTGGGTCAGGTCAGGGTCGTTGGAGGGTGTGAATTATCAGTGAGTCAGGTGTGAGGCATCATTGAGAGGCTGGTGATGGGTCTTATGATGGGGAGATTACATCAAGTTGGGGTCATTGGAAGGTGAACTGCTAGGGTGGGGAGGGGGGGCTTGTGTGGTTTGGTTGAGGGTTGGTGCTATCTCCGGTTGGCTGTGCGATTGATTTGGATTCTGAGGGGTTCATAGGCTGGTTGTAGGTCAGTGGTTCCCAACCTTTTCTGTATCCCGCACCCCTAGAACGCTTCTGATATATTCTCGCACCCCTTACAAAAGTTTGAAATAACGGCAACAAATTATGCATATACACTATAATTTTGAAACTTCTAAACTCAAGTTTTCGCACCCCCTGGGATATCGTCTCGTACCCCCGGTTGGAAACCCCTGTTGTAGGTCAATATGTCTGTTGATGGAATTGCTCGTAGAGTGCCAAGCTTCGATGAACTCATGAGTGTGGTGGGTGGTAGCTAAACACCGCTGAAGACGTTACCTAGCCTGGTAACGAAACATTCGGAAAGCTCAGAGAACAAACCTTCACCCTCATAGTAGCCTATGTTATAAAGCTTACCATTATAGTAGCTAACAAGTCAGAATAGGTTGTAATTTTATGCATACATTCAAATAACCAGGCTTCCATTGGTTTAAATTGCTGTTACTTCTACATTAGTTCATATAGTTTGGTACACAATCGTAGATGCAGTTTTTTAAAAAGCAGAAAATGAAAAAGCTGTTTGCTTCGTATGTTTCCAATTGTAGTTTTCCATTCCTGCTGAGGAGGATTAGTACTCACATAGTCACCTTCATTTTCACTTAATGTCTAAAACTAATCTGAAAGTATATGAATTTTCCTAGAAATACTGTATCACTTAAAGATTTATTTTGTCCCAATAACTTTAAATTGTTTTGTTTGTTTCAGCTTGTTTTGATGTTGAAGCCAAAACATCAAAACAAAAGTAGCAATTTGTGAATTTTTTATATACAGTAAACTGATTTTCATTTTAGTAAGAAAATATTGTACAAGCTGCTCTGTTTATACCTAGTCAACCCTATTTATTGTAAGAAGATTCAAGCCATCCACTATATAATTACATCTGCTTTTATATGAATTGACTGTTTACTTGGCTTGTTTTCAAAATTCATTTCCAGGATGAAATATTTTCTGTGTTCCAAGTCCACATTAGCTAAGGCAGAAAAAAAAGCATTTTATTTTGTATTATTTTTACAAAGCTTTTATCTATTGGACTTTCTCCCTGTAGAAACCTAAGAAACTGCCTTATATCAGATATAGTCAGGGACCTGTCCATTCTCCTTTTTAATTTTGTTCAGAAGTTTCTTTATCCGACTCCTTAAATAATTGTTTCGGATGGGTTATCAGGCAAAATCAAACTTACAGTAAAATGCTACTCTTTTAACTTTGTAAAAGTTATCCCAAGTTCCCAAGACGTTAGCAGAAAGTCTTCATAGTTTCAGTTCTCTGCCCTTTGTAATTCAAGATTTAGTGTGGTCTTTGAACTGATCCCAACATGGTTGACTCTAATTCTCACAGGGCCCTGAGAAATATGTGAATACACAGAATTAGTTGCAAACAAAGTATATTTTAATTAAAATCCTGCATCTGGGGAGAAACTTAACATCTTGGTACACACTGTTCAGTACAGTTCGTTGTCTATTACAGATAGGATGATTCAGAGAGATCCTCAAATAGGCTTCATCAAAGTCTCCTGCATCCTTGGCAAGGTATCAAAATCATTTTGCTCAATCCCAGTGCAGGAAGATTATACCACACGTTGATTAAGTTTGTATCTACTAAACCTGGATCCTTCGTACATCAAATATGCTGTGCTGTGGAGCAATGGCCTTTTTATCTGCTGAAAAACATCAGCTAAATAAAACTCCTTAGCCTTCCAGTATGCCTTCTGTAATTCTGTGTGATGTAGATAAAACAATGTTAACTTGCTATCTTGTTAGTTTGATTTATTACCTGTTGCTCATCATCGTACATAAACCACAAGGGTTATGTATAATTCAATTTTTAGCATATTTGAAGTACTTCCTGTTAGTTTCTGGCATTGCCTTTAGAAGCACGGGAACCATTACATTGTTCAGCACAGAGAAAGATGGGGAAATTCTGGAGGAAGAACATCCCCATTCCCTTCCATGCCACCTTTCCTACAAGATCCAGGAAAGCCAGTGCTGAGTAAAATAGGGTAGAGTAGAGTAGGTGGAGTGGAGTGAAAGAGGAGAAGAGAGAAGAGGAGAAGAGGAGAGGAGAGGAGAAGAGAAGAGAAGAGAAGAGAAGAGAAGAGAAGAGAAGAGAAGAGAAGAGAAGAGAAGAGAAGAGAAGAGAAGAGAAGAGAAGAGAAGAGAAGAGAAGAGATGAGATGAGATGAGATGAGATGAGATGAGATGAGATGAGATGAGATGAGATGAGATGAGATTAATTGGCCATGTGTGATTAGACACACAAAGAATTTGTCTCCGGTACAGAAGCACTCAATGTACTTGCAAAACAACAGAGAAAATAATAATATCCTTCCCTTATGGGCTTCTCCTGCTTGATTTTATGAAGTAACCAGAGGAGAATGGAAGGAGCAGTGGCTCCCACACTATGCAGAATGAACTCTCAATGCCCTTTCACTGGGCAGCATCTGCCATGCTGCCCATGTACTAGCAGAGCATCCCTGAAATGCTAACTCCATTTGTCATATTAGTGATGTAGGTGACAGTGTTTCCATTCAACTGCAACAACACCTTTTTGTTTTTCTCATGTGTGATGCCTGCTTGGCAAGCCTTCCAGAAGAACATGAGCTATTAGCAAGACAGAAAGACCCAATAATAGCTTAATCAAATGATTTAAACGGAGCCATACACCATTACTCAAATAGTGCTAAGTCAATGAAGGGTGACTATATTTGCATAAGAAACAGTTTATTGCAAACATGGAAATGGAAATGTAGTGTTAATCAAACTTGCATTCATATCTACAAAAAGAATCAGGCCAAGCTTCTAAGCCCAACTACAGATGGATATAGTATGCTGTTATTGGGTTATGACATGCTAAGCTGAATAGCAAAGGAAAAGAATACATATCCTATTGTGGACTAGGATAGATACCCCATCCATATAATAAATGTGATTATTATTATTGTAAATCATCAAGAGAACCTAGTGGTTGTTGACAGAATCAATTTTATAAAATGAAATGCATTTTTAATTTACTTAATCCCTGAAGAATTTGAGAAATGAAGTATTCGCTGAATTGTTTTGACCTCTCTTAAACATTTGACAATGGAAGTGTATAACACACAGTGATAACATGAATTGTCTCTTGAGTCCTAAAATGTTGTCTTATAGGGCACACGATCAGCTGGCTATTGCCTTCCAGTACACAGCAGCAGCAGTGCAGCAGCAAGGAACTGTTGATGGCCAATATATTTATTATTTTCTTGAGTATGCTCGTGGTGGAATGGTTACAGGCTAATGTAAAAGAATAAATGGATTTCTGTCTCCTCTGAACTGCACAGATTTCTTAAGGAGAGTAAATACAAACGGGCAACATTTTCCCAACTGAAGAGCCTCTATTGGAGACAGGATCATACCTGTGTGTAAATCACTTTTCATGATTTGTGGTTTAATACATGTATTGATATTGCTACCTACTTTTCATATTTTGGAAAGTCTTCAAAAGATGAAACTGTGTATAATATCCCTTATAATTTTTGATTGGCATTAATCCAAGGGCATTGCGCAATCAGCAGTTTAACATATTAGCATCCATTTCTGTTAACCAAGACCATAGGCTTTTGCATATACTAGTCACTGAATACATATCATCAGGTATTTAACACCAACTATCCTACCCACCTCTGTTTGGACGGAGAAATATGCATATATAGAAATTGCTAGTGTGTGAATGAATATGTTAAAGGGCACTGCGATAGTGATATAAGCCAACCCAAGAGATATAATATTGTAGGTAAATTCTGTCAAAGCCTCAAGATGAATTACAATGCAAGAGAGAATTAAATGATAAATACAGTTAAACAGTAACTGTACTAAGTTTAGCCTGTAATTTAAAATTCATAGTCTTGTCTGCCTCTAGATAAAAATGAGTCATCATGATGGGGAATGCTACTGTGTCTGCAATACATTTAATATTAGTTTTGTTGCTACTCATATATCAAGATAATACATGACTATTAATAGGTTGTCAGAAATGGTAGCATCAATAGTTATCTTATATGGGGCATTTGCCAATAGAATGCATCCTCTTTTTGATGGTTCATAATTTGGACTGGAAACTACAACTGAGTCCAAAATAGAGAAATTCTACTCAAACACTACTCAACAACCAATATATTTAAACCATGAATACCTACATGCAGAAGTGTAACTTTGAAGCTAAGAGAATATTTTAGCCTTCCAATACCATTGTTTTAAGGCAACCTATCTCAACTGGGGTTCCATGAAAGTTTACTAAGGGTGCCATAAGAGATTGTGGTTGGAAAAAAAAGTCTGATTTCATGCATCACACTATGTTAGGGCTCACAGCAGTGTAACTTTTTACCTGCTGCTTGCCTGCCACTTCGTTGGTAAATATAAAGTATCAATCATATCGTTTAAAAGTATACTATGAGGTTTTTGTATATTTTATTATTTTTACACAGGGGTTCCTTGAGACTTGAAAATTATTTCAAGGTTTCTTCAAAGGTAAAAATGCTGCTTTAAGGAAAAGCTTTCCTCAAGCGTAATCCCTTTTATCAAATCTATAAAATAATATTTTGACCCCATAAATATTAAGGGAGGGGGAGCTAGGATCTAGTTCAGAACTTGCATCAGGTACAAATAATGATAACAACTCATGCATCTGGTTAAATGGATTCCAACATGGAATGTTATATATTATACAGTAATAATACATTGGACTAATCTTGGTTGTAGTTATTTCTAACCTTATATTTTAATATTGCATTTTATGTAACATTTCAAATATTTTATTGATGATTCACATGTGGTTAGGTTAAGGTGGCAGAGCCCGGTCAATCCCTTCTTGTAACCTGAAATTCAGATCTTGATCTTTGATATGACAGTCTTTCAAATATTTGAGTCTCCCTTTAGTGGTCTTTTTCTCACTGCTAAATATAACAAAATAACAGAGTTGGAAGGGACCTTGGAGGTCTTCTAGTCCAACCTCCTGCTCAAGCAGAAAACCTATACCATTTCAGATGAATTGTTCTTTAAAACCTCCAGTCTTGGAGCACTCACAACTTCTGGAGGCAAGTCGTTCCACTGATTAATTATTCTAGCTGTAAGGAAATTTCTTCTTAGTTCTAGGTTGGTTCTCTCATTGATTAGTTTCCATCCATTGCTTCTTGTCCTGCCTTCAGGTTTTGGGGAGAATAGCTTGACCCCCTCTTCTCTGTGGCAACCTGTTAGATATTGAAACACTGCTATCATGTCACCCCTAATCCTTCTTTTCATTAAACTAGACATACCCAATTCCTGCAACCGTTCTTCGTATGTTTTAGCCTCCAATCCAGTCCATATGAAAATCCTTCAGCCCTTATTCATAGAATATAGTCTCTTATCACCTGATTGTGAATCTATTCTGATATCTTTGCATTGTTCTTAAAGTCTGATGACCAATGTTTGAAAATATTCTTCAGGATATTGTGTACCTTTCAGAAGATAATATTGAAGCCAAAAAAAGGGAATAACATTTTTAGCTGTTTCAAAGCTACTCTACACAGATTACAACCAAAAGTCTGCTCTTCTTATTTTGGAATGTGTGTGCATGTGCATGTACGTGTGTGTGTGTATAGAGAGAGAAATATTCATCATGAAGATGAACAGCTTACTCTGTTCTATAATTATCATTTGGACAGTGGGGGACAATGATAAAAGGAACAGATATTCTCTAGTGACATCATAATATTTCCTGATTTGATGGGTTTTTAACCTAATTGGAATTAGGGCAGGTAAACACAGCAGGTTTAGTGAAGTGTGCTGCTGTGTTCCTGTCCCTATCGATTTTTCAGTTGTGGTTAAAAAAAAAAAAAAAAAAGCAATTGCTGTTAAATGAAAATGATGAGAATTGTTAAATCTTTGTTGGTATTTAAATGTATTATTTCTTTCTTTCGTTAACTTTCAAGCTTCTTTCCATGCTTGTTCATTTATAGTACCATAGCTGAGTTGAGAATAAGCTATTAAAAATTATCCAGATATACAAAACAGAGAATTTTATTTGCCTTTTTGTAGTTTTAAGCCAGTATTTCTCAACCTTGGCAACTTTAAGATGGATGGACTTCAACTCCAGAATTCCCCAGCTACTATGCTGAAATCCACCCAAGGATAATAAACACTGATTTAAGTAACCTTTGGGACATTGAAATAAGAGAAAAATTGAGGGATTAAAAAAATATATGTTTATCAAATAATTATGTCATCAAATGCTGTCTCTGAAGAAAAGAAAAAAATATTGCTTAAAAGTCTGATACACAAAGTCCAAAATGTTTCTGAAATGTTATCTTAATATATTGTAGTTTATCATTAGCTCAACAAAAAAATAAAGGGAATTGTTGTTTTTACATATTCCAGGCAGATTATGTTACTCTTAATATAACTTCAAAATCAGTCAACATTGCTAAATGGCAAATTGTTAAGGGGGTTGAGTTATAAGATGCTCATTTGCTTCAGCACTGGTCATTCCACATTTTTAACCCATAGCCCTTGTTGGAATTAGAGAAAGCAATGAAATAAAAGCTCTATTCATTACATAGGTCTCAATATTTCCCCTATTGTGGATAAGATCAAACAAAACCTTGTTCATAATTTGTATTGGACTTTGAATAGAAATCAAAGAATTGCATAACACTTTTAGTACTTCTTCAACAAGGAATTACAGGGATACCAATAATGGAGGTTGCTTCAATAAATGAAATAGGTTTCTTAAAAATATGTGTTCATCTTAAGCACTTTCCTCTCAAGAACTGATAAAACTAGGAACTGTTAAATTATATTTCTTCTAATTTTCTACCACAGCACACACAGTTCAATAATAGTATTTGCTTGCATAGTATTCCTAGTATCCCAGACCCTTCACAATGTTTAAGGTAGCAAAACTTTCCAGAGTGTTTCCATGAGAACTATTAGTTGGAATAAATGAGACAGGCAGTTTTGTTCTTGAGGGATCCTTGGTGCTCCCTGAGCTTGCTTGTTTTCTTGCAAACATTTCATTACCTAAACTAGGTAATGAATGTAGGAAGTTTGATTAACGAACTTGGCTGGCTGTTGCACTCGTATTTAATTCAGGCACTCTAATTTGTTTCCTTAAAAGATAAACTGGTGAATTCTTGATTATTAACCAAACCCACAAATTGTTGCCTAGAATACTTTCTCTAAATAGCTCTTATGTTCTATATAACAGTGCACATTGACATCCTAAATCTCTACTGAATATAACTGAATTGTTTAGTTATTTCACATTACTGTTTTATTTTATTAGATTTGATGGCTGTAAAGGTGAGTTCTTTTAAGTTATAGTTTTGACCTAAAGCTTCACCATTGGTATCCTGTTCACTGGTGCAATTTAGATGAATGCCTCAGGAACAAATTTATACTAAGATTTCCTACCTATTCTATCTTTGACAATATTTGTGCATTATACAATCCACTTATTCTTCTAGCGAAATAGGTGAGCACATATTCTGTAGAATATAAATTGCTACCTTTTGTTATTGTTGAGGAGCACATGTTCAAGTGTAATGGTCTGGAAGTTATGTTATTATTTGATTGCAATAAATCTGAATCTGCTGCCCCAGAAGTTTCTCATCTCATTGCTCATTTTAGTTAGCATCTGATTTAGCATTTGCAAAATAATTAGAAAATAAGAAATTGGTTAAGATCCTCTAACATCGAGGTGTGATTTGCTTCAGAACATCTCCAGACAATTTTTTAAGATTACTAATATAATCACTACTGTAAAAAGAGTATATTGATTGTCTATATAGGAAGGCTTAAAACAAGGAAATTAAATCCAACACAAGAGAGTGTACAATAGGTACCAACCTTATAGTGGTTGGTACTCACATTTCCTACATTTTTTTATATTATTTGGGGGAATTGGGAGATGTTTTAGAGTCAAACTAAATAAAGTTTATTTTCCAAAGCACCAGAAGGCAAGACAAGAAACAATGGATGGAAACTAATCAAGGAGAGAAGCAATCTAGAACTAAGGAGAAACTTCCTAGCAGTGAAGACAATTAACAATTAGTGGAACAGCTTGCCTTCAGAAGTTGTGGGTTCTTCATCACTGAAGGTTTTTAAGAAAAGACTGGACAGCCACCTATCTGAAAGGGTATAGGATCTCCTACTTGAGCAGGGGGTTGGACTAGAAGACTTCCAAGATCCCTTCCAGCTCTGTCCTGATTGTCTAAAGTTAGGATTGTATGGCTTAAGGAACCCTATTTCCCCTTTAATATACAAAAATCTCCCTCCTAAAAGAGGTTCTGATCACACCCATTTGTGCAGTGCCATGTTTCTCCTGCCATTCAAAGCCTGCTCCAGCCCTCAAACCAAAGGAAGCTATGGATTCCTGAACTGCAGTGTTAAGTCAGTCCTAATCAATCAGCAATCAAGTGTACAATTGGGAAAAGCTTACTCTTAATCCTATTTAGTTCCGCCTCAAAATCTATGTTTGCATGTATGAAAGGTTTTTTACTTGACATAATTCAAACTGCATTTGAAAACGTATGCAGAATATAAGTATCCTTGGTCCAACTATTCTAAACCTTACAGCAAATTAGGAGAAAGGAATTCAGCTTCTATAATTTATGATTAATATTATCAACCTTTTTTGTCAATTATGCTACAAGTTATAAGATATAATCATAATCAAGTATAGTGTTTTCAACTGGCAATTTAGTCATGGCAGCTATACAAAACTAAATTCAAATTATATGTTGCAACAGCAAAGACAATTGGGGGTTAATATAACTGCTAATACTAGCAAGTTGCATTGCTGTAATTTCATGTTCCCCTTTCTGTAGGGTCAAGTTTCCTAGCACTTTTTTTGTTTGACAGGAATGCTGACTTGGGTGGAAAGTGTGTTATTTTTGACAGTAGAAGTTCTACTAGATTTTATCATCTTCTGCCAATAGACCTTTTATCATGAGAAATTATGTAACACAGATACATAATTCAGTAACTTTCAGACTTCAAGTGCACAGCATGCTTATACTGTATAAGACATAATTATTTATTTTAATGCTTATTTATTTCTAAGATGTATGTCTTTTTCTTATAAATATGTTCCAGGGCTATAGAAAATTAACACTGTAGGAATTTCTAAAGCAGCAGACTCAACCTGAGCAATGTGAGAATCTCAAAAGAACCAGTCTCAACTCGTCTCGGAATTGGCATTAAAGGCTCTTAGGCTTATGTGCTGTGAGATTTGAATATTCACATTCTGTCTGGTGTGGCTTAAGAATTCATAGCAGTCGTGTGATAGACTATAGTCTGCACTGTACAAGGAATTGTCTTTTTATGTAGCCTGGAGACTTCAGTTAATACAAAACTCAGCAACCAACTTGGTCATTACTAATGAGGAGAGACCTATACTGAACACACTGCACTGGCTGCCAATGTTTTTTTTTTTTTAGGCAAAATACAAAGTTCTGATTATTACCATTAAAGCTGCACAGAGTTTAGATCCAGGTCACTTGAGATAAATCTCTTTCTGTATGAGCCTCCATGCTCATCTGAGAAGGTTCACTTAGGGTTCCACAACTCTGGTGAACACAGAGCATTGAGTTTTCTTTGTTGCTACCCAGCATTCCTTGCAGAATTAAGGGACCTAGCCTCCTTATTAGCTTGTGCTTAACATGCATTGTTTTGTGTACAGGTGTTTCACTGTTAATTATTTCTGCCTGTTAATTATCTATTGATAAGGTTGCTGTCTTGATTTTAAATCTGATAGCCAGAAATGGACCAATTTAATAAATAAATGAGAGGTGCACATTTAGTGTTTTAGGTAATATGCTCTTGAGGATTCTCGTAATGATAAATCTCTCTATTATAATGGCAAACTATTATAATTCTGTGTTTACAGAATTGCAGTTCAAACTAGTCGGTATTTCTGATGAAGAAAATTGCTTGGTTACTTAAATATATAGAGGTTTGTGGAAACCTTTCACACAAATATTTCCCGAAAAGTTAGTGTGTTCCCACCAAAATGACAGTCTACTAATTAGCGTGGATGTGATTATGTGTGCGTTGTTAAAATACCTTGTTCACCATATTAAAACCACCTTCTATCAACCTCTCAAACATGACATGATTTTGAATCTTTTTTTTTCTATGAGAAAAATGTTGGCTTCAGCACACAAGAAAATACTTATTTACCCTGGAGGCTTTCTTCATTTGGAAACTAGAGGCAGTCCTTTGTGAGAAAGAAGTTAAGCATGAAAATGTGTTCTGGGATGGAAAGAAGGAGAATGATGAGATAATTCGTCAGTTCTAGATTAAAGTTTGAGACTTCCAGAAAGTAAAATGAAGTCCAGTTAAATTGAATCAAAAAGAATATTTGATGGAAGAGTGTGTTACTTGGGTAGAAATAGATAAATGGTCAAATTAGAAACTGTGTTGAGATTAATCTTCATTTCCACTAGGTTCAGTCTTTTTTATTCTTCACACAATGGAAGGACGTGTTGTTTTGCTGTCAATTTGAATCAGTTCTCCAGGCAACCTATTATTTATGTCTTTAAAGCAATTTTTCTTTTATTGATAGCAGATCAGCATTATCATGTGTCCTCACTGAATTCTTATCCTGCATTTACTTACATCTATTCTGTAGGAGCTTTTTCTTATTATATAAATTGGAGTTGCTGGATCCCCTGACTGGAATGGCTCTGCAGTCTGTCTTTGTTATTATTGTTTATTCGATTTCAGTATTTGAAACTAAAAAGAGTTTGCAGGATCCAGTTTGGGTCGGTCACCAGGACTAGAGGTTTCATGCTGGAGCCCATCTTCAGGGAACTTCTCTCTAGCAGAGTGTGTGGTATTCTGTGTGTGGTATTTATAGTGCCTGTTGTATTTGGATTTTTAGATATTGATTGGGTATGTTGATGGCTGGCTTTTAAGTCGTTAGCTGTTGTTTGCTTGTGTTGCCCAGCCTCGCCTTCTAAGTACTTGATAGGCTGGTGGCTGTTGATTGACGAGGGGATTGTTACCCAGGCTTCAATCACTTCTCTGGTTTTTGTGTCTGCTCATCCAACAATCTTAGTAGCTGCAAAATTAATGTGTGTCCTTAGTTCATTGCAGTGTGAGACTATCAATGAGTTCAGAAAGAGTTTGCTACAACACTGTTTCCTATTAATCATGTTTACTTTTCTTTATTCCCTGTGAGTTTAGTTGTCTCCTAACGGGAAAGAAATGGCCCAGTGATGGCCCTATGGCAATTATTTCAATAGTTAATTTTTATCCAATAAGGCAGCATGGTGTTGAAGGCCCATTTCTCTCCATATGTAATCGCATATCAGGTAAGGTGCCTCCTAAAGATAAATGGTAATAGTAGGAACTACAAAGTCACTACCCCTCAGGCAAAAGGCAGGATTAGAGATTGAAGAACTCAAGGGTTCTGGGAGAAAACATTTATATAGCCACCCATCTTTTAACCAACCCTGAGCAGATCCCAATCAAAAGTTAAAACAACATAACATGCAGCTATGTTGTATTTATCGATAGATTGATTTGATTTTTATCCTGCTTTTATTACTTTATAAGTAACTCGTGGTGATGAACATATCTAATACTCCTTACTTCTCCTATTTTTCCTACAACAACAACCCTGTGAGGTGGGTTGGGCTGAGAGAGAATGACTGGCCCAAAGTCACCCAGCTGGCTTTCATACCTAAGGCAGGACTAGAACTCACACTCCTAATTTCTAGGGCCACATCTTAACCACTACACCAAGCTGGCTTTCTATACTACACTCAATGTTTAAACATTGCTTTTGGTGGAAAAAGTCTCCATTTGCTCAGAGATAATATGTTGGCAGCTTTATAACCCCAGGGGTCAGGGCTGAGGCTCATGATAAATACGGTAGAAGCTAAAAATCCTCCCTCTCTTCCCATTAACCTTTTCCCCCAACACTCTGCCCAGCAAGCAGTCCAAGAAGAAATAGATCACTCTTGCCAGTAAGTCCAAGATTAGTTATTGGCCGAGGCTGTTCAAACATATGCCAGGGGCTAAGTTTCATTGTTACAAATTGCCCATCCTTGGCCTTTGAGTTCAAGCCGTATTTCAATGTTGCCAAGAACAGAGAAAAAGTGGGAGGATTCTGTTAGACTAGTACTGAACACTGCTGCAGGTCAGTTGAACTTAAAGGCTTCTTAATTGATTGTTTGCTGAACATTAAATAATGTTGCCCCAGACTAAATCCAAGTGGATTAAGGCCATACCATGCTTTAACATAATTCTCTGCGTACTGACATTTGAGTGTAATTACATATTGCTGGAGATAATTGTTAATACGTCCATTGAAGCTCTAATACAAGGGTGTCAAACTCGCGACATATCGCGACTTTTTTTCTATTGCCGGCAATGGGGTGGGCGCAGTTTCGGCATGATGCATCTGGCCCGTGGGCAGGCAGTTTGACACCCTTGCTCTAATAGAAGGGGAACTTTTTCTGCAGCAGCCCCTGCTCTGTGGATCATCTTCCCTTCAGAAGATTAGAATGGCCCCAACCCTGTTCGCCTTCTGTAAAACTTTAAAGACCTGGCTATGCTCCTGAGCTTGGGGTGCTACATGCACCAAGGGCCCCAGCCTCCTGGCTATACTGTTATCCGGCCAGATGTCTTATATGCGTTTGAATTAGAAGTTTTAATGTTTTTTTATTGCTTTAATGGTTTTACCATTTTTATTGTTTTAAAATGTTTTAAGATTTTAATTGTAATATATGTCTATGGAGATTCTCAGTCATCCAGGTCATGGTTGTTCCAAAGGTGCTTTTTCAAAAGGCAACTGGACTTGGTTTTCTTAGAAGACGTTTCGCTTCTCATCCAAGAAACTTCTTCAGTTCTGAACTTCAGAATTGAAGAGACTATTTTACCTCCTTATTGTATTGTTCTTGCTTCAATAGTACAAACTTTAAAGAAAAGGGAACACATTGTTCCTTCATTCCGCTATGGCGCCATAGAAACATTATGGCAAAAGGAATGATGGTTCAGCTTTATTGAAGCAAAGTAACATGCACCTTTTAGCTTTGTTCCAACATGCCTGTGCTGCAATTTAAACATTTAAACAAAACAAAAAGAAATGGGATTATTGCAGCCCAACAGACATGGGATGGGAAAGAAAGGACAGTATGTTTCATCTAGCCTGTTCGGAAACCAAAAGGGTGCCCACTGAGGTAGATAAAAGTGAGTATGGCAGAAGGTGAGGAAAACAGAAGTGGGCTTAAATAGTGATTATTTATGAGCATGGTGGGATCAACTGGAAGGGGGGGAAAGGAAGCTGATAATAGCAGCCAAGATGAAATGGTCATTCAAAGTACTGACAAGCTGCTGGAAGGCAAGGGGTGTGCCAGCCTCTGGATATGTCATACGCTGGAAAGAAGAGTGATAGACCAACCGTTTGGAAGGGGTTAAGATGGGTCATAATGGAAAACAGTACATTTGAAGCAGAGGTTCAAAATACTAGCAGGTTGTGCAATTGCAGCTACCTGGCAGTGGGTGGGTTGTTCCTGTTCCTATTCTCAAGAAATGTTGGGTGGCTCAAACTGGCCATAAGGCAAGGTCATCTGACCATGGTTTCAAATTCCATTTTCAATGACTGTCGCCTCTAATACTAAGCCTTCAGTTCTGGATAACAAACTGCACACAGTGGAATAGTATGAGAGCCAATGTAGTGTGGTGGCCAAGGTGTTGGATTATAAGTGAACAGACCTAGTTTCTAATCTACCCTCAGCCCCAAAAGCACTCTGGATGACTTTGGGTCAATTGTTGTTCTTCAGCTCAGTCTACCTCTTAGAGTTGCTATTATGGAGACAAGTAGAAGGAGAAAGCACTATGTGCCTATCCTTGATTTGTTATACCAAAAGATACAATGTCAGTGAAATAAATATAAAATAGTGGTAGGCACCCTCATTAATCCTTTCTTGTAGTTTAGTATGTCACAGCCAAAGAACTGGTATTTACAGCAGGTCTGGCCTTCTAAAGGAGAAAATCATGTTTGTTTTCCCGATATTAAAAAATGTTAAAAGCCACTAATCATCTCAAAATTAATTTAGCAATATGGGAAAATGTATCTAATGTATATAAGAAGGCATTATATAAATAAAAGTATATGAAATACTACTCTGCCTATATAAATTCCTGGGTGGGTTTGAAGGGACTACCCTGTGCCATTTCTCCATGATAAGAAGTCTTATATAGACAATCAATTTGATCCTTCAGAAATTTTGGAAAAAATTTCCTACTGTCCTTTGCCATTTTCAGGCTGCCATTAAAAAAAAACCCTCCCTTTTTAATGACCCTGTGGTCCCTTAATTCAGTGTAGAGTCGAGATGACTGGATGGAGCTGAGCGTTTACTGGCCAGATGCCCTTCCTGATGCCGTGTGGAGTTCTTTGTAATGGAACTAAAATGTCCATTAATATCTAAAGGCACCAGACTGCCTGACTATCTGATAAAATCATTTGGTTACTGTCACAAAAAGTTAGCAGTATTAATTTAACACACTGATAGGTAGGGGAAAGAGTTTATTGTTGTTTAACAAATTGTTATAAGCACCTGACTGGAACCATTTCTCTGCTTAATATTATTCTGTTATATTGAGAGAGTTATTTCAAATAAATGGCAAAAAGAGACATTAAAGTTAATAATATTCACAATGGTTTTTTTTCTCCCCTCAAGTGCTGAAACATCAGAAGTTGCATCTTTCTTATCATTCCTATAATTTTGTTCTTGGAAAGCCCACATCTTTTTCTGCTTGCCTTTTCTGCACAATGTTATCCTGAAGAATACTATACATATTTGAAAAGCTAACTGCCTTTTTTGTTGCAAAATGGGTTTTAAATAGCAGTAACACCCACTAACTGGTACAAAGCTTTGTACTGTGCATGCAGCTTTTCACTCCAGAACGTTCAGTCTGAAAAGCTGATATTGTGTTAAGTTCCCATCGATCACTGCTGCTGTTACAGTATATATACCATTAGCCACCATTGTTCTTCACAAAATATGAAGGCACATTTAGGATTCAACTGCAAAAAAAGAAACAAAATTGGTGAGGAAAGTACAAATAGATAGGATTTATATGATTTCTACCTTGCCTTTAATCTATATAGTGTAAAGAGGTATACATAATGCTCCTGATTCTTATTTTCTCATTAAAAACAACCCTGTTAAGGTGGATTGGGCTAAGAGAGAATATCTAACCCAAAGTCATGCGGTTGGATTTCGTGCCCAAGAGAGAACTAGAACTCAGTTCACCAGTTTCTAGTCTAGCACCTTAAACATTATATCAACCTAGATAGATAGATAACTAGATCAAATGAGTAGCCAGTAAAGTTATTCTGTCAAAATATTGTTCCAAAGTCTGATTTAAAATAGTGCAGTTCAGCAAGCATGCATTGCTATAAAATTATTTAAAATAAAACAGGCAAGATTACAACAAAATGTTAAGGCATGCCGATGGCCTTTGGAAATTGCAAAAAAAAAAAAGGGATTTGTGGTAATGACTCTTATGCTTAGTCAGTGTGAACTTGGGAGTTGGAATGGGACAACTCACCGCAGCCAACACACTGAGGCCAACTCGCCATGGGACAATTTAACAATTAGATTTGATTACTTAAATAATTTTTTTTTAAATTTTTGTCATTTACATTTCATTCTTTCCCTCCTTTTGCATCTTTTCTTTAATGATTCTATTCCACCATTTCTTTGATATTGGTGTAACGCTTGTCCCGCAGTGAGTTGTCTCTTGGCAAGTTGGCTGTGGTGAGTTGACTCTGGCGACTTGGCTATGGTGAATTGTCATAGACCTGTTCGGAGTATTATTTGTGGGTGAGAAGAAAGCTTCCAAATGAACCTTGGAAAATTAAAAAATCTTAGAGGAGTCTATGAGTGCAGTGGGAATGTGAACCATAGGGAATGGGCTCAGTGGGAAATCGTCACAGAGACAATATTTTAGCAACTTCTTGAGCTGATATGTTGTAAGTGTTACTTCTTTGCATTACAAACCCATGAAAATATTGTGCTTCTAGACTCGAGAAGAGCCTGCATAAGTGCTGCAGAGGTGTTACTCATTGTATACATTTTCTGTTAAATATTAAAATAACTCAAAATGCAAATTCATGAGGACTAAGATACTCAGCAGAAAAAAATTAGCCATGGCAGTGTTATGGACTTGACCTATCTAATCAGCAAAGTGTTTCAGTTTAATTATAATTTAAACATAAATTGCAATCAGTCGTTGGATGCTTGTGTGCTTTATCAACCTTATTTTTGAGGTACATTTCTACAAATTTTAGGAATTCCCTGAGGTGTCTGCAAATTCATTATCTCCAATTCATATTGCAATATACTAAGAGACTTGCTGAAACTGTGATAATAAATTTTGATAGCAGTTAAAACTGACATCCTCTAATAGGATTCATTTTTTTAACCTAAATATAAATATCACTGTGTAGTTAGGCTTACTCTCAGGCAAGTAGCTATAGGACTGTGCCCAGTATCACAATCTCTGATTGTTATCAGATGTGTTGTTCTGATGCTTAATTTGGCAAAATGCTGGCAGAACAGCTTAGAGAAGGAAAAGTAAGTGATTCAGAAAGGAAGAGCATTTGTACCAGTGAAAGTTTAGACCGCTGCTAGATAGTTCATCCTCCAAAAAGTCTTTTGTATAGCTGGTATCATCTTGCTCCCAAACTTCAGACCTATCCGTTTCCTTGACCTCCTTTTAGAGGGGACTTAAATACATTTCATAGCCTAAAAGGATGAGCCATCCGCAGTAAGCAAATAGACACCCTAAGGAGTAGATCCTGAAAGGGAAAAGATATACATTGTAATCAGAAAAAGGCAAAAAAGGGTTTTCAGAGAAGGAAAGAGAAACTGCGAGAGAACAGCGCTCAGCTGCAATTTAGTAAGCAGCTCTGAAATTCACATATTCTGAAATGGCTCTTGTAACCCATTGACTTTTAGTGCTTTTTTTCAACAGAGCTGCACAGTCCTTCAGAATTGCCAACAGATGCTTGGGAGCACATAGGAGAATTATCCTGGCTCTTTTAGCAGGAACAGCGCGCACACACACACCCCTTTTTTGTTGTTGTTGAGGATTACAGCTGCTTTAAAGAGTTGCAGAAAGATGCAACCCATGTGTTCCTGCCTGCTGTGAAGCCTCTTTTCAGAACTAAATCGGAAGCACTGCATTCAGACAGCAAAGCTGATTTTATATTTTCAGGTCTGAGACGAGGGTATTTCTAAAACATTCCTTTATGAAGGATTGTCACTAATCTTTTTAAAGTTTATTTTAATTGAATGTAATGATGGGGGTGGGGTAGTAACCAAGTGTGTCTCCAATCTTTATGGCCACGGCTGATTATGCAGTTGACAAACAAAGACATTTTGAAAAGCCAGCGAAGGCCCAGTGCAAATCAGCTTGCCCTTTCCCCCATACAATAGTCAATAGTACCCAGAAGGAGCTGTGTGCTATGGCGCTGTGCTCCTTGTGCTGCAGCCAAAGGAGTATTTGGGGACACGCTGGAGGACATAATAGGAATTCTGCAAAGGTCCGCCAAGGGCAATTTTATCTCAGCTGGTTTTATTCCCTTTGACAGACTCAAGTATTTATTCAGGCTTGAAATCATAAAAGAGACATTTACCATAATATGGGTACAAATATGCAGTTATAAATTATCTCCCTCTCCGTTATTTAAGACAGATTTTTCTATGTCCTTGTCAAATGGCAACATTTCCTCTGAACACTGGCTTCCCAAAACTGGCTTCCAGGGAAGTTTGCCAGTGTTTTTTTTCAATTGGATGATCGGAAATGCCAAACAAATTTCCTTGATGGGCCGTTTCTACATCATTAGCAATCTTCCCAAGCACTACATAGGCGCATGCTGAGTAAACAAACTTGGCCCGTAGCCCCAAAGTACCAAGCAGGTGGCTTGAGTTATATCTGTATATGGTTTCTGTGATAGATATGCAAGACATATTCAATAGTAAGCTACTTGTGGCATTTGCACAGTAGCAAATTATATTCCCCCACCACCACCACCACCACCACCCCCTGAAATAATTACTTGCTAATCTGAGAGCAGAGGTTCATCTTTTTTTGTTGTTGCAATTAACAGAATATATGTTCAAAGCAAGTGAATGGGCAAAACATGCAAATTGCTGCACATCTTGCAGGTATCACTTGAAAGGGCTGGGCTCAGCCTTGCTTGCCTGGTGATTTTTAACCCTTTAAGTAGTATCTTTAGGTAGTTAAACTCCACGTGGTGTCAGGAAGGGCTTCTGACCAGTAAACACTCAGCTCCATCCAGTCACCCTGACTCGAATCCCGAATTAAGGGATTACAGGGTCATAAAAGGGAGTTTTAGGTAGTATCTAAATAGAATTTTTCATCCTGTTGTTGTTCAGTTACCTGTTCTCCTTGTTTTTCCTTCTATTCTGCTTTATAAGCCCTTCTCATTCTCTTTCCAGTGCAATTATCTTTGTTCTCCTTAATCCTCCACTCGTCCCCAAAAAAATTTCTTCCTCCTCTTCCTCCTCCTCCTGGTTTTTTCTGAAATGAGAATGGGCAATGATTGTGTGGGAAAGCTTGACATAGCAAAGGATTTTTATTTATCTTTATATGTAGTTTTCTTTTTACTCTTCTTTTCTCTCTATTATTCCAGCCTGGGGAAGAGGTGTCATTTTAAACTCACTCTCTTTTTCCTTTTTGAGAAATACTGCATTTGAATAAAAGAGTTGCTGAGAGTTGAATGATACAAAAACAACTGAAACAGAACTCACTGAATTTTTGTAAATGTTACTTCTAATTTTTCTCTCTGTCTTTATAAAAATGAAAGAATCTAGCTCTTAAGATGACATAAGTATGACCGTTTTGAATATTTGTTAAAGTAGAAAGGCCAAGTATAAATCATGTAAATAAACAGGTATATTTTGATAACTAGCTTTCAATCGTTTTAAAGGTTTTTGGAATACATTTCTTTTAGTAATTAAAAAATAAAATTTTAAAGGGTAATGGGTCAAATGAAGGGATAATAGAAGATCCAAATACCTGCATTTTAAAATGATAAAATCTTCTGCATTGGCATTCTCCACTCTGTTGTTGTTAAATGTAATGACATCCAACCACTCTATTAAATTATAATTATCCCACACACCTGTGTAACCCTGTTGAGTGACAGGCCAGAAATGAAAAGTTCTGCAGCTTTTCTAGAAGCTATTCAGGCTAAGCATTGATAAACCTCTGGGGAAAATAATTCTTCAGCTCTGTGCAGTATGTGAAAAAGCCTCTGTGTTCCTTTTATGTAGGGTTCCGTAAATTATACATAAAACGTCTGAGAAAGTTCTAAGTGTGTATTTGGGGGGAATAATAGAAGTCAAAGTGCTCTAAGTTTATTCCTACTGCATGGTGTACTGAATTTATATTCCTTTTGATGATACGTCTCAGTAACCCTCAGAAACATTAAATTAAAATGTGACATTTTGTTATGTGCTAGGTTACTTTTAAACCCTCACAGTTGTATTCCTTTTAAAACTTTTTTTTTTTTTTAGTTCCAGTTTGGTAAGGCAGATTTAGTGTGGAGTCTGCTACGAATAGAATAGAATAGAATAGAATAGAATAGAATAGAATAGAATAGAATAGAATAGAATAGAATAGAATAGAATAGAATAGAATAGAATAGAATAGAATACAATATAATAGAATAGAATAGAATAGAATAGAATAGAATAGAATAGAATAGAATAGAATAGAATAGAATAGAATAGAATAATAACTTTATTATCACTTTGAATGTACATTAATCGGCATACATTAAAATGAAATTTTGTTGCATACAGCTCTCAAAGGATGACCACCTCCAATATACACTACATAAATATGACAAAAATAAATAAATAAATAAATAAATAAATAATTATGCATATGCCCACGTATATTATATGACACAGAGAAACAACACAGTCTAGTTCGGATTATGTATTCATGTCCATGGCGAAAAAAACCCAAATCTTACGAGTTTACCAGACGGATGGCATAGGGAACAAAGCTACTACAGAATTGGGTAGTCCGACTAGAAATACTTCGAAATCTCCTCCTAGAGGGGAGCAACAGAAACGGAGTGTAAAGTGGGTGTGTGGGGTCTCTAACAATGCTTTCAGCTCTAAGCACAGAGTGTTTATAAGCAGCATCCTGAATACCATTTATGTAACATAAATTGCTACACAATTTATTCCATTTGTTTATCTATGATTTTTTTAGGGTATTTTTTTTAATATCCCTTGCTATTTTGCTTTAGTGTTAGCTTTATTTTTATTTACCAGTTTTGTGTATTCAGATAGACTTGTAATTTTCTCAGCCCCAGTGATTTTATTGCCTATTTCCTTGCCTTTGTAATTCATCCCAGCTTGTTTAGCAAGGTCCTTCTTCTCCTGAGAACATCCGCTTGCAGCAGCTATATAATATGATCTCAGAAGTCAAGCAAAAAAAAATCAGTAAAGGAGATAGTGGGAATTGCAGGCACAACAAAATGGCCTCTTTCTTGGACAGAAAACTAACTAACAAATAAGTACTGGAGCGCATAACACCGGACATGCCACTAGAAGGCAAAATCATGAACTATGTCTCATTTATTTTGGCCATGTCGTGTGGGGGAACTCACTGGAGAAAGCAGTTATGCTTGGAAGAATTAGCAGTAAAAGGAAACCAGGCCACCAAAAGAACTTGGTGGCTGGACACCATCAAAGCTGACACCAACCAGAGCATAGAACAACTCAAAAAAGTAGTGCACGGTCACAAGACATGGATACCTGGCCCATAGAATCACCAAGAATCGACGCGACTGAATGGATAACATCATCATCATCGTGGGTCCTGGATTCAATCACAAAAGTTATTGCACACTGAGAGACAATTAGGAGACAAGGAAAGAGGTTCCAGCTGATGAAAAAGTCCACTGGGCTGCCTACAAAGAATATCACTTAGCTGGTTAAAATGGGGGGGGGGAGAAAGAAAAGTAAAGGTGACACTACAACTGTGACATTCAATAAACTAAATAGCATTGGCAGAAAGCTGGTTTGGAAAGCTCTACCCATGTAATAGTTAGCTACCCATCTCTAATCCATGTAATTGGTAACACAATGTCATCTTTGTAAAATTCAACTTTATTGCCCTTTGTTTTATATCTTAGCCTTGAGGCACAGTAAATAAGCAGAGTTAGCTTTTGGAATAAGAGCAATGGTAGATCTTCTTTTTCTGTGATTTTTATTATAGTATAGGTTGAAAGAATGATTTTGACTAGAAGGTGTTTATTAATGGCAGATGGCTCAAGAATGGTTCTTGGTTTCATCAGAAAACATTCAGTAATATGCAATCCCACATCCTCTGGGTAGCCTCCAGATTCAATATGGATGGATAACATTTTTCCCAGTAAAGTGGGAAATATCTGGATTTGCTCTGGATGTAGTGACAAAGGTAATCAGATTTTATCTATAAGAAAGAATGTGACACATCCATTTTCTTAGATCCATTCACTATTCATTGTAGTGGGGAGTTGATATTCATTCCCCTGTGAATGGACTGGGTGAGATATCCAAGCTTTTTTGTAAGTTCTTTAGCTATGTTGTATATTAGGATCCATGGTAATGATACAAGTGGATGAAGAGTAAAGAAGAGTTCGCTTCTCATCCAAGAAGCGTCTTCAGTTCTGAAGTCAGAATTGAAAAAGCTTCTTGGATGAGAAGTGAAACATCTTCAAGGAAAAACAAAGAAAGTTCAGTTGTCTTTTGAAAAAGCACCATTGGGACCTGTTCTAAGATGTATGTCAACACAATGGCTGGTAAGGGACTGTTGCATTTGTTTTTCCTTCAAATACCTGGCAGAGCAAGCTGGTAGTTTATTGTGTGGTAATGAACTGGTAGAAATATCCTAACACAAGAGGAGACTCTTAGGAGTATCAACCAGTTTAGTACTTTCTGTAAAGATTTCTTACTCCAAAATCAGAATAATTGTAGCTGAAGAAAGGGCTCCAAATTTGAATGATTGCTAGATAGCTATTTTTTGTACTTTTAAGCATCTAGAGTGAAATTTTGAAATAAATCTTTCAAGGAAATTTATCCTGCAGCTGTTGATTTTGTAAGCATATTATCCATGTACATGTTTTCTTAATTTTTTATCATAATAGATAAGTAGGCAATTGTTTCATTTTGTTATTAAAGTTTAGAAACTGCTCAGAATAAATGTTTGAGGAAGAGATTCTGAGTTCACCCTTCTACAGCTACAGTTCTTCACTGGCAGATGGTTCTCACCATGCCCTGAAGAATTAGATTGTGATTGTGATGCAGGTAAAAAGAGTCTATAGTTTGGGGTTCTCATTTATCTTTTTTTTTTAATTTTTCAGTAAAGATGGAGCATTGTGAAGCCAGCTATTTCCAGTTTCTGGAAATTCAGCGTGCTTTTACCAAGTTCAGTTTTCAATCCATGCCTTCTCTTTCCTTTAACAAGACAGTATTCTAACATTCCTTTGGAAGAACGCCTTTGTGCATATGTTTGCGTTGCGTACAAGACATTGTTCATTATTTGTTATATTGTCCATTGTATAGAGACCATTCCCCGCATACTGCAATATTTGGTCAATTTACAAGAAAACCTGGAAGGTGCTTGTTAATAAATTTAAACATTTTAGATGTTAAATTTCTAACATTGTACATTGTAGCTGCCTTTAGCTAAATGGGACAAATAATATAACTCACTAAATTTATTCTGGTATTAATTTTAAATGGCATAACTTAACCCAGAAATGACCTTTGTATCTTCATTTTCCTTCCTTATTCTTCTATATTTCTTTTGCGCTCCTGGATTCAGCACTTCCCTCCAAGATCAGATTCTGACCAGGGATCCTGGTTTGTATACAGGAATTAAACTATAGCTTCCGTTTCAGAGCCAAATTTGGGGTGTAATATGTCAATATAAAAAAGCCAATCATACTTCCAAATTCACCACCATGCTGTAACCTGATGTTTCTATTTTCACCCACATTATATAAGTAGTTCTCGACTTACAATTAGTGACCGTTCGAAGTTACAATGACACTGAAAAAGCGACTTATGACCGTTTTTCATACTTATGACCATTGCAGCATCCCTGTGGTCACATGATCAAAATGCTTGGCAACTGGCATATATTTATAATGGTTGCAGTGTCTCTGGGTCTTGTGATCACTTTTTGCAAGCTTGTGGCAAGCAAAGTCAATGGGGAAGCCAGATTCGCTTAACAGCCATGTTTCTAACTTAACAACCACAGTGATTCACTTAACAACTATGGCAAGAAAGGTCATAAAATCGGGCAAAACTCACTTAGCAAATGTCTTGCTTAGCGACTGAAATTTTGGGCTCAGGTGTGTTCATAAGTTGAGGACTGCCTGTACTTTTGAGGAAAAGTATCCTTTGTCAGACCTTAATATATTTCAAGAAGAGGAGGAAAATGAGTGAAACTATGCAACAATTTAATGACAAAAAATATTAATGTTAGCTTTTATTTCATTTGTGATTAACTTCCAAACAGAGCAGACAGATACCCTGCTAATGTTTAGTTATCTATATGTCTGTTTATATGGTGTGTGAGAGAGAAACTATAGATGGACTTTGACTTATGACCATGTGTTCAGCAACCGCTTGATATTACAGTGGTGCTTAAAAACGGGATTTACAACCCAGACCTGAAAAATTATGGCTGTTGCAGAGCCCCTGCAGTGCCCCTGCAGTCACATGATCAAAATTTGGTCACATGGCAGCCCACTTGCTAAAAAGGCCCAGGGCCTTCAGTAGCCTCAGCCCCATCCCGAGACCCCGACTTCAGCCCCAGCCCCACCACTGCCACTGAGAAATGCTATCTCAAATACCACACTCACAAAAAGGGGCTTGTTATTTGGAGAATGACAAAAGCCCCTTGGTCACAGTGTTTTGGTAGACCTCCTTCTCCAAATCGCGGTCTTCATATCTTCTCCAAATAGCGCACCCCTTTCTCACAAGTCTTGGAGAGAACCAGAAGGTTTCCAAAGGATCACAAGAATGGGGCATGCAATTTGGAAAAGGAACGAGGCAAGAGGCTTGGAGAATGGCCCGAGAAGGCCTCAGAAAGATGGCCTGATGCAGTCAGCCATTGCCTCATGGAGGCCATGCATGCCTGTCAGCAACAGTGGGGCTCATGTTAGTAGGGGGGGGCAACTGGGGCCTTTCACAATGGTGCTGCAATGACTGGTCACAGTGGAGAGATGGAGGTGGCATTTATCAGTGGCAGCTGGCTGAAAATGCTGAAGGCCCTAGGCCTCTAATTTAGCTCCAGCCCTGGCACTGCTGATGATGACTGCCATTGTACAGGGTGCCCAGAAGGGCATAGATCAGGGGATGGGAGATATAGGGAGACACTGCTGGACCAGATAAGGCAACTGAGGCTTCCCAAGGTGTGACGGCTTTGCACCACACTGCTGGACTGGGGCAGCTGAGACTTCCACAGTAGCTATGGCTTTGAGTTGCATTATAGCACTTACCCCCCAACTCATGCGTGTCTTACATTGGGATCTCTGGGCCTCCCTTAGCCTCTGCATTTCTTACCTGGGACTCCCATCACTTAACCATCCCTGTTCTTGGATTGCGGTCACTAAGCGATGCAGTAATGTCTTGCTTTACTACTGCTTCACTTAGCAGTAGAAATTCAGATCTCAATTGTCACTGTAAGTCGAGGACTACCTATTTTTCTCGGATGGCTCCAAATAGATTTTTGGCAGAACAATATTCTTGTCAATTTTCAAAATAAATTTGAAGGTTCTTTTAAGGCCATGTTATGATACATCCAACTGGAACGGCAGAAATTCTCAGTTTTTTGCCTTGGATATTTCATTTCATATTTCAAATTCTCAGGTTTTCTGCCTTGCACTCATTTTCATGTGCAAAAAATGACATTTTTTAAAAAAAAATCAATGATTTATTTCTAAAGTTAGAACTTTTTTAACCATTAAAGAAATTTATTAACTACCTACCACAACTTACATCTTTGCACCACTTTTAATACACTTTAGTTGTTTCAGTACCATATTTTTTTAAAATCAGTGTTTATTTTAAAGACTTACCATACATATTAAAATTTAATGCAGTTATGTATTGCAGTTCTTATTACTGCTACTACTATTACTACTACTTTTATCATTCTTATTTTATTTTTTGTGAGGAAAGATTAGAAACAACCCAGCAATTCCTAATTATACATAATGAAAACCATTATAGTAAACGTATAAAATATCAGTACAGCAATTATAAAGACTAACAGCAGCAAATAATCATATTCCGTCAGCTTAATAGAACTTTTTAAAAGAAATTACATTCTTCAAAGGAAAAAGAGAGTTTAGCAAATCTCCAGCACACTTTTGAAACAACTGCCCATAAAAACAAGGTTTTAACATCTGAAAAGGTAAAAAATTATATTGAAATAGGAATTTCAGTTAACATATACCAAATTACTAAGTTGCATCCCCATCCTAAAACCAGTTTTAGAAAGAAAATAACATAATTGACAGGACTCTGTTCTTTATTTATATAAATATTTTTCATTATACTTTCCAAATTCCAAATTTCCAAATTCCATATCTAAATCATAATATCTGGTTAAAAAAAATATGTCTTCCCATTCTTGTCAGGAGAGTTTCAAAGTTTCCTGGTAAGTTTACTTCCAAAAAGATTTCAAGTTCTCATGAAGCCCTAAGACATTCAGTGGAATAAAAATGGGAAGCTTGGGAGATAACTCCTTAATTCTGAAATTCTCTTAATCGCCTGAAAAAGAGAGTAAACCACACGGGTATCAACAGCACACTGTGTAGCTTACTGTCACAAACTGAGTTGCCAGTCCGAGGTTTTTCTGCCGTACATAAGATTGTCAATTTACGTTATTTAATATCAATTTCAAAATGAAGCGGCATTCCTTGGCTGGAGCATATCTTACAGAAGAAAGTTTTATGCTTTCTTCTGAAAAGTAGGAGACAAACTCCTACAGGTAAAGGATCCCAGAATATACATATTACCATTGCACTGTTTATGAACTCTGCTATGAAATGCTAGAATTAATTTAAAAAAAAAAAAAAAAACCTACATGTTCCAGAAACACAAAAGATTATATTTACTTGAAATCTGTGGGTGTTTTAATAGAACTTCCTTGTTGAAAAGTCTTGGATTCAGAGTATGTGTGTATTTGTTTAAGGCCCCTGTGGGGTGATATGGATGGCTGCCACATGCTTTTCATACATTCCAAATTACTGCCATAGCAAATCCCACCACCTATAACCACAGTCTTTTGTTTTCTGCTCCTTCCCTCCCTACACCATGCGCTAAATAACCTGCATCCAAGCCAAAACTAGTTAGGAAACAAAGACGTGCTGAACATTAGGTGTACGCTACAGGATCTTGCTTTAGGGCTATTTTTTTTATCTCATCTCGGAGAATCAGCAGGAGTTCATATTTCCCCCACTGTGTGAAAATCTGTGAAGAGCCAGAAGTTTTCTTCCAGATCTTTAAGCCACACTTGACAGATAGTAATTTATTTTTCCTGAATGCTTTTTCCATGCCATGCATTTGCTTGTAATGAAACTTGAAATAGCACTGCAAATAAACGCAAGGGAGACAGCAGGTACCCACACCGAAAGCAATTCAGTGGAATGTGTTCTTGTTAACATCAGAAATGTAAAGTCTGTATTCATAGATTGATCTTGGATGTAATCATTGCTCCTATGCACAGACTAATTTTGAATCCAGGAGAAAAATTTAAATCTCGTTTTATAAGTTTTATGTAAACCATCTGGAGCGGGCCTCCCTATACCAGTTGTAGGGGAACAGCAAGGGAAGAGATCTGTGTCTCTGTTTTTTTTTTCTGGGAAGCCCTCAAGAGGCATCTGATTGGTCACTCTGACAATAACATATATTTGCCTAGTTGTACAATTATCCATAACCCTCCATTTTACAGAGATGTTCTTGAACAGGAGAAAGATAAGAACTGTTACGTAAATAACAATTCAGTCCTGAGAAAGAAGTAACTCTACCTTGGTTCTGTTTATTATAAGAAAATGAAGAAACATCAGATTCAGGCATGCTTTCAAGAGTCTCTTAATATATGCTATAAAAATGAAGTAGACTCAGGTGTTGTCAGTTCCCTGCCTGGCTTTTCTTAAAGAGCTGATAGCACTTTATAGTACCAATCAATAGAAATACAATCAAAAACCATTTGCAATCTAACTAACTAAGGCAGCCTAGGAGCTTCAGAGCTATGAGGAGTAAGTATGTTTTGAAGATCATCTAAAACTTGGAGGATTGGAGATTTTTCTTACGTCTGAAGGCAGGATGTTCCAAAGAGCAGGGTCAACCACTGACAAGGTAAGTCATCTAAAATGTTAGACTAAGATAGGCCATGGCCTGATGTAGCAGGACTGCCCTTATGCTACTATATTAAATTATGTGTATACTTCAAATATATTTTCCCATGAGAACTGATATGGATTGTTGATTAACATATCAGCAACTTCAGTACTACACCTTCTCTTACCCTGTGTATTCAGAGCTGACCAATTTTGATAGGCACCTGGTCCATAGAAAAACTAAGTTGTATTGCTCTGTTTGAATGCAAATCTATTGAGCTGGTGGGCATATTTGGAATTTTGAGATCATGTTGTGTGTATTGCCATGCAGAAAAGATTCAGGTATCCTAGGATACCTTGACCACCCAACTTACTTCATATTTTATCTGGTCATCTGGGCATATTTGCAAACAAAGCATTAAACTTGGTTTGAGCCTACCATTCTTATTTCATTAGAATGTCTCATAAGAGATTATGCTGGAGGCTCCTACTTTGCTTTAGAGAAAGCTGGCTTCCCATTTAATTATTAATTCTTATAATAAAGTATCTTTAAAAAGAAGTTGGTGGGACTAACTCCAAGCCTCAAGAGAGGCACCCATATGCACGGTGCCAAGGGGTACTTTTGTGTGGTTAGCATCTTGTCTTCACTGTGCAAAGTCTTTTCCCATCATAATTAGTCCTGTACTGACAATTTTTGTTGCCTGGCTGTATGGCAGTTCATGACAAGGAAAATATTGGTTGGCTAACTACAGTCCTTTGGATTATGCTGCCCACCTCTTGTGGATCGGGCTGTACAAAATCTTTTTTTAGAATACCATTTTAGTTTCATTTGCAAAAGAGAACCTTACATTTTTCAGTAAATATATCTACAGTTATACTATGCCATCACATTATGCTATACCCTACCAATTATGCACCCATCACAAAGAATAGGAGAATAAAAACTGTCAGTGTATATTTTCTTTACTAAAGAACGGTGTAAGATGCTCTTGCTGGGACTGAGAGAAGCTCCTTTTGTGGCACAAATGTCCTCCATTGTTGTCCAGAATTAAATGCATTCACTTACAAAAGCACAACTGTAGTAAAAATATTAGCATGCAGATGCTCTGGTGTTTTGTTAATGCATTTAATTAGACACAATATCTTCATTGTTCTTTTTCTTTCCCTCATATAATGAATGTGTATTATGGTATAGAATTTGGTTAGCATTAACAAATAAAATTATATTTTTTCATAGAATCTGCATGCAGGTATTCATATCTGATTTTTGTTTCGGCCTCAAAGTTTCTGTATAACAAAATTTATGCTCAGTTACAATTAATTAACGTATCCGTTGTAATTTTATACATTTAGAGTCAGCAAAAAAAGTGGCTGAAGTTAAGGTGGCAGAAATATTGTTAATGAACATGGCATTTGGTTCCAAAGCGTTAACTGGAGCTGTCGTGATGAAGCAAAACTAATTTTAATGCCATATTTCATGCAATTAAAATTGGCAGCTATTATTGAGCGAAGTGTTGCTCCTTAAAATATGAGTGACAATCAGAATTGTTAAAAGGCCACTGCTATCTTGGATGTTGTCACGACTGCAAATAGGGCAGCAGTCTATCAGTTCCAAATGAGGAACACATTGTGAAATCATAAGGAAATGTTATATTGTACATTTAGAATGTTAATATAATTTATTGCCATAGGCCAGGTATTAATAACTTGAAATGCTTTCTGCAATGATGAGGGTTCTCACAAATGTTCATCAGTCAGGCTCCGTTCCTTATTTATAACAAACTGAAAAAGAACATGAGACTGTCAGAAAAAATGGAACATGGATAAAAGTAGCAGAAGGACCAACATTTGCCTTATCATTATTTAAAGAAATGTCATGTATTAGTTTGTACCCTGTGTTAATATTGGTGGAATCAATCACATCAGGAAATTCGGCATTTGGGTAATGGGCAGGAAGCTCTATGGGATCTTGTAAAAGCATAAAACCTTGAAATTTAATAAAAAAAATATGATAACATTTAAATGTGATTCATCTTAAGTTTTAAATTACGAATCATTAGCCATTTCTTGTAAAAGTTTACCTTAACAATCACTTAAGGAATGTTGTCTTTACAATGCTGACTGCAAGTGAATAAATAGATACCCACCAACTTGTGATTTATAAGTTTTAATAGAATTAATATATGTGTGTGTGTGTCTTTGGTTCAGTAAAAGGCAGATCTGTTGCAGTTGCATATAATCTATAGTTTTTGTGTGAAGCAGCTAGCTCAAGGCAAGGGGAAGAAAGCAGCATTGTTCTAACGTTCTGTTTTTCACAGGCCTGCATTCATATCTCATCCTTGTTGTTTGCAGGAGAGGCAGATGTGAACCAGAACAATGGGACCTCCACTAAGGGCAGAGCGGTGACAGACTCCAAGGACACAGCGGATCCAAAGAATGCCTGGAAGGAGGCCAACCCAGCTGACACAACTGGTCGCCCCCATTTGGTCCGCCTCTTTTCCCGAGATGCCCCAGGCAGAGAAGACAACACCTTCAAAGATCGGCCCTCTGAATCAGATGAGCTGCAGACCATTCAGGAAGACAGTGCAGTAGCAGCTTCTGAGAATTCGGATTTGATGGCTTCACAAAAACGCTCCTCTTTCCGGCATGGTTCCAAACTTGCAACTGCAAGTACCATAGACCATGCTAGACATGGATCACCACGAAGATACAGGGAACCAAGTCTACTTGATTCATTGGGCAGATTCTTTGGCGGTGACAAGCATTATCCAAGGCGGGGCAAGGTGAGCTCAGAGGAAAGGAGAACAGATTAGCAGCAAGAAGTCTAAAAAGGAGGGTGGGAGAAAAATCGCAAGAACTGAATAATCTCCAAAGAGCAAGAATTGGCTTAGCCAAAGAATGATATCTATCAAGTTCTAATACAATGTGGGCTATTAGTCCAATATTTAAAATAGTGTACTAGGAAATATCCCTACAAAAAATATAATAACAACTTGGAATTGACTGGAACGTTCTCTTGTCCTTAATCTTCTAACTGGATGCCTCAGTTTTGGTTGTCAGGATTTGCCAGAAGTCAGGATCTTTGTTGTTCACTTGTTGTAAAACTCACCCTATGTATATTGAGAAAGGTGTTAGTCTGCTGTTGATTTTTTTTTTTTTCCTCCTATGACATTGCTTGCCGAGTTTCTGAAAACCTGGAGAGGCATCCTAGAATGTTTGCAATTTGCTGCAATACTTCTATGATATCTTTCTATGCAGTGACTTTGATTTAAAGTGTATTAGTTTAATGTCTGGGTTTGTTTTTTTTTTGTTCCTGTGGGCAATTCCATGGCATTAGGCAGCGTTAGAAGACTATTGTAATGCAGAGCAATGTGAAATCCAGTAAAAGCCTAGTATTCTCTTTTTCATCAAACAGAATGAAAAGCCTGGCAAGGTTAGATCACGTCTGTATTAAGTACAGTATATTTAACGGAACGTTTGATTCACATCAAGTTTGAGGCTGAAAGTCATCAGAAGTGACTTTTCTTACTTTTGAGCGGGGATGGCAGAAGCAAATCTCATGCCCCCATGTAAACAATAGAAATGTGTTTCTTAGTGAGAATAAAGAGAAAGCAAAAGGAAGGCGCTGAGATATAAGAAAAACATTTGTTTCATCTGTTGTTTCATCTTTGAATGTTGTATATCACTGTAATATTTTTTTTCTGCCTCTAATTACTGTTTAAATGCCTTTCTGGTTGGATGCTTTCTTTGCAGTGTAGGTAACGGTGCTAGGGGGCCTGCAAAGTGTAGAACACATCATTTGTATGGAAAAAGTCCAGCCAGTAGCATGTCTTGATCAAACTGGAAGGCATTCCTTAACCCAAACAAGCAATGCCAGTTAGTGTGGACAATGTTGGGCTTGCTAATGGCTCAGCAGTCTGAGGAGCAGCAAGGCAGTTTCTTATATTGCTGTAAGAAAAGCCACGTTGATGTATTGTGTTCCATTCTATATCTTTAGGCAAAAAGTATCTTTTCTCTGCCACTAGTGAGCTATATCTATTTATGTGCTCAACCATTGATTTCCTCAATGAAGTTTTATACTTACTGTCCATAAGATGCAATTCAATTGTGGTTTTATTGTTGTTGCTTTGCTTCTGTTTCAAATCTTATTTGGGGGGAATAGGGAAGCCTTAAGATATTTTAGTGCATCTCAGTTCTAAATACTTCAACTGTGATTGGAGAGTATGAAATTTAGCACACTATTGAAGGTACAGGTGACTATTTCTACGAGTAATTATTTATATTGTGTTACTTGACAGCCAGAACTAGGAGCTTGGGTGCTATAACTCTCTTTTTTAATAGGAGGTTGAATTGCTTCACAGTCCAACTCTTGTAAAGGGGACTCACATTATATATTGGACAGCCTTGAAAGAGGAGAGCAAGAAAATAGCTGCGAGAACAGTCAACTGGTAGTTAAAAATCTCTCCTAAGATTCTTTTTCTGAGAAATTCTGAAACTCTGTATATTATTACAGTGTTGCTCGGGCTGTTCAAAGGGCCCCTGTTGTATGTACAGAAATGTTTTTAAGTGGCAAAACTGACTGATATGGCATGCCTGTAAAATTACCTATTTATGATCAATGAAAGAACATTATAACAATGAGTCACTCACGATTTTGAGACACCATCATTCATGAAGTTTCATTTCAAGCACTTAGTGATAAGGAGTTAAATCTGTTTCAAGCTGTAGATGGCTCTGTATTGAGCAATAACTGCTGTTTACCTTGTATAGTGGATTTGTATATAGACAAAAATAGTTTTGTATGATATATATGATTGTTTTGCATGGTTGATTCATAGCTCACTGTTGTCAGTTTCCATTGCCTTCATTGATGCATTTCAATTGTCACAATCTAAAACTCAGTGCCTCAAGGACAGAAACTAAAAAGCTATAATCAGTTCCAAATATTGTCTAGCTAGAACAGTACATCTGCTTTTAAATGCTGGACTGTCAATGTCTGAGATAAAATCAGTAACAAATGGCTATGCCACTGTGCAACAGTGTTATTCTCTGAAATAATAATGCTGGTAATGAAAAATTATCCTAGGAATCCATTCCAAGAGAAATTCAATGCTGGAAGTTAATTCAGTAAGTGCTATAAACTTCTGTTAATACTATATGGCCATGTTTATGCTTTTAGGAAAACATAGTATTATTATCATCCTAGACTTTCTTGACTTTTGTGAGTGGCAGAAAAGGATTTATCTATAACTATGTCAGAATAGCCGGAAATACACTGTATCCCTCCTATTAAATGTGTCTAGTTATTATATATAAATAGTTAACACAAACAAGCACTGTATAGTTTGAAAGCATTTGGAAAATGAAATCTTGATGCCCTTGTACTCCATCTTGTATTCAAAGAAGAAATTTTCTGAGCAATCAGAATCACGAGGGAGCAAACTCACGGTCAATCCTGAGAAGTGATTCAGACAAGAAAAACACTCATGAGTACAAATTCCATCTTTATTGTAAAGTTACATTAAGAGAATCTTGCATGTGGGAAAGTACATATCTCCCCCTCACTTTTACAGTCCAAGAAGCTAAGGAGGGTCCCTTCTGAGGTGTTTACTATGCATCTATTCTTTTTGTGGCTACAGCTGCCTCTTATCTGATCGTTCTTCCACCTGACACCCAAGGTCATTCCCACATAGCATGACACTCACAGATCTCTCTTCAAATGGAACATGCGTTAAACTAAAATTATGACTATATACCTTTGTAAAACTTCAGATCCTCTTTACATGAAAAGTATTTTGGATTTGTAAAGTTATAACGCAGGAAGAGCTTCTTGAGCTACCAGAAATGTCATCTAAAGTCAGTTGGAAAGGATTCCCAGAGTTCAATGTAAGTTAGGATGATGGTTAGAGGAATATACTAAATCTCTTCCCAAGCAATGCAGTCTTGGTTTATATAACTGCTCTGCCCACATCAGTGAACATTGGAATGCAGTAAACACAGCAGCCCTTTTGTCTAGAGAAGCTGCTGACATTCAGGGAAAGAGCATTATAAATTCTTTGCAGAGAGACATTTTCTTATTAATATCCAGGGATGAAAAAACACTTTTGAATAATAATATGCTTTGTTTAAAGAGAGTAGGATGGAGGAAAGCCTGAAGAATACTTACTTTGTTTCTACCTCCTCTTCATCGCTGCAGGATGCAGATTCTCTGCTACCTTGTTATTTAAGAAACATGAAAGGAAGGCATAGGAAATAATAAAAGGCATGAAAATAAATATATAACTATAGGCTCCTTTGTGGCAGGACACAAATCACCTATATATCATCTTAAATATATGCATAGTGAGAGAAGGAAATTACAGTTAATAGAGAACAAATTTGAGGTTTCAAACTGTTGGTCTGACTGTCATACAAATTGGCCCCAAATCTCCTCTATGACATGGTTTTTAGTAAATAACAAGCAACTGCAACATTAACAACCGCATTTCCGAAGAAACCCCATGAATGGAATGGCAAAGAATAGGCCCTTCCCCAAAGATGCTTTTCACCCTCGTCGCATTAAGAAAGAGCAGTTTGTCCAAGTTGACTATTTGTATCTTGGATGGCAACCTCCAGTCAAATGGTTTAGACAATTTAAAATGAATATCCAGCTGACACAGAGCGGGGTTTTTTATTAAAAGAATATCTTACAAAGATTTTAAAAACTACAGAAACATAAAATAAATAGAAAAAGAAACAGATTGTAAGAGGATAAAAGAAAAAGTGAAAATTAACAAAAATGGAAAAAAGATAAAGAAGCCATTTCTGATTTTCCTTGCAAGCAGTTGCAAGCATAGCAATTATCAACCTCCACCTTCCCATATTGCATATCATAGTTCCTTTCTCCCCATAAACTAACTTTTTTAATCAATACATCCTGAAATCAGCAGTTCATTTTTAGCAAAACCACTATAAAGTCTTTTATAAATGTAGTGCAGTTGTCTCCTTAATTAAACAATTTAGCCATTTCTACAAACTCGGCCATTCACAATACATTCCTCCATTTGTCATGTTTCTATAGTCCAGCACAGATAAGATTTTTTTATTATTATTGTAAGCCTGCTTAGTTTCAAAACCTCTAATTCCAAACAATAACATTTTTATAGAATATAGTAGAAAAATAATATTGATGCATGTAGTGCCAAACATGGTGTTTCCAGACATTTAAGCAAGCATTCACCAGGATTCACTGAAGTGAATCATACATTATCATATCAAAGACTCAGTTCAATGGATGATTTTAGAAAGCTACCATAGATTAGATGCTTGGGCCATTTGAAAATGATTCTGTTTTCATGATAGAACATAAAATTATTTCTTAACATCAAAGTATTACCTTCTGATACCTTCTTACTAAGATTATTATTTTATTAACCGTTTAAAATTAGTTTGTCATTTGAAGCCCATAACTATTACCAAATGGTCCTAAAGATTTCTATGAGTTAGCTGTGCAGAATGCAAATGTGGTCTCTGAACCCCTTTGTGGCATGAACTTTGAGATCTTTCATTGACCTAGTTATCAATACAGCCTCTAAATAACTTACTGAGGGCTAGTTTGGTGTAGTGGTTAAGGCACCTCAGTAGAAACTGAGAGACTCAGTTTTATTTTAACTGAAAGGGGTGGATTTTTCTAAGTGGCCCCAGTTCCTTTTGTAAACACAGTATAGGACCATTTAGACTACATTCTAGAATGGCTTTGTCAATCCAGATTTCAATGAAATGTCAGCATCTAAACTGTTTCAGTTTAGCAACTATATTGCTACTCAGGAGCTATGCATTGGTGGAAACATACTGGAATTTTTTAGACTTAATGACATTACAGACACATTTTCTATTTAATGTAGTGTCTAAATATTTTATATAATTAAATTCTCAAAAATAGGTGCATCTAAAATTAATTGAACTAGTTTATGGTTAAGCTTCGGGTAATCACATTCAGTCAATAAGAAACTGAACAGGAATATTTCAAGAATAAAAAGCTTAGTTTTTTTTTCTCAGAACATATGTTAGATCATTATTAATATGAATTGAATGATATGTCACATTCAGAGGATCATGTCTTGATTTATTAAGCTGAAATATTCAGTGTTCTTTTATAAATACCTTCTGCCCTTTTTGCAACAAGCCTTGAATAAACCAGAGAGTCTTTGTGTTTCTATCTGGGGTATTCAGAAGAAACTAAGATTGCACATTATAGTTTCAATTTGCTTAATTGTTATGAATCTTGTAACTGTAATTTATTGGTTCAACAATTCCAATGATGTCAGAAGTTGTGGTTCATCAGGGACTTCTTATTTCATCACAGACCACTCAAAGTGAAAAGCAAAATGTAATGAACTCAGACTTGTTTCAGTTTAATAGTAATACCTATAATAGACTGTACTTTCAGTGTAACATATTTGGAGAAATTAGCTATATCAATATGTATATACTTTCAGTATGTATATCCTTTCTGACAGAAATGATGTACTTGACTTTTTCTTCTTTCAAAACTTTGTTGTGTCTATAAAACTCGTGTAGACTTTGTGCAACTGAGATATAAATTGTAGCATTGTAAAATATATAATCAATGGTACTAGCTTTCCAGAGTCTGTGATTAACATGATTTTGTTTCAATATTTGATCTTTGTAAGCATTGGTAAAGGGCTTCTTAAATACCTTTCCCACTGCAAAATGTTGTATGAAGTAGTTAATACATTCTGTTAATACATTAACATCTTACGTTCATTGTCATATATTTTCATAGTGTATTCTGTTGATCGAGATAAAGAACTGTGGGCTTTGAAAGATAGCTGATTTGAGGTGAGAAGAACTCCAAAATGTAAAATAGATAACTGTAACAAGCTTCAAATAAAATGGATCATGCTAAAGGGATCTACAGTTCTGCTCAATTAAATAAATAAAAGAACCTCAGAATGTACACTTTGCTGACATGTAATAATTCAGTCTTCAGAGAATGCTACAAAATGTGCTTGCCTCTTATTGGATTTTGCTATAGTGTTCTCTATGGAAACCACTCTTTTCTCCCACTATAGCCATAAATTGTGCTACACTTATTACCCTTCAAACCCAACTGAAAACCATCATCTGGTCTTCTAAAATGTACAGAGTTGGTGAAATGACATCCTTAGTTTTGCAGATCTGATTTTTGCAGCAGAGTGACAATCCTAGGATGTGAAGATTTTGACTGGATTTCTTATGGTCTTGATCTAATATTCAGATCAATTCAGACCCCTGAATGGTTCGAACTCTTTGTTGGAGTTAGTGATTAGAAAAAATGAGGCAAGAAAAATGGAAAAAATAACCTTATCTGCTTTTCATTGGCAACTACCCCACTCTCAATGTGCAACCTTTAAAGATTAAATCTGAGGAATTGAATCCTTGGGTAAAAACAAAAGAGGATTCTGCAATCATATTGGTTGAAGTTCAATGTTTCAATATCGAGAAAAAAGGTAAAAAAATATATAATTTCCCTTCCACATGAAATGCTTTACTTCTGGCAGCCAACTCTCTAGCTCTCCAAGCAAACATGGAAATTAATCCTTATTTTTTTAATTAACTAGCAACCAAGAAATTCTCTAAAGAAAACTTACGAACTATGGTGTAAGAAAAAATATTTCTGTAAACAACACTATCTTTCATTAAGATTCCCTTTCTGAGTTGCATCTGGGTATTCAAATGTCCTGCAGCATAAGATGATAGAATTCATAACAGGGAAGTATTGAATATACACAAATGAAAAACTCTACTCCTTCAGGGCATATTTCAAAAAAATGTTAAAAAGTAAAAATGCCACTTTTTAAGAGAAAGTCATATCAATTGAAGTTATGAATCAAGCATCTCTTTGCTTATCAACAGGCTCATTTGGAATCTGCTAATATTGATATAGACCTCTGAACGATTGTTGAAATGTTTTCCAGACACCAATACAAAATCCAGGAGTAGGACATGAGTAGGACGTGAGTACAGTGTGTCAGAATAGGAATTTAGTTGTGCTTTCCTGTTGCTGTTGCTCAGCAACTGGTAGAGCAAAGTACATTGCTACTGGTTTGATTATATAGCCAAAGTGATTAGCTTTATCCTCTCTCAAATTAAAACCACTCAAGATGGTAACCATTATTATATTTTTGGAAGCACTGGTTGGAGATTGTCATTTAGGCAAATTGCATGACAAATTCCAATCTTTTTTGCTTTCTGAAACCAAAAATCAAGATATCTAATCAACAGTAAAGAAGAAAGGAGTTTCGCTATTCAGCACAATCTCAAATATATGATGAATTTGACTAATAACTGCCCATATGTAGAAGAATACTATAGATATGGCTTTTACATACAGGCCAGCATTCTCCAGTGGTTCTTAGTAGGTCTGGAAGTCTGCAATAATATTATAGGTTCTGGATTAAAATGTATATATTGTTATCAAAATTTTGCACATCACCACATGAAAAAAGCAGGGTGAGGATTCACTACTCATCCCCAAAAGTTATTTGTATGTGGCCAATTGTTTAAGTTGTGCATTTTTAATGTTTTGTAATAATTCCAAACAAATATATGGAAATGCAGCATATTTTTGTACACAGTGGTTCTGACTCCAGTTCTCTTGACATAAACGCTGAATGTTCTATAAGATCTAAATTCACCTTTTTCTATTTATGGGACTTTCTGTTGTAGATGTGAGGAAATACTTACCCAAATTTGACAGCACAAAATTCAATTTTTTATGGAACTTGCTTTAGTTGCCAATTGTTTTCTGGTCTAATTTAGGCAACTGCTGTAATCCATGGCTTGGTACTTGGATCTCTTCAGGATTGCCTTTCTAGCCAATTGGCCCAACCCAGATCTAGATGATGATTAGATGTAGCAGGGAGAAACCATTCCTACTTCCACACTTTGGGGAGGTTCAGAGTGTGAAGCAAGGGGGGATTGCTTTATTGCTTGATTGACTAATTGCTTGATTGACTGACTGACTGATTGATTTACTGACCGACAGATTGATTGACTGACTGACTGATTGATTGATTGATTGATTGATTGATTGATTGATTGATTGATTGATTGATTGCAGCGTCAATGTGGTATATTACCCTCTTTGGAGCAAATTGGCTGGCTCACTCTTTGCCAGTTTTCCATATATTTCTAAAGAGCGAGATTCTGTTTTAAGCCTTTTTCTGATCTGAACTATTGTGGCCATCTATTTTTTTATATTTGTTGTGTTGCATTTTTATTTTTATATGAGGTCGTTTTTACATTGTATTTTTAATGGGAGCTGCCCAGAGTAGTTTTCTTATTGAGGCAGCATATAAATATGTTAAATAAATGCATAAATACATGTTTCTACTAAATACTAAATAGTGTTTACCCTTTTAGGAAGAAAAAATAATAATGCAAAGCAAACAAAATATCCCCAACATGCCTCAGAAGAGAGTCATCCTCTTACCTATATCATTTATATATTCATACAACCTGACTCTGGTAAGAACTGTTGCAATTAGCACTGATAAATGCAACGTATTCATTAAGTCCTATTCAGTTTTGCACAATGTGAACTAAACATTGCTTCTGAAAATGCATCCAGCAGAGAAGCACACTTCATATGTAAAAGCACCAGAAGGCAGGACAAGAAGCAATGCGTGATGCCAGTGAGTGAGTGTGTATTGGCTGTAGCTGAAAATTGTTAATAGGGATGGCCCATAGCTAGTTTAAATCTGTCCCCTTTAATGTGCATGTTAGAAAGAGAACCAGGAAATTTAATCTTCCTCAATGATGTCAATGGGTGAAGGTAGCATATGAAAGTGGTTTCTGACCTCAGGTAATCCTCATTTAACGACCATTCGAAGTCACAGCATCACTGGAAAAAGTGACTTATGACCATTTTTCACCCCTATGATGGTTGCAGCTTCCACACAATGGCCACAAGATCAAAACTTGGACACTTGCCGACTGGCATGTATTTATGACTTTGCAGTGTCGTGGGGTAATGTGATCACTTCTGACAAGCCAAGTAAGTGGGGAAGCCCGATTCACTTAACCACCGTATCACTGAGTTAACAACTGCAGTGATTCACTTAACAACTGTGACAAGAAAGATCGTAAAATGGGACTAAACTCAGTCAACAACTGTCTTGCCCTGCAACAGAAATGTTGGGGTCGATTGTGGTCGTAAGTCAAGGACTTCCTGTATATGATCATTGAGTTGAAGTTAACTTGGAAAAGTGCTTGAAAACTTCATCCGATGTAGAAATTTTCAATTGAATGTCTGAACAGGATCCATTATAATGACCATGTAGTATTTAACAGTTCTGTTTCCAGGCAGATATTTAGAGACTAGTTATGAAAATCATAACTATATAGGTAGTGCATCTGAAGAAACTGAATTGTCCCATACAGGAACTTTGGAAGAAGCGTTTCTCTCAAACATATCACCATTGGAGACAGTCTTGGTGAAAATCCAGGGCCTTCTCAGTAGCTACTCCTAACATTTGGAATTTCTTACCCATGAGGCAAATTTTCTCTTTCCCCATTGCCTTTCCAACAGCAGACAAATATATTAAATTCAAGAGCACTCTTCCACTGTCAATGTGTTTATAAAAACACTATTTTTTATATTTTCTTCTTCCTGGCAGGGTCCACTTATTTATTCATTTTTTATTTTATTTTTATGTTTTCAATGTATACAAATTACTTAGGATAACTTACAGCAGTTAAACCACCACCAAATTTAAAATATTTGAAAGTCAAAACAAGCACACTTACAAAAGTATTTAATAAGAATTGTAAATCTAGCAGAGGAATAAGATGGCTTCTACTAACATTCAGGTTACCAGGGGAGAAATTGTTTGCTTATAAAAGGATATCTTTGCCCGTGTCTGAAATACTACATAGAAGAATATCACTCCCAGGTATGAAGTAACAAGTTTAGTTTCAGCCACTGAGAAGGCCTCTTCTCTTACCTCAACACATATAAACATATCCAGAAAGATCTCTCCATCAAGACTGATTGGTACTAGAGGGAGCTCCTGAGGAATATTGAACAAATACTTTGATTTATACCCAGGAAGAAATGGGTAGCAATTGCAGCCCTTGTAGAATAATATATGATCCGGCCTGAAACCTACAATCTTGAAATTACATTCTGGAACAGAAGTAGATTTCAAATAGAAATAGAAGAAGGGTTTTCAATATTCCAGTTTGGGTACACCTAAGACATGTTTCCAATAACCCAATCTGACCTTCTCGGGAATGAAATATTTAAGCTAGCATAACATTCTTTTGCTCTTTTTGTTGCCGCTCACATTTTATCTTTATATAAATGCTAGTTTTCTTCAGCAGCATTTTTGGGCTGAAAGATCAATTAAATAAATTGATCTGAAAGATCAATTAAATAAATTGATCTGAAAGATCAATTAAATAAATTGATCTGAAAGTTCAATTAAATAAATGTTGGCTATATTAAATTAGAAACTGGAAGTTAATTCTGGAAAAAGTAATTTCTTTCAGACACGAACACAAATATTGTTCCATATAATGTCTAATAAAAAGGGAAGTGATAATGCCCTAGAATAATGCAGATAACATAATATTCAGTGGTTCGTGTCTCCAAATGACTCAAAAGAGGCATGGCCACAGCCACACGGCCACAGCCCCTAGAAGAAGCCGTGATAAAGATAGGGTTGCGTTAAGGAGACAACTGAGAAATGATTCAGCTGCTTTAAAGATGTGCCGCGCTTATTCTTCCACATGTTCTGAAGCTTCTCTTCTAAGTATTGTCTAAGTATACTAAGTATATCTAAGTATACTTAGTATATCTAGTATACTAAGTATACTCTACCAAAGTATGTACAGTCCAATTATAATATAAGAGCTATTAAATATGGGTTGTAAAACAATGAATAATCACTAAATGGTAGCAAAGGTTCACAATGACTATACATCGTTACTGCCGGCTAGTAGCTTGTCAGGCTTCTGCAGCCCAAATTCAGTAATCCTACTAATAAATTATATGTTCCAGTCTTTTCTAGTTTGACTAAATATTGAGAGAAGTATTATCAGAAAACCTTCTGAAACAATCGTTTTTCATTACAGGATATTTTAGCATTCTTTCATATAACTAATTTTATTTCAGTGACTTTCAGAACTTTGATAGTTCTTTAAAAATCGTATTATTTCTAAGCCCAGAAGATAACAGGAAGGACTACACTCTTCAAAGTAAAAAAGGAAATTATAAGAATTATTTCCTGGGCATAAAATGTGGCCAGAAGACAGAAACAATTTGAAACTGTCTGTGCTCAAACAGGACTTATCTACCAACCTATCCTATTTCTTAGGATACTTGGAAGATTAAATGTATTTTAGTTTAATATTCAATTTAATCAAGAGTATTATAGTTTTTTAATTTTATCACATTTGAAAGTGCAGGAAGCCCAGGGTTGAATACATAGTCCCCCCCCCCGAAAGTAGGGTCATTTTTAAATAATACAAATTTTTTTCTTTCAGTTTTATTTCTTATTCAATGCATGATAAAAATGTATGCTACAATATAACAAACGAAAACAATAATATCTTCTTCATAACTTAAAAACATTTACTGTTTTTCTGCAAAACCTTGTACTGCAATTATTTGCCAGATTTTCAAATGTTCACCAAAAATCTTTGCTCTACATTGTAACAAACACTGTTTTCATTATGGATCTAATACAAAGGTAAACTTTATTTTATATTTATGTATAGTAATTATATGGATCTTCTTTTATCGGCAACTTTTTTCTTGCTTTTATCATATCTAATTTGTTTTAATAATTATTTTAATTACATTTTGAGGTTTCCTTTCTTCATTGTATAATCACTACCACTTGTGTTGGTGATGTGTGTGTGTCTGTCTGTCTGTCTGTGTATCTGCATGTCTATTCACCATTAAATACATTTTTAGAAAAAGACAAAATGTAAAATTTCACTGAAATAGACTGCTAGGCATATGCAACTATCTGGTTCAGTGGCGTTTGCAGGAGAACAGCAGGCAACCATTGCATATGAAAAGAAATAAGGCCAGGCTGCAACTCTGTAATTATTTACAAAATCATCATAACCTGTGGTGAAAATCATACTTTTTACTTGTAGAAGACTTAAATAGGTTCAGATAGCCCATTTCAAAAACTAGCTGAAATTGTAATAATGAAACTACAATTGTCATTGTGGACTTCTTCCTGAGCAGAGTGAGATGAATTTCTGAATACTTTGGTATATAATGTACTGCCCAGATAAAGAGCCTTACTAATAATGCAATTGCTTTGGCACTTCTGGGATCTTCTGTTAATGGAGCAGAGCAGATTTTCAAAGAAACTATCCCAGCAGTTTTTTTTTTTCATGCTATCTTTCCCCTTAGAGTTACCTGTTTCTGTTCAGATGCAATATAAGTATTATATTTCCCAGATGCAGGTACTAGAATGACAGTGAGATAAAGAATACAGTGACAATAAAGGGTCTAAATATAGTCTTCTCCAACCAATAGTTTCCAGAGTTTGGGATTAGAAATGCTATTTTTTTCCTGTCAGCTTGGAAGATAGGATTGAAATTAGATTGTAGTTTATGCAACCTATAAGTAGTCCTTTCTAAATGATAGTCCATTATTTGTGTCTTAAATTCTTACTTTTTAAAATGACATTTCTTGTCATTTTTGTTTTCTCAGAATGCCTTTCATCCAGCACTGATTTTTTTAAAAAGTCCTGTTCTTTTAGTAGGATTTGGCAAGAAAGCAGTGCTGGATTCCCTTGTAGTTTTAGTTGACTAAGTAAAGGACCCATGGCAGTTACATTAGTGTCATTGATATTGGAGAGAAATTACTTACATAGCTGCAATTTATATAGTTGATTAAGAAAAGCTGCACCAGTTGAAATACTGTTGAAATACTGTCTTCTCAATGAGTATCCAAGGTCCCAATGATCATGCTTCATTTGTTCTTGCAAACACATCATTGATAGATCTTCATTTTAACCACAATAGCAAAAAACCACTTTGGCATTAGTTAAGAAGGAAATGAGCAATTTTATTTTTCAATGTATTTCTCACGTATATCTAACTCTCTCATATAGTGACTCTGGGGCATACGTCATAAAACCAATACATAAATCCCTTAAACACCTCAATTTCGATTGAAATAAAACTAAGATTTCAGGTAGCAAGAGAACTGAGCTGGTTGTGCTTCCAAAAAAACAAAAAGGTAACAACTATACTTTTGATACAGATACAAAGGTATTGGAGAACACACAGCTGTCTGATGTCGGAATCAATTTCAAGGATAAGAACAGCCCTGTCTTTGTAGCCCATCCTCTTTAAGAGAAAAAGGGGAAGCCAGATGGTTGAAAAGCAACAACAACAAAGCTTTACAGCCCCGTTCTTCTCCATCACCCCCAGTACTTTGATTGGATGACTGGCATGTTTAAAGAGCTTTCAGTTCAGAGTCACCCCACCACTCAGCTCTTATCTACTAGCTTTTATCTACCTGAAAGTGCCTGGTTGCCTTGGTAATTCTTGTTGCTTAGTTACAAAAACTGGAGATGGAGATGGCTCATTCTCCTGTGTTTCAACAGAACTTGTTCCCCAGGCAATTGAGGGCAGTCAGGATTTTTTTGATCAAGGCACCTGAGATGGAAGTGTGCCAATCTTATTTTAAACCAAATCCGTTCAAACCAAACAAACAGACGGTAAGATGGCCACCCTTCAGCTTGAAGCCACGTGTATCTCTCTGTAAATAGGAAAACTTCCAATTACCGAAGTCTTTCCCCAACCTGGTGCCTTCAGGATGAGAGACATCCCAGAATTTCTACAGCATACATTGAGAAAATCCCACTGCAGCAGGTGCAGGGAGAATGTTTGTATGAAGGCCAGAAGAGTCCTCTGAGTTTCATTTTCGCTGATGATCAGGATATATCTCTTTTCTTGCAGGTGGTTGAAAACTGGCTATTAGAAAAGGAGATCAGGATGTTTAAAATGAATTAAAAACAGAAACTGTTTCTCCAGAGAACACTCTGACTTGAGAATCATTAATTATTGTTAAGTAGTAGTCTGTCAACAATTCTTTCTTGGCTCTAGCTATCCATGGATGGATTTAGGAAACTTTTAGCTCTACATTTACTGCATTTCCAGTCTTTATCTTTCCTTCCTTCCTTCCTTCCTTCCTTCCTTCCTTCCTTCCTTCCTTCCTTCCTTCCTTCCTCCCTCCCTCCCTCCCCCCCCTCAGATGGCAGCATCTGAGCGATCACTCAGAAAAGACAGGCATTCACTTGGTTTTAAAAAGACATTTCTTACATAATTCAGCATTTTCATTCAACTGATTTGGTTTAGTTTTCTATGTGGATATGATTGAACTGCATTTGCTGATTTGATAAAAACTATTCCAACTTGTGATGGTGATTTGAGAGGAAAAGTTTCAGAAATTTGAAGGGAAAAAATACCCAAAACCATTTGAGTCTCCAATCTGCTCACAGAAAGCCATCTGTAGAATAATTGGTGCAGGTTGAAGAAGAGTGACTTATAATTAAAGTGCAGCACTGAAAGTTAGGGTCTCCAGCCATGCATAATAAAAGCATAGGAAACATCTTTGTTTAATTCTAGTGCTTAAAGTTCAATAGATGTATTTGAGAGAGCCAGATTTTATTTTTGCTTGTACAGTTTTGAACTCTCACAAAGTATTCAAATCTGCATCTTTGCCCCAGGCTAATCTTTCACAGGCTTGTTACTTTGTCTCCAGATATTTAACTAATAGGCATCTTCGCACAACATGGGTCTCTAACATATGCTTTATCCTGGCCTGTTAGCTCAAATCTGTGTGGTGGCAGCACATGATTCAGGATGTATTAAGCAATTATGACTGTCCAGCCACAGCAAAAAATAAAATAAAATTGGAAGCTGCCTCTTTTTTTCCCACATCAAGAAAAATCTGCAGTGGCACACACAATCAGGGACAGTGCTATCTTGAACAGAGCCAGCTTATCTACCCTATTCACTCCTTCTTCTTTTAATTCTCTCCCCACCTACCCTTGGATATGGGTATAAAAATTATAATGTAATGGGCTCACAGGAGGATTTATCTAGAGAGCCTCATTTTCACAGAGCCTCTGTAGAATTTCATCTTAATAATGGACATCAGAAGAGACAACAGACCATCAGATAATCAGTTGACATGAAACAGCGGGAAGTTAGCCGACTCTATTTGTCAGAAATGGTATAAGGTCTCCTACTTGAGTAGGGGGTTGGACTAGAAGACCTCCAAGGTCCCTTCCAATTCTGTTATTCTGTTATTCTCTTTGGGACAAATCTTTCCTTACAGGAGTGACTAGATCAAATCGGCGTTGGAATTTGCATTACATGCTAACAGAGACATTTTTTTTCTCTAAAAAATGGGAAGATTATTATACAAGCTTTCATAAAGAGTAAGCTATGTATCTCAATAAACAATAAAAAATAAAAATATAGCTGTGTAATTTTGAAGTACTTGGGGAACTTTCTTTCAGAGCATCTGAGATCTATAATGGCAAGCCAGTATTAGCAGCAAAAGCAAAGATGAATCATTCAGACATTATATTCAAATTTTAATTTAGGTCTTCCTGGAACTGAAGGTAAGTGTGTGCATATTTTTGTGAAAGCCAAGAAAAATTCATGAAATTAATATTCTAAAATAGACGCTCTTTCATATATTATTTACTGCATATTGCATCATATTTTGCCTATAGTCTTCTGGGATACAGACTGAAGACAGGGAGCAGAATCAGGAGTTCCACTGATATACAACAATGGGAATTTTTAAGTTACATACAATTCTTCATAGGGTGGCAGGTAGAAGGAAAAATGAGTTTTAATGCAAACTATACAGCACATATTTAAATTCCCTCCAGATTGGGCTATTAATCATTCTTAAATATGGAAAATTATTTCAGGAGAGCACTGTGTGATACCCTCCATTTGCCATCCAAGACATCAAGTAGCACTGGAAGTGAATAATTATATGGATCCCTATAATCACACTTCTCCAAGTACTGATCTTTATGCAGCCAAGATAATATATTAGTCTTGAAGATTTGCAAAATTAGATGGAGGAAGAGAGAATGTACTAATTGCAATGCTGAACAAATGCATTTCTTGCTACATCATTCTGATGCAGATTCCATTTGTCTTATGACCTATCTATAGTTCATGGTATGATTTATGAAGTCAGTTACAGGTTGCCTGTGGCCTAGGGCTGCATGCTCCAGGTTCCTAGCAACTGACATTGTGTCCAAAATAGCCAAAAGCAACCTTTCCAATATTTAGGTGGTGTTAAGGCTGAGAATTGGAGAGATATGCCCCTGGGGGTTACTGTTCCTATCACCAACCTTAACTCACCACTCCCCAAAGAAAATTGCAGTAAGGACAAGAATTGGCTGTGTCCCTTTTTATGATCTCACAACATAAGCTGATGGCCAACTATGTCCGGAAGGCTGGTGTATGAGTATGTGTATGTGAATGCTAAATTTCATTCCCATTATGATTTAACATCATACTTTACTTCATTTTTGCCACATATGTTTTAAAACCTGATGCCTAAAGAGGATGTCTTTGCAACTTAAAGGCATTCAGGTTTAGAATAAGGCTTGGTTTAATAAAAGATAATGATTTGCTAATTTCTTTGCTTTTTTCTGGATCATGTTAATCCAGCATTGCTTCTAAAAGTTTCAATGGAGACGAGCCATCAGTTATCACAAGCATAAAATACAGAGCACTTAATAAGCATCTGATCACGTTTTAAATGTTGTTCAATCACGCCCACAATTAAGTGCTGCTTGGTGACTTATTCTTCATATGTTTACATACTTTCTGTATTGAATTTAAAGAGGTGACCAACTCCTAAATGGCTTTCTGTATCTACCCTGGAAATTAGAGAGCCAGGGAAAATAAGCCATTTGGCTAGCCTCATCTGACCTCTCTTTTTTTATTCTTTCCTACGCAACAGAGGGTTGGAAAGGTTAATTAGGTTAAGAGGCTCATGACTCTGCCTGTCTCTCAGCAGGATAATTCACTGGAAACAGAAGAGAATGAAAACAAATTTGGTGTGGCAGCAGAAGCTAACAAAAGAAATCTCAGGGTTTAAAATGGCCTAGATCCAATCTTGGGCTGTGAAGAAAAGCAATCCAAAAAAACCATCTCCCAATATATCCCTATGGGAAAGAAGGTTGGGTAGCAGCTCACATTCCCTCTGCCTTGCTCCATCCTTGTTACATCCTTAGAGCAGGCATGTCCATCCTTGGCAACTAGACTTGTGAACTTCAGCTCCCAGAGTCCCCCACCTCCACAGGTCTTAAAGTTGCACATCCCTGGCTTAGAGTGAAACTTATGCAAGTTCCTGGTATATACAGAAGCATGCAGATGCAACATGAAGGGAGAGCAGAAACATAGACACCCATAGAGGCAATTCATACGTACTCACTTTGAATAAGTTGATTAAACTCTAGATATAGTTAGATACACATTAATGCAACATGGACATTACTTACCTATTAACATTGTTAGTGGCCCAGAGTCTCCCCGTGGTGAGATGGGAAGTGAACAAATTTAATAAATAAATAAAATATTTCATTACATAAAAGAAACTACAGAGGCCTCCTACAGCTCTTTTGCTAAAAGAGTTGGAAGGAGTTCTAGAAGCTATCTTCCACATCCTTGCACATCCTTGTCATTCAGTAATAGACAGATGTATGTGGAAGCTTTGGATTGCAAATTAATAACAATATACTATACTTGATCTGCATACAAACAATCTCAAGTTGCTAGAACTCCAAGGGAGATTTTTGAAGGAGTTAAAAAAAAAAGTCTTTGCTTGGAAACTGGAAGCGTTATTCTTTTCCAAATGGACAGTACTACCTGAGTTCTTTCCTGTCCGTGGAATTAAAGCATAAAGAATTGTATGTTCTTAGTTTTGAAAAGAAAATGACCTTTAAGAGGTAAGTTAATTATGGCATCTTAGCAATAGCATCTAAATCAGATTTATGGACTTCAACTCCCAGAATTCTCCAGCCAGCCTGTTCCCTGATCTAAATGTAATAATCATTGGAAATATATCTCCAACTTTCAGGTTTTTTGTTTTTTTTAAAGGTTGTGTTTTTATCAAATCAAATACAACTCTGTGATGATTAAATGGATACATCCATGTTGTTTTCTTGATTTTATTTCAAGAGGGGAACATTAATTACTTTTCGAATACCATGCTGATCTACAGGTATGACCTACCCTGTGTTTCAGGACTATCACCATGCCTCCAGGGTTAGCCATGTAAGTTCCCTGCCTCATCCAAGGTCTCAACATGGACGCTATGTGGATGACAACCCAGTAGTCCACTTCTTCAGGAACATTGTAAGTTTTACTTCCTTCTAAAGTCATTTCTACTTTTATGTCCTGAGGAAACATAAACCGCCAGGCTCCACGTAGTTTTGATAGACGGGAGTTGCAAAGCTATCGTCCTGATCCACAGCGCTAAATATGGGCATGGAAATCTTTTATTTCCAAGAGACGTGGTGGCGCAGTGGTTAGAATGTAGTACTGCAGGCTAATGCTGCATTCCCACTGCCAGAAGTTCGATCCTGACTGGCTCAAGGTTGACTCAGCCTGACCATCCTTCCGGGGGTCAGTAAAATGTGGACCCAGATTATTGGGGGCCATATGCTAACCCTGTAAACACTTAGAGAATGCTGTAAAGCAGTATGGAGCAGTATAAGTGCTCTGCTATTGCTATTTATCCCTAAACCCAGCTCTGTTCTATTCAGTAGGAGGATCAGTCCTACAAATTCAAAAGAATATAGGAAAACATCTACTATAGTGAAATAAATAACCACTTTGGATAGGGATGTGTAAACAAACGTGTGTGCACTCATGTGCCCGTCTGTGGATTTAACCTATATGTATGTGGGAGTTCTTTCAGTTAATCAATATACTGGAGCCAGCAACCTTATGCAAACTTCCTGGTATTTAATCATCATTTATAGGATTAGATTATGAACTGCCCAGGGTTAATCATAAGATTTCAACTATTTATTGTGTTTGTAGTTTATTTTCCCTCTATATCAGATCGAGTTGAAAATAATACCTAGTCTACCTTGGCGGTTATGGGATCTCTTGGCTATTATTGTTAGATCTGAAGAGGGAATTCTGGCCACTAAACTGGAATAATAAATTTCAACTAAAACACAATCCCACAGAAAAAGCTGACAAACCAACTCTTAAGTGCTGAGGCTCACTTGCCTTTAATTTATGTGACAGTTTTGTTATAAAGAGTTTTATTTTATTTTTTTAGTCTAAGAGACTATTTCTGGTTTTCTAATTGTATAGAGATTTGTAAATCTCTCATATTCATCTGTATAAAACAAGCCCTGCAGGCATATAGACAGAAGCGTTCCCGAACAGCTGCTGCTATTACTCGAAATAAATTTCCAACCTGAACTTCTGGAAAAGTGCAGACAGAAATTCAAACTCCTAAAGATGAGCTAACCTGAGATTGTGCAATCACCTCTGATACCTTAGAGATGAACTAAATTTACTATGAATACAGCATGAGTGGTGTAAGCCAGGTGTCTTCAAACGTGGCCCTTTTATGACTTGTGGACTTCAACTCCCAGAATTCCTCAGCCAGCATGCCTGGCTGAGAATTCTGGGAGTTGAAGTCCACAAGTCATAAAAGGGCCAAGTTTGAAGACCCCTGGTGTAAGCAATACATGTCTTCAGTTCTTTTCTCTCTAGCAACATGCTTTAAAGCAAAGTATGTAATATCATGATTCAAAAGCCCAAGTTTATTGGCTATTTCTGAGATGAAGAACATGAAGAAAACAGTTGAACGTGACTTACTAATTGGTAGCCAAGTCCTACATCCAATTTCTCCCTTGGCGTTATAAATCTGATTTTAATGACAGGGTCTGTCTGAGAAGAATTCCCCACTTAACAGAATGGGTGAAAGAGTTGTGGCTTTGGCACTTCAAAAGTGTTCTACAGAGAACAGAACTGTGCCACAGATAACCCTTCAAATGTTTGATGTCGGTGTAATGAATTTGAGCAGATTTTAGTGGTTTCCTAGAAAAGTGCAAGTTCCATGAGATCCCATTCAAATAGCCTTGAAAGTTGAAAAGCAAGGAACTACTAATTATGTATCAGCTAAAACACATATAATACTGGTATTGATCGCCAAGCTTTATCAATCCTGAAGCTTTAGTCTGTATTATATAACTAGCCAATAGCACATATATGTCTGTATACATGTCTCTCCCTATGCCCTACAAGCACATATATATATTTCCACCCAATAGACAATGAAATAACAAGTTTAAGAAATGTTTGCAGAGGCCTCCACATTTTTAAAGATGGAAATTCTCCAATAAACACTATATAGACTGAGAATGTTAAATATTAAACAAAGTTTAATATACTATGTTATGTTATATTAAACAAGATGTAGGATAAGTTATGTTATATTAAACAAAATATAGGATAAGCTAGCATTATTCCCTGCAGCTGTTTGTGGCAGGATTACTTATGGATAAAGAACAAGCCACAATGATATTAATAGCTGAACTGAGTGATGTCTTATCAACATTGCCTGCCAGTGAATCTCGGCTATCTGAAAAGGCTTCTTAATTTGCAATGATAAGTCTCTTTCTGGATGCTGATACCATTTGCATATAACAGTGTTTCTCAATCTTAGCCACTTGAAGATACATGGACTTCAACTCCCAGAATTCCCCAGCCAGCATGGAAAAAGGATTTAATTTAAAATTGAAACAAGCCCCAATACGTGCAGAAATATGAAAACTTTAGATGGAAAAAAATCAGTGTAACATTCTGTCCCCAGTTTCAGTAAGATCTAAACATCTCAAAGTATTAGCTAATTATGTTGGAGGAAAAAATGGAAAAGCAGGTAGGTACCAAATATGGGTGCAGGAAATTAGATACTCACTAGATAGCAGCAATGAGGAGAAAAAGTTTGCCTTTGCTGCCATCTATTGGTCATTTGTAACTTTCAAGCTGAGAAAGGGGATGCCACAGAAAATCCTTAAAACAACCATAGAATTCCACATGCAGAGAGACACACACAAACGTACAAACAGTGGGATTCCAAATATACAGTATATATTTGCAAATTCTTATTTTTAAAAATTGATTTTCAGGTGTCACCCAGAACAACTCCTCCTCTTCAGGCAAAAGTAAGTCCTTGCTGTGAATATTTTATATTACATTAACACAAAAAAACCTGTGGTAAAAAAAAGACTGACAATCAGGTTTCCTTATTTAAAAATATTTCAATAACCTCCCCAGCCCCAATGTGGTCTAAATCAGGCGTCTTCAAACTTGGCCCTTTTATGACTTGTGGACTTCAACTCCCAGAATTCCTCAGCCAGCCAGTTTGAAGACCCCTGGTCTAAATGATCCATTACAGCAGGTATTTGGCTGCTTAAAAAACTATTGCCTACATCTGATCACAGTCTGTACTGCTGTAGCAATCTTATCTGGCCTTTCATGCCTAACTTCACAAAGAAGGCAACACCACTGAAAGCCACAAGAATCACGCGGATTATAAAATGTCCTGGGAGCATGGTTGATGCCACACCCAAACCTGGATTAGCCACATTTTGGAATGGGTTTCCCCTTCTTCCTTGATACCTAGCCAGATCTCAGTAATACATGCCAGGTTTCCCCTTCCACCGATTATTAAATTATAAATAAGGGAGGCCTTAGTACAGGCTGACTTGCATTAAGAAACAGCGGCCAGGGCCATCAAGGTTTGGTGACCCAGCAAAGAAGTCCAGATAAATGGAAATTAGAATCAGTCCTAAGCACTAAGGCTGGGCACTAAGCCTAATAAAATATCAGAGACTGAAACTGTGGGTGGATGAAAAGTATTCACATGCATAATATTGGACCATAGATTACTGTCCTCAAAAAACCTTGAAATGCTTTATCGTGAACTATACTGCAATAGACAGCCAGGAAAGGCCCATGTTCTCTCTTTGGTAAAAAAAAATAAAATTGTGTACACAACAATGGGTTTTATAATGCACATCTGAAATATGTAATGTGGTAAACTCCTCTAAAATCCCACATCACGACTGCAATCCAAACATCTTGGACTTTAGATATTTTAATCCACACGACCGACTGTGATAATCCTTTTCTACCAGCTCTTGGCATCCTTTGTGTCTCCATAGTCCGTGGTGGTTATCATGTCACTTTGTTTGTTTCTTACATGTGCAGGGGAGAGGATTATCCTTCAGCAGATTTAGCTGGGTAGGTGATAAACGTGCTTCCCTTCGCAATTATTTTGTTTTCCCCAGGCCCAAAGGGCGTCTCTTTGCTGTCTTGCTTTTCTGCAGCTGATGCTGAATTCCACTATATATTTGTTTATTCCTTTATTTTACTTTGGCTTGTTTGCTTTATTCTTACTGATCCATTCCTGGTTCCAAAGCAGTTTCTTTACATCCGTGGTTTTATTGCTTGCTTTTATCTTGAAATGAGTCAAGCTTAATTAAGATTCCTTTTGTCTGAACACAGAGCACCTTTACTGCATGGCAAACTGCATTCCTTTAAGGCTCCCTAAATGTTCTGTGCGTCCATGGGATGGAGGAGGAGGGGGGAGGAATGAAAGTATGGGTTGCTACTAGGAACTGCACAAAGCCCCAGTTCTGGATGGATTCAAGAACATGGTACACTATTGGATTTGCCATAAATTGACAACATTGTCATATACTGAGAACTTATGCATTCTTCAACCATTTTTTTAAACTAAAATAAATGAAGACATAAATATATATAACAGTATTCTTTCTGTGTTAAACACCGAATTGTGTTTATGACAATGATGTAGAGCAGTGGTCCCCAACCTTTCTGGCTGCACGGACTGGTGGCAGCGGGGGGAAGGGGTGGTTTCGTGCACACCACCTAATCTCACACATGCACAAATGAAGCTTCGCGTGCTTGCCTATCAGTTGTACAACCCAGTTCCCAATGGGCTACGGACTGGGACCTGTCCGCAGACCGGAGGTTGGGGACCCCTGATGTAGAGAACAAAGTGATGGAACTTAGTCTTTTTTCTACATTGGGCAAATCTTTTAATCTACTTGGCCCCATGTCTGTTCCCTGGAGCTAGAGAGAACTGGAATGCTAGCCAGATTTGAAAGGAGGTAGAGCTGTCAGTTCAGACCCCCTTGTTGGATTGGGGTATCTATGGAAATTAAAAAGGTCACTTAAAGCATTCACCCTGTTCATTTCATATCTGTGAAAACAGATTAATTTCTTACTGAGAGAAACAGTAGTAAGCTTATAAAAATGTACTGTTAGTGACAACCAGGCAGAGAAGTTTCAAAGTCAAAGGTTACTTCTCCTTCTAGAGCAGGGGTAGGGAACCTTGGCTCTTTTATGAGTTGTGGACTTCAATACCCAGAATTCCTGAACCAGCCATGCTGACTCAGGAATTCTGGGAGTTGAAGTCCACAAGTCATAAAAGAGCCAAGGTTCCCTACCCCTGCTCTAGAACATAATCCATAATTTTTTAATCTTTATCTTAAAGTGGCTTTTCTTAAGAGTGTTCACATTAAGGCAATGTGACAATGAATTTATCTAAATCTATATCTACATCTACATCTAAAATCATCTATCATCCATCATCCATCATCTATCTATTTGATATATCTAACTCACAACTCACAAATAGTGACTTTAGATAGCTGACATAAGATTAAACAAATTATAAATAGAACAATTAATGTAATAACAGAAAGCCACAACACAGCACTATGCCACAATTGAGACCAAGCTGCAAACATCTCAAAATGATTACAAGACAAGCTTAACCAATACTATGGGTCAATGCTCTAGGGGAAAAAAGCACAGGTCTTTAAGGGTTGGAGATACTTGGACTTGTGGGGTATATTGTTCCAAAGGTGACAGAGGAGATATGTTTCTTGGGTCCCATTAGATGACATGGTTTCATAAAAGAACCTCAGAACATGTCCATCCTGCTGGACCTTGCAGGATGGTCAGAACTGATGAGAAATGGGCAATCCTGTAAGTAACTGAGCACTCTACAATGAATGGTTCTGTAGCTAGAAAGGGCACTTGGAAACTTATAGCCAGTGCAGCACTGTGAGTCCAAACAGACATCTAAATTGCACAGCATATCTATTTGGAAGATTGTACCCCAACTAAAAGATGGAAGAACTCCAGACCTAGTGGATCCCAAAGCTCGCAGCCACTCAAGTTTGCTTGGGTTAAGCCAAAGCTGTTCTTCCCCATTTAGATCCCCCACAGCTTTTATCTAGGAAATCATAATCCAAAAAACTTGCATAGCCAGAGTCCAGCTGAGAGCAGATCCAAGCTACTTCATTCAACAGATGCCTAGAACAGCCTCAGTAAAATGAGGACCCAGATTGTTGGGGAAAAGACTGCTCACAAAGTGCTGTAGACCACTGTGGAGCGGTATGTAAATCTAAGTGCTATTGTTATCTCCATCAGAATCCTCACCTATAAAATGATATTGGAAGATAACTCTATCGTTCTAATAATTTACACCAAAACAGAATATTCTGTACTCTGCCTTTGATAAAAATGGCCATGAGGTACTCATGAAAATTATTGCAAATTTATGAGAATATAGCTGAAACACCTTGGATTTTGTAGAGGTGCAAGAGATATATAAACAGAAGGGAATCTCACAGACCAATAATTTACAATAAGATTGCCTTTGAACATGAGCATGGAGTGTTGGCAATGTCCATTATGAACTGACCCTTTTACAAACCCTTACAAGTGAATACCAACTGCTTTTTAAGTGCCCAATGAAATGCCTTTGATTAACTACACAATAATCCTACGGATTTTTTTCATACTCAGTAACAGTTGGAAACCATAGAAAACTTGCTGGATGTAGTTGCTACTTGGAAGGTTGAGCAGGTCATTACTTTGATAGGAAACACTTAAAAAAATAAAGACATAATTGTAGTGTGTTGGCTGAGGCAATTTTCATAAGTTTGTCAGTAAGACTGCATATTACTAATGCTGGAAATGAGGTTTTCGTTTAAAGAACTAGTTACAAAGTAGATTACTATTTGAAAAATCCTTTGAATTACTTGTTCTCTGCATACAGTTACACAATTATGTTGAACGATCTTTCTTCATTTTTAATAATGCTTTTCAAAAGCGGATAACAATGATCTGTAAGTACTTGCTCCACAATGTCCCATTTTTCTGTTTTTCTGGATAATATTCAGTACAATATTTTCTAGGGATTTCACTCTTTTAAAGATGAATGCATTTATTCTATCAGCATCTCCTTCTGATAGTGTATCATTAACTGCTCTCATCCGTTACTGTTTGGTAGAATGAATACAAAAATGAGCAATTGTAATATAAGTAATTATGGATCATTATCACCTCAGGCAATTTCCAAACAATGGGAATCTACGTGTAGTAAGATAAGTTTAATATATACAATGTCAGCTTTAATGGAATTGAATTCACCTTCCACTATCTCTGCTACAAATGTCCGAGTATTTTCTCAATAATTGTTAAGATATTTTCTTTCATCACTAGTTATTTACAGAAAATCCCCATTCTGCTTGCTATCTATGACACAGAGCTATAAACATTCACACAGATGTCAATGGCTTCCATAGGATAAATGAGATTAGGCCTGCAGCCATATTCTTTGATACAATTCAGCCTTTGATCATTTAGAACTCATTTCTCTGAAGGATAGTCCTATATTTTAATGGCAATCTAAGGATATTTGTAATTTTGCTTTTCTCTTTCGCAGGGTGGCGAAACTCACAAACCTGGATACGGAAGTGGCAAATTCTATGAGCATAAATATGCTCACAAGGGGCACAAAGGATACCGCTATGATGGCCAGGGCACACTGTCTAAATTGTTTAAACTGGTAAAGATAATAATTCTCAGAACAGCAAAAGTAACCAACATTGTGCTGGGATAAGAAACTATTCCTTATCTATTGCTAATATATATTGCATTTATTTAAGGAATATAGGAAATGGTTTTAAGCAATTGTCTGAAAGATCGGAAAGAGGAAAACAGTTTGGATGACTGATAACAGCATAAAAAAATCTAAACTAAGACAAATATCTCTATTAGTAAGTCTAAATATAAAGAATCGCCCAGGCAGAGAGCAATATAAATAGTATATGTAACAAAACAAAACCCAATGGAATCCCATGACATAGGGAAAAGTGATGTCAGGTCCATGAATTACTACTGAGGTTTGCACCCAACTCCAAGTTAATATGCATAGAGTGAAATAAAGAGCTTTAGAAATTTATAGTTTAATAATTTTGTTTCAGATGCAGAGAAAATGAGAATAGCCTCAAATTTGGATCCTCTTCATATCAGTCCAATATCTGAACCATAACTCTATACCAGCTTCTTAGGCATGAAAGCTGGAGGGGTGACTTAGGGCCTATAACTGTCTCTCACCCAAATCCTCCTCAAAAAGAATGAGCAAATAACAATTTGTTGTACTATACAAAATTAAACATTTATAACAACTTTTTAGAATTTTAAAATCAACAATGCTTTTGGCGGTGTTATGCATTTGTACTTATACAGACAGGATATTTTGGAAAGATCTATCCAAATCACAGAGTATGATTTTATGAGATTTTTCTGAGAGAATAAAGGAAGATAGATGATAGATAGATAGATAGATAGATAGATAGATAGATAGATAGATAGATAGATAGATAGATAGATAGATAGATAGATAGATAGATAGATAGATAGATAGATAGATAGATAGATAGATAGATAGATAATACTGTTCACTTTGAAGTACATGTGGAAAAATATTCCATTCTCTTTTTAAAAAAGGTTTTATTATTATTTTCTTATTTTCTTCAGTTTTAAATATTTCCTTTTTTTTCAGTTTTAAAGGTTTCACAGCAGTTACTCACACCTGCACACAAATATACAAATGTTACTAATTTTGTAAGCCAAATTTTCCTCCCAATGTTTTCCTTGAGAATCTCACAACCTCCATTATTGACTATTCTCCTTAGGGTTGGTAAAAGTTAGCCCAGAATAGCCTAGACAGTTTCATTTATGTTTGAATTAGACAAGTATTTTCTCCTAATAAATTTTATCTATAAATAATTTTATTATTTTATTTCGCTCAGCATTTCTATTACCAAAAAAGTTCCCTCCAACGTCTTCTTATGCACCAGCAAAAATGCAGGTTTATTTTTGACAGTAACATAGCATGAAATGGTCCCCATTATTATATTCACCCTATATATTTTTTTTTTAAAAAAATCCCTGGTTCCTAAAACCAGAGCAAATTCAAGCTGAGCTTCCTTGACAAGTAATGGATTTAATAGGACTACATAACACAGAAATCAGTGATTCATGGAACATAATTAATAAGCCATTAAGTATAATTACAGTGCTCTGTCATTTATGAAACTGAGCAATAATGTTGTGGCTGAGTAGTTCGAGATTAAAAATGAACAGTGAATTATTGAAATAAGGTAGTATGGTGCTTGCTAAATCAACAAGTAATTATGGAAGCATAAATTTTAGAAATCTAAGAAATACACCCGGCAAGAGGAGATAGGCAGAAGTATGTATTTAAAAATTGAAAAAACAAGGTTCCTTAATACCCAAATCCTTTAAATCAATCTGATAGTTAACTGTTGAGCTAAATCTTCTCTGTATTTCTGGATCCTGCCTTCCTTTTGCAGCTCTGCTAGGGGAGCTGCAGAAAGAATAAGGGACAGGTGGCAGGGTTAATCCTGAAAGGATTCTTCTGCAAGAAACTGAACTACAGGTAGTCCTCGACTTACGACAATTGAGCCCAAAATTTCCGTTGCCAAACGAGACATTTGTTAAGTGAGTTTTGCCTCATTTTACTAACTTTCTTGCCCACTTTGTTAAGTGAGTCACTGCAGTTGTTAAGTTAGTTAACACAGTTACTAAGTGAATCAAGCTTCCCCACTGATTTTGTCAGAAAGTCACAAAAGGTGATCACATGACTCCGGGACATTGCAACCGTCATAAATATGAGTCAGTTGCCAAGTATCTGAATTTTGATCACGCGACCACGGGGATGCTGCAATGGTCGTAAGTGTGAAAAATGGTCATAAGTCATTCTACAATGCCGTTGTAACTTCAAACGGTCACTAAATGAACTGTTGTAAATCGAGGACTACCTGTATTAGTGAGGGTGAAAGTACTCAAAATATAACTATGAACTGATTTCAGGGAATATTCTGGGCTTATGAGAACCACTTTGATTTTTCCTATATTTTGAGGAAGTGAGGAAGGACGAAGGTTTTGTTTCTGCAATACCTAACTAGGATAGGAAGCTAAATCACAGAATTATTTGGTGCTGGAAATTTGTCAAAATATGATGTTTGCAGATTTATTTCTCTTTCCCAACTTTGTGAACATAGGAAAAACATACATCAGGATTACAAATACAGATAATATGGACTATTCTTGCAAATTACAGTACTATTGACTCATAATTGTGAATGTTTGTTGAAAACTTGGAATTCTAAGCAAACATTACAGTTACCACTATTTCTCTTTTTTTTAAAAAAAATAAATTAGTCTTACTGGTTTTTCTAGATATGGCAGAACTAAATCAAAGATATTAGAAGTGCTTTGTTTATCTATTATCTTATTTCAATAATCTCAGAAGAACTGCCAAATTGCAAATCAAAATTTAATTGCTATTCTTTATCCATTCTTTATTCAATGTATCATCCCCATTGTTCCATTAGTGGCAGCCGATACTCAGAACAGGAGTGCAAAGAATTGCAAACGTACAATAGCCGCTAACAAATGAGCCTGGAAAATGGAAGGCTAAGAACTCCATTACAGGAGAGGAAAATGGAGAAAGCGTGTGTTGAATTTGAAATTGAAGCAATATAAACTCTGCTTCATCCTTGGTCTCCTCAGTAAGCCATCTAGGGTTTGTAACAGCTGCCATTTCTGAACTACAATAAAGATGCCATCTTGTTGCATTAAATCCTAATTCTGTTGTGCCAGTCTTGAGGAAGCTTCAACCAGTTTGTCCTTGCTTTGAGAGCCAGATAGCTATTTTGAATCACAGGCTGAATGGAATTGGGTATGCAAAATATGTATATTGTAGTATATTCAGCTGCATATGTTAATTTTAATCCTGTCTTTTTTTTTTTTCTTCTTTCCAAAGGGAAGCTCCGGTTCCCGACCTGGTTCCAGGTCTGGCTCCCCTGTTCCTAGGCGCTGAAACACTTAAGATGTCACTAAAAGGCTACATTCTCCGCTTCATAACATAGCTATCCCAAGGATTAATAACAAATTGCCGAATTCCTTAGATAAAAAAAAACCACAATCTATTTGTTAATGTCAGTTGAGTTATGCATGCAGTAGGAATATGCAAAACTATATTGGCAAATGCTGACCAATAGTTGAAAAGTCAACAAGAAAAGCCTCCCAAACTTGCAAGGTAGCTTGTGGTCAGCATTATTTAGGAAAAAATAACAAAATCCCCCCATCTTATTCCTTCTTCTTCAAGGTGCTCCCCAAGAAATATAAAGCTTTAATTTTTCAGGAACACGCAACATTAATTCCCTTTCAGATTTCTTTTTCACTAATCTTTAATCACATAAAATATAACCCCGTCTAAATTAATGCGGTCATTAACGAATCTTTTTGAGATCTTTGCTGTAAACAAACAATAATAAAAAAAAACATGTGCAGAATGTTGTAAGGGCTGTTTATCCAATATTTTGATTTGGCTTTGATTTCTTATTTTTATTTGCTCTTTCTGTATCCCTTTTCTCTCACACTTTTTGTTTTTCTTTTCCTAACTGGATTAGGCAGTCATGGAAAGGTAAATTACATTGGGAGTACAAGGTATGTTGTGATGTGGGAGAAGGCAGTTGTGAATGTTTCAATGGGTCCAAGCAATGGTTATGAAGAAGGATTGCACAACCTCTAAGCAACTTCTTGTGCATAACCAATTGCTTGTCACTGCCAACATATTGGGAAATAAGAGTAGTTGGGAGAGAGAAATGAAGATATAAACTTGAATTAGAGTAGTTTAACAATGGTAGAAATAAGGAATAATCCCAAAGAACAGAAACTTAGACTTAGATATGCAAAGAGTGGGCTGGCTGCAAAGTAAAAAAATTTTTTTTGCAGCGAATTGTTTTTAAAAAGTTTAATGTTTTAATTCCAGAAAGCCCTTTGGTGATGAAGCTCCAGATTGTAACTGCACGCGTAGTTAGTAATTGTAGTTGTCTTGTTACTGCAGCAGAGTTAAACACGCAGTGAACCCAAATAAGATAAGACTGTGTCACTGCATGTAATGCACATTAGCACTAATAAGTAGAGGTAAATATTAACAGATCACATATGAAAATACAAGCATGTGAAAATGGGCTTGCCCCTCCACATGAAGAAAAATGCTCTTCTGAATTGCACTATTTTAAAATATAAAACTTGTTTTGTTGCTTGTGGCCTTCTTTTACTCTTGCAAAGTTTCATTTGAGCTTATATGTTGTAGAATACATTTAGGCCCAAGCCGGCATCTACCTTAAGCTACGCTAAACAAAAAATATATATTAGAACTTCTTGATACTTAATGCCACCTGGCATGCAGAGATACTGTGGCTGATAGTTCACTTTAATCTACCATAGGTTTTAAGTAACAGTCTTAATATGCAGCAATGAAAGATGAGAGAGTAGAAAAATACAGAAGATAAACAAAACCAAATACCCAAACCGATAAACAAACATGAGCATGCACCTACACACAAATACATACATCCTTCTACTACACCTTCTTTCAAAATGTTACTGGCTATGTGTATTTTTCTATGTGTAGCCTCATCCTGTTGTGTACTCCACAACGTTATAGTGAGTTTCATTTAAGTGTATTGTTTTAAAGTGTATGAGAACAACTCCTGAAAAAGAAATAAAATACTCAACTTTTAATGACATTTGGAGGAATTTTTTAAAGGTATTTCATGCAAACTTACAGAGCAGCTAACCAAAGCGTATCAAGTTCGGAATTAAGTCTGGATGTAGATTATATACCTTTTTAAAAAAAAACAGTACGAGATGTATTAAGGAACAAGAGCAAGTTTAAACAGTTTTCTTCTCATCTGTCTTTGTCAGAGAAGATACTTCATTTCATTGAACTTATAAAGGAGGCATATTTTATATTGTACAGGTAGCCCTGGACTTATGAGTACAATTGAGCCCCAAATTTGTTGCTAAATGAGACAGTTGTTAAATGAGTTTTGCCTGTTTTATGACCTTACTTGCCACAGTTGTTAAGTCAATCCCTGAAGTTGTTAAGTTAGTAACGCCGTTGTTAAATGAATCTGCTTCTCCTTTGACTTTGCTTGTTAGCAGGTCACAAAAGGTGATCACGTGACACCCCCCCCCCCGGGTCACTGCAACGGTCACAAACATGAGTCAGTTATTAAGCATCTGAATTTTGATCATGTGGACATGGGGGGATGCTGCAACGGTTGGAAGTGTGAAAAACCATCATACGTTATTTTCTTTTCAGTGCCACCGTAACTTCAAACAGTCACTAAACAAATGGTTGTAAAGTTGAGAACTACCTAGATTCAGAACTGATACTAAATATGAGGGTTTGTGAACCTAGCACCATTTCTGGTGTTCTTGGGAAAGGTGGGGCTATATTGAAGAGTTGCAGACTTCTCTTGCATCTGAGACACCTTGAACTGAATCTTAAGCTTATCCCTTATCACTGATTTTCTTCCCCCAAATTTGCACCTTGCAATTAAGTGCCCTTGGGAGAAACAATGAATATATTCTTTTTAAGAAGTTGAATATCAATGGATCAAACAAAAAAATGCTCATTACAGAACTGCTATAACAAAAAGCTCAATGTTAATTTCCAGAAACAGCACACAGTTCCTAAGTTCTAAGTCTTCTTTCACTGCTTAATGAAAGATTATTCTGAAGCAATAAACAAGGGTGCAATACTTCAGATGGCAATACTCACATAATTGATGGGTTTTTTTAAATGTGTCCCATAAAAAAAAAACACTTTCCACTCCAGAAATTAAATACATTAGGGCAAATTGTACTTTATTCTACGAGACATATTTTTAGGAAGAAATAAAAGACTCTATTATTCCATCCAAACACATCCTTAATACACTACCTAAAATAATTATATTTACAATACAATGGATCCTGTTTAGGGGAGCAATTACTTGACTAACTCGGATGAATACATTATATGGTGACAACAGCAACTGATATTCAACTTCATTTGAATATCATCGCTCTTAAATAGGCAAGAGTTACCATAGTGAATGAATTATTCACTGAATAAATTCAGTAACATGTCTTCTATCCTATGCAAATAATTCCACAGTATTGCTATGAGCGAGAAAACACTGAAACAAAGTCTGTACTTTTCAAGTAGATGCATTATTCATCTTCGGTTCTGTCTACTTTTTACCTCTCTATGGGTCCCTATTTTTGCACATGAAACATTTTGTTTTTTGAAACCCATTAATTTTTCCATATTGGCAGGACTACGTTTTCTTAATATGAATTTTAACTAAACTACACATTAGTCTAGGGACTGGTCCACAATGCAACATTAATTAAAGGGCATTCAAATATGGAACCATGGTGGCTTTTCATAGTCAGAAATGTAAGATCCAATTCTTCCTTCTTTGTAGAAGAAAATGGTGTCTACAATTTGTGAGCAAATGTATTGAGCAAGCAAATCAGAATATATTCCCAACTAACTAGTGTTAAGGGACATAAGATATCATCCAACCAGCCAATATACCACAATGATGATATGGAATAGCCTTCTAGACAGAAAATTAGCCATCTAAACTTAAGCAAATGTTGCTAAAAGATGATGAAAATAGGTTGGTTGGGTTTAAAGAACAGTGAATTAAGTTCCACCCAAACAGTGGAGCATCCTTGCCTCTATTCTCCAACCCATTGTCTGTTGACCTAGAAAAAAAATATATTTTATTGTCTAAAGGAAGGATGAATGGAATTAATCCTAAGGGTGGGAAGAGACTGTAGAGATCAAGTGCCACTCCTTACACAAATGAAAGCTCTTTGGGATTCTTGACGATTCTTGCTTTATGCTCCAAATCTGGTCAAAGTATGATGATGTTATCTCTCATTTTTGAGCACAGGATTATAACTTTAAAAGCCCGAAAAGCCATTAGATGATCCATTGTATTTCTGGCCTGGGATACTTGAAGCACAGGGAAAATGTGGTTTGCATAGAACACAGTGAAAAAAGCATTTCAGAGACAGAACATTAGGGGGGGGGAAACCTACTTGCTTTTCAGGGCTGGTGAAATGAAAATGCAAAACAAAACAAGGAACTTGCACGATACAATCAAAATTGCTTTTATCCATAGCAACCTGCATCTTCAGATGCGATTTAAACAGAGGAGGTACCGCTAGAAACTGCAAGCATATATAACATGATGTCTTAAGATAAAACTGTTAGGTAGGATTCATGGAAGAGGTGCACATATTGAAAAATATATGTATTAGCAGCAGTAATTTCTTCCCCTTGTATTAAAATCAGCTATATTTTAAAAGTAAATTTGATAGTACCAAGTTTCAAATGTGTTTCAAATTTATGCAGCTAAGGAAGTAGCTCTATAATTGATCAGTCTATAATTAAAGCTCAAAAACTCTGCTGAATATTAAATCAAAAACATTTGTCCAGTATGACTTCAACATACACATTCTTTCTAACCAGAGGTATAATGTGGAATTGTCCAATGAATGATAATGGTATAGTGATTTTCAAAAACAAGAAAAAATTATCCCATATTCTGTTGTCCTAAAATTTAGCAATTTTAACTATTGGGAAAATGCAAAAAAAAAATTGCAAGATCCTGCAGCTTAATATTGTGGGAAAATGTCTGATATTTTCCTCAACAATTCCCAAAACATTTATAGATGGAAAAAGTTACATTGACTGACAATGAGTTCAGTCTAACCCAACTTGCCAAGAAATCTGCACAGAACATAATAGAAGAGAGCAATTATTTTACATTCAAATATCTTAATGCAACAAAGCCTCTGGCTGATTAGACGTATTTAGAGTTTTTGTAGAATACTATCAAATTTCCCCTGAGACTTGTGTTTCCTAGGTTCATAAATGCATGGTATTCATCTTAAATCATTCCCTGAGGCAAGTAATATTTTCCTTTCTTTTTCCTAAAATATAAATTAGCTGCAAATTAATCAGGCTAACAAAAGAATATGAAAAATTAGGCAAGCATGAGGATAATATATATATATATATATATAATCAAATCACAGACCAGTATCTGTATGTAAGTTTAGAAACGCTTCCTTCATCGAGCTAAACTACAATGTGACAAAGGGAAAATGAGCATTCCTTTCATCTGAAAGAGTTTCTGAGAGAAGTTTACTTTTACATTCTCTGAATCCAATATTTATTTAATGAGTTATTGGTTGAGAGAAAATATAATCTAGCATGACACTGGACCCTCTCTCAAATTGTGAAATAGTCTCCTGTGAAATTCATATAATTCTGAGGTAGATACATTTAAAATTAGATTCAAAAATACCGGAGTTCTATGCAGTATCTTCTTTTACAACTTTCTGTCATTTTCCAGAGATGCAGTATCTAACCTTCACATAAATATTTAAAGATTATATATGGCTGTCCAAACTGAACAACACAACTCTAGGCGGCTTAGAAAAAATATATATTATATGATTTATAGGACAATACTATAAAAAGACATGAAGATTTGAAAGAATGGCATAAACAGAACCCCCCCCCCTCTTAAAATAGCTTTATACGGCAGGGGTCTCCAAACTTGGCAACTTTTAAGACTTGTGGACTTCAACTCCCAGAATTCCCCAACCAGCATTCTGGGAATTCTGGGAACTGAAGTCCACAAGTCTTAAAGTTGCCGAGTTTGGAGACCCCTGTCATAATGAAACACGGCTTTTCATTTTTAGAAATGAAATTATCGTTTTTCTTCACCTCTGTCTGTGTCAAGAGTTTGTCTCAGCCTTCTCTTATAAAGCTCATATTTCAGGAGAAAAGCTTAGAGAACCCTTCTCCCACACTGCTTTCCCAATTGTCCCAAAGCTCACTATCCTAGGATTGCTCATAAAGCCCTAAAGGTAAGCTTGCTGGAAGCATGTTCAGCATTTATTTTGTTACACAATACATAATTAAACTTTAGAATCTGCTTCTATAAGAATTGGGCCTGGCTACCAGTTGGGCTGGCTTCAAGAAAAGGGTTGGACAATTCACGGAAGACATGGGAATCAATGACCCTTAGCTTTGATGGCAGTGTGACAGCTTCTGAAGGCCATCTCCTGGGAGAGTTGTGGGAGTCTTTGTGCTGTTTGGTTAGCCATTGTGAGAACAGATTTCTGAACTAACTGATGAGGGGCTCAATACAGCAGAGCATTGTTTATGTTCTTAAGTGCTAAAGGTTTTCAGCTGGGTACTCTTGGTATGCAAAACAAAGAAAAACAAGTGACAATAAGGCATACATAATTGTGGCAACAGCTGATCTTCTGAATTATTTGTCAATCTCAGTATTGTTTGCCTGAATGAATATATTCTTGCCTTCTTGTCAAGAACGAGGTAGACTTCTCATTAAGATTTTGATTTAGTAATTCAGTGCAAAATGGTGACTCAAACTACTTCCTGTTCAAAATAACCATCTCAACAATTATAGCCTAACTGTGTTGCGGCTAAAGTAGAGGTGATTTTTGAGGAGAACAAAATATGGAGAGGTGTAAGTGTCTTTCAGTCAAGTTCCATAATCTAGACAGGGTAGATTTGGTCCACTGGTTTGCCATTTATAATATATGCCCTGAGTCACTGGGAGTTGGCGGCATATGCACTTAATAGTAGAATTGATGGTTTAGACTAGATTATTATTAATTGTACATTTAAGATCAGTTTCCTTAATCTCCATAATATTTCTACATATCTTTTACTTAGGACTTCAAACAAGCCACAGAAAAGAACAGCATATGGAGCTAACTTCATATGTTGTACTTAAAAAATAAATATGGAAATATGTGAATTTGTGTGCCTCTGGTGATGTCAACAGATTATGTATATGCACAGTATACATAATGCTGTTTCTTCTTTTCTTAAAGATATTATGTTCTTCCAATCACGTAAGGATATCAATGAGCACAAAAATTATTTGCAAGCAAGCAAAACACTTTCAATAAACCTGGTAGAAAAAACTCTTTGAAATGGGAAAAATATTCAAGGCGAAGATAGCAGAATAGCATGAAATATCTGCCTTGCATCAATTCAGGCATACTAATTATTCCCATCAATAAGAATACCTACTTAAACCCCTGAAAAGGAATAACATATCAGACAGAAAACCATGTTTGGAAAAAAATTAATATTATTCAACATGTTTGACTTAAATATTTCCACATAACAAAAGTGTTATTTTCAAGTCACCAGCTATATTACTTATATACATATGTCCAGAGTTAACAAAAGAATTATGAGATGTCCTATCAAAAGCAGTGATTTTTTTTCCTTGTTTTGGAAAATAGAAAGTACTAGTCTTATAATACACAAAATATAAATTATATGTACAGATAGTTTTTTTTTCTGGAACCGAGAAACAAATTAAAAGCAATAATATTTTCATAAAGATATAACATGTCTACATTACATTAAAATGAATCAATACTGATTTTGAAATGTTCATCTAAAGTTGAAAACTTTATAAACACTTCTTGAAACTGGAATTATTATTTACAAAATATACTCATCAGCCACACAGAGGCTTAAATATCTGTATATATACACACACACATATATATAACATATAAAGAAATTTTAAAATTTCAAAGTAAAATTAAGCAAGATCTTTCTGTCTTTGGAATGACTAAAACAGAACATATGCTTTGTTCCAATGTGGGTGTTTTGATATGATTATACCTCTTCCAAATCAATGGGACCTTTCAGAGTAATACTGAAAAAGCCTAGGTAGTCTTTAAACATTTTATAACTGTCAAGACAAATTGATGACAATAGTAACAAGGACTTCTAATCTGGAGCTATCTTTCAGAATGACTGTGCTGTAACTTAACCTGCAGCTCATTTGGTCTGCTTAAGGGAATATATAGTCTTTATAAGTCCTACCGTCTTGAATATATGGCTTATATTTTTATGGTTATTCAGCAAAAGGTTTTTCTGCTGAAAGATCTATATGAAAATATATGTGTTCATCATTTACTTCATGGAATCTCAGTTGTTAGTGTTCATTTGAATTATTGCTGAGTTTAAAGCTGAGAAATAATAACAGTCATCAAACAAAATGAATACGAGCTATCATCCTGACATATCTGCAACACCAATTAATGGTCTAAAACAGCTTTAGATCATGTACTATCTGCGCTGGAACATGCATCATCTACAGCACCCATAAGATTTTATTTGTTTTAAATACTCAAGACATCCTCATGATTGACAGAACATCCCGAAGGCCTATTTCAGATTCACTCTTCACTGATTTCAAGGTCTGGGTGTATTTCTGTTTTAGAGAATACACTTATGGTGGAATGAAAAGATAAACAAGTTCCATCTACCTGAGATCACTGATTGTAGACAATACAGCAAAGTTTATCGGATGTTTCTCAAATATTCTATATGCTTACAAAAGACAGTAATTCATTTAGGTGTTTCATAATATTTAAAAAGCTATATCATCCTTATTATTTGCAATATGCTTTAATAGTAAAAATCCACAGATGACTATTTTTAGAAGAAGAAAAAATCTAGTCCTGAAAGCATTTGGAGCTTTCATCTTATAGTCATCAAAAAATATTGGTTATACTCTGCCATTCATTTGAAGATTCTTGAACAACTTCTTCCAAATTCAGAGCACGATTAATGTCTTCGCCTTCCTGTCCTTGATGACTGGTTGATTCTTGCACTGCACCTATCATAATAAAAAGATAAAGAACAGTAAGAGAGATGGCATAAAGTCTTCAGGCAAACAGCGGAAAATTAAATCTAAAAGATATTTTACTGACTACATAGCAATAATTTGCAAGGGGGAGGGACTGAAAAAAGGAAATATAAGAATAAGAGCCTGGGAGTAAGGGAACTTAGTGAGGCTTGTTTTGAGTAAATACCTATCATAACTTTAATTTAAAGAATATTCATCTTCAAAGGGGTGCTCATCACTTTTCTTTATTGCTAGCATTTTGACACAGAGCACTACATGCAGTTCTAGTCTGTGGTATGTCCGTTTCTTTTAACAGAGTAGTTTGTTCAGAAAAATCAATATTTAATTTATGTCTATTAAAATTTATGTGTCAGTCCTCAAAAGTAATGGAGCTCTATATGCATAAATACGTTTTGTGATTAAGAAAGTAAATAGAGAAGTTGTCATCCGTAAATTCTACTTTCCAAACCTCGTCATTTAATGCAGTTTCCACAGCTGTATTTATTCACGATATAGCCATCAAAATTGCATGATGAATACAAATCCAAAGAAATTTCACAAATATAAAGAAAAAAAGACCGAATATATATTTGATTTGTTATGCCTCTTAGAGGTACACCAGAGAAGAATGGCTGCTTTTCTTTTAGCAAGCCAGATGTATTGCAAATCATAGGTCTTCTTACAATATAATCAAATTTCTACAGCATATCCACTGGGTATTTAACATTATTGTGACATCAATTGGACAATCACGTAAATATGAGCCAGCAGTGTGCTGCAGCTGCCAAAAAGGCCAACACAGTGCTAGGCTACATTAACAGAGGGATAGAATCAAGATCACGTGAAGTATTAATACCACTTTACAATGCCTTGGTAAGGCCACACTTGGAATACTGCATCCAGGTTTGGTCACCACGATGTAAAAAAGACGTTGAGACTCTAGAAAGAGTACAGAGAAGAGCAACAAAGATGATTAGGGGACTGGAGGCTAAAGCATGTAAGGAACGGCTGCTGGAATTGGGTATGTCTAATTTAATGAAGAGAAGGACGAGGGGGGACATGACAGCAGTGTTCCAATATCTCAGGGGCTGCCACAAAGAAGAGGGAGTGAAGCTATTTTCCAAGGCGCCTGAAGGCAGGACAAGAAGCAACGGATGGAAACTAATCAAGGAGAGAAGCAACCTAGAACTAAGGAGAAACTTCCTGACAGTTAGAACAATTAACCAGTGGAACAACCTGCCTCCAGAAGCGGTGAATGCTCCAACACTGGAAGTTTTTAAGAAGAGACTGGACAGCCATTTGTCTGAAATGGTATAGGGTTTCCTGCCTGAGCAGGGGGTTGGACTAGATGACCTCCAAGGTCCCTTCCAACTTTATTATTATTATTATTAATTAAATATGCAGTGTTTTACTTCATGTCAACATACTCTCTAGAAAAGAAAACAGCCTTCTTGTTCATTACAGGTAGTCCTCACTTAACAACAGTAATTGGGATTGGAATTCCCATTGCTAATGGTGTGGTCATAAAGTGATATCACATGACCATAACATTAAGCATTGGCAATCCTGTAAGTCCTTATTGATGCCGTTAAGTGAGCATCATGGGTATTAGGCAAGGACCTCATATGACCGCAACTTGCGACTTCCTGCAGACTTCTCACAAAGTTAATGGAAAGCCAGTGAGAAATCTCAAGTCCTCTATGGCTCACAAGCATGCAGGCAGGAGGGCGAGTACTATGGAAGAGGGATGGGGTGCTCCAGTGAATGCTCCCCAAATGGGGAGAGGGTGCTGTGGTGAGGGTGTGAGTCCGTGTGGGCTGGGAAGGGGGTGCTGTGGTGAGACACAATTGCATGCAAGCCAGGGAGGATGTGGGTGGGCAGACTGGCAAGGGAAGGGTGCTAACATGAAACCCCTGGGATCTGGTACTCCGTAGCAAAGATGTTCGGGAGAAAATTGGTGGGAGCAATTAGCAACCTTCCCTGCTGGCATTCCCATTTACTTTGCTTGTGAGCTGGCAGGGAAGGTTCCAAATGATATTCACATGACCACAGGATGCCACACCTATCAAAAGTATGAAACAATTGCCAAGCACCCAGATTCTGATCACGTGACGGCAGGGGTGCTGGGACAGCCAAAACTTTGAGAACCAGTGGTAAATACCACTCATTTAGCACCATCATAATTTCAAAAGGTCACTGAATGAACAGTTGTTAACCAAGGACTCCTATAATAGGACTTATACAAAAGGAAAAGCAGACTTATTCCCCTTTGAAGATGAGTAATCTATAAATTACACTTGCATACATCATATTTATATAAAAGATGATGCATGCAGGTTTGGGAGTTTGTGTTTTCATTTTATTGACTCAGTGATGCTTTCCTGATAATTAACTCTTGGCCTTCCTAGAGGTCCCCGAATAAATGGGCAAGCAAGCCTTCACTTGCTCCAGAATCTATCATATATAAGCAAAGCAAATAGATTGCCTCACATCTTCACCTCTAATAGCCAATACACATATTGATCAGAAAGCCACTATTTTCAACTCCATTTTAAACTGCTGTTGAAATCATTTTATTGTAATAAGTTCAATGTGGTCTGGTAAATTTGAGTTGGATTGGGTAGTAATTGGAATGCTAAAGACAGTTGTTAGATATAGCCTTAAGATCAAAAAAGAATGAAAAACATTGAGCGATAATAATTAACTAGTCCAGAAGGTGAATAGGTTCCCACAAGATAATAGAAGATGAGAAGATCAAATCCTTCTAATAAAGGCCACTTGCAGAGCATCTGAAAATGTCAGGGAGAAATTTTGTCATCAGTCTCTATAAACCCGTTTAACTCTTGAATGAAGACATAGGTAGGTTTGAAAATAGAATAGCGCATACAATATGGGTTTAAAGCAGAGGTCCCCAACCTTTTGAGCACCAGGGACCAGTTCTGTGGAGAGCGTTTTTTCTGCGGACCGGAGGGGATGTGCCGACGGGACGTTCGGGGGACGGGGCAACACTAGCGCCGGCGGGATGCTTGGGGCAGGGCGGCACTAGCGCCGGCAGGATGCTTGGGGCGGGGTGGCACTAGCGCCAGTGGGATGCTCAGGGGCAGGACGGCGCTAGTGCCAGCGGGTGATGCTAGCGCTGGCGGGACTCTCGGGGGCGGGGGGACGCTAGTGCCAGCGTGACACTTGCCACAGCGTGCGTGGGAGGGTGAATGCATGCACATATGCGCATGCACTGGCCATCCCTTCACGCGGCCCTTGGGGACCCCTGGTTTAAAGTTCTATATTCTTTAGAGTAAAATCTTGAGTTTAGAAAAATGTTCTTGGCAGAGTTTAATGATGTACCTTCCTGCCTTGGTATATCTACTTGGTAGATATCCCTTAACTCCGGCATATGAGACAGACAAGCATCCCACACCCTGAACATTTATTTAAATAATAACAACAATCAGTTTACTAGCAAATAAATGTGCTTATAAATGTGTGAATGGGATAAAGGGACTAACAAGCTATTTTTGTTTTCTCAGCCTCAAGCATAGTTAATTGTATATCATTTTGAATATTTTCTCACTCCTAGCCTTAGATGATAAGCCAGTATTGCCGTTTGTCATTAAAATGTACCAAGAACATTTTTCTAAACTCAAAATTTTACTCTAAAAAATATAGAATATACCACAACTTTAAACCCATATTGTATGTGCCACTGTATTTTCAAACCTACCTTTGCCTTCATTTAAGAGTTAAAGAAGGATTTATAGAGACTGATGACCAAATTCTCCCAATCTCTCTCAGATGCTCTGCAAGTGGCTTTGATCTGGATGGCTTTGATCTTCTCATCTTCTATTATCTCCTGGGACCTTATTCTGCCTTATGGACTAGTTTGTTATTGTCCTTCAATGCTCTTCATCCTCTTCTGGTCTTCAGACTATGCCTCATAACTGTCTTTACCATTGCAATCACTGCCACTACTGTTGACTCTATTTTAAACTGTCAGTCATTTTCCCAGACCTCCATTCCAATTCCTACAGTTCTGTTTCGTATTTTTTAAGGCTTCCCCCTTCATGTCAACCCAATCCAACAGCTTCTCCTTCTATCTCCTATGAGAGAACTATCTTATAAAAATTTAAAATAACATCTACATTCATCTACTTGTTTTCTCCAAAGCAAGCAGAATTTGGCACCTAAATATTTATTTGCATTGCAACGCAGAAGTCTGAATAGGTGACAATCTGGCTTGGAGACATGGCTAATGCATGCAGGTGCATCACACCCTATTTTCATTCTTGGGGCTCGCATTTTTGCCTTACATTTTATTTTTCAGTCACAAAATGGGAAAACGTAAGTGTGTTCCAAAATGCTTTTTCAAATTCAAATACAGGACTGAAATAATTAATTTATGTATTAGTTAAATCAGGGGTCTTCAAACCTGGCCCTTTTATGAGTTGTGGACTTCAACTCCCAGAATTCCTCAGCCAGGCACGCTGACTGAGGAATTCTGGGAGTTGAAGTCCACAACTCATAAAAGGGCCAGGTTTGAAGACCCCTGAGTTAGATGTATATTCCTCTAACTCAGAAGCTGAAAGTAGAGTACATGATGGCTCCTCCTTCCAGCTTTCCCTAAAGCAACCACCATATGAAGTAGGATTTCTCAATACTTCTCAACAACTATGCCACCTGTATAACTGGATTGGAATTTAACTATATTGCACGACTAAAAACATTTCTGCTCAATAAGCAACTGAATTGCATTAATACCCCCTACCATGCATTATTTTAAAGATTAAGAGCCAGCGCACAAAGCCCAGTTCTTATAGTGCTTGGTACAATCCAAGAAAATTAGAAATGTTGAGTCTCTTCAGTATAATGCTATAAAATAAAGAGATATGTCAAAGTTTCTCATAGCAAATATCACATTACCAGAATAGCCATGAGCCCGTTTCATATGAAGCTTCATGTTGCTTTTCTGAGTGAAGCCCATTGTACAGTAATCGCATTTGTACGGCCTTTCTCCCGTATGTTTTTTCATATGAACTTGCAGTGCACTCTTCTGGTTAAAAGCTTTCTCACACAAGGTACACTGAAAGGGCCGCTCACCTTTGGTAAAGAAGCAAAGAATCAAGAGCAGATGAATTGACACAAAGGTAAATTGCAACAAAGATCCCTTAAACTTCCCATTTCCTCAAAAGTGACCTGAAAAGTATCTTTCTCACTTCAAGTGAACTAAGCAATCTAGCCCATTACAAACCACATGGGCTTAGGGCTTTAGTCACAAATGTTCCAACAGTATGCTGGAAGTTGCTATGGGACAATAAAAACTGATTTTCTTAGCCTATATTCGTGCAAAATAACCACATTATTCAAACAAAAGTCACTTTAATAAATTTCTTAAGGGTCACCCATGTTAACATGTTTAGGGGATGCAGCAATTCTACTTGAAAGTTTGCCTAGAAATATGACCCTCCCCAAATATCACAAAGTGGTTGAAGACTCTTATTTCTCTTTCACTACACATACTCCCCAGGCAACGTGGCATTTTCTCCATTTGTTTTCAAATAACGTATTTGATCTGAGCATACTGCAGTTACAATAGAAATAATTTCAGACAGACAAATATCCATAAATGCAATGTTTATGTTATATCTTTTACCACTGCAGAGAAAATGGGAAGCTATCAAAGCAGGATACATAGAATATGGAGGAGAAAATCCAATTAAATAAGAGAGGTTCTGCAGCTCGTCAGAACTGGTTCCACCCTTCTGGATCCTTCTATCCTGAAGGGCAGCACCTACAGATGAGAACTGTCTTTCATGAAGAGGACAGCAGTCCAAGTAGATACCTTAGATACCTTGTCTAATATGTTATGTCTACAAGTCATGGATTGCAATAAGGGTGAGCTTTCTCAATATTAATCGCCTCAAAAATGCATGGTATTAAAAAAAATGAGGCTTCTTTGCCATTGGTGGTTTAGATATAATTAGCAGAATGGTTAGAATCTAACCTCAAATACTGCAATGGGTATCACTCAGTACTGTTTAGTTACCTGTATGGATGCGACTATGTCTTTCCAATTGACTTGGTTTAGCAAAGGCTTTTTCACAAGTATCACATTTAAATACTCTTGGCTTTTGGGAACTCAGTGATGGTCCATCCTGATGCGTTTGCATATGCTCCTAATCAAAGACAAAATACATTTCATTTGGCACATTTTTTTCAATAACAGAAATATATTTGGAGGCTTGTTAATTTGGTTCCAATTTCTACAACCCTCTATTCATTTTACACATCTGGCCCAGGGATGTTACATAACTCAGAGCAAAAGGACAAGAAATGTGCAATGGCTCGTGGAATGCCACAGACAGACACCACTGCTATGTATGTCTAGTTTAATTAAAAGAAGGACTAGGGATGACATAATAGCAATGATCCAATATCTAAGGGGCTTCCACAAAGAAGAGGGGGTGAACCTATTCTCCAAAAAAACTGAAGGCAGGACAAGAAGCAACAGATGGAAAGTAATCAAGGAGAGAACCAATCTAAGGAGAAATTTTCTGACAGCGAAAATATTAATCAGTAGAATGGCCTGCCTTCAGAAGCTGTGGATGCTCTAAGACTGGAGGTTTTAAAGAAAAGATTGGACAACCTGTCTGAAATGGTATAAGGTTTCCTGCTTGAGCAAGGGGTTGGGCTAGAAGACTAGTCCCTTCCAACTCTGTTATTCTGCTATTTATAATTTCTATATATATATTAGAAAGATAAGCACCACATGTGCCTAGATTCCAGATGTATAAAGAACTGCTTATTCGTTTACATTCAAACATAACAGTTTCTAATTTTTATTGAAGCAAACTATGATTCAGAATGAAATATTTCTTTTTCTCTTCAAACTAAGATTTAGCGTTCTGGATAACAAGTGGAATTTCCTGCTAATTCCTACTTGAAATAATGTTTAAGGTGACATAATAAAATATAATGGTTTTTAATGATTGCAACATTAAATAAAATAGCAAAGCAAGAACACACAAGCAACTGGGCTAACACTTTTGAACACTTTGTCTTCATAAAATCTTTTTTAAGGTTTTAATGGAATACTGAAACACAGAGGTGGAAGTAGCAAGCTCAGGTTTCCTTAAGGAAAATCAATGAAGTGCCATGGAATTGCATTGCCTGTACTGCCAAGAGGAACAAAATCCTTTCTGTAAAAAATGAGCACCTGGAAGGAAGTTTGCTCATTTTCTAGAAAAAGTGCTTCGCTCCAATTAATAGTTACCATGGAAGTACAGAGCTGAAGGAGTGATAGTACAGGCCTCCAATTGAATAAACACGAAAAATGGAAGCATGGATATTCCAACAATAAACAAATCTGGAATCCTGAAGGCAGTGCAAAATTGAATTAAGTGTCAGGGTTGTGCAAAACCTTTAAAAAAGGTGTTCTGCACTATGCATGGGGTGGCAGGGTGATATGCAAAGAGCTTATTTTTAAATTGTTCGAACAGATGCAGATGTGATGCAAAGTCACACGGCTACTTTGGAAGCTGATCCCAGATATTGTTGAATTATTTTGTTCTATTGGACAGAAAATGTTGCAAAACCTCTCCTTAAAAGGTTTTGCATAGTTCTACCATGGTAAAGTTACTACAAATCATGGTAACACCCATTGACAAGTCCATGTTGTTTTCTTGACAGCAATAAGGTCGCCATTTATTCTTTCCTTCGTCTGGGGGATGCCTTCAAGTCTCTACTTTTCCCAAATACCCTGATGTTACTTGGAAGTCTCCTATCCAACTAATAACCAGGCTCAACTGCTAAACCTCAGAGGCAAGACAAGATTGATCACAGGTTCCCAATTATTTTTTCCCTTCATGGCATTTTCCTGCAAGTGCAAGGTCCTTTCCCACCCCCAACCCCCGGATCAATCCAGTATTGGTTGCAACAGGAACTGTCCAACCAGCTTGTCACCCAATCCTGGTATTGTGGGCTGAGACAGTGATCAGCCCAAAGTCCACCCAGCTGGCTTTTATTAAAACTGTTTAATTTTGTCTCGTACCTTAAGATGCGTGGCTCGTTTGAAAGCTTTGTTGCAAATATGACAGACGTGGATTCTTTCTTTTCCATGAACTTCCTTACTGTGCTGCATTAGCACGGTGATCGAAGAAAACGTTTGACTACACTCAAAACAATGATGCACCCGGGCCTCTTTTTCAATTTGAATGCTTTTTGGCGGAGTTGGAGAAACCTCACTCACCTGTAACAGGGACATAAAATACACAGACAAATAATTATGGCAAATACAACATTTGTGAGAACATTCAATTGCCCTTTCAGATGTGATACAATTACATCTCAAGCGCTTAATTTTATTATACAGCTTTGACACACATATTACCCCAATTCTTCCATGTAATAAGGGATTAATAATCTTGTTAGCAACTTCCTGCAAGATACGTGTATACGTATGTGGATACAGATCACACATCACACATCAGTAACCTGGTAAAAAGAATAAGGGTGTTCAATATTTTTTCACCCCAACTTAGGGATACTGATTTCTCCGTGAATTTCTATTTCATTATATGACAAGAGATTATTCTGCTGTCAAATTACCCCTCATACATGGACTAGGAAGGCAGGATCAGTTTATCAATCATAACAGGCAACTGCCTCTTCATCTTCTGTATAAGCTTTTTTTAGGGTGTTTTTTTCCAGTTTCCCGATCAAGCCTACACTCCTGATATTATTATAAAATTATTATTATATTATATGGAATGGAACTTCATACGTGAGCACAAGCGCCCTCTGCTCAAGTGCCCTGTTTGCGGGAACGGAGCTTCGCACGTACATGCACGCTTGCCCATCATTCGCACAGCCCTGTTTCTTTGGGTATTAAAGTGATGTTAGCTTCTGTCCATGTATTTGGTATTTTAGCCTCTAAAAGTACTTCATTACATAGTTCTTTCATTATTGGACTTAAGAGTGTCTTGTAGACATTTATAAAACTCTGCGGTAATCCGTCTGGACCTGGAGTCTTATCACTTTTTTTGTCTTTTTATAGCCTCTGTCATCTCCATCATTGATATTTTTTCATTTAAAATGTTTTGTATATTCTCTGGGATTTTTGGTAAATCCGCTTTTTTAATATAGTGCTTTATTTTTTCTTGGGAAGTTTCCTCTGTATTGTAAAGTGTCTCATAAAAGTCTTTGTTTTTTTAATCATATCATTTTTTTAACTGTAAATCTCCTTTTGGGTCTTGCAGTTTATTTATCAAGTTTCTTTTTTCAGTTTGTATGCTAACCACCTCCCCGGTTTATTAGCATTTTCAAAAAAAAAAATCTGTTTGGCCCTTTTGATTTGTTCCGCCATTGTTCCGGCCTCTGCGAGATTTATTTTATGTTTTATTAGTTCCATTTGTTTTTTAAGTGTTTTCTTTGGTGGATCTATTTGTAGTTCTGATTCTAATTTCATAAATTCTTCCTTTAGCTTTAACTGTTGTTTTTTTTCTTTATTCTTTTTCGCCATGTAGGGTTTCAAACAGGCCATGGCTCGGTAGTGAGTTTCAGCCCTGGGGTTGGGGATCCCTGCTCTAGGCAGTTTACAATGTCAGCATTATTTGCATAATGCCCCCAACAGCCTGGATCCTCATTTTATCAACTTCAGAAAGGTGGGAGGCTGAGTCAAAGATCAAACTCCGGGCTGTGGGCAGAGTTAGCCTGAAATACTGCACTTTAACCATTGTGCCACCACGACTCCTCATAGTCCAAGATTCATGTATATTTCACTTAATTTCCTCTTTTCTTTTTTGAGGAAAGGAGATGTCAGCCTTACCAGATAGACCAGACAGGAAACACAGCCAGATAAGCTTATTCTACTTTATGGTAAAGCTACATTAATCGAATCTTACAAGTTTGAAAGTAAAATCTCCTGCCATCTCCTTTACAGCTCAAGAAACTAGGGAGGATTCCTTCCCAGTCTTTTGCTCCGCTCACTATCTAGCTGTGGACTATGCCTTCTCTTATCTGACTGTTTTCTAGGCAGCATCTTTTCACCCTTCTCCCAAAATCTTTCCCACATTCCATTATAGGGGTTTAGAAACTTCTATTCCTGATATGCAATAAGTCTTATGATAATGTCTGTTTAAATCCCAAAGACTTGGCTTGTTCCAAACTATGTTTGCTGATTTGTGGTGCAATAATAAACCAAGAACGCAAGGCTTCTATCTCAGCCAAGTTGTTGGATGGATCAAAAAGAATACGTAGACCCAAAGTTAAAATCATAGTTGTGCTTATAACTGTAAAGAGGAATACAGGAACAATTCTGGTTACATTAAGCTATTATTTCCGGGCAAAGTGTTTCTATATGCAGAGTTCTGCATTTGTTATATGGACTTGGATAGTTTGAGTTGCTGCAGATGACTTGGGCATAACCTAAGTTACCAAGTAAATCTCATAAGTCAATACGGTAATGATTATGACCACAATTTGGATTAGTATAATGGGGATTGAAACCTATAGTCTTTATATTCCATTTTCTAATTCCTCAAAATAAGATTTTCTGTACATTCTGTTAAATTCTCCATGGCTGGGGTGAAGGCAGGGAAAAGGAAGGGAAAACATGCCAGAGGTAAGCTTGATGGGATTACTATGAAAATATACAGTACAAAGCCATAGCTTAGCATCAAATTGCCTACATGTTCAGAAGGCATTGGGGAACTGAATTCTAGGAGATTCTATCTACTCAAATAATTTAAAACTGAACCTGCCCTACTAGTCTTTTGAGAAAACAATACCCACCTACTACTAGCCAGGAATCAGCCTGTCACCCTGTCCACATTTGATAAGAAAGACTAAAAGTTAAAAAGACAAATGCTTTCCAGCTGTAAGCAAACCTTTGAATGCAGAAATGTTCTTACCTGATTAATTTTCCTAACGTTTATGTCTCCATCAATCCATCTTTCTGAGTACTCCCACTCTGTGAGCAAAACCAGAGGCAATTCAAGCACTGTGGCTGAAAGCTCTAGGCTTAAGCCCTATCAGCAACAGATGTTCACTAGAGCAGCATTTCCACAGCCCTTGACATAGTTTACATATAGAATGATAACATATATGTACTCTGTATGTGTGTGTGTGTGTGCCTGTCTGTATGTCTTAATACTACATAAATGTTTTACTGTGGTATTCTTCAAATAGCAAATAAAAAAACACATGTCTAGACATCAGTTCCTTGACTTAAGATTGAAAAAGACATTACCCATGAACAAAAAAAAAATCATCAGGTAAGACTTTCCATTCTTGTGTCATAATTAGTTACTGTTGAAGCAATAAAAAACAATTCTATGAAAGGCAGCAAAGAGGAAGCTTTGTGGTGGACAATGAAATTGAAGAGGGCAAACAGATAGGTGAGGCAACTATCTGCAGCTTAAGTTTACAGGAAGACATGCAAGGACATAAAAATTATTAGTGTGGTCAGAGAAATTAATCACAAACCAAATAGGACTAGTTGAGAATAAGTATGAAAGGAGGGGAGAAAAGGAATAGAGCTGGAAGGGACCTCGTAGGTGTTTTCAGGAAAGAGAAGAGAAGAGGATAGTAGAGCAAGAGTATTTCCTTACGTGTGACCCTCAGAAACAGATTTCATGAATAGTAAGAAACAATCAACAAATACCATATATTATAGCGATACCATAACTCTATATTAAAGCATGTTAGCTATAAGAAATCAGCTATAGTGGCAAAGGGGCTGATACTGGTATTGAAAGAAAAGCAGAACTTGCTGAGAAGTTAAATGAATTGATAGTACCACTCTTTACTGCAGAGTTAAGTCATACTTAAGCCATTTCTTTTTGGCACAATACATCTGGAAAACTATGTCAAATAGCGGTAATAAATTATATATCTGAATATAATATTCTCCTTAAAAGGATGTGAAGGCAATCAAGAGAGATATATGGGAGTTCTTAGTACAGCAAAGTCATAAATATTAAGTTGCAAAAATATGAACTGACTTTTAATACTTTATTCTCTCCTTTAAAGTTTCAATGCAAAGATCATCCAAAGAAAGTACTGGTGTAATTAAGTTCAAAATATCAAAAGTAGTCATATTTTGAATCATGTATTATTGTGCATATTGTACACATTGCAAAATCTTGCTGGCCAGGATTTTAGGTTAACTAGGTGGGCCAGGAGGACTTCTCCTAAAGAATACTACACTCATCAGACAGCCCATTTTAAAGGGATACTTTAAATTAAATTATTTCAAATGCAATGTTAGCACACTAACAGGGCATCTGTCAAGGCTAGCAATGCATATGCCAAAATGGAAAAACAGGGAAGTTGTACATTTTCTTGCTTTATAGACATCACATTTAAATTCAATTAATTCTTTAAAAAATGCAAAATGTATGTAGGATCTATCAATCAAACAAAGATTCTTCAGAAACTGGACACAAACAACATGGAAATGGTTATCTTCACCATTGCTCATTCAGGGATCTTATAGGATGCTGTTGGAAAAAGACGAGGCAAGCTAATCCAGCTATCAAATTTACAAGCAACAATCATTAACACTAATGATTATAATTAATTTGAAAAACTATCCTAAAAAAATCCAAAAGAGCAGAATAATAATAGTAAGTTTCTGATTAGTGATGTAAGAGAAAATCAGAAGAATGAAACGATAATGATGATGAGGTGCAACCAGGGGATATAAGAAGAACAAGATAAAATAAGTATTAAGAACAAAACAATCACATGAGAGAATCAAATTTCGACTTTAAAATAAAAAAAGTTGCATCTGACACCAATAATGTATATCTATGCAAAATATGCTATATTAAATTCACTAGGATAGCTGTGAACAAAAATATCAGCCTAAGGCTACAGTTCCATATATGAGATTCTTCAAACAAATTACTTAAGATATATTGCACTTCAAATTTCAGAATCCATTAACTAGAGACTACACTGACAGGGGGATTATGGCAATTGACCATATCTAAAATATATTGGGAGAGTATCAGGCTGGAAAACATTGCAATACACACTATGGTTGATTGAACAACAGCCCCCCTATATAAAGGACTGCACTTCAGATCTCATTTAGAAAAATAACAAATACTACTTTTAATAGAGTGCCATCTCAAATTCTCTTTGGAAGAGCAAACCTCTGTCAAATTGAAGTTTTCATAGATACTATCCCTAATAAAATAAAATGAGTAAGATAAATGACAACCTCAGATACAGAACACAAAATGACTGCATTATCATTCAAGAAAGGTTAATGAAGACTACTTACCTGATAAGTTAATTCATCATGGTTTGCAGGTACTGAATGTGGAGCATGACTGACTAGTATGACCTGCTGCGAGTTTGAATTGGTCTGCCCAGAGAGAGTAGAATCTGTGAGTAAAGCAGGAAACTGTTGACCCTGGCAAGGAAATTTCCAAATGTTTAGAAAAATGTGCAAATAACTCACATCATCAAAGGCTATGCAACTTAACTTATTTATTATTTAAACTTTCCATGCATAGGTAACTAAAAGTTATCAATAGATAAGATCATTTGTTTGTGAAGTCCCCATGATAGCACAGGTGAAATGTTTTAACATCTAAGCATCTATTAATATCCCTAAAATATTTAACTTGTCGAATGTTAGGGTTCACCTTGAATGCAATAATATGTAATGTAAAATTAATTTACTGATAGCTTATAGACCAGTGGCCCCCAACCTTTTGGGCACCAGGGACCGGTGCCATGGAGAAAGATTTTTCCACGGACCAGAGGAGGCATGGTTTCGTGTGCTTCCTGCATCCCACGGATGGGGCTTTGCTTGTTTGCACGGACAGGTTTCTGGCATGCCAAGGACCAGTGCCGGTCCATGGACCAGGGGTTGGGGACCCCTGCTATAGACTATTATCCTATGATCACATTAATGAAAGTTTTGTGTTAAATCTAAATCTGTCCAACAAATCACACTTACGGCACCATCAATTTGTTAATATGTAGAACTAACAAAATTCAAGAGATTTGTCAATCGTTAATAATTTAAAAAAACTAAACATAAGGGAGAAAACCAAAGTTTAAAAGGCTATATAAAAGACTAATAAACATTTATTTCAGTTTTACATACTTTGAATTGGTTCCTAAGAGGAAAGCAATGAAGAGGCAGCATTATATAACATATTCTGATAAACGATTATAACTATTAGACTTGTTTACTGTCCATCTCACCTATATGCCACACTTTGTTTTAAAACCATACAGCTAAAAAGAAGCACCAATTCGTATTATCCATATTCATATTTGTATCAGGGGTGTCAAACTGCCGGCCCGCAGTCCGGACACGTCACAACAAAACCGCGCCCACCCCATTGCCGGCAATGGGGAAAAAGCTCCGATACGTCACGCGACGTGACGTCGCGAGTTTGACATGTCTGCTCTATATCCTTCCTTAACACACTTCCAAATTTAAAATATCTCCCACAGATGTAACTCTCTTCTGTATTTTCTTCTTACTGCAAGGGATGGGTTTATATTTAATCTATGGATATGCTACATGTAGATAAATTAATGGGAAAATGAAGGGAAAACAAAAGTCCGTTGTAATTGATGAGAGCTAGCGATCAGCTGGATTCAAACTATTGTTCTGCAAACAAAAGGGCACAACAGAGTTTCTAGTCCCACTAATTCAATGCTTCCTGGGGAGAAAAGAAGGGAGCTATATTTGTTAATCTGTGCTTCCCCCTGCAGTTCTCATGCCATCTTTAGAATTCCATATTATCTGGAGCAAGTTTTAGGAAGCAAAGAGAATAGCAAGAAGAGGGGGAGAAACAACAGAAGTTTGAATGCAAAGCCTGACTGTCCCATCTGACCCTTAGGAAACATAAGCAAAAATTCAATCACATAGTGACCCTGAAATATGCAGCACCAGATATATCACAAAGTCGAAACCACATGAAGAGTGAGGTATATAGCATACTTTTAAAAATATGTTCGGTATTCATTGCTATACAAACAAGATTTCTTACTTAATGGTTCTCTTAATATTTTTTTCAAATTCTATACATTTAGCAAATGTTAAGAACAGGATAGAACAGTTCAGAGGAATGATACAAACCTGTGAAGTGATATTAAGTGTGACTGCATCAAGACCAGCAGATAACATACTCTGAGTATCTGCCAGGGTTAATGTGACACTACCATCTCCTCCCACACCTGGGGATGACATTACTAGATTTTGAGCTGGCTGAGACAGGGGTGGTGTCGCTGGAAGGTTTCCGTTTGAAGTGTTAAGTTCTACAAAAAGTATATTGTAAGAGTTCAAAATCAGAATCACAATCCATAATTAGAGATGTACAACATTCTTAGATTCTTCATTATTCAGCCATTTTGTAACCCATGCAAAATTTAAATTCCAGCTTCAACTAGAAGTATCATACTCCAAAATAGTTCTGTGCTACTTACCACCTGAAAAAAAAAAGTGTATTCCTAACAATTAAAATAAATGCTCATTAACGTCTGCTTGCCCTCATATATTCTGCATGCAGCAAACAAATTCAACAGAATAGGCTGGAATCACATAGATTTTAACAGGCGCTTACATGACATTAACCTGTATTGTGTGTAATATTTTGGTACTACTTCTCCTGACTAATGTACTTAACATGTGTCTGATTTAGAATGTCAGGATTAGGAAGGCTGCACTAGTGTAATTTATAATGGGAAAGTCAGCATATTTGGTGGGAGACCAAACTGAGCGACTTTGGGGAATTCACTCTCTCAGCAGAGATTTGGAAATGGCCTTGAAGAAAATATATAGCAGTCATTACAAAAATATCAATTTTGCCTGGAAACACAGGAGAGAGTGAGGAAAAATTCAAGACTGGTCCACTATGATTATCTTGGGTATAAGAGAGACGGAGAGACAAACTGTCAGGTTTTCAAGATTCTGCTATTATAGCTTATACAGGTAGTCCTCGACTTACAACAGTTCATTTAATGACCATTCAAAGTTACAACACACTGAAAAAAGTGATGTATGACCGTTTTTCATACTTACAACCGTTGCAGCATCCCCAGGGTCATGTGATCAAAATTCAGATGCTTGGCAACTGGTTCATATTTATGACGGTTGCAGTATTCATTTTTGTGACCTTCTGACAAGCAAAGTCAATGGGGAAGCCAGATTCACTTAACAACATTACTAACTTAATAACTGCAATGATTCACTTAAGATCATAAAACGGGGCAAAACTCACTTAACAACATGAATTTGGGGCTCAGTTGTGGTCATAAGTCAAGGAATACCTGTACATAACATATTTTCTTGGGTATTTGTCTCCTAACCTGGTCTACCTCAAAAGGTGCCACACTTTTAGCTCAACCTGTCTCAGAAGATTGCTGTGGAGAAAACAAGAGAAGAGAATGCTATATGTGTTGCCTTGAACTCCTAAATTAAAGCTAGCAGGCAAACAAGCACAAAGTGCATAGAAATTTAGATAAGGTGACCAGGCATTTAGATTACAAGGACGTTCAAATATTCAAATGATTACTTTGGTGTGAGGAAAAGCTGTGCAAAGAATCAGTTTGAAGACACAATGCAAAACAACATACCCTCCCCACCACAGTGAAATGTGATGCTTTTCATGACTGCAAGCTCTTGTTTGGCAGTTCTAGCACTGGAAGTGACTTCTGCGGGTGCCTAGTTTTGGAATCAACTTAAGCCCCTTGGGAAGGTAAACTGTGCCATCTTTGCATCTTGACAAGGTAAATCACATTCTCTCCATGACCCTATTCTTCCAAACCATGGCTGTCTCACTTACTTCCTACTAAAGACAATCATATGGTTCAAACTAATAATTTATAACATCTTTTCAAATGTAAATTCCATTGAGTTCATTGTAAAGTAGTTTTAAGTAACTATGTGCAAACGAGCAAATTTGAGGAAAATAAATGAAAACTCACCTGAAGAACTATTCAATGTTGGGTTTTGAGACAGTAACTGATCATTATTTATAGTTAATGTAGTAGCAGGTGATTGATTAGTGATATTAGGTGTTGCCAATCGTAGGTTTCCATTCAGTTCATTGTTGCCAGAGGAAATGTGTTGAATAAGATCTTGGCCTAAATGGAAAATGGAATTGTTTAGCCACTTCAGATCTAAGTTTCACTTTCCTTTTTCAGTAACAAAGCTCTCAGCAATTAGTGCCATCATGAAACTTTATACATTTTATTATTTAAAATGAACAATTTTTCATTTTCAAAAGGGAATAGTTTATTTTTAAACTTCAGAATAAGAGTTTAAGCGTGACTAAACTGTACACTTAAAAAGTCCACTGCATCCTATTTTAATACAAATTGACAAAATCGTTATGTAGAGAGCATATCTATAATGAAATAAAGCACAGCATTATTCTCACTTGTATAACAAATTGAGAGACAAGTATGCTAAATTTTGTCAAGTTCAAAGTATATAATTATGAATTCTTTCACAATATAAACTGTATATTGCCAAACTGCAGTGCAATTCCTTTTCACCAAAAGCCTCAAAATTTTCAAAAAAATAATTCTAATATACTCAATTAGTACTAATTAGTTAAAGATCAAGAAGAGCTTGTACAAAACTTACTATAACATTACATTTTTAACCCCACCAAATATAACCTCACCAAAAATACTCTAAATCTTCCACCTAAGACAAACCTGCAAATGAGTATGTTTCATTAAAACAGAGTCAACTGAGAAGAATCAGAATGACTTCACAATTATACTTGCCAGATATAGTAAGGGTGATCTCTTGAGGGGTTCCTGATGAATTTGCAGTGGTTGAACTAGAAGCATGAGTTAAAACATGACTCAGACCAGAACTATTTATTGTCAGTGTAATCTCATGTTGACCATTGGCAGTTGATACCATTCCCTGTGAAGTCATAACTTGAGAGAGATCCTGTGAACCTGAACACGAGTAAAATAAACTAAATAAAAGTAGTCAGGCTTTACATTATACATATTTAATGTTATAATGGGGTCGGATACATAACTGAAAAATGTAAGGGAGCTGGCTTTGATACATATCACATATTAATAGTTGCCATATAAATAATCCAATTGGAATCACAATAGTGGAAAAACAGGTGGTCTATCTGGGTTAGATCTAAAGGAGTAGAAGGTTGTTTGTGATTCCTGGGCCTAATCTGAAGAATTTTCTTCCAGACTCCTGCAGGGGACCATTTGTAGAACCACCTTTAATGAGGCATCAAATCTTTGCTTTTTCAAAAGAATTAAGCAATCATATTTTAAATTATTTAAGCAATTAAAAAACAGAAAAATATCCCTCAGAGATGGGCCAGCTTTTTCTCAGGAGGATCGTAAGTGATTTCAGGGAGATATTCCTGAGAGAAGTTGAATTTCTGGCCTGTGAGGATAAGATGGCCCTATCTTGATCTATTTTAGAAATTTTTGTTAATAGAAATATGTGTTTTATCAGATTATAGTGGTATGATTATAAGATAGGAAAATAACAAGAATTTAGATAATTTTAATCAAAGACCTTCCAGATGAATTTGCTTTCCTACTGTATTTACCTGTAGTAGTTGTAGCCAATACAGATTCTTGCTCAGCCATAGGCCCCATTGTCATATTTGCTGAAGAAGTAACATTGGGCTGTAAGGACAAGCCTGACAAGGGCTGTATTACCACATTTGCTGCTGACACTGTACTTTCTGCTGTCTGTAGGGAGGAGTTCTGAGACACCATACTGGGATCTCCTGTTAGCTGCTGGCTCAGTACATTACCCTGTTGAAGAGTCTGTTGCAAAAGACTGGGGTCAATCTGAAAAGAAACAAGTTCGATAGGAAATATATTCCATTTTTATTTTCTAAATCCGAGTATAGTAAAACTATAATACCCAAGTAAAAGATGTTGGCTCATGTCATAGATAATAACCTGTTCAATCTTACAAATCTGGATAACTTAACGTTTTGTGGCAATGTTACATTGGCTTATTTTGAATATCATCCAATAAAATACAAATTCTGCCGAAGTTGTCAAATCACAGGATATTTCGTGAATCTGAGCCACTTCCATTTTCCTTTTTAGCATTAAAAGATCTAAATTTCCCATGTCCATTGGCACTCAGCAGACTTCTTATTCCATCTGAAGACCTTCTAGAACTACTGCTTTAAAGTTGGCTTGCTCAAAGCAAAATGTCAAATATTATTTATAAGAAAGCTTCTAAGTGCTACATGAACATAATTAGCTTTCTTAGAAAATCAAAATGTTGTACAGCTGCAGGTCAAGGGCTTTCTTTTCACAGTGCCTCATCTGCTGCTAAAAACTTTCAAATATAAAATAGGAGATACTGGGTCAGAAAGATAGCAAAAAACATTCTCAGCAATATGACTTGTGATAACGTGAGCAATTCTTCACATTCACCAATTCAGCTCTTCTGCACATGGGTAAATCCCTTTTTAGAAGGATGCCTATAATGTTCTCTTAGGATTTAAAATTTTTAAGTAATTAAGGAGAATTAGGAATCCATATTCTAAGTAAGCGGGCAATAAAATAAATAAAACTATGCAAAGAAAATTACTTGTAGGAAGGAGAGAGAAAAATAGCACTTAAATATTATTTAGTCATTAAATGAAAGATCTGGAGAGTAAAAGGGATTATGGGCATTTGTCTATGTATAACTTATTATACAGCTTATGAAGGATAATATAGAATAAACCCACCTGTAAAGTAATGTTGTTAATGCTATTAGGATCTATTCCAGAAATTTGAACATTCTGTCCAACCAAGTTGGCAGCAAGTTGCAACTGTATTCCTTCAAGGGTGGCCAAACTACCATCTGTCAAGGATAGAGTTAAATCACCTCCAGCTACCAAAGAAAACAGCCATATTTTATATATATTTCAGTTTTTATATACAAAAACTAAGATTAAACATGAATTAATCCCTTTTCTACATCAGTGAATTAAGCAAGCTATACTACCATAATTAAAACTGAAATCCTAAAGTCACTTACTGAGGAATGCCTTACTGAATAATGAATCTTCTTTTTAAATAAATATGCAATACTGCACAGTGGTAATACCAATAAAACTGGTACTATATACTGTAAAATTGATTAATTCTGATTGATTTTGATAGCAATGAAATCAGAGAGTATGTGCATTCTACACATACAAATGAATATAAATAAGCGGGTGTACATAGAGTGGGAATGACACAACACAAATCCATACACACTAAATGACTAAAACTATTTGTACCAAAATAATTAGCATTCCATAAAATATAATAAATCAACCAGAATTTATGGTTTTCAATAATTTTGCTACTATTTTAGTACTGCAGTTTACTGCTAATTTTATGATGCAACCGATTGAATTTTTAAAAATATTTTACCATTCTCTTCAATTTACTAGTTATTATATCTTATTTCCAAGATATCAATAATCAGGCAGAAATCCTGAAATCATAAGAATTGCATTTTTTTCTAATACAATCCAAGTGTCTCCCTGCAAAAAACCCCACAAACAAATGTCCTCTCTGAATAACCTTCAAACACACCTGTAAATCTTAAGATGGAGAGACTCAATTAAATATCTGTGGAAGCCCCTGTTCAGTGAGCCAAAACTGATGTGACTTTACCAACATCTGTCTTGAAAGTCTCTCCGTCAACGTTAACAGGAGCCACAGAAGATTTGATTTTGAACAGCATAAACATTTCTACATCACCTTTCTCTAACCGAACCCCCTAGAAAATAGAGAAACACTTCCGTGTTTACCTGACATAGAAGCAGGAAGTATAGCCTGACCAACGATACTTTGCTGGAGCAAATTTTGCTCAAACTGGCCTGTCAGCACCGAATTATTCATGATGAAAACATTAGGATCATTTGTGGATGAATTAAGAAGATTGACTGGCTGTAGACCTTTAGCTGTAGCACGAGAACCAGCTTTCCTGGCTTTCTTGGCCTCTGATTTAAAATGGCACTGTATGTGAGTCTTTCTGCGTCCAGACGTCCGAAACCTTAATTCACAATGAGGACACTTAAAAGGCTTTGCTCCAGTATGTAGGCGCATATGAACTTTCAAACTCCCTTTTGTAGAAAATGAATTACTACATACATGGCAGCTGAAAAGTTTCTGACCTGGAGAATAATGAAATAGTGTACAGCGAAATATACATTATTTCTGATCACTTATAAATTTCTGCTAGATTTTGTTTGGACATTAAAAAAACCTGCATTAATGTTTTATAGTATTTGATAAAGAACTTGTTTAGAGGGGACTTCCTCCTAATTCATGACTTACTCCCAAGTTTCAGAATTTTGAAAAAAAATACTTTTAGGTCATAACTAGACAAAGTCAGCTAGTATACGTCAAATATATTGGTTATACTATAACCATTTAACCAGCTTTCAGACAATTAAGTGGAAGAAGAAATGCATGGGGGGGAGGGAGGGAAACCAAATGGTATATTTAAGTATTAAAAGCTAAATTGTTAATTCATTAGAAAGTCAAGTGCCAGATTACCAGCCTAAAATACAAGGTATAGTATATATCTGATGTTTATTCACTGTTATCTAATTAAGCTGGAAGTGCTCATAATCTTACATACCTGTGTGTGTTTTTACATGACAGTCCAAAGTCGACTTTACAGTAAAACTTTTTCCACATTCGTCACATTTATAAGGTTTTTCTCCCGTATGGATACGCACATGCCTAGCCAAAGATATTTGTTCTAATCATTAAAAGGTATATTATGTTTATTAAAATAGCTAAGAAGTTTCAGTTGGGCCTCATCTTCAATTAGGCCTCATTTTCCTATAGAATTATCAAAACTCTATGGTCTACATTCAACGCAGCCTAAGCATATAGTAAAAATCATTTTTTTAAAATTCGCCTATAATATATACTGTACTTTCCAAACTTGATTCTGAGTACAGATTTAGGAGATACATATTTGTAAATAAATTGACATGGGGGAAGAAATTGTTATATACAGTCCACTTTAACTCTTAGAGAGATTCAGTTGTTATATCATGTTCTCCTGTACAGCATTAAATGACTTTCACCTCCACTATTGGGCTGAGGGGGGAGGAATGTCTGTGTTTTTATAAAGTGTATATAACCTGTATAGTATTTTCAGTTGTATTGATCACCAAGATGCAATATATGTCTAGTTTCATCCTTAGTGGGACTCATCACGCATACACCTGATGAGTCTCAATAAGGATGAAGCCAATCACATACTGCCTCCCAATGGTTAACATAACTTTGTAAAGAATAAAGAATTATTTGATGGAAAAATTATAATCTGAATATAAGAGGATGATAAAAATAGTATTTAGCCAAGAAGTCCATAGACCAGTTGTTATTTAAGTAGTCAGAACTAGTGCTTTGCTGCAGAGTTGTTATGTGCATGTATGAGAAAAACATTAAACTATCAAAACTGTCTGTGCATGCATTTAATTGTATCATTGAATATAAACTCTTCAAAAGTAATAAAACATATGGCATTTTACTGTAACTACTAAAATCCAAAGAACATGAGATAATAGAGCTATATCTACGCTTTGCTGCAGAATGCTTTCCAAATTTGGTTTCAGTGTGACCAGCTTCTAACTGGAAAATAATGTCATCAAAATACTGAGCATGCAGTTAGTACTGAACTGACAGATGAGACCCTGCCAACATTGAGAAGTCAGACTGTAAAGAGTTATTCAGAGATAGTACAAACTACGGTAGTTGGTGTGGCAGGTGGTACCCATTTGCTCAGGTTTATATGCAAATGACCATTGGAAGGTGGCTTGCCTCTTCCTTTTAATTAAGGATGAAAGAAACTAAAATGCAAAGTAATATAATTCATATATCAAAACTAAAAAAAATCTACATTCACTTACCTAACTAAGTCACTAGGTTTTTTAAAGCTTTTTGGGCAGTAAGTACAACAATTGGCATATTTTGGCTCAGCCTCCATTTCTGCTTGTTTGTCTTTGATTTCACTAATCCTGTCCTTTTCTGCTGCAGACTGGACCAGTACTTTTTCAGAGACAGTGGCACTTTCTTGAGGTCTAATCTTTGCAAGTTCAGCTGTTTCCTCCTCTGTGAATGTGATAACATCTGGCCTAGATTTTCGAGAGCTTGTCTTTTCAGATGCTGCCTCTTCTTCTTCTGCATAATTAAATAGGAAAGCAACACTTTTAAGGACCTAGTAATATCAAACAAAAACTTCTTGGATGTTAATGCAAAATCCAGTTATTCACAGCAATTATACAAAAGTACAGATACTCCAAGCTTAAAGGACATCAGATATGTGTCTGCAAGGCCACTACATGGTCTATGTCAACTAACAACACAATATTGTGATGCATGTTCTCTTTCAAATTATAAAAATCTGATTATACAATTCCAGGCAAAAAAAATCCTATAATTTTTTATGCTAAAGAACATTTATAGCTAATTCTGAATTTACAACCACAGTTGGGACCAGAATCTTTTTGAGCAAAGTTTTTGAGGCAAAGTGGTTGCTAAGTGAGATGCCCATCACTGCTTTGCTCAATGACTGCAATCCTGTCATTCCCGGTTGTGATTGTTAAGTGCTCTCCCAGGTTATTAAAGAGACAGAACAAAAGATCTACTTGCTGAAACTCTCCTGATAGCCCACCAAGGGCTTTCCTTCCCCTCTGTGCACAAAGGATTTCAGTTCCGCTCTCCCCCCCCCCCCAATCTATCTTGGCTTCCCCACTGAATTTCTTGGGAAGCCAGCAGAGAAAATTGCAAATGACGATCACACGGTCACAGGGAGCTTGGCAACTGGTTATAAATGTGAGCCAACTGCCAAGTACTGAAAATAGAGTCATGTGATGGGGAGGAGGAGATCCAATATTTTTACAATGGCCAGAAGTGCTTTATGGGTTGTAGAGCATCCTTTTCAAGACTGTCATAACTTTGAATGCTAGTTAAACAACCAATCGTAAGTCAAGGCTAATTGTAATATGTTTTTCTGCTACATAGAGAAAGTTGCTTACCCCCTCCAGCTACTTCTCCCGTTACTGCTGTTGAAGACACTGCTTGATGCTTTTTCATATGTTTTTTACAGTGAACTGTGGTTCTGAAGCTTTCATCACAAAATGGGCACTTGTAGGGCTTCATACTCATATGAGTTGTCATATGTCTAGTAAGGCTTCCATTGGTGGTGAAGGAAGTATTACAAATACTGCAACTGAATGCTTTAACTCCTGGAAAAAAAAACAGAGGAAAGTAAATAGAAATGGGGAGTGGTTCTTGTATAATTCATCTATACATCAAAATGATACAAAACAAAGGCAAATGTGAAAACGTACTGATGACTTCCAATTAGTTCCACAGATGTATTTATTTTTAATTATTTACCACATTTTTAATCTACATTCAGCTGCAATATAAGGTTACTCCTCCCCTACAAAGGTATTCAAAACAATCCTATAAAATTAGGGTAATAAAGACTGACTAGTTCTGTCACCAAATGAGCTTCATGGCTGCGTGAGGATTTCAAATGTATTCTCTCATTACTACTTCAGTTTTCTCAACAAATCACTACACTGATGCCACTTTTTGTGAATTTATAAAAGATTTTGTAACTGGTAACTATTAATCCCATTAATTAAATGGAACCTCCATGATGAAAGTGATATACAATACATTCTACTTTCTGGAAATAGTCATGATATATATATATATACATATATCATGATCACCTAAATATATATATATATATATCTTTTCTTTGGATTGCACAGCAGCTTTCAATAGATTACTGGAATGATGGAAGAAAAATGAATTAAATACAGATAGTCCTCGACTTGCAACAGTTCATTTAGTGACCGTTCGAAGTTACGACGACAGTGAAAAAAATGACCTATGACAGTTTTTCAAACTTACAACCGTTACAGCATCTCTACAGTTATGTGATCAAAATTCAGATGCTTGGCAACTGACTCATGTTTATGACGGTCACAGTGTCCCGGGGTAACCTTGACAAGCAGTCAGTGGGGAAGTCAGAGTCATTTAACAACCATGTTACTAACTTAACAGCTGTGGTGACTCACTTAACTATGGCAAGAAATGTCATAAAATGGGGCAAAGCTCACTTAACAACTGTCTCAATTAGCAACAGAAATTTTGACCTCAATTATGGTCTATCTGTATCTCCGGGCTTGATCCCATTGTACTGTCCATTTTAAGTAAGCTAAAGGGATTTGCAAGGGAACCAACTATTAGCAAAATTTCATCACCTGTATGTGTTTTCTCATGAGATTTAAGAACTCCAGAAGAGACAAATCCCCGGCCGCAGAGTTGACATTTATAAGGCTTCTCCCCAGTGTGTGAACGTACATGCTGCTTCAAGTGGCTAGATTTCTTGAAGCCCTTATTGCAATACTCACACCTATTAAAATGAAAGTTTACGTTGAATAAAATGAAAGAAAAGAATTGATGAATACCTATGAATATGTGAAAAAGATTGATTACAGTTTCTGACTTAATGCTAGCAAAACACACATATTATATATAACTACCTTTTGAAGCATGACATACCTGTAAGATCTCTTGCTTTGATCATCGTTATCTTCCAGAAACTGGGAACGCTGGGTATGCATCTCAAGGTCTGATGATTGATCTTGAACTAACCGGGTAGCCTGGTTATCAATAATTAAAATAAATCCTTTAAATGTACAATGGATAATAACCTCTGATTTAGCCCATAAGGATAGAAGATCTAAACCCAAGTGATTCCAAAATGCCACAATCCTATTCTCAGCATAGAATATTTCTCTGATTTAAATAAATGTTTTAATTTTGGAGAGAAAAAAATATTTACATGTAGGTTGCTTTTCTACCAAAATGCATTTTCAAGATGCCTAACTATGCAATACAGAACTCATGATCAAAACATAAAAGCAAATAAAAGGAATACATGAAAAAATGTATCCAATAATTAACTTTTACTTTACCAGTAAGTCAGTCTAAAAGTCAAGGCTTATGTGAAAAAAAGTATGAAGATACATTCTATGAAGAAAATTCTAGCCTCTAGGTTCCAAATGTGGATTTCCAGAATTTGGCAGAAGCAATTGAAAAGGCCTGCTGTAGCATTCTTTATGGTAAAAGTGTTTTTCAAATATCCTGCTTACAGGTTTTCACCTGTAGTCATAACAGGGCTTAGACATAGATTTGTAACTAGTAAAATTGCAATAAAGGAATCATAACCTTATTTATAACTGGCTCTGATGAAGAATTTCACTGCAATATAATATAGGAAGTCATCCAAATGGGATAAATTTAGCAGAGATCTGATACAAAACCAGTAATGAGTACAATTGGTATGTTAATTTTAGTTATATAAAATAATAGACATTGCTGAAATGTGATCATGAAGACAACAGTTTTTGACACTGGAAAACGAATTCTTCAAAAGGACAATAAATCCTCCCAAATAATTCCTAAGTTATATCTACCTTTTGATTGCAGTCTTATCCACATTAAGCTTCTATTAATTCTCCATTACCAAGCCAATCCACCTAAATCAGCTATTACATTCAGCACAATCTTCTGAAATTGTATCCAAGGATCTAATTAGATTTCTAAGACTTGCCAAAAAGATGCCTTTGAGGTATTTCTCAACTAGACATACTATGGTTCTGTTTTTAAATACCAAGGTTCAAGAGACTGACAAGAGATAGACATAAAGTACTTTCAGTTCCTGAAGCTGATCATCCATCAAAGCTATCTCTGTCTTATTATTAGCCTTGAAATCACATAAAAAGCAGACCTCATCCAAAATCTCACCCAGAGTCTCAAATTAGAAATAGCACAAATAGTTTCTTCAATATTTTAATAAATACTTACTACATTGATAGTGTCAGGGGCAGGAACCTGAAGTAGATTTGGTTGATGGTAGCTTGTTGAAAGAGCCTGAGATTCAAGAGTGCTTGAATCCTGAAGCTGCTGTACTGCTGGAAACTGATTTGGTTGACTGTAGCCATCATTAACTGTAAAACCTGGTACAAATACAAATGAACAAAACAACCCCCTATTTTTTTTAACACAAACACAGCTAAAACAAAACAAAAAATCCTTCACAACTCAGGTTTTGCGAACTAAATGAGCTCTTTAACATGATTCATATAAAATAGCATCTTGAACTCAGCAAACAGGAATGCAAGGAAAATCTCTTTCCAAATCTCTGGGACAGATCCAAGGTCGGCACAAATTGTTGCACTGGTCAATAATCCTTCACTTCTTCTCTTTCTTGGCAAGACTGTGAGATTTTGTTTCAAAGTTTATGTAAGTGATACCACCATAGTATCATATTTTAAAAGCCTGACACATCATGATCTGGATATAATGGGACAGCTGAATAATGTTAATGATCCTAACAGCATTAGCATTAGCTAATCCATACATGTATTAGCTGCCATTAGGGTCACCCTCACCAATAAAATCAAAAGGTGAAGCTAAGCATAATTAAGGTAAAGTGTAGGTATGATTCTATAGAAATGAGGAAAGACAGCCCATCTAGGAATATGAAAACTAGAAGAAGACAATGACAAACTATTTACTGATGACAAGAAAAGTATATAAACATTATGCCAATATGCTTGTGTGGCAGATGATGACACATTTTCCCCAATACAGACTGGCCTTCTCTCTAAATATAGAGAGCCAAATCAAAAACGCAGGAAGATTGGTTCCTGAAAGAGGAACTCCTTATTTTTTCCCCCTCTTCCATTCAATCGTGTCCTATTCTCGGAGACTGACTGGATAACCTAGAACAGGGGTAGGCAACCTTGGCTCTTTTATGACTCGTGGACTTCAACTCCCAGAATTCCTGAGCCAGCATGGCTGGCTCAGGAATTCTGGGAGTTGAAGTCCACGAGTCATAAAAGAGCCAAGGTTGCCTACCCCTGACCTAGAACTAAGGAGAAATTTCCTGACAGTTAGAACAATTAATCAGTGAAACAACCTGCCTCCAGAAGTTGTGAATGCTCCAACACTGGAAGTTTTTAAGAAGAGATTGGACAACCATTTGTCTGAAATGGTATAGAGTTTCCTGCCTGAGTAGGGGGTTGGACTAGAAGACCTCCAAGGTCCCTTCCAACTCTTATTATTGTTATTGTTATTGATAATTCCCTGCAGTTTCTTCAGCAAGGTTTTTTAGAAGTGATTTGCCATTGTCTCCTTCCTAGGGCAGAGATAAGGTGAATAACCCAATGTCACTCAGCTGGCTTTGTGCCAAAGGCAGGACTCCTGGTTTCTAGCCTGATGCCTTAACCACTACACCAGACTGGCTTTCATAGTAACAAAGAGGAATTCCTTACTTAGAAGGACACATATAACTGGAACACAGAATGTGAGATGCATGAAATAAGGAAAACCTGGAATTATGAAGTAGGAAATGAAGCTTGCTAAATTCGAAACTTTAAAAACAAGTTAACATAGATAAAATAGGGGTAGGCCTCTTTAAACCACATTATACATATATTATCCAAAGCATGAAACTATATGAAAATATAGAGTGACAATGATATTAAAAAGGTCAGTCAAATATATAATTTGATATAACCCAATATATATCAAGATCATATCAGAAATTAATATGTAGCAAGTAAAAATAAATTTTATACAAATGTAGCTATCTATCAACGGCTACTTAGTGGTGAAAGATAATGAGGAATATATTTGGACTGGGGAAAAATGTCTGACCTTGGCAAAGTTGCTCTCTGGATGGAAATCAAGAGATCACTGGAATATCTTTGGAATAGCTATGGATTATCACTAGAGATAGTGTGTCATAGGGAACATGTGTGGTCATGCCAACTTGATGTCATCTAACCAACCCTACATATTGCTATAGAAAAACAGGGATCCATAAAATCAGCAATATCTAATGAAGAACAATATAGTAATAGCTCATTATTATAATAATGGCTACGGAAAAATGGAAACTGTGTTCTCCAAACCTAGAAGAAAAGAACAAATGTAGAAACATTCTAAGGATTTACTAAATAGCCATAGTAAGGTCACTTACCTTTCATTTTCCTTTTTTACAGTAATTTCCACAAGAACATAAATTGAAGTTTCCTTTAACTCAGAGCCGTTCACATTTTGAATTTATGTACACATGCATGTGTCTAAGAGGTTGACCCGGTACCCTTTATCTTCCTTATTACCCACCAAATAAAGCAGGAACAAATATTGATATAAGTGTGTGCCCTAATCCAAGGAAAACATAATCACACAACAATTCTCCTCAAATTGAATCTACAACATAGAGCATTATTTCTTCCTTTTAAATGATGTAATTTACAAATGCAATACTGCACAGAAAAGCACTGTCTCTTTCAAGTCACTGTTTTTTCCCTTCTACCGCTTCCTTCTTTTCTTAGAAAGAACAGAGTTCCATAAAAAGTGGAGGTAACTGTTGAAAATGCAGTGAAGGGAGGATGCAATAACTTTCCATATTTACTTGTTACAAAATCCATGGCTACCATTGACCTGGAAGTCTTTCAAGCAGATTGGAAAATTATTTGCTTAGTGTATTATATGGTAGGTAAATCTGAGGGGCTTTTTATTCTTCACAATAGGCAAATTTGAATAATGAAGTCTTGACTGCATAAACCAGGATATGCATGAGCTTTATGTGTACCACCTTTTAACTCCTTTCTGCTCTTCAGATTTATTGAAAAACCAGTCAGGAAGCCTTCCACTGATTCAAACTGGGGAAATTGTGGTTAATAAATTCTTATACCAGGATATGAAATCCATCTTTAAAGCGGATTTAAAAATAACCACATTTAGAAATAATGAATGCCCAATTTAGATGCAATGAGATAAGAATCACAATAAGGAGTGGTTCCCAGACTGTTAATTGTTAGGTAGCAGTAGTACCAAAGTAGTATTATGACCATGTCAAAGAAAATAAAATAAAATAAAATCCAAGATCTATTTCGAAGATAAAAAAGGTAGAAGAAAATAATAAAATCTATACGTGTTAAACACAAAGAATTAACTTTTGCATAAATACATCGCCTTTACATGAAATCCGGATCTGTTCAATATAATGGATTTTAGCTAAGCTGCCTTGTGGTAGCAGTTCTGCTCACAACTTATATATTAGATCAAATAGAACAAGCTACTATTCAGGTCTCAATGGGATGTTGTTTCAAGTAGGGATTTTAAATATCTAAGCCTAAAGGGGGTATGGAGTTGATAGTTGAACAAAACATGAGCAATATCTTTGATGGTTGGGGCACCACATATAGATATCCTTTCATGATATAACAAGTGATGAAGCACCCATAGTTAGCCATGGAATCCAGCAACCCAACTCTTGCTCTAGGATAGACCTTGTTAGGAATTGCATGAAACTCATTCACAGGTATTTTTCAGTTTAGAAATTGCTTTTGTTTTTAGGCAGCCAATGTAAAGTGTCTTTTTTTTTGGGGGGGGGGCAGTATCTCCATGTCTGTTTGGGCACTGATATCTAAGACTCCGTTTAAAAATATCCTTTGCCTAGAAGGCAGTTGAGAGTAAATATCTGATGGAAAATCCATGCTATAAAATTAATTTTGGTAAGTCAACTTACCCAGGAGGTAGGCTGAGCAATCTGTTCAGCTAATGCTTGAATATATTAAACCAGAATTTTAAAACTACGGTTTATTGAAAAAGTCTTAGTGGTCAATACTAAACTATAGTGGTTGGGTTTGCATAAGCTAAATTTAATAAACTAACAAACCTCAATCTGGATTAATGTCCTATGTGAATCAAGTGACAAAGAAAAAAATAAAAACAATGAGCACATGAAATTTATATTTATATCCTGGTTTATTAAGCCATGGTTCAATAGACCAAATTTAACATGGGTTAATAATAGGCTCAACAGTGTGAGTCATTTAATTATTGTTCTATAAGAGAAGACCTCTGCAAACAGCAAGAAGTTGGTTTTGTTCACATCTAAAGATGAATTGTTGAAAAGGTAGAGAACAAAAAGATCTGCATTTTAATCCTTAGTATTCATTGAAGAGACAGAAGTATTCAAATCCTGCGTGTTCTGACAATGATTTTATTTTAAAATAACTTGTATATTTCAGCACTTTTATTCATGCAAAAATAGTTCTCAAAACTAATGAATCTCCTGCATACAAAACAGAAAATACAATAATTCTCCAAACAAACTACGTAATGAAAAATATTAATGAAAGAGCCTTCGTAACATTTAAAGAAATTGAAAATGATAGTATTTTATATGTATGCATCATACAGGTGAGATATGGGTCACACCTTTAAGCTGTTAAGGTTTCTATTAACTCTTTATTTTAATGGAATTGTATCACATTTAGATTTGATTAACTGTACTGAAAGGCTCTTGTAGTAAGAAAATAAATTCTAACTCTGAAGGGTGCAAAGATAATCTACCCAAAGGTTATAATGGAACAATCATAGTTATAACAGAAGTCATGTTTATGGTTCTGCTCCTTTTTCCTTCCAGGCACAGTTCCTCAGATCACATATGTGTTGCCCTTATGGATCTAAAAGCTACCCATCAGGAGGAGAAGCTATGGGCATCTAAAGGAGAGCTGTGGAAACTGCAGGAGAAAAGTACCAACCTGAACTGTCATCTAATAACAGAGCATGTAATGTTTTTTCCTATGGAATCAACGAGTGATACCTAAGAACAATGCTGTCTGTAAGAACAAAGAAGCAAAGAGACAACGACCTGAATTGAATTTTCCTCTCTAACCAGTAGAAAGGAAAATGGAAAAGAATGAAACACATATCCAGACAAAGGGATGGGGTCCACCATTTTAAACACATGTGTCCATACACACCTACCTGAAATTCAAAATTTCTGAAGGGCTCCAGGAACTTCAAGGAAACTCCAAAGTATGGAAAATCTGCAGAGGGTATTCCAAGTTGAATAGGAATTGTGTACAATGTAGACTTTTAATTATTCCTTCTCTAGCATTTCTAAGTAATTTACATTTTAAGGTCCTCGCCCAAATATAATTATTATATATATATATATTTAAAAAAAGCAAAAAGTGCACCAATGAGTAAGTATGCTTTCTAATTCTAAATGCAAAAAGCGGAATGCAGTTTTATATTTTATGCAAATTTATTGCTGCTGAAGATCAGTCTAGCTCCAGACCCCAGCACAACCTACTTCATTGTACATAAAGACTGAAAACCTTTAGAACACTGCTGGGGAGTGGGATGGGAGAATAGGGAATTGTAGGAAATTACCATCCTTCTCTTGTTGGAAGTTTCCATTATGATCCTAGCTCTTTCTGAGAACAGGAGCATTTTCATCTGCAAAGGGTTGCCTTTGGATGCAACTCAGTGAAGATAAACTTTAAGGTTCACAGATTAGCAATTTAAAAAATAACTGGACTTTAGCCTCTAGCAATAGAACTGCATTAAATTCTTACTGCCTTCTATTTATGATATTTTGGAATTGAAATAAATTGCTCGTCAAGCTTCCAAATGCAGCAAAAATACTGTCTGACACCTTTAAAATGACTGTATCTTTACCAACCTTGTGATAATCCTTGCTGATCAAACGACTGCTGTACTATAGTTTGCTGCTCAAACTGGTTTATATTTTCTTGCAGTGCATGCTGGGATGTCACAAATCTATCTGAAATTAAATATATGTATTTGAAAAGGAAATGACATTAAGTAGTTCGGCAGTTGCTGTGGAAGCTGTTTAACAAAAAAAAAGAAATCTTTGATTTAACAGACTAATGGAGAAAAGGAAAAATGTCTGTTAAATCCAACTGTTTTTATCCATGCATAAAATAGTGACACACATAGAATGAACAAAATTTTACACATTCATAGAAATATACACTGAATGGACAAATGTCATCCTTGCAATGTGTGTTTTTACACATGGGACAAATTCTGTTTGTTGCTTCCAAAGTTCTCTAATAAAACCCACTGAATTGAGGGTTACTTTAACTGGAAAAAGATGTTAAGTAAAACAGGAAATTATAAAAGTCTAATTATTTTCTACTTTGATATTTTTAAAACCCTGCCACTTAAGTTTTTACATTTCATTCATCTTCAAAGTACCTGTGAATTGCCAAAAAAAAGTACTACTAAGGAAAGAAATTCCAAATCTGGAATTTGGAAATGTAATATGCACTTATCCCCTTTTCTTAGGAAAAACCTTGATCCAGGCGATACAATATTTATTTAACACCTTAAAACTCCCTGGTATCACCATAAGTGATACAACCCTGTGGATGTTAATCCTGTAATCAGCCATTCACTCAGTAGTTTACCTTCCTCTTGACCTAATGACTGATCAGTCAACTGTGGCCTGAGTCCGCTTTCTTCAGTGTCAACAACCTGCTGCTGTTCTAAATCTAAAATAGTTTCTTGATCTGTTGCAACAGCTTCAGTTGACTGCAACTCTTCACTTTCAATTTCCACTTGCATTTGAGTAGAAACATGAATATTCTGCTGATCTACAGCTGTGTCATCAATGGAAGCAGCTTGCTGGTGTTGCTGAAGCTGCTGAGCAAGCTCATACCTAGAAGAAAAGGAAGAAACGTCTTTTGCAATGTCAACATATTAAAACTTTGGACACATTATGCAAAGACATAGTCTCTAAAGAAGGCTCTAATGCTGGGAAAGGTGGAAGAAAAGAGAAAAGGAGAACCAAAGTAAGGTGGAGGGACTCTCACAGTAGCAATAAGGAAACCATTGAAAGACCTGAAGGATTAGGTTAGGGACAGATCATGGAGAATATTTATTTATTTATGTGACACAAACTTGATGTAATATAACCAACCACTCAATATATCTAATTTGAGCTACTTTCTGAATTCCCCCAATCTGCCCACATTTCTACTTCTGCTATATTATAAACTTGAAAGTTCTAAATAAAATGAAGCTAAGAGAAACTAACAAGGAATTAGAGTTAATAAAAGGAAGTTACCTAACTGGCAGAAAGAAATATATTTAGCTACTATATTATGCCCACAATAAATATATTTAAAAATCAAGTGATCATGAGACTTTTGGCTTTTTCTTGTCCTGTATTTTCTTTTTTAAATTGATCTACCCCTTAAAAAATATTGGTGTGTAATTCAGCCTAGGTTCCCAGTCTCTGAAAAAAATGCCCTAAAAGTTCATTCAACAACTTGAATTTACCGACAGGCCCCATAAAAGTTCAAAAGAGCATTGTATAACAGCTGGAATTAATTATAGTTCAGGACTGAATTTCAAGATACACAAACCTGTGCGTTTTCATATGTTTTTTACAATTTAATGAGGTTTTGAATGTTTTTTGACAATACGGGCACATATAGGGTCGAAGGTCATTATGGATGCCCATGTGCCTCCGCAGACTCCCTCCAGTGGTGAAAGCTCCGTTGCATATAAGACATTTGAATGCTTTTAATCCAGTGTGGGTTCGAATATGCGCCTTTAGCACTCCAGCTGACACAAAGCCTCTTCCACACTGAGAACATTTGAATGGTTTTTCACCAGTGTGTGATCTTTGAAACAAATCAAAGAAAAAAGTCAGAGGAACAGATAGGGAAATAAATACTAAATAAATAGTAATTAAGAGAGAAAAGGGGAGACAAATAGGGTATCAGAAATGGCACCTGCAACAATCTCCTGTTCAAATTCCTACTCCATTCCCTTTCCTCTTATTTTCTTCTCCTCCTAACCCTAAATCAGGACTTATCACTAATTATGTTCAGCGGTCACCAGGGAAATTTCAAGTCCACACCCATTGTTTACCTTTTCCCTTTGCTATTTTTTTTTGTATGTCTCTGAAGCTCAATTAATTGAGAACTCCCCTTCTTTGCACTGACCTGTCTTTCAATACAATCAATTTCACGGGTGCAGCAGAATTTGTAATATCACCTTTGGCAGAGATAACACATTTTCTATAGCAAGATAAAGAGGCTTTCTGTTTTAAAATATTTTCCATTCTTAAACTCCTCTAGTTCAGAAATATGCCTAGGTTTCTTTCATGCATTGCCTGTTTTAGACCTCTTCACAGAGGTCTAACAACATTCAAGTCTGGGAACTATAAAGTCCATTCCAAAACATAAATTTCTTTTCTATAAGTCTTCATGTTTTTTTTGTGTGTGTGTGTGTGTGTGTGTGTGTGTGTGTGTGTGTGTGTGTGTGTGTGTGTGTGTGTGTGTGTGTGTGTGTGTGTGTGTGTGTGTGTGTGTGTGTGTGTGTGTGTGTGTGTGTGTGTGTGTGTGTGTGTGTGTGTGTGTGTGTGTGTGTGTGTGTGTGTGTGTGTGTGTGTGTGTGTGTGTGTGTGTGTGTGTGTGTGTGTGTGTGTGTGTGTGTGTGTGTGTGTGTGCGCGCGCACACACACACACATACACTAATTTTATTTTCTCTAACCAGTTGGTCCCTCGGTTAAACAAGCATAATTGTGCTGTCTTAAATGTTGAGTATTTCTTGAAATTACCAAAATAAGATTTGTAATAAGGAGCTTGAAAAATAAGAAAAGAACCATTTGTTTTCTTTAATTTTTATAATAATTTTAAATGTTCTATTTTTAAGTACAATTTACCGGATATGTTGTTTAAGATGACAAGACTTCTTATAAGCTCTGTGACAGTAATAGCATTTGTATGGCCGGTCTGCTTCATTCACAAAATTATTATTGAAATAATTTTGGAAAAATTGGCTATTCCTTGGGATTGGCTGAATAAGACCTGCAGAAAGAATGGCAGGTTAATGCTATTTCATTAAACAAACAAAAAAACAAAAAAATCCTTCCAATGTTTACCATATTCTGGTTCTTAAACAGAAATGAAAATTATGCGTTTTTCATAATTACTTTTTTCCTTAATGTATATAAAATTCTCAGGAGGGCAGTACATTGTATTAGGCCCAGGGATAGGCAACCTTAGCTCTTTTATGACTCGTGGACTTCAACTCCCAGAATTCCTGAGCCAGCATGGCTGGCTCAGGAATTCTGGGAGTTGAAGTCCACGAGTCATAAAAGAGCCAAGGTTGCCTGCCCCTGTACTAGGCCAATGATCCATTTCCAAAATTAAATACTTTAGCAGTAACATTATTCAATGTGTCAGATTCAGAGACATAATGGACCTTGCAAACACCTGTGATTATGAATGCAGCAACTTCTTAAAGCAGCCATGCCTTTTCTAAGAGCACACGGCTGTCCTCTGCATCTTCCATGCAGGCCTGGGAAAAGGCACCTTTAAGAAATTGTAGGCTGGTTTTACATTTGTAAGCCCACCGACTCTTGAAGACACCATTTTGTCTTCAAAGGTGCAGCATAGCACTAGCCTTTCATTTATGTGAATAAAATATTTATAAATTGTACCATTAGAAATATTCCTATGAATCAATTTTAAGAACTCTTTTAAAAAAGAATGTTATGTTTCCAACAGAAAATACCAATTGATTTCTCCAAGACTAAGGTAGCCTAATCATTAAAACTTACTAGGCTGTTTAAATATCAGGAGATATTTGCAAATGTGAATAATTATTTTCTTATATCTTCCTACATTAAATTTTGAAAAATAGGTAGTCCGCCCTTAATAAAATTATGTATTTGTAAATCTCTTGAAATATGAACACGCTTAAGCTCATACACAGCACAACATGCTGAATTTATACCCTCAATGAAACCCTGCAGATTCGATCTGTCCAAACTGTTTAAAATAAGTGCACTTATTTTCAAAAGAGTTAAAGAAGCTGTGCTAATTGTGACTACTTAGAAAGTGTCCTCCATACAGATTATTTTCAAATGCTTTGCAAAGCCTCCTTAAATATAAATACACTATATCAGAATAGGTACTGGATTTTATCTGCACTTTATTTCTATCTTGGCTAAGTAAGCCTGACACACTAGAGTGACATTGCTTTTCAAATTAAGTTTCTAGCATGTTGTTATTGTTAGTTGTGAAGTCGTGTCCGACCCATCGCAACCCCATGGACAACGTTCCTCCAGTTTCTTGCATAATAATAGCTAAAATATTATACCATGCAAAAATATTTTCTCAAACTATCTGAATCTTGCTTGATCAAGTAGACACATTCCTTTCATTTCTACTCTCTTCTATGTAGATAATGAAATTTCTTTCCAGCAAAATCACGCTAAACACTTTACCTAAATCTGTGATGAGGATCGGTTCTTGCAAAGGAATATCAGGTACTGGCACATTGCTCTTGCCTATTCGAATTTTTGCAGGTTTCCGCTGATGCCGCATTTTTCTCAGTTCAGTATGTTTAAAGTGAGAAGCAATGTGCGTCTTTCTGTGACCTGAAGTTCGAAACTTTTTGTCACAGTGTGGACAAGCAAACGGTCTAATACCTACAAAAGACACAGAGATTACATCTTTATTCCCAACTTCTAAAAAGAAATAGATAAAAAGATGATACGGTAAACAATCAAATACGCTTAACTCGTTCAAAAGCTTTGCCTTAAAACATTTCTATTTAAAATTAAACTTATAAAACTACCAAGACAAAGCCTGCTTTCCCCAGCATGGACATAGATGGCCTTGTAGGACCATGAGAGAGAACAAATGTTTTCCACACAATAAAGTACATACAAGCTTCACCTAGCCCACTCCTTGCCCCAGTGTGCAACGTGCAGAGTAAACAAAGTATGGCTGTATATGTAAGCGGAAGATGTGCAAGGCAACTCTGCTTCCTTCTGAGCACAGAAGATACTCCAAAAATCCTGGATGACACAAGCCTTCCCCAGAATAAAAGTAGAGTTTGCTCAGCACCTTAACTAAGATGCCTGCCTGTATGAGATAAGAATAAGGCTTCAAATAAGGCCCCAAAGGTGCTTTTTCCAAAAGGCAACCAGACCTTCTTCCAAAGAAGTCCAGTTATCTTTTGGAAAAACACCTTTGGGACAACCATACCCTGGATGATTGAGAATCTCCATAAACACTCTGAATAAGGCCTTGCTTAAGGCTCCACAGTAGCCAAATTAGATCCAAAGTCTCCACAAACAATACACAAACACTGTAATATGAGCCCAGAGAAACTCAATAGTACACAATTTATAGTTCTATTGGTCCTTTCTTTCTGGGCTGACATATGTTAAATTTAACATACGTAAGCAACAGATATACAGTATTTTACAATGAAAACCTGATATTGTTGGTCCTGCTTTGCTATGTTTGATCAGAATACAACTGAGAAGCAAATAGAGTTATAATACAGAAAAATTTCATTTTTCTTTTTTGCTAAGATTAAACATAAGCAGGGCTTCAAAACATTAGAAGTCCAGTTGCAAGATTTTACCTGTATGCAAGCGAATATGTACTTTCAAACTTCCTGAGGTAGAAAAGCACTTCATACAGTACTGACACTTAAAAGCCTTAATGCCCGTGTGCGTTTTTATGTGTGCTGTGAGAGTACTCTTCACAGCAAAGGCCCGGAAACACTGTGGACATTTGAATGGCTTTTCATGAGTGTGAATGCGTATATGACGTACGAGATCACTGGGTTTTTTAAATTCCTTAGAGCAGTATGGGCAAATATGCCATCGTATTCCGTTCTCCTCACGTATGGACCCTGAAATATAATTTTAGAGTAAACAATTTGAAAAGGTTGACATGCTAATTGTGAAAGAAAAAAAGACTGGAATTTGAAATACACTTAAGGTTACATTTTGGCAAATGTCATCAATTGGGAGACTGAATTGCTCACTATTAGAGGAATAATGTTTCAGTGAAACAGACTATTGTAGCTACCCTATGAATTAATAAAAGTAAAGGGTTCTGTAAGTTGAGTATGACTCGAAATCTGAAAGCAAAAAAGCAGTTCCTGTAAAGGTATGGCTGAATTTTTTTCTGGACTATATTTTTCCAGATCTCTCTAGATCAGTGATGGCGAACCTATGGCACGCATGCCAGAGGCGGCACTCAGAGCCCTCTCTGTGGGCACGCGCGCCATTGCCCCAGCCCCGCCTCCCCTCATGGCTCCCTCACCAGTAGCCCCCCGGAGAGTCGTCCCCAGGCGCGGCCTGCGTGGAGCAGTGCAGCTAAGGACATGGCAGCCGGGAAGCAGGGACAAGTCTCTGCCCTCATGCCCTGTTGCGCACAGATGATGCTCCGGGGCACGGGTGGAGGGCGTGGCCACCATGGTGTTGCAGAGCTGCCTGGGCGATCTATGGTGGGCCGTGGAGGCGGCGGGTGACCCTGTGGGCGGGCAGGGGCGAGGGGTGGAGCAGGGCTGGGTCGGGGACGGGACAGTTTTTGGGCACTCGGTCTCTAAAAGGTTCACCATCACTGCTCTAGATTTTCACAACACTTTCTGGAAAAACTCTCTTAAACAACATTCTCCAAATGATTATGCAGATTTTAAGGGCTCACTTTTGTATCTAGTACATCTGCCCTTTCTCTTAGCATGCATAGAACTTGGGGGGGGGGGGGTTTCTCCTTATTTTTTTCATCTTTTCCCACCTGATTAGAGATCAGATTGACTAGGAATGGCACTTTACAGTACATTATGCCTGGATCCTACAATTTACTAGATATGCTAGCTCTAAACAGATAATGTCCGTAGAGACTTTTTTACTTTAGAAACCTATCAAACAGTGAACAGAAAGGTTATGTTCAGATTGTACTACTGTACAGAAAGGCAATCAGCAGTGATAATGGTACAATATATATTACTAAGTAATGCTTATACAGTATATGTTACCGTCAGTGTGTGAAATTTGGCATTTTATAGAATACTGGGAAATTTATAGAATGCCAACAAATGGGATGTCAAAGTATGAAATGCTTAATATTTCACACATTTCCTATGCGTTCTTCTAAGCAATTCCAAAGGGCAAACCAGCAAAGTATAAAGTACTCCTGCTAAAATGCCACTCTAGTTTTCCTTGTTGCAACAAGTAGGTCAATAACCCTAACCCAACCTTGACTCTAACACTTTTCATGACTCTCATTTCATACTTTGATTAAATAGTTCTTGTCATTCTACATAATGCCTAGGTATTATACATATATTAAAATACACAGCCATTCCACATTTTCCCTAAAAATGCCATGTATTCTACAGATTTCCTAGGCATTCTATACAATGCCAACTTTTCACACATTGCCGGTAACATATATACTAGTCAATAAACCTTAGGTATACTGTAGTGAACAGAATTAAACCTTTCGCCATTACCAGGTAAAAATGGGGATTTTTTCTTCAGAACCCTTTTCTCTTTTTTATCTACTTTCTCTGGGTTATCTCGCTCTTTAGCTTGTTCCGTATTGTTGGAGTTGATGGCTTGATGGCTGGAGAGATTCTGAGCATCTGCAGTTTCTTCTGGGCTTGGAGGAGTCTTCGTTTCACTGCAGTCGGTGTTTGCTGAAACTGGTATTGAGGATAGCCCACTATTTTCCAAGGCTTGCTAAGACAAACATAATGAATTAAACTGAGAGCAAGATCCATGTGTAACTTTCAAACAGACAAGACTATTTTAATCTGTTCTTTTTTTCAGAGATGTCTGATTTGTTTCATTCTTTAAGGATCTAGCTAGCTCAATTTGAACACTTCACAGCTTTCTGTTTTCCCTATTCCCCAGGTAAGAAAAGCACAGTAAAAGTGTAAAGCTCTATTGAGGTTCCAAAAGTAACAACCCAATTTGCAAAAAAAGGGAAAGCATAACTCCTAACACTTTCAACCCAGAAACAACTAGAAATTTGCTGAAAGGTTTCCTTCTTCAACAACTTAGTATAATGACCAATTCATTCATGTTCCGTTGCTCATTTTAAACAGCATTTTGTCACATAATATCATCATTTCTAAGATACATTTATTTCTTTGCAATGTTTTATAGTCCTGTTAATACTGAAAACTGGAGTTTCACAGGTATTTTGAAAACCCTGAACCCAGCGGGAAGAAGTACCAACAGCTGCCAATGGCATTCCTGTAAGACAGCACTCAAGTAGCAAGCAGCTATCCCCTACATATAGCTCTCTCACTGGAAAGAGAGGGACAGGGGATTATATTTGGGTGAGAGTAATGCCCTTGTGGGCATTCAGCACTTTTCCTTCCTAAAACAATCACAATCAGCACATAGTCCTGTTTTAGCCACCAGGAGCAGTCTGACTTTCAAGCACCTCTGCCAAAATCCCAAAGGTGCTTTTCCAAAGAGCAACTCAATTTTCTTGGTTTTTTTGCTTGAAAACAATTCACTTCTCATCCAAGAAGCTTCTTCAGAACTGAAAAAAAAAAACCAAGAAAGTCCAGTTGTCTTTTGGAAAAAACACCTTTGGGACAACCGTGACCTGGATGATTGAGAATCTCCATAGATAAAGCATTCCCTGAATCCACACAAGAGAGAAATTAGTCTGAGATGCTTTGATTATTCCTTTGCTCCGAGTAAGGAGACTGCAATATGTTAAAAGAAAAGGTAAGCATTCCAAACAGGTTATCCTACCTGCAAAATATCTCTGTTGATTCCCACAGCCATACTGAGCTGCTGACTAGATGGCTGGGACTGATTATTTTCCACTGGCTCTGACAATTCAAGGAGTTGTTGAATGACATCAGTTACTGATTGCTGGCCTTGATGTCCTGCAGATGGAGTTATTGGATTTTCTGCCTGTGGATAAGTCATTTGTGAGTATACAAATGTGATTTGCAAACACATTTTAGGTATTATAGAACACATAGGACATTTGGAATTAAACTGCTATTTTTAAATGAAATTGAACCATACTGTTTAATAACCCAACAGCAAGCAAGGAGCAATATTTCAAAGCTGGACAAAAAAATAATTTTACCTTACCGAGGCACTGCTTCGGCAATGTTAAATTCAAACATGTTTCACAAATATGACATTTTTCACGGAGACTTATTATCCAAAAAAAAAAAAAAAAAAAGCATATAGGCCTGAATTAATTACCAAAAAAAATCCAGTTCATTAATTGGAGAAGCTTTATTGCATAACAAAATCAAGAAAGGCACGTGTACCGTTTTATAAACCATGTAATCTAATAACTTTGAAAAGATGGTAGGAGGCTTAATGCGTGCTCTGCTGTGAGAATATGTTTTATGAAATGCAACAATTCTACTGCCCTGTAACTTTAGGCTCATTCTATTATAAATATTTGTGGGGATACTGCCAATAGAACAACTAGTTCTTATTGTTCTGGTACTGTAATAAAAATACCTAATTGTTAAATGCCATGAGCTGGAATGGAATTGTAGGCACACAAATTGATTAATAAGTGAACAAATTTACTTCCCTTGGAATAGCAGGTTCATAATTTTTAAGATTTCCTGTAACCGGCATACTTTCTGGTTTTGTAGACAGTTCAGGAACTCCAGGTCCTACAGAATGCTGCTATAAGTGCTCTTTTGCTGAGGTGTCTCTGAGTGCATTGTTACTGATTTGTTAATATTCCACAACAGCTAATTATTTGCAAGTACCTTCCTACCTATTACTTTAAAAATATATTCTAAATGGGCTGATTAGAAGTTCCCTAATGCGTTACTTTAACAGCTACCCTGTAATTTATTCAGCTTCACATTTTAATTGTTTTAACCTTATAGGGCACTTTGTAAAAAAGTAAAAGCAGAAAAGCAAAGAGTTAAAAAAAAATCTGATATACAGTATATAATACATTTAATCATCTTGTAAGCTACAAATACTACTGATTTCACGTCTAATTTTAGGTTATTTTTCAGGATCATTTTATTCCTTGCAGATTCCAATGGTGTCTGTTAGATAATCCATTTCTGGCCTTTCTGGAATTTTTGGTATTCATATGGGCTATTACATCTGAAGTCCACAGACTTTTTTTGAACACGATTTTGTCAGTGTTTGTCTTCTACTGGATTGCATTTGACTCTTTTTTAAAATAGGCACCCAGCAATGTCAGGAATAGCCATGCTAATCTCCTCTTTGCTGCCAAATTGCAATGCAAGAATGCTCAATATATACTCTGGTTATGAGGATTAGTAGATCACTCAGCATTCCTGCAAGCGGCACAAGATTATCCTTATTTGGTAACAGCAAATTCACAAATAATATCATAAAGTTCTTTAAAATCTCTCAAGGATAACTATATCTCCCCAAGACAATTATGTGGAATACATGAAATATATAAAAATTTCTGCAATGAGTCCCATATGAGATTTTACAACAGTAATAACACCTCATTAAGGTTAGAAGCGGAATACTTACATTTTTCCATTTATTGTCAACAGGCTGCAGTAAATTAACTGTTGCTAATGTCAATGGCTGAGCCACCGAATCCTATTTAAGAAATATATATATATAAAAATCTACTTTTCAAAACAAAACATGGTAAAGTAATAAACTGCAGAACTAGTTCCATTTAGGACTATGTTAGGCTAATCCTGTTAAAATCCTGATACAAAATATATAATTCTAGAGAATTTATGGACTGTAATTACTGAATATTTATTCGTTAAAGGATGAAAAATCATCAACATACCCTTCTTTAAGACATGACTAATAAAGGCATTTTTTTTTGGAAAACTCAAATGATTTTTTTCAAGTGTCTCTACTTCTGGTCAAAAAATACTAAGAACCTTTCTGTTTGCTTTTTTCTATGTCCTGATCAAAATTGCTAGTGACACATGAAAAAATTATCAGACTGCTAGAGTGCATTTTACATGTTCTGCAAACATTTACTGGATCATAAGATGGTTTTAAATAAGAGAAAATGCTCTAGATGCTCTAAAAACTGTGCTTTGTAAAAAATATTTATGAGTAATACCAAAAAAGTGAATAATTTCTCTATTATGAAAATAGCCTATTGTGGACATGAAGAATAATTATTATCTAGCAGATTCATTTTTTACTTTTCATTAGATTAAAAAAAAGAAAATTTTGAAACTGCATTAAAATACTACAAAGGTTTACAGAAATATTTTCTGACTCCCCTCTCCTCCCCACTTTGAAGGTATATGTCACTTCAACAATCAGTGAAATATTTTTTAAGTAAAAGAATAATACAATTTCTGTACATTTATAAATGACATATTAGTATATAATGTATCATACCATATAAGCAAATTTATAGCATTCAAATAAATGTTGAAATAAGCCCAATCTCATTAGAATCCAGATTCCTTTTATATTCTTCTTTTGTAACTGTTTAACAAATGACTTTAACACCCAGTTAAATAAAATGCAAACAGAGAATAATTGTCATCTACCTAGTTTACTCAACAATTTTAGGTATTTTCTAGCAATATAATTTAAGCTGTTATTTTGCAATTTAGCATATTTAACTGGAAATACTATAATTTTAATTTTTTTAAAATACATACATTTTAAAATTCAAAATTCGTAACAAGCAATATTAACCAAATATTTTTGGTTTTTCTTTTTATATGAGCATGAAAACACTATTGCACAAAACTATGATTATAACACAATACCACATTGTTCCTTTGTTTAACTATTAAAATGATTCAACAATTGTTGTTCAGAAATAAACATTCTGGATTTGGAAGAAAAAGACCTATACTCTGTTTACATCTATATAGTATAACACTCTATAATTAAAAAAATAGTTTAAAGACTGTCAGTTCTTTTAGAAAAAAAATGGTTTATTGTGAAAGTTGGAGGGGAATTTGGTTTAGTGATTAAGGCATCAGGCTAGAAAACCAGGAGACTGTGAGTTCTAGTCACAAAACTGTCTGGGTGACTCTGGACAGTCACTCTCGCTCAACAATTATTGTTGCAACCAATGGATCAACATTTGGTTGAGGCAATAAAAGACCCTGCACTTGTGGAAACAAGGCTAGGAAGAAAAAGAGAAGGAAGAAGTTTATTGTCAAAGTTGTTTTAAAGAATGACTCTTGCTGTTTGTTGAAGCAAGAATGTTAAATATTTCTGCAATGTCTCATAGACTGGGAAATGTATTGTGATATAACCATTTTGGAGAAGACTTGTTTCATCAGCGGGTTCTAGCTGGGCAAAAACTCTGTTTTACAAGGCAAAATTACAGACTATATTAGTAAAAGTAAACTGTTCAACAGCCCTGTGTTCTTGCAAAACAATTCATTTCTTTGAAAGATAAAAAACTCACAGGTTTTATTTCTTTGGTGAATTTTGTTCCACCAAGACATACAATGCATACATTTCACACATGCACAAGCACACAGTATAATGCAAATGGGCAAAGATATTAGAATATAAATGTTACCGTTGTAATATGAGCTGTTTCTGTAGTAGAGTTCGTTGTGTTTTGTGTGGAGCTCATATGCATCTTGCTGATATGAGTATTTAAGCTGCCTAAACTTTTGAAAATACAACTACACTCTGTACAATTATACATAGGGCCGTTCTTTACCTTCAGAAACAAAAGAATATATGTTACCACACATATTGTTATATACAAAGAATTATTACACACATTATTACATGGGTACTTAATATACACTATTTTATTGTAATTGGTTTTATTCTGAAAATAATTTAAATAAAATCAATCCTATGTAATAAAACATCTCTTTTATTCTTAAACATCTCTAGGAGTTGTTTTCAAACAGAGGGGTTTGAAAAAGCATACTGCATGGAACAGAAGGCTAGCTTCAGTGTTGCAGTATCTACTTCACATTTATCTGAGATATAGCAGTCAGCATCCAGCAGAAAACGTTTTATCATAAGAATGGAAAAATTCAGGGTCCAAAAATTTCCCATGCATCATATTGCACACTGTTTGGGATACATGCTACATAATAGCATAAATAGAAAAGGATGCAGTAGGCTTTCCATCAAGCAAACTCTTCATTTACCTGACTATATGTAGAAGTATCCAAGGAAGATACATTGCAACAACAGACAAGAAAGATATAGGGAAATTCCATAATAATGTACAGCTAGCCCTCATTTAGCGACTACAATTGGGACCTGCAGCTTGGTCAATAAGCGAAGCAATCGCTAAATGAAACCATAACTGCGCTTATGATCTTACTTCAGCTTTCAGATCAGATAGACTTAAGAAGGTCATAAATGTGAGGACTGGTTGCAAAGTTACTTCTTTATCACTATCGTAACTGCAAATGGTCACAGAACAAGGCAGTCACTAAACGACTATTTATACAGTGAAACCTTGACTTGACGGACCCTCATTAAGCTGAATTTCAATGTAACGGATTAAACTTGTGTTTAGATTTCATTTCTAAAATAATGTCCAAGTACATATTGCATAATATAAATTATAGAAATTGACACAAAATCTATAAAACATCAGTTATGTAATGATACAAAGATTGTACAAACAAGAACATTGGGCTTTTGGATTTAATGGACAGCCATCGACCCCAAATAAGGAAAGTTTTATTGTAACAAAGAACATTTCTTCCTATTTTCACCTTAATTTAATTATGGTATATTTGTTTGTTTTCCCCAGAAACACCCTTTTTATGTACGGAAAATGAAAGTACGTAGTATAAAATTCAAATGAGTAGCAAACCATATTGTGGTTGCTTGAAAAATTCTGGAAACCCAGAATGTTAGTAACAAAATAACCACCACCACCCCCCCAAAAAAAATCAGACTTACCTCTGAGTGTACTCTTTGAACGTGTGATTGAAGGTTGCCTTTCTGAGAAAAGGCTGCAGGGCAAAAGGCACAAGGATGCGGTTTTTCACCAGTGTGTTTGATCATATGGGTTTGCAATGCACCTTTCTGATTAAAAGCTTTTCCACATTCACTACACTTAAATGGCCTTTCACCTAAAAACAATACAATCATCAAACAAAGAAATACTTTTTCATCAATAAAGCAGCATTAGGGAAATGGAAAAAAGAAAATTCTAAAAAGTCTGCATAGTTAAAAGAATATACAATTATTTAAGCTACAAACTCAACACATTTATCCTATGCCCTAATAGTGGCTATTGATAGATGCAAAATTGTCCAGATTTATGCCAACAAATGAACTTTAAATTTGCCTGACACTTTTTTCTTTGATGGGAACATATGGGTTGGAGTGGTGCATGGAGTTTTATACCTCGAAATCCTTTGAATGCAATTCCTATGCAAACAGATAGATATGATTTGCACAGAGCTGTTTAGGACATATATGGAAAAATTCAGTAATCTGGAATTTGCTGAGAAGCTAATTAAATTATTTTCTGATATTTTTTTCCCAAGGGCTAGATTTTTTGTAATGACTAAGATTTTTTCATTTTTTTTCTTACCCTTTAATATTCATCTAAAAAGTCTTACTGTACTATTACCAAATTTCATGAAAAATATGGGAGGGAAAGGGAAAAAAATGATTGTCAAAGATTTGTAGGAATGAAAACTTTTTAGAATATCTTTACTGATAAATTCAAAAAGTAAATTCGCCACAAACCCTAACAATTACTGCATTGGTTCAAATGTATGTTATACTTGTCACAGTATACAATATATTTACAATTTTAAAAACTGAAGTGCTGATTTCTTACACAAGAAGGCTTCTTGTCTGAAGCAGACAAAACCAGACTGCTGTAGACAAAATTCCCATTGCCCCATTCTCTCAATAATGAAAATGAACATCTGTAGTGGGAAGTCTCTTTTATATTCATGTGAGCTCTCCATATAGGATAATCTTGACCACAGAAGATTTCCACAAACAGATGAGGCTCATTACTTCAGAGGTTTACATTCAGTGAAGGGGGAAATGAATATTGGCATGCACTGTCAATGTAGCACATTCATATAATCCTCATCTGTTCTAAAGATAACTCAGTGGTAAGATGTACATATTTACGTTTTTTAAATAAAATTTGTGCCAGATCATTTTTATGCTTTTTTATAAAGAATTAGCAAGGCATTACATGATTTTTTAAAAAATCAAATTACCCTAAACATACACACAAAGCAAAAAAAAAAAAAAAAGGATTTCATAGGGCTACCAACAAATTCAAATATATGTTTGATGCATTTGTTCACCCTTACCTGTGTGTATTCGAACATGTCGTGTTAACTGACTTGGTTTCTGGAAAGTCTTTCCACAATGTGGACATGAATATGTAAACCCACTTCGGTCAATATTTCTATTATATGACCTGGTATTTGATACCCTATAAACATAAAAACAATGAAACATCAACATTATTTTAACCATATAATCATCAACAGATCTTAAAGTAAACTAGTTTTCTTATTGTTTCCACTATTAACAATATACAAAATTACAATTATTTTGTTCAGATATACAGTAAAATAGGTGCCTTGCTAGTAATATTATATAATCACGATTATGCAGCAAATATTTTATTCTAATAAGCATTATACGTGACACTGATAACAAAGAGCAACAAATTAGTGCCAAAACAGTGATCATCTTAATTCTAATTCTTTTTTTTTTCTACCAATGTCCAGAAAGCTTGGACTATTTAGGACTGTAATTACATTTGTATTTGATCAAAAAGATGTTCTAATTTAATTTAAAAAAAGTGCAGATAACAAACACCATATTAAAATAGGAATTCTTATATGGAGCACCTTTACTAAGATTATGCATCTGACACATGGGCATTAGCAAAAAAAAATGCATAATTATCCCAATAAATTAGTTGATTAATCAATTAAAATTAACATGATTAATACATTAATATGTTTTCAAATCAAGCTGCCGTCCTTGTTGAAATACATGCAGTGGGACTGGATTGAGAGACACTGTCAGTGCTTCATAGAAAGAGGAAATGCTGTCTACAGTATCTGAGATAAAGAGTAGGGAATTTGCTACATGAAAAGGTGGGACTGGTTCTCAGCCAATTTTTCACACACAGAAAAGAGGGGAAATGTAGGTAGAGGAGACCACACATAATAAACCATTGAGCATCTGGGCTCCACATGGACACTGTTTGTCCACATACCAGTATTTGCCTGCTGTAGGAAAAGAGTTTGCGCTGCTCCTCTACCTCACGAATGGACGTGCTGTCCCAGCGAATGCATAAACCGGGCCTAAGAGTGTAAGTAAGGTATCTAAATTGCAATTGACCTTTACAGGAAACTTTCTCAGTTTCATAAATTCATATTTTAAACTGAAAGATGTATTTCTGTCAGCTCCTCACTCTAATAAATGCCAAGAGGCTATTTGACTTCCAAATTCTTTATCCTTTGTTATGGAAACATTTTTACTGATTGAGGACATCAGTAAAAACTTTTCCATAACTTAAGGATAAATTGCTGCATTCTTTACCTAAAATAAATTGCTGCATTCTTTACATATCCTCCATTTTCTGCTCCTGATTATAAGCAGGACAATATATATCCTCAGAAATCTGGGGATAGCAAGCTCTCAATTCTGCTTCCTGCCATTATAGGATATAAGATGTTACACGATGCTGGCAACAATTGCTTCTAGAATGGAAACAGTGCTAGAGATTATGAGCAAACGTTGGTGACAAAGGAAGATTATCTGCTTGCATCGGTGACGGTGACACTTATGCATACTGACATCAAAGGGGAGATAAATCACCTAATCATATGAGCAGATCACATATAAATGCGGGTAAAGAGGTAGGCTATGGCTGGCTGGTTGTGCCGACTGGGTTATTTTGTTTGTACATAATACTTGTGTATTTTGTAAAATGAAACATTGAAATCAAGGATGGGCAATTCCCAGCCAACAAGCCTGAGACAATCCTTCTGAAATTTTACAGCAAAATACTGAACTTCACCAGCTTAAATATTGGTTGTTTTTTTTAAAAAAAGGATAACACAGGAGTACAAACCTTTGGAGGGTGGAACATTCCCATCTCCCCACTTAAAAGTCATCAGCCCCCTCCTCAAATTACACAAAAAGGTGGCAGGAACTGAAAAATGTTAAATCCCAGTCCCTCTGTAATACTACATCCGTTTGACTGGGAGATAGACTTGGAGACCTCATCTGAAAAAACATTGCCAAAGTCTGACTGAAAGGTAGCTTGGCTTAGACTGCATTGATAACTTAAGCAAGAGGAAACAAAATAGAGCAGTAGCCAAAAAGCTTTAAAACAGGTCCCTTTTACTTGTACTGATGTTTTATTTTAAAAATAGATGAGAATGAGCATGGCAGAAAGTCTCCACAATCTGCCATGAGGATACACTTTTGCAAGTACACACAGACTGAATTCCTCTGATTCCTCCATTTACAAAAAGGACATACATGGATAGCCTTCCACAGACATTTGCTACATTACCAGCAGCATCAGGTTAATCCATACAATTTCAATGTAAAATTACTGTGTATATGGAGATGGGTTTTATGCTGCTTCGAGTCCTAAAAGCCACTCTAATTAAAAACAGTACTCTATTAAAAAGTATACTTTTACATGGATCTAGCTTTTTTTCTTCTGAGTTAGTCTTGCTAGTCATAAGCCTTCAACCAATATTTGAAGTACAATTTTCTCCTGCATTCTACTGACATTTAAGGTATACATAAAATCAAATGTGGATTCTTAGGAACTCCATTTATTAATAAAGACTCTATTGTTGTGTATGAACTCTCCAATGTAGATTTCAGGTATGAAATCTGTTCCCCCTGCCCCAGGATGTTGAAAATCACAAGATATGAAATCTGGGGCTTTTCTAGGATTATTAAAAATCATCCAACCATGTTTCTGAGAATGACACAGTATGGTAAGTCAACCAGATCACTTTATTATCATTTAACCTACTTGTGAACATATGTAAAGAATCGACGATTTTCACCTTATTTTGTAGTGAGTTTTCATATGCTCCTTTAGTTGGGAAGCAGTTTCAACCTCTTTCTTACAGGTTTTACAGGTATGGGTTTTGCTTCCAGACAGCTCTTGCCGATGTTCTTCCATATGAAGGGCCAACTGACTCTGCAAAGTGAACTCGTCTCCGCATTCTGAACAGATGAGATTCTGTCAAGGTAATGTCAGCTTGATTATTTTCTGGAAATGTGTAACTATATTTTATGACATTTACAAAAGTGAACATTTTTTTTAAAAAATTAGAAAACCCAACAGACTTAGAGGTAGTCCTCAACTTACAACCAATCGCTTAATGACCGTTCAGAGTTATGAGGGACTCTACTTACAACCTGTCTTCAAAGTTATAAGTGCCGCAGCATTCCCACGGTCATGTGATTGCATTTTGAAATATATATATATATATTGCCATTTTCTGGCAAAAAAAAATGCCCATTGGTTAAAGTGGATTTGCACTTATGACCATGTAGTTTGCTTAACAACCACAATTATTTGCTTAGCTATCATAAAAATGGCCATAAAATTGAGTTTAATTACATGCCTCAAGTTATGACCACAACAACGTATGACCGAAATTCCAGTCCCAATTGTGCTTGAGGACTATGTGTAATGGATTTATCAAATCTTTTCTCACCCCTTTACTAATATCAAACTAAGGCCCGAGTAAATGCAGGAGTTCATTATCAGATGTTATAAATTTGTAAAATCTTCTCAAAACTACAATATATACAGCATTGATATATTTATAAAATCAAACGAATCACATGATTTACCCAATTATACTTTGGTCAGAGATGTATTTTTCAAACTAACAAGATATTTAGGTAAGTATGAAATTGGTATCTAAATGAAACATCATATACTGATTTCGGACTTGAATTTCATGACATTTTGCAGCTTAGATATGTATAAAAATATGCTTTTAGATATGTAGTTTGGGAAATACAAATTGTCAATATGAAATAAGATCATCAATATGATGACTTTTGCCATTATTTGTGAATTTGCAAACTATTGCTGCATTTTGCTCCCCTAATAACCATTCTGATGCTAAAACTATACTTTCAAACCCAATGTTATAGATAAATGCAAATGGTAATACATCAATTTGAATTTGAATTCCAAATTGGAATCAACTGTATATAAAGGGAAAAACCATACCATAGTTACATAGCTAGGGTTAAATTGAAAGATATTTGATATAAAATCAGATATTTTATCTCTGTTTATAATATTATGATCCTGAAATGCTTTGATGTAAGACAGAAGAAAAGCTATGCATACTATTTGGAAGTAAGTACTATTAAATTTATTTAAGAATAAATCAAAATTTAGTAAAAAAAAATAGATTATTAAAGTTAGAAAATATATACTCTTTTTTTCTTAAATAATATCAAGAACCAATTTAAGGACTATGTCAAAATAGACACATTAACTTCAAATGCTCATATTGTACAAATATTTAAAAATAAATATAATTACCTCTTCCTTTTCATGAAGCATAATATGAGCTTTAAGACTAGCCACTCTTGAGAATTTTTTGTTGCAAACAGGACACATAGGATCTTCCCCATTGTGAGTACATTTGTGCAATGTAAGATTGAACTCAACATTAAATGACATTGGACACTGGTCACACTGATGAGGCTGTTTATAAAAAAGAAAAGTGAAAAGTAAATTTAATAGGACTATAAAGGAGGGAGTATAAAGTAATTATTCTAAACTCTCTTGGAAATTATGTCATTCTTGACAGTACATTGTGTATATGTTTATATACAAACATGTTTTATAAACCATTTGCATGTCGATACCCTGATGTCTAAATGAAACAATCCCTATTATCAAACTTTTTTTTATAATGCCACTGAACTTTAAATATTTCCTTTTAAAATATTCTCTTTCTATAATCTCAGATTTCTAATTTCCAGTATAAATTTTACAACAAATACATTGTTTTTAAAATCTTTAGAAATTGTCTATAGATGGTGAAAACATTCTAAATAAAGTTGGGGTTTTATGGCATGTTTTTTAGCTCACAAAAACACTCAAAGGATACTACAATAGCTAAGAGCTTGTCATTGGAATAAAATATTCTTATAAAACGAGTTTTTTTTCTGTTTTTCTCAAATACATATAAGGGGAAGGAAAAAGAAAATTCCCAAAACCAAATCTTTTGCAAAATTAAGAATCTTGAAATTTGATTCATGAACAAAATATGCATACTTTTTTTACATCAATTTTCTCATTATTATTTTCAAAATTGAGATACATACCTTGTCATTTTGCTCATGATCCCTCATGTGGCGCCAAAACAGTGTGTCTTTTGAAAAAGACCAAAAGATTCACACTTACAGAAGTCTGATATTTGCCAGCGATGACTATTATTCTGCATTCAGTGCTGGAACACCATCTACAAATAAAGACAAAATACTTTTAATGGCATTATACTTTTCCATTAACTAATTGTGCCTAGCAAAAATTATCCATGTTCTTTTTTTAAAGATATATGTGGCCGAAATGGTCTAAACTGATTCATCTTTAATTTTTTTTTTAGATTTCTATCCTGTCTTCACTCTGTATTTTACCACAACAATCCTGTAATCTGAAAAGTAGAGGTCTATGGAGATTCTCAATCATCCAGGTCATAGTTGTCCCAAAGATGCTTTTTCACAAGGCAACATCTTCAAAGGAAAACAAGAAAGTTCAGTTGCCTCATGAAAAAGCATCTTTGAGAAGTAGAGGCTGTCTCAAAGTCAGTCAGTGAGCTTCTCTGATTGAGTGTAGACCTGAACTTAGGTCTCCCAACACTTTAAACACTATATCAGCAATTGTTAAAAAGACCAAGAAATCCTTTAATTTATTCTATTTTAAATGTTAAGCTTAAAAAGTCAGGGAAACTAATGATAAAATAATTACAGTACTTTAATAACTTCTTATAGTCATTTCAATAAGTGTTGCAATCAAATATCCTTAATAAAATAGAATAGAATAGAACAGAATAGAATAACTTTATTGTCACTTTGAATGTACACTAATCAGCATACATTAAAATGAAATTTCATTGCATACAGCTCTCAAAGGGTCACCATCTCTAATATACACTACATAAATATGACAAAAATAAATAAATACAGAATTATACATATACCCACATATATTATATGACACAGAGAAACAACACAGTCTAGTTCAGATTATGTATATATGTGCATGGCGACAAAAACGAATCTTGTGATTTTACCAGATCATGAAAAAAGATCTAAAGTTTTAAGTACCAAGAACAAAAATTAAGAACATCTCCCAAATATTTTTTTTAGATGAAAATTAACAATTCAGAGGGCACTGAAATATTTTACCTTACTGAATGAAATAAATACTTCAAAAGGCCATTTTTATTTATTCATTATCTGAGTATGAGATTGGACATTGCCTGAATATACTAGAAGTATAATTATGGATTTGAGGTTAATACATAATCTAGTAGTATATAGAATATATACTATATAAAACAAATCAAATTGTATTATTTGATTATATAATAAATTCATGTCTTTCAACTATTTTCATAGTGCCAATTTTTATACTTTAATCACTGCACTAAAAAAGTTAAAATTTAAAATAATCTAAACGTTCATCATAATAATCCATTATTTAAATGAAATCCAATGATACATTAGGCAAAGGCTTATTAAAATTATATTACATATGGTATCAAGATTCAGTCGATAGATAATAATGACTTAATTCTATCAATATTAATTAATTATTCAAATGATGTAAATATTCACATAAAATTAATAATCACAAGTTTTGAATTCCAAATCCTACATTTGTGTAATAGGCACAGATATCGGCTCTTTCACTTCTACAATGATACTTTGTGGGTTCAATTATTAGTTTAGCCACAATTTCCTAACTAAATCACAATAGATTAATTTAATACATTAAGTTTCCAAAATACAACTGCGGGATTCAAAACTTTTAGGGCAGGGATTTATTATGAAGCAAAGTATTAAGATTTTTAATCATTTCAAACTGGATTTGCTAAGTACAATACACGACAACAATTTGCCTACTTGTTACAATATTGACAATGAGATATTGTAAGGAAGTTTTTTTTGTCACAATCTTTACCACCCTTGATTTTATTCAGAGCTGAGTAAATACAAAAATGAAAAATAAACCTTTTCCCTGTTAAACCCATAGCAACATGATTCACTCATACTGGATTATTACGTTCACTGGGTATACATTTTTATCAATTCTGATAAAATAGCAAACTCTTAACACAAGATTTAAGGAAATAATGTCATGGTAAATTGGGAAAATACATGCAGAAATCAGGGCAAGTTAGAACTATTCTAGCATCTTATGTTGTCAATTAGGGCTCTTCATGTAATTTGAATTAGAACTAGCAGCAGCTTCAGTGTGGGTTTGTTAGCCATGTTATATACCTGCTGTCTGAATGTGATCCTATACATAATGAGCATACAGCAGAAAATATATGTCATTGTTATAATGCATCCATCAAGTGGCTATCCAAAATTTACTTAATATGCACATGTTTCAGATACCAACACCAGTCTGAATTATGAAAATTGTTACCTCAAGGGAAAGGCCATTATTACACATTTTCTGTTTGCAGATACATTCAATTGGAAATGGAGACGGATGGAAGACAGAACAATATATGAACAAGTAGAAAGGAGAGTTTGAGATATCAGTATGTATCTTAGTGAGGCTCCAGGCTCATATATATATCAACTGTAATATGGAGAAGCAATAGGGCAGCATAATGGAGTAAAAGATGAAGGAAGCTATTGTGGAGAGGGTAAAAGCAACACACAAGTTCTGACTGGATTACAACTATCCAATTTTGCATTTCTCACTTTAGTTCTGTTTGGAAACAGTTCAAGGAACAGATGTTAGGGCTGAGTTTAGGGCAAAGAGAAATACGGTTCCCCAGCAACTGATTTCAAACTATTTAAAGAAAATCTGGGGGAAACAGACTGACGATGTGAGGAAATAAAGAAGTCTTCCATACTTATTTCTGGCGGGTGGGAAGAAGCAAAGTGGGAGGATCTAGCAAAACAAATTATTAATCAATTTCAGATGTGGGCCATCCAGGGACCCTTGAAGTTTACAAAGAAGGAGGAAAGTGTGTGTTGTGGATTCTAACTTCTGATGGTCAGATAAAATGCGGGCCATACTCTAATCCCGATAGATCAGATGTCAGCTAGAAAGCCGCTGGTTTAGCGACTAGCAGTGTCCTACCTACGATAAATTGTAGGGGGTGGGAGTTTGTTTCCCCCTCCCTTTTCTCTTTCTGCTCTACAAGCGGGTTGAAAGCAGGCCCAACCAGGAAGCTTCTCAGCAAAGGGGGTGGGGTGGGTTGATCCTCGTTTACTTTCTCCGTAGCCGAAGTAGGCTGTTTTATTTCTTTGCCTCCTCACACTCAAACAACCGGCCGCCGACCTACGCAGCTCTGCAAACGTCTCCCTAACTGCACTGTCCCAATTACCGGCCGCAGTCAGCAGAGGAAAGAAACGGGCAGCCCTCCCTCCGTCCCTCCTGTCCCCTGCTCGAGCAAGGAAAGACAGAAACCGCCACCCTCGCCCATCTCGTCGAGAAAGAAGCGGGCACAAACGCCAACCCCAGTTCCGAAAAGCAGGAATCAAATACATTTCTACCTACCGCCGGAAGCGCAGCTGGTGGCGGAGGGAGGAAGAGGGACGGACGGTACCTACCGCCGGAAACGCGGCCGGGAGGGTAGAAGAGGGAACGGACCCAGAGAGGAGGAAGGGGAGGAGGAGGAGGCGGGGATGTTTCTCAGGGCGGAGAGCCCACGTGACCCGGCACGAGGCGAGCGCGACTCGCGAGCCGAGGAGGAAGAGGTTTAGGGTAATGAGTGAGAAGGAGGGGCCGTCAAAGCGCAAACTGACGAATCAGAAGGAAGAAAGAGGATGGCGACTACAACCCCCTCCCCTCACCCATGGAGAATTTTGGGAGTTGTAGTTCCAGTTTACTTCTGAAAGGCTGATTCCGCCCATCCAGACAACCGAAGTTTTTGACTGACGAAGGATGGTTCCTAGGTCTCTCACAAAGTGGCCCAGCTGGCGAATCTTCCATCATTCTTGTTTGATTTTGGACACGAAGAGTAAAAAGACCCTTTGCCTTATGAGGATACTGCCAAAACTCTATGCAGGACAACGAATAAACTACTTGAACAGATTCAGTAGAAAGTGTAGGATGTAAAGGTTCAGCCGTTAGTTGGGTTGTGACTTACTGAGATCGCATAAAGAGGTGTGTTTTTTTTTCCACATCCTTTTCTCTTTGGGATAAAATTCTTTCATAGTTTGTGTTGTAGATGTAATCATAGGGCTGGAAAGGAAAAATAGATACATCGCCTGTCTGAAACTGAGAAAAAAGGGAAGGATGTAATAGAACTGAGTGATCTGGTGTTGAAAATATATAGGGAAGTTAAGGTATAGGCTTACTTCTGAATAAAAGGACTAAAAAATATGGCAGAAAGTATTAATTGATCTAGATTATTGTGGGTGTATATAAAAGTAGGATTCCATAGATTGTGATTATTGCATATTAAGTTGCAGTAAATGGTGATAATAGAAGCACACAGGAGTTTTGAGGTAAACTGCAATATTCTATATTATTCTAATCACTGTGTATTAATTATTTTATTAGGTGGAACAGAATCCTAGATTAAGGCTTGGAAGAACCTTGGAAATAGCTAATCCAGCCCTTTGTTCAGAGCATAAATTCACTATTATAATATCCTCAGCAGATGGCCAAATGTTTAAACACCTCAACAAAGGAAAGCCTGCCCTCTCCCTACGCAGTGTTTTCCATTGCATAGCTTGTAATGTTAGGGATTTTGTTTTCTTATGTTCAGCCAATATCAGCTTCCTACTAATTTATTCTACAGTATTGTTTCCAGAATGGATAAGAGTGAACAAGATGAGACAATGTAGAAAAAGTGATTTAGGGTAGCTGGAGACCTAAAAATTAATTACACTTGTGACTGTTGTGTAGCAGCTTTGAAAGAGATTTCTCTCCCTCTCTCTCTTTTTAATAGATGATTTAAGCATCATATATTTACACAAATAAAATATCCAAAAGTACAATTGTTTTCATTATAATGATAGAGTGGGAGAAGAGAAGACAGAGAAAGAAAAAAAGGAAGTAATAGTAAAATGACTACAAGAAGAAAAAGCAAGAGCTTTGTATGAAAAAAAGAAGTACCAGATAATCTCCCAACAATGAAAAAGTTGGACTTAAAGAATCACGTGGATGTTGGTAAGATCATAGTGAAAACCATTATTTTGAACTGTGACATAAAAATGAATAGTTATGCTAATTGGAAATATGAAAAAGGATAATTGGGGCAAGAGTTTCAGGTGAGGAAAATGCTTGTAAGAATGCTTACGGGGAGTCCTCGACTTAACAACCATTTATTTAGTGACCAAAGTTACAATGGCACTGAAAAGAGTGATTTATGATTGTTTTCACATGACTGTTGCAGCATCCCCGTGATTATGTGATCATAATTTGGACCAGGGTCATGTGATCATCTTTTGTGATCTTCTGACAAGCAAAGTCAATGTGGAAGCCAGATTAATTTAACAATCGTTTTAATAACTGCAGTTATTAAAGTTGTTATTCACTTAACAACGGTGGCAAGAAAGGTCAGAACTCACTTAACAACTATATTGTTTAGCAATGAAAATATTGGGCTCAGTTGTGATGGTAAGTCAGGGATTGGCTGTATTATTATTTCTTCTTCCTCCATTATCTCATGCCTTTAATTTTTTTGACTTTGAATTTCTTCCTCCATTTATGTGCTTTGTATAAATATTCCTTATCCAAACAGAATAATGTGTGTACTGCATGTGTACTTTCATTCTCACTGTGTGTTAGCAATGTGCAAATTAATTCCTAACAGATGTTCTAATTTGGGTTTTGCTGAGCATGTACATTATTCCTTTTTAGCTGTGCTTGCATTACACATTCATGGATAACCTTGATTTGTACCATTAATCCAATCATTTGGGTTTGTATGACACAGAACCATAAATTAAATACCTGGCTCAATTTAAAAGTTTGTGGTGCTTTTTATTTATCCAGAAACTCAAGGTGACATATAAAGCACTTTCATCATATTTTTCCTCACCCAGCTAGTTTCTTATTACTTATTTGCAGCTGCTTGGTGTTTTCTTTGGATCTGTGAAGGTAGCCATTTCTTTTCTTATTTTTTTATTGCGTGGTGATGTTTGTACAATTTCCTTAATTGTTGAGAAACAGAAGAATGCGCATACCACTGGGATAGAATGAATGAAAAGAAAGCCTGTCTAGAAATAACACATTAATATTACAAAAATAAAAGCACGTGCAATAGGCTCTAAAGGTACAAATTGCCAGCAAATAACAAAAAGCAGGATATATCGCCAGCAAATAACAAAACTATATATATATATATATATATATATATATATATATATATATATATATATATATATATATATATATATATATATATATATATATATATATATATTAAATAAAATGATGAACTCCGTGATGTTAGAAAAAGGCTTCTTTATTGCTGAGCTTTCGTTAACAACCTGTTAACATCATCAGAGCAAAGGGCTAAATGGCAAGGGAGCATGTGCATAAATTCATATAACAGTTACAAAAAACGGTTACATTGTGGCATGTGCACATAGCGTGCTTAAGCTCGTTTAGAAAAAATCATATTGATAACAGCAGGTATACAGCAGTAAGTCTCCCGACAAGATTTAAAAGTCGCACCTGCCAGCTGTTAGGCGCGTAAGCCGGATCGCACCTATCAGCTGTTCGGCGCGAGGTTCTCGGCGCCCCACGAAGTCTTGTGCCGGCTGGATTCCTTCCGTGAAGAGCAGCTTGGATGTTCCTCTCGCGTGCAGGTGCTGTGGGACCAGATCTGCAGGGAGAGAAAGCAGATGCCCTCGTGGGGCATGTAAGTGGTTTGCTTGCCCTCGCTCCCCCTTTTTTGGACGCTGTGAAATCGTCACTGTTATAGGAGCCAGTCTTTTGGATTTTATAGTTTCTTTAGTGCAGGGTTGCTGTGTGTGTATGTCCTGTTGGGTATAATCGTTTGGAATGTTTGTGTGTGGTTGTGGGTGAGGCGGTGCCATTGTGTTACTGTTGGTTGAATTAAAGTGTTTAGGTGTCTTGCTGTGACTTTTTAGCGTTTGGTGTCACCCACATGCTAAACCCCTAACCAACATCACAGGCATCCTTTCTTCAACACAACCCTTTTCATCTAATCCAAATAAAGAACATAACACTAACACAACCATGACAACTTGCACAACCAACACAACACCTTCTGATATTCTCACACACAGAAACAACACTCCTGACCACAACATCCATGACACAAACATCCAAAACACAAATCCCACCTCACAAGACACACACACACAAAACATACAAACACAACACCTGAATAACAGCAGAATATTAAGACATAGACCAAAATCGACCCCTGCAATAAAACATGACTTGTCACATTCAATTAAACAAGCTGTTACAACCCAATTCCAAAGTTCTACAGAACCATCCACAACAGACAAACATAACAAACAACCACACACAAACATTCCAAACGATTATACCCAACAGGACTTACACACGCAGCAACCCTGCACTAAAGAAACTATAAAATCCAAAAGACTGGCTCCTATAACAGTGACGATTTCACAGCATCCAAAAAAGGGGGAGCGAGGGCGAGCAAACCACTTACATGCCCCACGAGGGCATCTGCTTTCTCTCCCTGCAGATCCGGTCCCACAGCACCTGCACGCGAGAGGGCGAGACGAACATCCAAGCTGCTCTTCATGGAAGGAATCCAGCCGGCACAAGACTTCATGCGGCGCCCTGAGAACCTCGCGCCGAACAGCTGATAGGCGCGACTTTTAAATCTTGTTGGGAGACTTACTGCTGTATACCTGCTGTTATCAATGTGATTTTTTTCTAAACGAGCTTCTTAAGCACGTTATGTGCACATGCCACAATGTAACCGTTTTTTGTAACTGTTATATGAATCTATGCACATGCTCCCTTGCCATTTAGCCCTTTGCTCTGATGATGTTAACAGGTTGTTAACGAAAGCTCAGCAATAAAGAAGCCTTTTTCTAACATCCCGGAGTTCATCATTTTATTTAATTGACTTCAAATGTCCACACCTGGGATTCCTATATTCAAACTTATTAAAGACACACACACACACACACATATATATATAACATTCATTTTGTTACTTATACATTCAAAATATAAAGTTTTTATGACCAAGCAGCAAAAAAATATTTAATATAGAAAATTTATTATAGCAGATGTACACCCAGCACATCAAATACCAAGTTATGAACTATACCATAAACTATTTACACAGGAAGGAAGGATACAGTAAGAGCAAATAGGTCAGTTAAAAGGTTGCACTGAAAGGTTGAATATAAACAACAGAAAGTAGTCCTATTATTGCCCCATTTCCCCCCACCCCGTTGAACTTTTAATTCTGAAGTAAGCTGGTCCCAAACCATTTAGCATTTTAAAGTTTAATAGAAGCACTTTAAATTAGGTTGGAAATACAATGAAACTGGTGCAAAAACCTGTGTTGAATACTTTGTGAGCACATTTTGCACCAAGTAAAATTCTCAAGTTACCTTTTAAGAATACTGTATTTAAGGCTTAATCTCTGAGTTAATTAATGCATGATGCCGGTAATGAACAAGTCAAACTGCTCCAGCTGGATCTGCAGCTAGAGTAACAAGTTTCTTCTTACCACTTGTGCCTTTGTAACAAAGGTTAGATGCTCCACATACCGTGTTAAGAAAATGGAATCCAACAAGGACCACAACTCTATCCATATTTCATAACTTAGAATGTTTCTATCATATATAGATGTTTGAATAACAGTATGAAGTTTCTGTCGTATATAAATTCCAATGCCTTATCTATTAACTGTGGGACTGAAGAGATATAAAGTGTTCCCTTAGAAAAAGTCTGTGAAAGAGGAAAAGTAATTTTCATTGCTAATGTGTAAATTAAGTCTGTTTAAGAATGTTTGCTGCAACTCATTATAACATTTATTTGCCTGGATAGGAATATATATACTTTGAATTACAATCTGTAATTAGCCTTAAGATTTCACTAAATGATAAAAGGGGACATTTTAGCATGAGTACAACCCCTTGTCCAATGCTGGAATATAAATTCAAGTGTCCCAGACAAATGACAAGTCTAACCTATGCTTGAACACACTCAATAAAAGGGAGTTTTTCTGCTACTTCAAAGTTTTGCTTTCCATATTTCTTTTCTTTTTTAAAAAAAAAATGGGCATGTTCAAGCATAGGTTAGACTGCCATAGCATTTGACTGGTCAATCTTGGAATGGAATTTGGACAGAGTTTGCAAATGCTCAAATTGTATATCTCCAGATAGCCAGTGGGGAGCAGTCAAAATGGCTGTTACCTGGTGTCCTCGTTCTTCCCTCAGAATGATACTTCACAGTGTCCAAAAAGGTAGTAAAATGGCAATCAATTACAAAGGAAAGGAAAGAAAAGCCATTGCTCACAGTGGCTGGGGAGGATGATGAAATTGTGGCAAGGCATCATGGCACTGATTACAGGAAGAAGAACAGGGCAAAATCTCTTGTCAATATTCTTCAGAAATCTAGCCAAAGATTGAGGCTAAACATCTTTGAGCCCCATGCAAATACTGTGACATTGCAGGGATGTAGCCAACATAACCCCCATATGCTGAAGGAGCCGGAGTCTGAAAAAATATGAACCCTTCTCCAAACAAGGACTAGAGGTTGTCTTTTTCTTGCAAACACATACAAAACTCCAACTAACTTGTATGTGTTTATATACGATACAATGTGATCAGCAAGCCTCCAGCCATGTTCTAAGTACAGTATATGCAAAGTTTTATTTACGTACAGAAGATTCAGATCTAAATTCCTATTGATTGACTATATGGGAGCAATTCATGGTCATTTGGGTCAATAAATCCCTTTTTTTTTTAATTTAAAAAAGAAAAAGCTAAATTTCATTGGATTTGTAAAAGTCAGGCATGAAAGATCAGGTCCACGGATAAAGGTCCAATTAAACTGATTTATTGCTACTTATGCCTATGCACAGGAATATTCTCAACTAACAGTTAGTTCCTGCTAGGAGTTAGATAAGGGTCAATGAATTCATGGGGGGGGGATGGGGGTTGAAATTAGTCCGCTGGTAGCTGTGTAGAGATTCTAGGCTGATCTGCCTTTTAACTCCACCCCCAGGTTCTGCCACTCCTTTCCCTACAGTAAATGAGAAAAATGGTAGAGATATAAATTAATGTAACCCTCATTATAGTGCAGTAGAATTTCTTAAGAACATCTATGATGTCACAAGAATAAACCTCTGGCATCCTGATATCAACATGATAATGTTTATTACACATTTGTCAGGGTTTCTTTTTACATTTGAAGCACAGAAATGTAAAAAAAGCTAGGAATCAAACTATGCCAAAAGCAATAAAATCACCTTGCCTATGAATTGAGAGGGTGAATACGGCAACTAGTAATTTTCTATTTTAGTCCGTTTAATGAAAGAAATTCAGGAATGGGGATGGCTCTGGAGAGAATACAAGGCTGTAATTCACTTAATGGGAGTGGGCTGATGTCATCAACCACAAATATATTGAGTATCTGAGGAATAGAAAACATGTTCAAAGCTCACTAGAGCAAAGGGATCTCAGTGGAAATACAACCAAGGGTTGTGTATGGATTTTTAGGAAAACAAATATGTTTGGAACAGTAACTTTCAAATATGTTAAAATGAGTCTCAAAATCCTTTCTATCTAGCTCCCTGCTTTCTTCACTGTAGTTACAAGACAAAATAGATAACAAACAAGAGAGTAAAGGAGGGAACGGCTATTCTTAGCCAACTTCTATTCTGCCACACGGTAAACAGTTTTTTAAAATAAATAAATAAAGGCAAGTCCTGCAGCTATTATGGAAATTAATCATGTTTAAATGTTGCCATTTCTGTGCTCTTTGTGTGCTACTTCACATTCTAGGTTTGTAAACAGAAATACTATTTTTATTAGCATTAATACCACAAGAATGTACAACTGAATTACAGCATAGGGAAATGGCAGTTCCATGCAGCATTTGACATGGTAGGCTGCAAGAGAGTGACTGGCCCAAAGTCACCTAGCTGGCTTTCTTGCCTCAGGTGGGGCTAGAATTCTCAGTCTCCTGGTTTTTAATCTGGTGCCTTAACCGCTGGGCCAAACTGGCTGTCTTTTAGAGTAAAACAAATATGTAGCTGGAATTCATCTGAAGGAAAACATCTGGAGAAGAAATATAATATAAATTCTAGGATAGCACAGTCTCAGGCAAGGCACAACTCCGCTCCCTTTGGGGGAAAAGAATACGCTGTAGATAGAAACTTCAAGTCATGTTGACCCTCAATGACTGCCTGGACTAGTCCCTGCAGTCTCCAACACTGCAAGTTTTTAAGAAGAGATCGGACAGCCATTTGTCCGAAATGGTATAGGGCAGAGGTCCCCAACCTTTTGGGCACCAGGGGCCAGTTCCGTGGAGAGAAGTTTTTCCACGGACCGGAGTGGGCATGGTTTTGTGTGCTGCCTGCATCCCATGGATGGGGCTTTGCTTGTTTGTGCGGCTCGGTTACTGGCATGCCGCGGCCCGGTACCAGTCCACGGACCGGAGATTGGGGACTCCTGGTATAGGGTTTCCTGCCTGAATGGGGATTGGAGTAGGACAGGGTCCCCCCTACCGGGCCATGGCCTATTCGGAACTGGGCCGTGTTATGTCCTAGGCCTTGCTGAGTCATTCAGCAAGGCTCAGGAAGGCTGCAGAGACCCGGACAGACCACGTGTCTCCGGCCTTGCGCACAGGCTGTCTCCGGCCTTGCGCACATGCGCGAGGCGGGAGAACGGCCTGCAATGATTGGATGTGCATCCCCTTGCAAGGGGATATAAAAGGCCAGTGGCCATTGTGTTCTTGCTTCTGTTCTGTGATTGTGTTTCAATAAAGAGATCTTTGTTGTGAACCAGCCTCGTCTCGATGTCTTCTTTGCAAGAACAGAACAGGCCGCATGAGAGGTGGGCTGGTGTGTGTGCTTGTGCACCAGCTCTCCGCTCATGCAGCCCGATTTCCCCCCCCCCCAGCGAAGCCACCAAGCCACCTGCTCTCGATGCTCCAAAAGTGCCCTGCTCAGCTTCGCTGACTCACCGAGGATACCTGATCCACTTTTGGAGCGTCAGGCAGCCTCAGTAAATCTGAAGTAGGACGAGACCAAAAGCTTTTGAAAATGGACGAAAGGCTTTGGGGGAGCGGTCTTGCGCTGCTTCAGGCCTTCCATCCCTTTGCAAAAGCTTTTGCCATGGAGAAGCCTGAAGGAGCATGAAACCGTGCCCCAAATGCTTGTCTTCTCTCTTGTGTGAGTGGAGCTGTGCATGCGTGCATGCCAGGCCCACCAGTTGCACAATCCGATTCCCCTCTTCCCTTCCAGCCAGGCTGCCAAGCCGCAAAGGTTGGGGTCCGCTGGACTAGAAGACCTGTTTGCCAAGAAATCATTTGCCAGTAATTGCATTCCAGGGCCAATAGCAAATGACTGGCCCAAGGTCATCCAGCTGGTTTCGTGCCTGAGGTGGGACTGGAACTCAATTTCCTAGTTTCTAGTCTTTAATGTTGATTTTATTCACTATATTGAATTGGTTCTCTGTAATATTTTTTTTTTCTTTTTACAACCCTTTAATCCCTTTATTCAGAGTGGAGTCAGGTCAACTGAATGGAGCTAAGGTTTACTGGCTGGATGCCCTTCCTGATGCCTAAGCAGAGTTTGCAACAGATATTTTCTCATTGCACCCTGATAGAGAAACATCTGCTTCTGCCTAGGATTGAACGCTTCCCAAGTGGGAAGCGAGCATCTTCACCTCTAGGCCACTGCACTGCTCGGTTCTCTGTAATAATAACAACTGTAATACTTATTACACAGATGAAATACACAAAATAATCCATTTGCTTTCAGATTGGTGTGACTTATTTATTATAAAATGCCTGTTTCTATCCTCTTTTGTGCACTTGAAGGTAGACTTTCTTATTCCTATGTCTTATACTATAATCATTTTTGATTTCCATTGTTACTAGTTTCATTAAGTCTCTGTTTCTACATGCATTCTTAAAATTCTGTATTTTATTTTCTTTACCTTGTAAGTATACCATACCATCTATGTTATTTTTTGTATTTCAGTTATATTCTTTTCACTTGCATCCTACCTGGTCAAAATCAATCTCAGTTGCTCACAGCAAGGTTTGTGGTTCATAGTACTCTCAGGCATATATGATGCTTCTTTTGGGGACCACCATATCCTTGACTACATAGGAGACTTAATCTTTATGCTGCCAGTCTGCTACTTCTGGCACTTGGTTGCCTCTGGGTCAGCTGGGGCCAGTTTCTACTCTTAAGTAACTATTTACGCTTTTGGCTGTCCTTCTGGGTCTGTCAACTTCTCTCTGTACCTGTCTTCAATTCACCTGTCCACGAACTTTTTACTTCCATGAATAGTACATTAGGTTTCAGGAGATGTGCATAATTCTCTGAAGGAAAGGTCATCTGGGAAAGGTTTTATACAAAGACTGAGAACACTTCAATTCTGAATCAGGTAAAAGAACTTATAAGAAATTGATTTTGATTCTGAGAAAAGATCTATATTTTATATCAGGAATCTGCTCAGAAATTTATTTAGATCTACTTTACTCTCTTTTGGTATATCTGAATTCTTGTTACAAAAAAACCCAAACCAATTCTTAGCAGATGGGTTATTATACAAAAAAATTATATTGTGGACATGTATTGGAAAGTAAAAATCTGAATTTATTTTGATCTGTGTTACACTCTGTCATATAGTACTGAAAATTGAGCAATTGGCCTGCTTGGATTGTCATGATAAGCAACCATTGAACATATATGCAAAATGTACTTGGGTTCCTATGTTTAAAATAGAACATAACTGGAACTGCTTTAAAGTCACTGCTGGTAATATTTCTGCAATCCTACATATACTTTTAAAAAACAACAGAGCTTTGTGGTTCATGAATACTAAGATATTTACTACAGTCTTCTGTGGATTAGAATTCACACTATCTGGAATTCTATTCTATAATATATTTGTTCATCTTTTAAAGTTGCAAAAAGATTGTTTGTTGTAATCAACTTGTTCATGGTCAAACCATAATACCTATTATTTCAGTTTAGGCTAGTGTAATGTTAAGATGCCATATAATGTTTGCAAGAGATTGAAATAGCTCCATTAATAGATACAAGAAGAAAGGTCTATTGAACTAGTGGACTAATTTCCAATTTAACATGTTTGTAGTTACTTTGCAAATCTAGTATCTTACATTAAATGGATCACACTAATTTGTTAAAACAACTATTTATCTCTCTATGACATGTACCATAATTAAATCCATTAAGATGGTAAGGCAGATTTCAGCAGTGAAAGCCACCATATTCTATATTTACTAACACATGAAAATAAAATATACAAATCCAAATATCTAAATGACATAAAAATCAAGAAATCCCATTCTACCCCCAACAGCCATAGAAACACTGCTAGTTGTCAAATCCTATAGGCCTATATTAGATGTAGCTTAAGTAAGGACACAAAAGAAGTGTTACAGATTTATTTTGCCTTACCATGTCACGATCTGCCAAAATGAATTTGGCCACAACATGGATGGGAGCAATAAATGGAATTTGCTGGCGTCCATTGTTCTCAGCAAAGAAAGATTATACCATGAGAAAGTGATATAGAAAATCAGCATAACGCTCTACACAAAATCAATATTTATATTTTCCAAAAAATATTTTAAAGATACATGCTGTGGAAAATTTCATAGAAAATAAAAGTAATCACTTATAAAAAATACTTTATATATATATTGTACAGAAAAATATGTAGCTTGCAGAAAGAGAAGGAAAAAAATCCATACAACTGAGAATTTCCTGGACATTTAAAATAGTATTTCGGAGAAATCGATTCGGGGAAAAAAATTGTATGAATACGTACAACTCTAACAGGGAGAAGATTTACACATTCCTAACTCCAAGTATACTGTAGGCTTTTTACCATATTCAGTGCTTAATACAGCTCATACTGTACTTACTGGAAAATGTTTTTTCTGATTTTCTATACTAGTTGTATTGTTTACGGTAAGTGCAGCAAAAGTTAACATTCGGATTGTTAACTAGCTCATTGTAGAGAATAAGAGATGGCCTTGCTGGAGATGATAATAATAATAATAATAATAATAATAATAATAATAATAATAATAATAATAATAATAATAATAATAATAATAATAATAATAATAATAATAATAATAATAATAATAATAATAATAATAATAATAAAGTTGGAAGGGACCTTGGAGGTCATCAAGTCCAACCCCCTGCTCAGGAACCATTACAGATAGTCCTCGGCTTACGACCACAATTGAGCCCACAATTTCTATTGCTAAGCGAGACATTTGTTAAGTAAATATTGCCCCATTTTATGACCTTTCTTGCAACACTTGTTAAGTGAATCACTGCAGTTGTTAAGTTAGTAACACAGTTGTTAAATGAATCTGGCTTCCCCATTAACTTTGCTTGTCAGAAGTTTGCAAAAGGTCATCGCATGACCCCTGGACACTGCAACCATCATAAACATGAGTTAGTTGCCAAGCATCTGAGTTTTGATCACGTGACTATGCGGAAGATGCCACAATCATAAGTTTGAAAAACAGACATAAGTCACTTTTTTCAGTGCTGATGTAACTTTAAACAGTCACTAAATGACCTGTTATAAGTCAAGGACTACCTGTACTTTAGCCAAAAGGGGATGGGGCATTTTTTTGAGGCCACAACAATGGAAGCAGTTCAGGAAAAACCCTTGAAGTATAAGAAGGGGGTTAAGAATTTCTTGAAGTATACGAAGGGGGAAGAAAATACTGGCAAAATTCTATTATTGCAGCCAATCTGCAATAAAAATAGTTTTAGCCTTCTGTGGATTCCAGATCAGGCCTACTTAGCGCGCCTGTCACTCTTCTGAAGTAGTTAGACTTTTCTCTTTCTTGAAATCTAGTATTTAATAATTAGAATGAATAATTCTACAATTAATTACTGTAAACAAATACAGCAGGCATTAACATCAGTGGTTCCCAGCTTCACCCTTAATTTGCAGAGGATTATTTATTGATTATTTTGAGATAAACTAAAAATCTTCCTAAAAATAAATCACTTTGACAATATTTTCTACCAATATTTTCCACCAGTCCCCTTATCTCCTCTGTCCCCCTACACACAGATAAATAAACAAAATTTTTAATGAAAATTCCCACAAAGTTTGGTTGGTATACTTCCATAATCTCCAATGGAAAAGATTTTCAGAGAAGGTAGCCAATAGGCAAATATATCAGCTGTGATGTCAGTTTGTCTTATTTCAATAACAATCACCATGGAAACCAACTAACTGACCTATTTCTTTTTGTACCTCTGAATAAACAATGCAGCTACCCATTTTCAAATATCCCATTTTAGATACTAGCTGTTTACCTTCTTTCTTCATGTTAATTAAGTGCTATTGTGTTCTTTATATATTCCCTGAAGGCTTCTTTTCACAAAGTCTATTTCTGGGGCTTTTATAGTTTATTTTCTTGTGCAATGACAATAAAAAGCCCAAGGCTATTATTAGGGAAACTTCTCTTCTTCCATGTGCATCTAATATTCTGTTCTGAAACCTCCCTCAACGTTCCAACATTTAATCCCCAAATACTGTATATGGGGAGGGACTTTGCTACATACATTTTAGTATGTTTTCTGACACCATTGCTTCAGTTTCATTTGTTGATTCATAATTCAAAATCACTTAATTGCAAACTCAATATTTTAAAACAATAAGATCCCCACACAAACTGAGATGGATTAGCAAATGTCAACACAATAAAATAGTGGTGTCAGGTAAAAGCAGTCAGAACCACTTGTGAAGATAAGGCTTCAAGGATTCTGGGGAAGGTCAGACCTGTGTCTCTTTTTGCAGCACAAGGACTCTAAACTCAGTCCCCTCTTAACGCAGCCTCCAGCCTGGCTGGAAATTTCACCACAGTGTACACCAACAATATTATTATACCACGGTAATAATAATATAACATCATCATATAATGTTATATAACATTAATATTATATAACATATAACATCATCCAAAACTAAATTAAATAAAATGAGTTTAGTTATACGAAAGGTGAGTTTATTTGATTTGATCTGATCTGATTAGATTTGATTTGTGGATATAATTTATAGTGTACTCCCGACAATTCTGCCAGTTTGCAATTAAACAGTTTACAATAAAAGAATAAAAAGCAATGTCACAAAGAAAAGAATCCATGAGTAGCCCAGAGAAAGACATATCACAAAAACATCATACAGCAGGCACTGAACCATAACCTCGCTCTCAATATTGCTTTACCATTGATCCTCGAACATGCGGCCATCATACCATCCCTGCAGTCAAATGGTTATGATTCGGGCACTTTACAACTGGTAGCTGGTTATTTTGGTTGCAGCATCCCATGGTCAGATGATTGCCATTTGTGACTTTCACTGCCAGCTTCCAACAAACGAAGTCAATGAGGAAGCCAGCAGTAAGTTGCAAGTCACAGTGACTTGGTGATTCCCTTAACAACTCAGTTGCAAAGCAACATTGTTACTCAAGCTCAGTCCCAGGACATATCACTTAGTGACCGTGTTTGCTTAGTGATGGAGTTTATGGTCCCTATTGTGATCAGTGAGGACTACCTGTACTCTTTATCACTTATAAGAAGGTCTATAGTGGCAAGGAGTCTAGTAGCACTTTTATTGACTAACAAATCTTATTAAAAGGGTTAGGGTTAGGGCTAGGGTTAGGGCTGTAGTTCATTTCATCAGATGCTACTCAAGAGAACTGCAGCTCACAAAAGTTTATGTCTTTTAGTAAGATTTATTAGTCAGAAAAGGTGCAACCAGACTCCTGATCCTTTATCACTTGTTTCGTTACCATCTCAAAATTTGGTTTAATTCTTTATGCTTCTTAATAATCTTGGAAGGCAAATCACGACAGACAGATATACTGTAGTTGCCTATTTATAGTTATTGTTGCCTGTAACCCCACTTATGGACTTTTTGTGTAAAACAGAATAAAAATGAGCTTATGCTTCATTTTTATTGGCTAGATTATTGGAAGAAGAGAACCATGATGTAACTTTAGAGAAAGAAAGAAATTTATAATTGTACTTATAACTTATGTAAAGAAGTTCAGCAACCACTTCTTTATGTTTTTTTCTTTCTTTTCTATTATCTTTCATTTTTTCTTTCTCGCACTTTTAGCTTTCTTTCTGGTTTCTTTTTTCTTCCTTACTTTGTATTAATGTGTATTAGTTTTTAACCTTTGTTTTAATAAAATTATATTTTTAAAAGGTTACTTTGGAAGGCAGATCTGGAAGATCATCAATTTATTTCCAACATCTTGCAGAGAAGAGCTGCAAGTAATTACTTCATGTGAATCTCTACCTCAGCTGGACTTGGCTCACAATAAAATTAGAATTCTGATAGATCTCTGTACAACTTTACAAATTTTGAATAAATACTCTGAGAGAAACAGCTCTAAAAATCCTTTCTCCATAATGGCCACTAGATGCTGTTCATCAGTTCTGGAAGAATTACTGTAACATACTAAATCTTTTTCTTTTCACTTTGAACCTGATTCACTTTTCTTGATTTAACGCCAGCTCCTTGTTGTTTGTTTTGCCTTTTGTCTGAATAGCTTGGACATTTTTTTCCCCCACATCGTTTTCCAGACTCTTTTTCATTTCCTTTTGTCTGAAATCAGATTTTTATTTCAGGCATCTGATCTTGAAGCATATTCTTCATGAATTTTCTACTTGTTGATTACCTTATAACAAATAGCTCAAAGTTAGTAATTTCTCTCAGCTTTAATCTGGGTGACACTTACCAAATTAACATCTATGTCAGAATTGATCCTAAAAACGGCCAAACAAATAGGTTCTTCCGATGTGCAACATTCTCTGAAGTTAACTGGATCTTTTACAGAAGCTACTAAAAATTTCATTTTAATTTTCTCCATTAGGGATAATGTCATACCATCAGGCCATACAAAGAAGAATGGACAATCTGTTTCTTATGCTTCTATCACCTGCCCCAAATTCCAAACATAGAATTAAAATTTCTACTGAACCGTTTAAAAAAAAACAAGCAGTTCAAGCTGTAGTTTTCAGCAGATCGTGGAGGGAGAAACAATCAAAATGCATCTCAGGGCTTTGACCAGAAATCAAAAATCAGTTGACGTTCTGCTATGTCTGAAGCCTGCGTGGTCCTAGCAGTGGCATCCACCTGAAATAAGAAGTCTAATCCTGACTCCTGCCTGCAGCCACTACCTTGCAATCCCCCCTGCCCAATTAACAAGCTTGCTACTGTGCATTGCTAGTTTATTAGGCATATTACTACAGTAAAGAAGAAACAAGTATCCATTAAAGATAAATGTCCATTAACTGGTGAATGGGTCTTTTCAAATCCAAAAACACAATCAATACTATTTGCTAGCAGTAAATACCAGTTCCGAGGTGAGGTAGCAAACATTGTCCATATTGATTCATCAAACAATAGACTTAATCTTTGAGGCAAAATCCATTATTGGCAAAATCAGAACAAAACTTGAATCTAGCAGGTTTTTGTCAAAGCCAATTAAACAAGGATTCATTAAATTTTTGTAGCACTAGATAGAAAATGATCTTCCATCAGCAAAAACCATTGTGCAATAGTTTTGTTTTCTTCAATTTGGAATTCATCTCACCTGTTCATCTTCCACAGGCAACTATCAATCAGGTCTGTTGCTAGTGACTTTTCCAGTCTTAGACCCTTGGCTAGATGGTGGAAAGCAGAAAGTAACTTTTTTTTTCATGTTCGTGAGCATGATACATACCCATGATTGGACTGATTTAACTAAGACTACGTTCTAATCCAGAACTTAGTAATACCTTATTTTAAGTTTGGCAACTTAAGAAAAAAATAATCTATGGAAAACTGTTAGTCATGCATAAGCAAGGAGATATGTTTAGGATCACAGTGAATAGTGAATCAATGCAAATGCTTAATATTCAACATCCAAATTGTTGCATATACTGTATATATACCTGAGAATCTCCTAGTAGCTATCAAAGTAGCAACCTCTACCATAAGATAATTGATTGCTACAAACTAATTAAAGTGATTGTATTAATATTGCATGGAAAAACACAGTATGTAGAGTGTTCAATAACACAGCTGTATGCATTCAGTCCCTTAAGTAAAGTGGATTGTTGTCCCACATTTTTGTATACATCTTTGTATTATCGTTTTTCAATCTGTTATTCTCTGTATATAATGGATTACAAATTCTGTAACTCAGGCTGTTACTAACTGGTTATTATCAGAAATTGCAATGTAACACATGGATAATACAAGAGTGGAACAATTGAATTACATCACTGCATTGTATATAACTCACATGTCTTCTAAGAAATCCTGCATTTTAAAGAACATTGTTCATATTTTTAATCTCAATACTGATACAGTAGTAAACTGATTTCTGATTTCTATTTCCTCTTTATAGCATATTGAAAACACCTTATAAACAGAAGGCTCTAGCTTGTCATTTTGGGCTTGCTAAATTGCCTTTCTCTGAACAGGAAGCCATCAGTAATCCATAATAAACTGACTGCTGATAGACTGAGTTTGATTTACTAATCTGTCATGGTGTTATGTTCTTGGGGAAATGTATCTACTTTGTAGCTCAAAGTAGATATAAAATCTAAAACTTATTAAAGGCTATAATAAGCAGCAAATAAGCTTTGTTCTGTATCTGAACAAGCCCCATAGCGCTAGGCAGTCACATTATAGCTCCTTTGCAATGCTTTCCTCCAATATTTATAGCTAAAACGTATATGATTTAACAACATAGAAGACAGCTACTAGCCACCGTCTGATGTTTTAAAATTGCCCTTTTCCCCTTTCACTTCGTATTTTTTTCAGGGACACAAAACATTTGTTCCTTAATATCAAGAATGTAGGTCTATACAGTTTGTAAAGAGAAGTATGACAACCAAGAGATATGATGAGGTACAACCAAAAATATAGCAGGACTAGTAAAATCAGAGAAAAATATGTAGAATAATAAATAATAAGTGACATTTTTGAAAACTAAAAGTATATCCATAAAAAGTATATCCATTATTACAGAATAGGGTCAGTCCTTTCACATATTATTAAATCTATCTATGTAAACCATTTATTGTTCCACTTTAGAACAAAATAGAATAACAGAGTTGGAAGGAATCTCGGAGGTCATCTAGTCCAACCCCCTGTTCAGGCAGGAAACCCTATACCATTTCAGACAAATGGTTGTCCAATCTCTTCTTAAAATCTTCCAGTGTTGGAGCATTCACAGCTTCTGGAGGCAAGTTGTTCCACTGATTAATTGTTCTAACTGTCAGGAAATTTCTTCTTAGTTCTAGGTTGCTTCTCTCCTTGATTAATTTCTATCCGTTGCTTCTTGTCCTGCCTTCAGGTGCTTTGGAGAATAGCTTGACTCTTCTTTCTGGCAACCCCTGAGATATTGGAACACTGCTATGATGTCACCCCTAGTCCTTCTTTTCATTAAACTAGACATATCCAATTCCCGCAACCATTCTTTATATGTTTTAGCCTCCAGTCCCCTGATCATCTTTGTTGTTCTTCTCTGCACTCTTTCTAGAGTCTTAACATCTTTTTTACATCGTGGTGACCAAAACTGGATGCAGTATTCCAAGTGTGGCCTTACCAAGGCATTATAAAGTGGTATGAACACTTCACGTGATCTTGATTCTATCCCTCTGTTAATGCAGCGTAGCACTGTGTTGGCTTTTTTGGCAGCTGCAGCACACTGCTGGCTAATATTTAAGTGATTGTTCATTAGGACTCCAAGATCCCTCTCACAGTTACTACTATTGAGTTTTAATACAATATGTTGTTTTGATACAATAATATTTATATAATATGTTTAGATTTTTAATGTTCTGTTGTGCACACACAAATACATTATATTGATGTATATTCTTTCTTTATTTTTTTATTTTATTCATATATTCATTACATTTAATTTTGAAGAAAAGTAAAATAATTATGTTTGCAACATTAATATTCAAAACTATAGCTAATATTGATAAAATATCCACATTTTAGTACCTTGAATCTTATCTATATTCATACTCTAAGGAAAGTTTTCATTCTTGCTGGTAAAGGAATTACCCTTCAAAAATGCAGTATGAAAATACTTATTTTTCATATCTTAAATGGCTCATAAAAATAATTTCTGAGTTTGACACTCTAAACATAAAATAAATAAAATAGTATTTTTAAAATGTAAAAAAAAAACATGTTTATAAAGAGTACCATGAGGTTAAATGAAGATAGATCAATATAGGTAGTTATTGACTTACAACAATTCATTTAGTGACTGTTCAAAGATACAACAGCAGTGGGGCAAAAGTGACTTATGACTGTTTTTCATACTTATAACCATTGCAACATCCCCCACTCTTTTGGAAAAAGCACTTAAGTCCATGCTTCCTGGCTTTGTTTACACAGGTTTGCTAAGCATGGCTTTTGTTAATGTTTAAATGCTTAAAATACAGTAAGCTATGGACATTGGGAGGAAAATGCAGGGGTGATAAATGAGACAATGTCCATTGGATGCAAACCTTTCCCTTTTCAACTTGCATTGTGAGGTCACAACCCACGTTTTCTTCACTTAGATGAAGACTTCGATTGTTGGGAATACCCATGAGCCTAACTAAAAGCATCATTAATTATAGCATATAAAATTACCCCGCAGGGTCTAAAATTTTGATGAGATGGGATTCCAAAACAGAAAGAGCTTTTTCTTCTAAATTTGTATAATTCCATTATGCCCAGAAAAAAATAGCCAAGTATTTCCAGAATGGTGTTAGAGAATAAATAAAAAAGAGCAGGTTTTAACGTTCATATTCGTATCTTCCTACTTCATACAGTCAGTTATCATTACACTGAGCATTACATATATTGAAAATGATATCTGTATTGTGCATGACATGGAAGGCTGATTGCATGATACTTTCTGTAGAATTGGGATCCTTGCATAGCTACAACTCCCAATTACCTGGAAGCCTATATGCAAGAAGCTACTGATGAAAACATAGGCAATGATGTCATTACTCAAATGCCACAAGTCAGTTTTATTAAATTTACTTTATTTTATTTTTATCCCATCTTTATTGTTTTGATAAACAACTTAAGGGGGCCAACATATCTAATGCTCCTTTCTCCTATTTTTCCTACAACAATAATCCTGTAGGTGAGTTGGGCTGAGAGAGAGTGACATCTAACCAGCTATCATACATAAAGCAGGATTAGAACTCCCCATTTCCTGGTGTCTAGCCTGATACCTTAATTACTAGACCAAACTGATTTGATGATAACCACTACACCAAACAGTATTGATTTGATTATATCAGCAGACCCATGTTTTTGACTGATGCCACTGAAAGCTAGACTAGATTTCCTAGGAGTGGTGCTGGCTTTTTTTTTTTGCCTTCTTATTCTGGGAATTTCCAATAACCATGAATCATGAATGGCTGAGGATGTTGTATACCCCATTAATACCTAGATATATGTTTGTATTCTTTTCAGATGGTGTTAATGATCTGAGGACACAGGAATGTATTGTAGCTCCATAGTCATAAACAGATCACCCTTTGGACAGCCTTCTTAGGAATGCCCCTGCTGTTTGAGATTTGTTAATTAGGAATCAGTATGAGACATGGATTTCACCTACTTCGCTCATAAGTAATGAAAAACATCCTCACAGGAACTGTGTGCCCCATTTTTCCTACCTTAAGGAAAGAAATTAGGAATTTTTAATTATTTTATGGGTTACTTTATCTGCATTAACCTACTTTCCTTTTGAGTTTTTGTGAACCGTTCTGATCATTTTGTGAGATGGAAAGACAAAGGAATAAAAAGAAACAATCATTAAAATAAATTATTTTTAGATAAAGTAATTGTTGCACATTTGCAAACCCCTTATAAAAGTGAACTCAAAAGAAGCATCTGGTGTACAGAATCTGCAATTTTCTTGATTCCCAGGAGATGGCATCTGACTTCTAGAAAATATTGCCAAAAATATCTTATGACTTGTACACAAGGATAGAAATTTGAGAAACATCTAAATTAAAATAAAATAGTAACCTATTTTAAAGAGAGAGATTTAAGATATCTTTAATATTAGTTATAATAAATAGATAATATATATACATATGATTATTTTAATCTAAAATAATAAAATGAGTGACTCAAGTTTGCTTTTTAAAAAGACCTCAGATTTACTTTACTTCAAATTATACTCTGAAAACTGAATCTTTGGATTAAAAATTATGACAAAATAAAATAATTATATATTTAAAATATTTAAAGGTTTTGCATTGGATTTACCTTGGAATTAATTTTGTATGTGTATTTATATGATATATATTCCATAGATTATTTTATTAAATATAATAAGAAATCCTTTGCATATTTGTATATATTTAATGGGACCAATAATTATAACAAAATATAAGTCCAATGGTAGTTGAAAATCAGGAAAACTGCAAGTTTTGTTTTCATGTGAAAGTTATAAATTAGGGTTAGGTTTAGGGTTATTTAAAAATACTTAACAGGAATTAATATAGGTTATTATACACACAGAGACTATCTATCTATCTATCTATCTATCTATCTATCTATCTATCTATCTATCTATCTATCTATCTATCTACCTACCTACCTACCTACCTACCTACCTATCTTCCCCATAAATGCAGGCATTTTTTTACACATGTATTTACAGGGCTTTTTTTCTCATAGAATGCTCAGAACGGAGTTCCGGCACCTTTTTTGGATGGAACCTTGTAGGGTAGGCAAAGTGGGTTGTATGACATGTGTGAGTTCCGGCACCTTTTTTTTTATTTTACAAAAAAAGCACTGTGTATTTATAATATTATCAATCTGAATTAGCAAATTGAAAAAAAATATTTTCAAACAATGAAAATACCTTAATATTTATTCCAAGATATTAAAGGGATCCAAACAACATGTAAGGCCTGGTTTTTAATAGATTTCCATCGGCATTTTAGATCCCGCAAAAATATATATTAGACATTTAAATTAATTGAATAACCTGACAAAGCATACAATGTCCATAAATGTTGGTAAAGAACATTGATAGTTATCAATAAGACATAAAATGTCAGCATATAACAATAATTTGTGTTCTATATGGGTTAGTAGCCAATTTTGTCAGAATTCCAGAGCAGCAAGGAAATTGAAAATGAATAACCAAGAAAGCAACATTCTGAGCTCTGATGATTTAGATTTTATTTATTTATTTATTTATTTATTAAGATTATTATAAGAAGATAAAAATTCTAACCAATACCTTGGCTTTCAAATGACAGCTACGTACATATGACATTCAAAGTATTTAATAGCCCATTCTCTGTTACACTTTCAGTGAATATAAGGAGTAGGTTCTTGCTCCAAGGAATGTGAGCCAGCTTGCATCTGAGCAATATTTACACAATAGTTGCAATATTTCTTATCAGTGTGCGAATTCAAACTCACACAAAATGTCTTTAGATTATCCAATAAACAGGCCAATGGTTCCAAAGTCAAATTAAATAAGGAGAAAGGGTGCGTCCTTGACAAGTTCAATGTAACATACTAATGATTGAAGAAATAATTCCATTCGTCATTTCCCTGACAGATTAGATATACACATCCTTTAAACCAATAAGTAAACATGGAATGAAAACTATATTTAGCTGAGGGATTCTAAAAATTCAAATTACACCATATCAAAGGTCTTTGCATCCAACAAAATAACCCACTATCAAATCCAATTATACCTAGAACTGTGCAAGTATGTTTTACCAAAGAAAAGCATTACAATTCATTCATATGAATTTTTTATTAATTTAATTTAATGTATATTTATTATTTTTGAAAACAACTCAAAGTAGCGAACATATCTAATGCTCCTTCCTCTTCCTGCTTTCTTCACAACAACAACCCTCTGAGGTGAGTTGTCTCACATCACCGTTCAAAAATTCATTTAACTTTATTTTTGAAATATTCACATTCCAGTTTGTGTTTCTTCTTTCTAAATGAAGCATAAAGAATAATCTAATCTTCATTATATGCCTTAAAAACATTCTATAGATGAAATTCTCAGGGTATTTATATATTTTTTAAAAAATATTAAGTTTTCATTTCATCTGTTATATGAATATAAACCATTTAATAGCAATGTATTCACATATCATATTGAAATAGAATTTTTGATAATGTTCCTGGATCTCAATTTGAATCTGCAAGAGATCATAATCAACCAAAACCTAAGAAACTTTTTAACAGTCCAATAAAAATGATACTATAAAGAATAGAATAAAAAGTGTACTCAGAGATCACATCAGAAAATGCTGTATATCTACCAAATTAAAGTCCGATAAATTAAATTGTAGCACTTTTAATCAATGAGAGCTCAATTTACTTAGAACTGTGCTATGATCAACTGAGAACCAAAACTTCATTAAAATCCCCAGCTGTAATTATCTGATCAACAGCCAGACTAAAATGCTGAGCAAAACATCTATGCAAAACATCTGAGTGATCTTTGGTTGAACCATACTAGTTAATAAGTGCTAGCCTATTATTACAGCTTCTAATTACTAATATTGAAAAGTAACTTTCTGAATCATTTCTGTCTTCTTCCATAGTAGATTTAGTTAATCAGAGGAATCCCTCTTGGCCCCCATCAGATTGTAACTTACTATTAATATATGTTTGAGATATCCATTTTTGAATTAATTAGCAAGGAGACTGCAGTTTACATTAATTCAGAATTGAATTAATCCTTCTGCTATAAATTGTATGAATATCTTAAAAAAACAGGTTTTGGACCACTTGTTTTATTAAAATATTTTTCCCTTTAGAAGGACACTATCTGTGTAGCTATTGATGACCAAATCCTATTGGGAACCCTGGAAAAATAAATCTCAACACAGACTGACAAATGAACGGTCCATCAACTTACTGCTTACATGTGAAGAGACCCCATTTGACTCTAAGTAACAACAGCAACATAGGTAAGAATATTAAATAATTACTTGCCAAAAAACTTACTTAAGACACACCCATTCCTACACTACATTTTCCTGCTGCTACATAATCTAAGCCTTGCTCTTCCCATATTTTGCTAATGCAACGCATGAAGTGCCTGTGGAAACATTATGCAGTACAAGCCCAAATCCTGTTGAGAATGGATGAAGTCAATACATGATGGCTTATCTTCATGTCTGGCCTTAGTGTGGTTCAAAGATGTCTTGAGAGACCTGTCCTCTTACCTCTATTTCATTCCCAGCTTGCTGTTGATGTAGCCTAGAGTTAATTGTTCTGGTGGTTAGTGGTAGGTTTCTTATTCCTCTAATACAAAATTTGCTGTATAATGTTGGCAGAGTGTTGCAATGGTCTAAGCAGAGATGTGGTCAGGGACTGGCAATTGCCCAGTTCCATTTGGCCAATGGGGGCAGCTGCATAATCCTTCCCATCTGGTTGCTGAGCTCTGCCTGTATGGCCATTATGGTTTGGATGTTATTTATGTATTTAAACCATCTATTTTATGAACCATAAATCTGGGGGCTCATGGCAATAGTTAGAAACAATAAAAACCGGGGGGGGGAGGAAAAATAAAGAACAACTCCTGGCATCCTGAATCAACACACCTCAGTACCTAGAAAAACACAGCCATTGGGTTCCAGACTCATCCAGTCCAAACATTTGGGAGAATGCCAGCTTTTTAAGGGTTGTAAGAACATATTTTTCCTTCCCTCTTTTTTTAGATTAGAATATCAATCTCCCAGGAGATTGAGAGACATTCAAACAGGATTTGTTTTTTTTTTGTTGTTTTTTTGTTTTGTTTTGTTTAATAGGAAAGTGGGTTTTACAGATTTTTTTTTTTTATTATGTCAGTTGGGAAGAGTGGCAATGCTGCAATTTGATTGTGTACCCTGGGGAGATTACAAAGTAGGGAAAGCATGCAAGACACAAACATATAGTAAATATGCAACAGGAGGTGGGAGAGAAAAGACTGTTTTGCCTGATCCAAAATGTTGGCTTAATCATTAGAAATTATAAACCCCACAACTTTATGAAATGGTCCTCAGAAGCCTTAAAATAATGTCTATAGTTTTCCAAACCTGTCATAAGAAAGCCTTTTTCACGAAAGAGCATTACTATCTAATTCAAATAATTGCAACAGCAGCTCTATCTCTTGACATCATTATTATACAACATTCACAAAAGTGAAGTTTTTCTTCCATTTTGCAGATATTGCACAGAGCAGATGAAATTTCCGTTTTCATTACATTGTTTTGAAGATCACACTGACTTCTTTTGCCCTGTTTGCCAAAGTACAAAACCCATTTTTAAAGAGCCTGGTACAACTCAGTAAAAAAATTTTTTTTAATGTTGACTAAACATCATGATCAACAAAACACGATGATCAAAAAACACCTCTCAGTCACTTCATAGCCTTTTAATGTCAGCCAAATTCCACCCACGTGCAAACCACTTTGCACTATGGACTCTGGTGTGAGGTTGAAGATCGATCATAATTAGACTGATGGGTTGAACAGCATTATCCCACCTGGTATCTTGTGGGGTAAAACATCCGAGTTTCTCAGAATTCCAAATGGACTTTATTTAAATTTTTATCTTCCAAAACTGCTCAAATATCTGGCCATGCTAATTCTTTTGCTGGTCTTTTCCAGAAGCCACATATCAAGGGATATTCATGTATCAATTATTCAAGTATCTTTCTGCATGAGCCTCTGCTAGGAAAACATCTGATAAAATCTGGAACATAATCAATCGTGATGTGCTAACCAACATTTTATATCCTGTAAATAAGGGATCTGAAATATTGCCATCATGTCTCCTGTCACAAAAACGGTATCTTTCTTTTCTATATATTAAGCATTCAGGGTATTTCAGATGCAACAGTAAATTTTCCTTTTTATTTTTTTCCCCGGTTTGTAAATTATAAATAATAAATGATAAAAAAGTAACAATATAAATATTGTTTCTTACTGAACCCTCCTTATTCCTGATCCAACTTGCATGGAATTTTTATTTATTAGTAATTCTTTGGATAACAAGTGGAAAAAAAATCTGAGGTAGTTTAGTTAATTATTTAAATCATAATAAAATATTCATCCCACCATGCTATTATTTATTTATAAAAAAATCTATTCCCACATGTTCATTGTTTTTTTTGTCAGTTACGATTTTTTCAAATAAAAAAATCTGTCAAACTTCACCCATACTGTTACTCAAGCTTGATTGAGAAAGATAACAGGCAGAGATTCAGAAGCACAGTACTTTGATAAGCTAATTTTATTATAAATATTAGAAAAATTGTAATAGGAGCAAAATACTAGCTAACAATCCTGCTAACAATAAGCATCTAGCCCTATATAACATTTACCAGTCCCAAGGTACAAATGTTACATGTCTTCTTTTTTTTCACACCAGTACACTAATGGATAGATGTTTACACAAACCAATCTTTCATATATCAGTAGTTACGAGTTTTTCAGCAAACTGATATCTGTTTTAGAGTTTCCAATAACATGTTCCAGTTTTCCACTTGAAGAGAAAATGAAGAAGTTTTATTAAATTACATTTCTGATCTAAACTAATTGAACACATCATTAAAACTAATTAGTATATATGGATTGCTGAAAATGTATATAAAAGACATTTGTAATACAGAAATAAAAAAGATAAGGGAAAAATACCAGAAAAAAGAATGCATATAAAGAATACCTCAGTTTTAAAATTCAGCATTAAACCATGATCACACGGTAGTATTGATCAGTCTCTCAGTTGATAGTGAGTTCATAAACAGAGTGAACACATATCAATCCAAGATAGTAAGTCTGAAGTAGCATTGTCTTTCCATCAAACAAAAACATTTTATTGTATTTCTTGTTTGATAAATCCATATTTGATAAATCCATATATCAATCTGTAACATTGACATTCAAATTGGGATACCTAATATAAAGTCCAGTATAATAACTTTAAAGGCAAACTCTTTAAGACAAATTATGATAGGAAATATGAATAAGAAAATGTAGTTTTACATTCATTAAAACAATTAATATTCTTTAACACACTTATCTGAAAAGAAACTTAAAACTTTTCTTAATATTAGTATTAGCTCCAAACTCTGTCTAAAAAATTCACAGGCTTTTAGAGAGATCAATGTCTTCTTGGTTATTCTTCAAAAGAAATAATAGTAATATAGTACATCTGTATTGGGCTATATATTTTATGTGATCTAGCTGGTTTTCTAAAATCTTATCTAGTATCCCCGGAGTCTTTTATTCCAGTGTTCAAGAGAATAATAACTAACTTGAGTAAATCCAGGAATGGGCTTAAAGGGAAAATGTGACTTTATCAGGGAGGATTATGAAAGCATGTGGTTGTAATATTTGTACACCCTTAATAAGAAGATAAGGAATCTTTTAAAACTAAGTGTGTGATATTTAAAAGAAACTCTACAGTATCACAGATTTTTAATTGTTAGAGCTATTAATCGATTCAGCTGTTGGTTTCCTTGTTTGGCTAAGTGAAGATATTTGCAAAAGAGTAAAAGAATTCAGTCTCTCAGTCTCTGCCCTTTTATACATTAATACATTCACAATTTTTCTTTACTTTCCTATTTTTTTTCCTGGAAAACAAAAAGAAGGTTATATTCAAATGGAAAAAGGCAACATTAACAGCTTCCATTTGGAAGCACCTTAAAGGTGTAAAAATGGGTGTAACTGAAATGTTGGTTTTAAAGCATGGAGTGACCCAAGAACATATGTAGTTGATGCTTTCATACTTCTTGAGTTTCTCTTTGACAGAAAGGCAAATAGGAATACTGAAACATTGGCTATAATGACAGAATATACTAAGGCAGTGATGAAGTTCGTCTGGATTTGATATAACAGGATACAGAAACCCAGCATTATGATTTGGACTATGATTTCAAACTTAGCATTATGTTTGAACCAGCCAGTGTTTCAAACTTGTTATCCATCCTGGTTTCAAAACTACAGTTTCTAGAAATATATAAACCAGTCTTTTGAAGGTACAAAGATGAAAAGGCTGCTCTAGATGTTCCATGTTCATCATAAGTGTTCTTAAAAAATAAATTGGAGATGTTTCTGAATCAGGGGATTTCAAACGATAATTTCCACTTCCTGACTCTACATGCATAATTGTGCACAATCTTTGGTCTCAGGACTGTTTTTAAGGTGCCCCCACCAATTGTATCCAAAACTTACTGTCAGATTATACTCCTTAATATAGCTTATTTTACATTAGTTTATTTATACGTAACTTAACTCAAATGTTTTTGTTCACGTCTGAGGAAGTTTTGGAGTATACCCGCCAAGCAAAGGTGGAATAAGGCCCTGGCATTGACAAGACTGCACATATGTGGCATAAAATTCTGAAATGGGAAAGAATATACAAAGTCTCTTAAACTGCATAGTAGTCATTGACAGATTGATATTACGGCATTAAAGGGGTGGGCTTAAAATGGAACCTGATGAGTTCCTTCACAGAGCTTGATGTATTCTCTTAGGCCTATTAGGAATGGTAACAGCCCCATATTTGATCTTTAAAAAAAAAAAAACATGGATCGCACAATCCTAAATGAAATATTATGGACAGAGAATTCAGCTGTAATGACTGTCATGTGAGTAATGAGAAATTCAAATGCTTTTGATAACTTGTGTTCGATGGGTGAGTGATCAGGTTATTGATCGCCAAACCTCTTTTGCAATTTTTCAACAATAAAGATTTTGGCATTCATCTCTCAAGAAAAAAAAATTAAAAAGTGTGGTTTATGAATGTTACATGACAGAACAAGTGTTTATGTTGAATAGCATTGACAGCCTTATTAAGTATGAATATCATTAGAGAATAATCAATACTTGTCTTTATTTCCAGGATCCCTATAGCTAAGACTATTTTGAGTCATTTTGAAGACAAATATCCTCCCCAAACTTTACATTATATTTGCTCTCTTAACAGATTAACATTAGTAGAACCACCCTCCAAATTTAGCATTTTTCATTAAAGAAACTTTCCTCTCTTACTGCCTATTCATACTTTATTAATTATTTCAATGTATACTCCACCTTTCTAACCATGGTACATTCAAAGTTACCTGAATGCAAGTAGGATATGGAATAATTAAAATTTATCTATCACTGCTTGAAAAACTGAGACTACTTCAGGTTTGCTATCTGTTGCGTGAAGGCTCACCCTCTTTGTGGGTGACCGGAATGTCAGTCATTGAATAAAGCAGTCCTTAGGCAAGATATCCACCTGACTGCTTCACTCAATGATCACAATCCCAACTATCCCAGTTGCAGTTGTTAAACAATCGGTTGTTAAACAATCCTAGCTTTCTATCTCCAGTTTGCCACAGGAGTCCCCCCAATGCACAGAGAGGAGATGAAATCCTTTAACAGGCAGCAACAGCTTGCAACCTTTCCTGTAGGCTTCTCCATTGATTTTTTGGGGAAGCCAGCAGATAAGATTGCAATTGGCAACCACATAATTGTGGGGCACTTGGCAACCAGGTGTAAGTGAGAACAGGTTGCCAAGCACCTGAAATGTGATCATGGGGGCAGGGTGACAATTGCATCTTCAAGGACAAGATGTAAATAACTTTTTTAAAGTCTGTCATAACTTTGACTGGATATTAAATGATCAGTCGTTAGTTGAGGACTATCTTATAGAGAGGCTGATCCTATAATATCTTTATTTGAACAATTTATTTATTCTTTCTTGGACAGCTTTATTCTTCATTTGGATGGATATTGTTGAATTGGGTGCTGGGCGTTTCTTGTTTGTTGTACTATTTAATTTTTGTGTTTTTATTATTTTTGTTAGCTGCCCAGAGTTGTGTCTCACAAGATAGGAAGCCATGTAAATCTTATAAATAAAAGCATTTCCTCCTGGACTTTGGTGCCCTTTATCTTTCAGAAAACATATTAAAATGTGTTTTTATTGTCACAATATATTGAACCTATAGCACCTCCTTGCTTTTTACCCTGCAACCATCTTTTAAAAACATCCCTTAACCAATTTTTAATTACATGGGCCAGATAGGAGCCAGCATCTTATATTTTATAATGATCTGTTCAGCTATTGTTTGAAGTAATAAAAAGTGAATTTGTGGATTTTACTGAGGTCATTTGCATTTCTCCATCATAATTATAATCAAGAGTCACTTCTTAAATCCAAAAGTCAAGTAGGCTACCGCAAAATTCCTAGCTAAAAGATGGAACACTGATTAGAACTACCCCAAGTTTCCTTCATAAATTCTGAAGGAATTTATAAATTGTAAGCTGCAATGCCAGATTCATAAATTGTAAGCTGCAATGCCAGATTCACACAAGATGCTCAGCCAAATTTGAGGTAACTCAGTTATAGTTTTAATGTAGTATGTGAGCTTGGATAATGATCACCAATATTAGTCAGACTTTCTTCAGAACTGATCATCAAAACATTGGAAACAAATTTGGCTTAAGAAATAAACAGTATGTAGTTGGCTGAAAGTTGAGACAGAATTTTTTTCCCCTCTCAGATACTGGGCACTACAAAAGAGGAGACAGGCTCTAATAAGCCTGATGAGAAGTGGACATTTTTGGATGAGTTTTTGCTCAGAGCTCTACAAAATGCTGTTGTCAGCAGTTCTTGTACAGGACTATATGGTTTAGAACTTACACAGAAAAATAGTTTGCTTGTATTTTACTAAATACATATACAAAAAGGCCATAGTAGGCCAAGTCCCATGGATGTGAAATTAACAGATTTTTGAAATGGCAACATTGGACCATAGCCATACTTGTTAAAACTGATGAGCCTGGTTAAATGGATTTTATAGTGGCTTGTCTAAACATAGGTCTTAACTTATTCAGATAAATGAATAAGTCACATTAGAACTATGATTCTACCATAAAGCTCTCAGCTGTCAAGTGCAAAATCTTTCACTCAAATAGGAGCAACAATAAACATTTACCTTAACTGTAATAGCTTTGTTGTGTGTCCTTTTCTTAGAAGAGCACAAGATTTGTATTACATGTGGAAATGCTTATTTTCCAACCATTGAAACCGGGGCCAAAATATATTAGAAGGGGCTGAATTAATGCTTTCTAAATGCCAATTGTTTCAAAGTTCGTTGTATATATAATTTGACTTTATAGGCAGCTTCCCAACCTATCATTCATAAGTTCATCTATTTTCCCACATGATTGAGAGATCTCTAAGAAAAGGACACATTTAGCAAGGCTAGCTCAACTAACAACTAAACATATGTGGTAGGCTATTGGTCAATGTCTTCCTTAATGAAAACTTACTTTTGAAAAGAATTGTTGTGTCAATATGAAAGTCCAAGATCTTGTTAGTATCATTAAAACATGTAAGAACTTGAGGGGGCATGATTCATTAATTAATGGCACCCTGATGAAAAGCTGGTCTGCCATATCACTGATAGGTTCTACTTTTCCATTGTTGTGACACTTAAACATCTCAGCCATGTTTTATATCATCACAACAAGGAGAAATGGATATAGCCACTAAATAGGAAGCTCATGTGCATCTTTTTGGAAAACTAACAATAACTTTTCAGTGCTGTGAAGCCATATGCTAATTTTATCATCCAGATGTAAAAAGAAAATGGAAGTGAAATGTAATGTAATGTAATTTTTAAACAAATATACGTTGATCATCCTGGCTGATCAAAGCTCATGTGGTCATGTATGCCTGCCTATGGCAATGCTTAGTGAATGCTATTTTAACTTTCTTGACTTACTGTTTTTAGTTTGCAAAAGTCCATGTTATTTGTTCTGAGTGTGCATATACAACCAGGTTTAGAATCCAAAATACCTTGAGTTCCCCCTTTGCTTATTATTTATATAGTTTCTCCATAAAACTCAACACAGCTTCTATTAAGATCCCAAGGTGTATCCCATCACAGTAGAGGACAGGGCAAAACTAATGTTGCACTGCCAATTTGACTATGCAAAGTGTCCTCTTGCCATGCCTTTCATTCTTTTCTTTTTTTTAGATGGAGTTAATATTCTGTTTTCTTTACATAAGTATTTTAATATAGTTTTTGCAATTTACTGATAGCCTCCAAGTGTCATGTAAGATGGGCGTGCATATAATTTTTTTTTGGTAAATAAACTTGTCCATTATGTAGATCCACTTTCATTCCAAAAAGACATCTCATAAATTTTGCTGTTTAAGGTTTCAAGAAGAATTTTTTATTTGAAATTGCAGAAGTATCTAAATCAGTGTTTCACAAGTTTATGGTGTGGACTTCAGCCCGCAGAATTCCCTAGACCACATGCCAGCTGAGAAATTCTGAGGGTTGAAGTCCACATTTCTTAAAGTGAACAGGATTGAGAAACACTGATCTAAATAATTAACAATATTTTAAACTAGAGGCAAAACTTACCTTTCCTTTAAATCTTTTTAACAAGGCATAACTGTTCACTTTTTCTTTTTTCACAGTAAATGTGGCCTTTTTTTTGTCTATTCCACTATATTAGCTTTGTTGCTTTTAAGTTCAAGGAGTATTTGTTAGGGATGAGTCTGAGTCTTCAGATTCAGAAACTGAAGACCTTAATCACACTGAGCTCAACCTAGCAAGAATCAGCAGGAGACAGTGTACCTGAGGAAACCCAGGTGCAAACTGAATCAGCTAATCTAGGGCCTGAGCTAAGCAACAACCCAAGACCAGCAACACATTGCAAATTAAGAAGAGAAGAGCAAAGTTAAGCCTTCAACTCACAAAAAGGGTGACTCAGCAAATTAGTCAAACTCCTAGGACAGGGGTCTTCAAACTTGGCCCTTTTATGACTTGTGGTCTTCAACTCCCAGAATTCCTCAGCCAGGCACGCTGGCTGAGGAATTCTGGGAGTTGAAGTCCACAAGTCATAAAAAGGCCAAGTTTGAAGACCCCTGTCCTAGGAAGAAACCTATAAAGAAGAAACTTATAAAGAAATCTGCAGTTTGACTGGCTATTTGTAGTAATCCATGTTCTTCCTCCCTGCCTTCAAACTGATCTGTGTACAATTTCAGATTCCTTAGATGATTCAACTTAGTTTTGGACTGCAACCCAACCACGTTTAGATCATTTCTGACCTGGTATCTTGAGTCTCCAAACTACCAGAAGAGTAATATTTTGTGTTTTCTCTATAGGAAGATTGCAGATGTCAACATGTTTATGTTACTTCAGTTAAGAATTTTCAAGTGCAATAAATCCCTTGAGTTTGAATCAGTAGCTGGCTCCGAGTGTCTAATTGGAGCACAGAACAATGCCTGCTATATAAATTCACATGTTTATTGTCCCATTATTTTCTCAAAAGCACTATTTTAGAACTTGTTTAGACCTCAGAAGTACAAGATGATTCCGTTATTGGTGTTAATAGATCCAAGGCCCCCAAACGTTGCTGATAGCCCACCTGAGACAACCACTCAAGAAAAGGCACTTCAAGGTCACAGTATTGGATCAATGAAAAGAAAGCTTGACTGCTTCATATCCATCAGGATCACTGCCATAACCATAGGAACCAACATAGCAGATGGCAATAAAACATATATTTTTGACAGCTCCTCGTTAGGTGCTCTGAACTAGGGCTATAATGACCAAGCTAAGAAGAAATGGAACTACTATAGAGTTGTTCATTTGGAGCCTAGACCCTATTGAAGCAATATTTTCTTGCTCTGATCCATTCTAAATAGTGCTCTCTGGTATCATAGTTTCGATTTACAAGATTACTTCTAGTAACGGTTTGGCAACGCTGACCGGTATAGGATATAAATGCTATCCAGAAACTCTTTCAAAAAAATCTCAGCATTTAATTAAGCAAGAGCCGTCACCTAGCAAATTATAAGGAACCAGAACTAAAAGTACTGTAAGCTGGAATAAATGAAAAGGAAACAATAATATTTCTGAATGACTGCTCCCCATGAGGTCTTCCAGGAAACAGCCTACAGGAAAAAAAGACATGCTGTATGCTCCTGTAAAAATTCTTTCTAAATGAATGGTTTGTGTGTGTGTTTGTATGTAGTTGGCCTAAGAATAGAACGCAGCACTGTGCAAGCTTTTACCATTCCCATTTTGATCCTTGTGGCATGTTCAATATCATCATTCCACTTGAGCAAGTCAGGTGGGTGCAAGTTGTTTCTCAGATTATTTCATCCACTGTTGCAGAACGTACATCTTCAGTGGGCTAGTTGCTCCTTGTTCTTTCATTTTTGATTGCAGCAGTTCTTATATATGTATTTTTTTACTGCTAGTGTACTGTAATAACCCAATGCTGAAAAAAAATCCATTTCAAGCCTCATTCTCCTGCTGCTTTGCTAAATCTTTGTTAATATGCTTATTCAAAGCTATTTTTCTTTCTAAATATTTCCATAAATGTGGCATCCCCAGTTTTTTTTATGGAACACCCCGCTTCTTGCACAATTGTGAGGGATATGTGTCATACGTATACACTGTAACTGCAAAGAATATTACATTTATTGCTTTTATATGCATTACAGGCTACATTCTAATATTTACTCCAGCCCACCCCCAATAGCAGAGAATGAGATGTGTTGCATTCTATTCAGGATATATAGAAATTGCATTGCTTGGGTTGATCTATATTAGATCCTATCAACTTACCGATTGCACACAAAACATACCGTACATGTCTTCCAGCATGGCTGGCTGAGGAATTCTGGGAGTTGAAGTCCACAAGTCTTAAAATGGCCAAGTTTGGAGGTACATTCCCCCCCCCCCAGTCATGAAGGTAGAGCACTTTCCATTCTCCAGACCTGCTCACGCAGCGTTATGTGGCCTCTGAACTATTGGAAATCATATGATTATTCTTTGCAAGAAAATACAGGAAATTAGAAGCCTTTGATTTTGCTGCTAATAAGCAAGATGGGAGCTTTTTTTTGTTTTTTGACAAGAAAGAAGGGGGGAATTGATTGAATAATTGATTGATATTTAGTTTAGTTTATATGACCATCCCTTGATATATGCCTCTATGGGGGTAAATACTTAAAACTAAAAAAAAAAAAAGCACAAAAAGCCCCAAACCATATCATGCCTGATGTAGCGTTCATCCAAAAGGTTCTATCAGGTTTACTTAACTTACTGGCCCCAATGTGTATGTATGTCAGGGTGCTCCAAAAGATAAAGCAATGTCACCTCAGCTTTTTTGTTCTTTAACCACAATCAGGCTTCATAAACGGATGAAATTAAAGCAGGAGTAAACGCTACTGTCAAAAAAAAACCAAAAGCAAACTTGAAGCAGATCTGCCATTTCGTTGCCCATCCATCAGTTTGGATAGATCCTTTTGAGAACCCTCCACTAATGAATTTAAGGTTGTCTTTTTGACTCTTTCCTCATTTTGTCCATATGTATATGTGGGAAGTCGATTTCTACCAAAAATTCAGAGAACAGAGATGGCAGCGCTTTGTTTTTTCTTGATATCCTTTTTGTATTTCCTAGCTGCTCTTGCAACTAATGGAAATTTTATTTGTCCCCATTCCACAGCCAACTGTTGGTGATGTTTGAATGTGAAAGGAGGAGAAAGAGAAATTCTGCTGATGCTGGCAATGGTAGCAACAGGGCTGTTTGAAGAAAGACATTTGGCCTGATGCTTAAACTCAGAAACGGTTCCCAAATGTAAATGGATAACAATTCTTTAAAATATCCTTTCTTTCAGCAAGTTGCTTTGTATTTTTATGTGTTTATATATATAGATATAAATCTTTTAATGATGACTAGGGACTTTGGAAGCCATAGATGATTTGGGGTTGGTTTTTTTTGTTTGTTTGGATTTTTTTTAACGAAGTAAAAGAATTAAAACTGCTTCTGCTAAGACCCAAACTCCAAATAGTGTACAGAATTAAATCACCCACAAAATTTGTGCAGTGTTTAAACCATATACATCATTGTTCCAAAAATTCTTTTGAAGATTTTACACTTAGGCAGGAAAAACCAAAGGTACAAGTACAGATTAGGTGAAACCTGGCTCAAAAACAGTAACTGCGAGAGGGACTTTGGAGTCCTAGTGGATGATCACTTAAACATGAGCCAGCAGTGTGCGGCAGCAGCCAAAAAAGCTAATTCAAATCCTTGGTTGTGTAAATAGAGGCATAGAATCAAAATCACGTGAAGTATTAGTACCGCTTTATAAATCCTTAGTAAGACCACACCAGGAACATTGCATTCAGTTTTGGTCACCACATTACAAAAAAGATGTTGAGACTTTGGAAAAAGTGCAAAAAAGAGCACTTAAGATGATTAAAGGCCTGGAGACAAAAACATATGAAGAACGGTTGCAGAAATTGAGTATGGCCAGTTTAGAGAAAAGGACTGGGAGTGACATGCACTAGAAGGCAAGACAAAAAAAAAAGTGAATGGAAACTAATCAAGAAGAGAAGCAACCTAGAACTAAGGAGAAACTTCCTAACAGTGAGAAAAATTAATCAGTGGAACAGCTTGCCTTCAGAAGTTGTGGGTGCTTCATCACTGGAGGTTTTTAAGAAAAGACTGGACAGCCACCTGTCTGAAAGGGTATAGAATCTCCTGCTTGAGCAGGGGATTGGACTAGAAGACCTCCAAGGTCCCTTCCAGCTCTATTCTGATTGTGAAATTGTGAAAATTGTGATTGTTAGGTTTTCACCATTCAAAATCTTTGGAATTATCTACAGACTCAGCAGCCTCACTTTCACCTCTGATCTAAAATATTTATGAACAAGAAAGTACATTTGGGACTGTTATTTTCAATTAATTCTCTCCGAACAGTTGGTATTTTCAGCAAGAAACCCTGAACATTGTGATTGCTAAAGACATTTTAACATTACTATATTGATTAATACATTGATTAAATGCGCTTTGTTACCAGCGCTTAAGAGAGATTTTTAAAATATCATAAATCAGCAACCACAGAATGACTACGCATCTGGCTTTCTGACTGCAGAAAGTTAGGAAGTATACATACTTATCTAGGATAAGGAGGATAAACTGCACCCACGTGGATGATTCTTTAACAAATGTTTTATAAGGGCAGAAACTGCCCTGTGCCAGCTCTTAACAGGAGGTGTACATCTTCATTTGATACTCGTTCTACCCTTCTAGTGGAGGGAGAGAAAAAAACCTAGGCCATTTCTACAGAGGGACTGTGAGCATATGCAGTACAAATATTTTGACAGTGAATATAAACAGCTTTGCTAAAATTTAAACTACTAAATCAAGGGCATAAACTCCTGTACATTTGCAGATTACAATCTTCAGTGAAGATGGTGCAGCATCTGTTTTGCATTTATGATTTCATGGTGTACTGTCTGGGTAGTTATATTTTTTTAAGGGAATATTTTTGTGATTTATTTGGTTGCCATGGACACCACATTGTCCTTGAAAACGTTGACGGTGGCAATTTTTAAAGGGACTATGGACTATGCTTTTGGCCCCAAATATGATATATTATCAATGAAGATCATGCAGTATATATAATATTAAACTTTCCTTCCACCTATGACCTTTGGACATTGAGGACCTATGTATTTGAAAGCAGAACAGAACTGCCCAAAAATAAAATAATATTTCTAAATAGCTGCAGTGTTTCCTAAATACACAGAAAAATATGACTGTAAATGAAAAGGAAAAGAAGTTCTTAACAACTTTGGAGCACCCAAGCTTTGCAAAATATCGATAGCTGTTCAGCCTATATAGTTGAGAAAGTATAAATTAAAGTATTCAATTGACTAAAGAAGCTTTGTATAATTTGCTGCCTTCCCAGAATTTGTCCAGAGACCAAACTGTAAAATAAAGCTTTTTGTTTGCCTGGGCTCATGCTATGATGCCTTCAATAAGCTATATTGAAGTTTTTGGTTTTTACATTGTTCCATATAGATAACCCTCATTTCCCATCAAAGTTAATATCGAAGATTATGAAAACATGGAAAGAGACTGAGAGACTAAATGATTTGTTCAAATCCCTAAAGCATGGGTGTCAAACTCACTGCATCACGTGACATGTCGCGACGTATCGTGACTTTTTTCACATTGCCAGAGCTGGGGTGGGCGCGGCCTCCGCATGATGCAACCGGCCCGTGGGCCGGCAGTTTGACACCCCTGCTAAAGAAAAAAGGACTAGGATTCAAATATATACATCTTGAAATTAAAGATCACTCTATTTCTCATTTGCTAGAAATACAGTATTTCATATATTGAATTTTCATGAAATGATATCATTTTCACTCTCCAGAAATAGCCCTGCTTAAGACACACAATTAGATAAAGTGGGGCGGGATGAGTGAGAAGGAATTTCATGCTGGCTCTTCATGGGCATCAGCTATAACTTGGACCATTCCCCGATTGTCAATATGGAAGTGAATAGAATCAACCAATCAATACACTATAAAATAGCCATCATTTCATAATAAGCCATCATTTAAAATACAGGTATTATGTTTACAGAATCAATGAAATATCAGACATTAAATTGAAAGTGGGGTAGGAGGGAAGGGACCCATGAAAGGAAATCGGTCAGCTTCAGACCCTCTGCTTAATCCTGTTTCCCTGCATTTTATCCTGCCCACCATTCCGTGCTCTGCTGTAACAGCTTTCTTTTTTCAACCTGCCTCCACCCCCAGTCCTAGTCAGATATATTAGCAATGCAGAACAAATGCACGATCTTTAAGTCGGAGGTAGAGCAGTAAATGCACAAGTAATCTGATAGCTAACCCCCCAGGAAAATGTTCCCCTCTAGTAGAAAGAGGGCGAAGCAAAACTTGCAGATCAATGTTTTGTGAAAGGAAGAGCAAAGAAGATTAGCTCTGGAAATTGGGGCTTAACAACAGGAGGAAAAGCAGCTGACTCCACACTCACATTTTCCCATTTGTGTCCTCTGGCTTCCTCTGTATATTTGGTCTTCCATGGAAGTCTTTCCTTTTTAAGAAAAAAAAAAAACCCGGAGGAACTCTGTAACAGTAAGTATACTTAAAGTTGACTATTTTCATTGCCATTATATCTCATGATATCCCTTTGGAATATTTTTCTCTTTAAAATGTTGCAGGCAGAGAAGTGCCATACAGGCCATTTTAAATAATGCACACACACACACACACACACACACACACATCATACTATTCCTTTTTGCAGGTAGTAGCATGATGCAGAGTCAGAAAATGTGTGTCCTTTTCTTACAGATCTCTCAAAGCTTTTCCAGAGCATAAAACCTACACCAACTGTTTTTCAGGAAAAACTGGACAGTAGCTCTTCAAGATAATCACAATTGTTCCCTTGCTTCCCATATAAGTAGTAAATGATTTGCATTCAATAAAACACGGTTTAAAGTCTTTCTTTAAAGAAGTTTTTTTTAAATACTAATACTAATACTAATAATAAAAAGTAACATAAGTCATTTAATTCATTTTGAGGAATAGCTTGATGCCTTCAAACTCTGTACTAATTCGGTAAAGATTTGTCAGATATGTCTGATTTCAATTCAGGGAAGTTAATGCTACTACTACTATTATTTATTTTGTGCTCCTACAAAATTATGCTAGTATACAACAAAGAGGGAGCAGTCAGTGGCTTAGCAGTTAAGATGCTGGGCTTGTCGGCTGGAAAGCTGTCAGCCCAAGTTTGAGACCTCAGCACAACGCGGGGTGAACTTCTGTCCTTGCCCCAGCTCCTGCCAACCTAGCAGTTCAAAAGCATGTACATGTGAATAAATAGGTATCACTTTGGTGGGAAGATAACAGCACTCCCTGCTGACCACATGAACAAGGAAACGTCTTCGGACAGCGCAGGCTCAATGGCCTTGAAATGGAGATGAATACCACCCCCTAAAATCAGCTACTGCTAGCAGAGTAAAATCCGCAGGGACTCCTTTAACTTTTATACAACAAAGAGGATAAACCAACAACAAAATAATTTCAAATCCATAAAATCAACTCAGAACCCAACAACAATACATTTCAACAAACAAAAGTATGTGGCTGGCTGAGGAATTCTGGGAGTTAAAGTCCACAAGTCTTAAAGTTTCCAAGTTTGGAGACCCCTGGAATAGACCCTAGTCTAACTACTATTCAAATAAAAATTTCTTAAACCACTTTTAAAGACCATCACTTAAAAGGAGAAAGAGAGTTGATTCCAGAGTAGTGGGACAGGGTACCTAAACTCAAGGTCAATTCAACTTGCTGCAAATGTTTTCTTATGGGGACACTTTAAGCAGTACATATGCATGAGATTAGTGATTATCTGTGGGAGGGCACAATGGCTCAGCAGTTAAAGCTGTAAAGTTGACAGCCTGGGTTCAAGACTTGAGTGCCGTGCTATGGGATGAGCTCCCATTACTTGTCCCAGCTTCTGTAACCTAACAGTTTGAAAACATGCAGATGCGAGTAGATAAATAGGTACCACTTCGGTAGGAAAGTAACAGCATTTCATGCACTTTGATATATAGTCATGCTGGCCACATGACCACAGAAGTGTCTTTGGACAACGCTAGCTCCCTTGGATAGGAAATGGAGATGAGCACCACCCCTTAGAGTCAGACACTACTGGACAGGGGAAACTTTTACCTTTAGTGGGTATCTAATAGGGTTGATAGTGAACGAAGCTCACTTGTACATGGATACCATTGGCCTCTAAAGTATAAGCCTGCAAGAAACAGACTAAGGTTACAACTAGTGAATAAACAGCAGTCAGCTAATCATGGTTCAGATAAATTGGAGTATGGATCATAAGCACTTTTGCCTTTTAGCAAATAGCTTTCAGGCAAACTGAATGGAAGTGATACAAACTTGGATCTGTTTTTAAATAAGTTCACAAAAATAAGTTTTATCTCTCACTACCAGCAGGTCCCAACCATTTCTCAACAATCTCAAGTAGTTTCTGTAGAATTGTTGTTTTGTTTTATTTTTACAACCAGAAGAACTAATTACATAAATTCTATCCTCTTCCAAAAAGTGCAAAATTGTGTACCTTTTCTTTGAGGACTATTTTGGCTGCTTCCAGAACACAGGCCTAAAAAAAAACTCAACTGAATTTTCAAATCATTGCTTAGGATAGTAAAACATTTTAATCTAGTTGCCAAGTAGTTCAAACTCATAACTGGACTGAGGATAGTTTAATAAAGCCTGAATCATATCATCAAAATTCTTGCCCCACCCACTATCCAGTTGAGGACTATCTCTTATCTGACCGTTATTTTGGCAGAGTTTCCTTGCCCAGTCTCCCAAGTTCTTTCCTTCATACCAGTACATTATCCAGCCCGTGGTCCCCAAAAGAAATATATTTATCTGTTGAAAGAGAAAAAAAAAAAAGAGAGAGAGAGAGAGAGAGAGAGAGAGAGAGAGAGAGAGAGAGAGAGAGATTGCTTCCTTCTCAGGTGGCCATTTTGGCACCAACTTCACTAACTGCCTTGGCACGGAGGGAGCAACAAGCCCTCTGTGCAGTGCTGGAAAGAACAAGAGGAAGCTGCAAGGTAGAGAAGGGGAAGGAAATATCAGCAATGGCTCCTACACAAAAGAAGGTTAAAACAGGAAGTCCTCGACGTATGACCGCAATTGTGCCCAACGTTTCTGTTGTTAAGTGAGACAGTTGTTAAGTGGATTTTGCCCCATTTTATGACCTTTCTTGCCACAGTTGTTAAGTGAATCACTGACTTGTTCTGTTAGTAACATGGTTGTTAAGTAAATCTGGCTTTCCCATCAACTTTGCTTGTCGGAAGGTCGCAAAAGATGATCGGATGACCCCGGGTCACAGCGACCATCATAAATATGAGTCAGTTGCCAAGCATCTCAATTTTTATCACATGACCATGAGGGGTGCTGCACTGGACGTAAGTATGAAAAATGGTCATAAGTCACTTTTTTCAGTGCCGTTGTAACTTCGAATGGTCACTAAACTAACTGCTATAAGTTGAGGACTACCTGTGTAATACATTTTGTGACCACCACTGTGAAAACACAAATCCTGTAAATATGGAGACCCAATTGTAACATTCATACATTGCAACTTTAAGAGTCACCTTGGCAAGATGGGTGGCACAGAAGTTTAATAAATAAATAAAAGATTTAAAAAGAAATCATGCTCCATTCAGCCTGGGCAGAAACCAAAAGGAGACCCACCAGCAGATGTAAACTTTGAATGGTACACGAGCGTCTAGATTAAGGATAATTCATTAGATGAACTGCATGGTTTTAAAAATTGCAGAGAACGTAGCAGGCCGGAGTGCAGGAAGAAATGGCGGACCAGGGTAGCAACTGGCAGCTAGAGGGAAGAGGCATACTAGGCACCACCACAGCCAATCCGACCTGGGGCTGCTCCTATAAGAACAGCCTCCATGCTGGAGACCATCTGTTCTGAAGGGCTTAAGAGGCTCAGGTGGGAAAACAGCAGCTCTGAATCGAAGCTGGAAAACTCCATCCTCGGGTGTATTTGCAGGCAGCTGAGAGTGGGAGGAGGACACGCTCATCTATTTCTGCACATAGGGAAGTGGTGAGTGAACTATTCTGGCAATGGGCCAAGAAAAAAAAAGTGGGGCTCTGCCCTCCTAGCGCTAGAACTGTGGTGTCCAGCGAGTTGCACTAATGTTGCAACACTTGTGTCATTTATTTTTAATTTTCCCATTGTAGCTTGTGCAGCAATTCAGTTTTGTAAACACCAGCTTGAGCTGGGTGGCTCTAACACTCCAGGTTACCCTATGGCTCCAGGATGCTGGCATTTTACAGTTTGAGGCCATTTCCTTTTGCCAGGAATTTCTAGCATCGTTCAACCGTCACAGTGGCACTATATCGGTAACGAAGACCGACTTTATATCTCCATGACGATGGTTGATTGAAGCTATAAATCACTTGTGAGGAAGTGACCTGAGTTTCAGCCTGTCTAGCTTCTCCGTTAACTCTTTAAGAGCTGCCCACCTGTTGCAAACCATGTGAAGGTCGCTGCAACCAGAGCATTTTCTGCTTATCGTTGATCACTGACAGGTCTGACAACCCAAGTAGCCACATATTATATATTACAGAGGTTGCGGAAAGATTTAGAATGCTGAGTCATCAAAGTGCCTCAGATTCATCACTAAGCCAATCATGTGCCTGCATGAAAGTTAGATGAGCACAATAAGATCATTGGGGGGGGGGGTTGCTAACAAGTTCAGACACATCTGTTTATTTCACAATAATACCTCGTGTTCTGGCATAATAAAGCAACCGTCATTCCTTGCTATTTTTAAAATCTTTTGGTAGAATCATTTGTTCATCTCCTAGGTTGGTCTTCACATTTATTTTCCTTATTGCTCCCACATGGAGGAAGTGCCATTATACAAGCTTATTTATCCTTTTTTTTTTTTAACATTTGTAATCCTAGCAATCCACTCCTTTTTAACCCATGCTTTTCTTTTTCTGGTCCTCTAAGCTTAACAAGGAATCAGCTTCAATTTGGGAAAGTTGTTGTTCATAAACCAGTCGTCCCAAGTTGATGCTTAGGAAATTCCAAGGGGAGAAGTTCTTGGCTTTCCTCCAAACTATTCCCCATGTTCAAAAGGTAAAAGCTACCGAAGAATTTCCTAGAACGTTACCAATGAATAGGAGTCTTTTTGCATCTAAGGCATTGCAGGAGCAAATGGCAAGCTTTTTTGAAGTGGATGATAGATTTCACAGCATTCTGTAGGGAAGGACAGCGTTTACAACAAATTCCCAACACTATCCCTATCACAACTGTGTCTTCATTTTCTCATCCTGCCCTTCCAGTGACCTCAGACCAGCATACATCAGGCAGTTCCATTTACATTCACTGCAACTCGGAAGACAAGGATAGAATGAAACATAAGAACTTATCCACATTGTAGAATTATGACCCTAAGGATACCCTTTTCTATAAGGATCTGGGATTCAGCCTCTTGAATCTCTAGCTAAGACAACACCACCTGTATGCCTCAAAGAGTGTTTACCAATTACAGACTGACCCATGCCATGTTTCTGAGCAAGAGAGATTCAGATGTTGTTGTTATTTATGCTTCAGTGAAAATCTGAACTTGGGTTTCTATGGCCTTTGTTTTATTGATTGCTTATTGGCTAATTAAATCCTATGTTTCACCTAGAACTGCTGGATCTAAGATGCAGATAAGAATCTGGAAAGCAGAAAAGAAAAATGAGTAGGAAGGATAAAAATCTGCCACCTTACCCACCTTCTTGGATTAATTTTGTAGAAGCACCCGATTCTGCTACTTTTGAGGGGTCCTTGGTGCTCTCTGAGCTTGGTTGTTTTCATGTTTCATTCCCCAAACTAGGTAACATCTTTATTCCTAGTCAACTAGTTATCTAGTTTGGGTAATGAAACTTCTGCAAGAAAACAGTCAAGTCAGAAAGCATGAAAGGCCTCTCATTTCAACCCTGAGCTACAAATATTCTCCTTTATCTGCTATGTGGAAAGAAGCCGAGCAGGTTATTGAGAACCAAAACATGTTGTATACCGTGTGGAAATTTTTAAATAAACTCTGAAGATGATGTTAGTTGAATTTGGGTAGCCATTTGGAATTTGAAGGTTATGGAATTATATTATAGTGGCTTGCAACAGGGGTGGGAGTGGAGGCCTTGCCTAGTCACAAAATGACTGCTCTCCAGCATCCTATCTGGATGATTACGATACTCTTACCCTCTCAGTTTGTCTCTTTTTCTGGGCAAGTTAAAAAGATAATGGCAAAACACATCCATTTTTGGCTTCCCTGGCATAACTGTGAAATCACAGGAAGTCCAGCTTGACTTGGCTTTCCCATCTTATCTAGCACTGTAGTTGGGAATATGTCAGCTTTTGATGCATTATTTAAAATGGTCCTTTAGAAAATTGAGCCAAGGAGGGAAGAGATTCAAGAGCTCTTTCTTTGCACAGCCATCCCACTGCTCACCCACCTTGGAGAATAGCCAAGCCAGGCCAAAAAAAAAAAAAAAGATCTTGTCCATTTTGATACAGTAGCTTACCTAGACCAGCTGAGGCACTGAAATGGGGGAAAGTCATTAGATGAATGTGGTGTGAAATGGGAGGGAGAGGAGGGGACTGCCTCTTTGACATGAATGAAAGTAGCAGCCAATTCTCCTGGAGGTCAATGGGTCAGCAGTTCAGAGCATCTCAAGATTGTTTTAAGCCATATATTCTAGCACAGAAGCCACTTAACCAGAAGGACAGACAACTTTTAAGGCAAACTGTGGGTGAGGCTGGCTTGCATGCATGGCAATCAGGAGTATAGATCATGATGTCCCCTCACCTAAAGAGCTGCATTGAGATAATGTCACATTTTCATTTTCAGAAAAAGGGATTTCAATTTTGGTGATTCAAAAGCTATTCTTTGTTCTTTCTTTTGGTGTTCAAGCCAACTTTTATAGCATCTTCCCTTTGCCTCAAAGGGCTGCTTTCACAAACTCACTGTGCTACATTTATTTTTCTGGAAAGTAATCTTCTTCCATTCCATCATTTTTCTAATCTCATTGCTCACTACCTCTCCAAATTTCCCAGCAATGTTGGTTATCTCTTTTCCTTCACTATTCCCACCCTCTGTCCCTCCATCTTTTATGTTCAAACTTCTATTTTCCTTTGGTGTCTTAGTAAGAAGGATGAAATAGAATTGCTCCTGCAAAGGAACAAGTCAATAGATAGGCTTAAGAAGGGCTGTGAAACTTTCTGCGATATGATACCAAGCCTGATTTCTAGACTAGGGAACATAATTTCTTGATTGCAGTTGACAGCTGATGCTCTTTCCTGAAATTCCTTGTAGTTCTACACCCTCTCCCTGCCTTTCAGTGTTTTATTTGGTTCTTTTAACTTTTCATAATTTGAGGAATAGATTCCAGACAACATCTGAAACCATTATAAGGAAGGAATTAACTTTATTGCCTCTAAATAACTGCAGTTATACACTTTTGTAAGCAATAAGTTGTTGTGACAAACAAAATTACAAAATGATATTTCCATCTTCCTTCTGTGACATTCATTCAAAGAAGAGAAGGACACTGAAGCAACTTTCTGAATGAAAGGATGTGCCGTTCTTAACCAAAGTACACTCATCTCAATAATCAATATAACTATTTAATTTTTGCTCGCCTTGATTCAGCGGATTATGTAAAACAACCCTTTAGAACATGGGATCCAGCATCCCATTTTGAATCCATTGACAGGATAGTAATGTCTTATTTAATTAATTACAAATTATTTGGTTTCAAAATACCCCAGCAATTTTTTTAAAATTAATTAAGAAATTATCTTACAAATTCCTATTCCTTGTCTCATAAGAAAGACCGCATTTTATAAAATAATAAATGCTAAAGCACAAAGAATATGGGTTACAGTGTGACAGTGTTAATTCAATTAGTAGGTGGTGACTTATAATGAAATAAAGGGTCATTGCTTCTTCTTCTTCTTCTTGTGCCATATCCGTTATCGGACGTTGGCGATCATGTTGGCGATCATGTTTTTATCAGCAGCCGCACGGAAAAGTGCTGCTGAGTTTTGTCCAAACCAGTCCCTTAGATTTTGAAGCCATGATGTTCTTCTTCTGCCTGGACCTCGTTTGCCTTCAATCTTTCCCTGGAGGATTAAATGGAGTATGCCGTATTTTTCTGGGTGTCGCATCACATGTCCGAAATATTCTAACTTTCGTTTTTTAATTGTTTTGATGATTTCCCTTGGCTTTCCCAGGCAGCTTAAAACCTCCTCATTTCTGATCTTGTCCACCCAGCTTATACGTAACAGCCGCCTGTAAATCCACATTTCAAATCATTGCTTAGCAGTAGAAATTATCTTTGCATGCAGAAGAACTATTTCAATCCTGGCATCTCAGTTAAGGATAGGAAACAGGAGATACTGGATCTGGATTGCAGAGATCCAGACAACCACTAGATGGAAGCAAAGAGATACATATGGCTTTCATTGGTGCCATCTAGTGGTTTTCTGGATTTTTCCAGTTCACATATGATGTCTTGTGGAGAGTTCTTATTCGACATCCTAGAACTGGGGTGTCAAACTCGGTGTGTCACATGATGTGTCACGACGTATTGTGACTTTTTTCCTCTTGCCGGAGCTGGGGTGGGCACAGCTTCTGCATGACACATCCAGCCCGTGGGCCGGCAGTCCTACAGCATCATTGAATATTAACCATTGTTGAGATGAATCTAATGGGTCAGTGCTCTGACTAGGTCTCAGGCCATTTTCTGTTTTCTTAATTAGTTAATTGGCTTTTAAAAAGTAATTTCAGGAGAGAAGTCCTTATCTGGAAACCTTTCCTCTTGTGATAACAGTCTGGATTGGTTTGCTTCCTGTTGTTTGCACTTAAACATAAATCCTCCATTGAAGTAAATGGAAAAGCTATTTGTTCAACGCGCAAGTGCAGATGGCCTCATTTTGGTTATTATGCAGTAGCACTGAGGACCAGGGAAGGAGGCATAGACTTTACATCCCTGCCTCACACAATAGGATCCCAATCCAGATTAAGTCCTCATGCTTGCTGTTTTCTTCACTTCATACTAGTGCCAGTGATGGAACATTAGTTATATTGCATCTTCTTTGATCATGGAATGATCAAAAAAATTGAATGAAAATTCTCATTCTTCCGCTCCTCTATTACTACTTGCTTGTCTCCCCCTAAGAAAAGCATCTCCATAGGGCTGGGGATGGCCTTTTTCTGAATAATGTGAAATGGTATTCAGAGGTTTGGTAGGGGAAGAATAGAATTACTGAATCATCCCTATCTAATTTGAGATTACTCCTTCCTATGTCACTCTCAGCCCTCATTATTGATAAGGTCTTCCTGCCCTTCAGAGAGGTACTTTTTTTCAATACAGGAGCCACCAAGAGGAGATGAATGCAGGAAACTTTTCCACTATGGATTTCGTTGGGGTGACTTTTTGCTATAAGGGCTTTGGCATGTTCCATAATGTAGAAGCAACTAGACAGAAGGCCTATCTTCTGGTTCATGCCCCTTCATCTTTCTCAGAGGTGAGACTTTAAGTGGGGCTTCTTTAGATGACCTCACAGGATAGGCTACATCATTTTGATGAAGTAATCCCTGATGTAAGTTGATGCTTTACAAAATAAGGATTTAGAAAACTTTGAATTGGCCCCAGAAGCCTAACTTTGCAGTGAGCACAAGAGAGGCGCTACTCTGATTAAGGTGATTTTCCCTGCTAGGAGTCTGGGCATTGCTTCTTCAACAGTGGTCCTTCCAGTGTGTTTTCAAAGGAAGCCCCACACAATCCAAATGCATGATTGTAATAGTATAAGACACACAACACTGTTACCAGAGCTTAATGATCTGTATAGGGCCATAAGTGGGGCAGCAACTGAACCTGGCGAAAGAATTCTATTTTTTTTTAATTTAGTATTACATTTATAGTATTGCAGAGGTTTGATTAAATCTAGACAATAAATCACTGTCTATGTCTTAAATCAAATGATATTCAACATCCCACATCTTGTGGGCTGTCAGGTACTGTACTACAATATATTTAAACTTTTATGAACGGAGCAAACATAGCGAATACGTTGAGCCCAGCAGAAGTCACCATGCAAGGCTAATATGTGGTATGTATTAGAAATGGTACATTTAAGTCCACAGAGAGAATTTCCCTTAGGAGAAATAATTGGTGTGTAGAACAACTCTCACAATTGTCTCTGTTTTGTCCTAGTTTTGCCTTTGGGGGAAAAATATCTTAAGTGCAATTTCTACAGCAGTATTTGGAACATATTAAATTAATCATTAACGAGTAATGTGTTAAATTATCTATAATAATTTTAAAGAGATCACTATATTTAACACTAAAAAGGGGGCAGACATCCATCTCTGTCTTCCTTTCTTTAAACCTGTTCGTTTTAAAATGTGTTTTATTGGTTTTTACTTTACAAAACCAGAATACATACAAAATGTGTGTGTGTGGCGGCGGGCGGGGGGGGGGTTGTGATGGCTAATGTGAACCAGAGAGGGCAAAATTATAGAAAAAGAAAGAAAAAGAAAGAAAGAAAGAAAGAAAGAAAGAAAGAAAGAAAGAAAGAAAGAAAGAAAGAAAGAAAGAAAGAAAGAAAGAAAGAAAGAAAGATTCAAGTACCAATCAGAGCTTGCCTTCTGAGAGAAGAATGGGAGCTGAATAATCCTTTCTTCTCCCATAGATTTCAGCAATTAAAAGTAACTAAATTTAAAATACCTAAAAAAAGATTTTGAGATATTTCTTGAACTGTAGAAAGTACATTTAACAACTAAAATGATTATGCCTGCATTATACATAATTCTGGATAAGAAATAAGTTGAGAATTGCCACATTAAAAGAGAGAAAGTTATTCCAATGAATCAGCCTCTTATTCACCAATACACGTTTCCACAGATAAGAGAAAAAATGAAGAATAAAAGATTTAAAAAATCAAACTTCAGTGATATGGTAAAATACCAGGAAAAGCAAATCTTATATTTTTATGGGGGAACATCTTTTGCTTTTTCTTATTTTGATAGCAATATGTATTCATGTGGGGAGGCGGGGGGAGGGGGGTGTTACTAAGAAAAAAGCACTCTCACAGTTTTCATGGAAATAGACACAATTCTATTAGTTTGCTAGCATAATGAAATCCAAATGAACAGGAAATATTTTTTTTATCAGTCAAAAATTATTAGGAACCTCTACACGTATTTCATAAATCTTTACTTGGTTTATTGTTGAACTGGTCCAATTTTCTTGAAAGCATTGATGAATCTGAAGGGAATCTCTTGGTTAATCTAGTCTGAACTTTAACCTTATAATCAAGCCTCAGCAAGGAATGTTTGGAAGTGATGACCTCTGTTTTACAAGGTCAAATACTGCCGAAGTCAATAAAGCCTAGGCACAGCGGGGAACGCGCATACTCCAACTGTGACCTAGGAACACAGCACTATGGAAGCTATTAATGTAGATCTCCTGAATGTAACAATCCCAGCCTTGTAATGAGCCAAGCTGGAAAGTTACTGGTCCAAGTGTCTCATCCTATTGGCAATTATGCCTTATGCATTTCTGATTAGCCAAGGTATATTTTTGGGGCAGTCCAATACGGGCGGTTGCCTGCCTTTATTTTGATACTGGAAGCCCTTCAGTCTATTCCTTGCTTGCTCTTGAATTCAACTGTCCCTTCTCCTCCCACTCCTCTGGTTACACTTGAAAGCTGTTCTTTCATAAATTTAGTATTGTAAGCATAGCGATGGAGAATATGCTACTTGGGTCAGTTATTCCATTCAAAGAAATACACAAACAAAAGCTTTTCTGTGTTATATACCCATGAAGAATTATAGATTTCTATACTGGTCCTACTCCTTTTTTAAAAAGGGACTCCTCTTCCCCCCCCCCCATTAATTATTCTAAATTGCCACAGGTCAGGTTGAACCTCCTGACACACCTAATCTGTTCAGCTGGAACTAATAACACTCCCTCCTTTCAGACAGTTCTGGGGGGGGGGGGAAGAGGATGCTTTAGATTTTCTTGTCCAAAGCAAGAATTTAACAAAACCCTGTGGAGAGTTCTAAGAGCATAGTGGCTAATGGATAGGTTAGCAGCCATACCAACTGGCATGAGGGGTAAGTTTGCACAAGACATTTCTTTTTAAAACAGCATACCCACATGCATGAAAAGGAATTTATTTCAGAAAATGAGGAGGGTTCCAAATTCCAAATAAAATAAAGCCACTCTAATGTAGCTAGGTTTCTATTTGTGTAATTACTGAGCTTCAGAGCACTTTGTACAGTACTTTTCTTAGGGATGGTCCGTGAGAGAACAACTTGGCCTCCTGATTAGATGTTACAGAAAAACTCCGAGTGAGGTCAACATCACTTAATTATGGGATTCTGAAGCAAGTGAAAACTCCTTGAAGAAAATCATCTTACATCAGAATATAGGTGTATGTTACACAAAGTACTTAAAATATGAATACTGTAATATTGTGTTATAAACTATACAAACACAATCTAAATTTCTGAGACCTTTCTCTCTATTAAAAGATAAAGAGAGCCCCAAGTCAAGTTTTTGATCATCTCATGGGTTATGTCCATGTGATTTTCTTGACAACAGCATAATTAGATCCGTTCAAGTAATCTCTTCCCTGCATACATGTAATCTGCTTCTAGAAACACAAATGCTGCCTCACTTTGTGTCTGCCTATTGACCATGTATTACGAAATGTATTATGTAATTTATAAAACTTTGGAAGGGTGGACCTGCTCCCACAGAGATCCTTCTTTCAAATAGTACATCATATGCAATGACATCCTGTCCAGTTCTATTCCCATCCTATCTCATCCATCCTACGAGCTGGATTTATGATTTGTGTGAAAGAGAACATTTCTATTTACAAAAAAAGTTTCTCAAACTTCAGAAAACAGAGATTTTGGGGCTGAGGTGGTTCATAAAGTGACAAAGAAGATTGATTGGATACTGACTTGTTTCCAGTATTACATTGCATATTTGCATTGTGTAACCATGGAATTACAACACAAATGTGATCTTGCACATACTGCCATCTGAGAAATAGCAGAAATAAATAGCCATAAAGTATGATAGGGTGGAGTGCACTGTCCGGGAAAACCAAATAGAAAATAGGTTTATATATCAGTTGGAATATAGACAAAAGACCGGTAAGAACAGAGTCATAGAAAATCTCTACAGTTACTTGATGCAGTGAAGATTAATTTGCATCTTTATTGTTTTTCTTAATGCCAACAGAGATTCTTCTTTAAAAAAATCAGTAAAGTAAATGCTTAATGTTTTCAGGCCCTGCAGATCAGCTATGTATGAAATCAACTACAACTAAACTCTGACACCTGCTAAACTGTAGCAAGCAAAAACTAGCTTAGTACTTCCACCGTCTAGGGATCCATATATATATAATTTTTCATATGCATTTAGTACTTCCCCTTCATTCTTTTCTTTTTTTTTTTTTTTGCAGAACACATACAGGACAAGATTAATCACATTATGTTTTCCACAGCTAAATGATACACTGTAATGTTATTGCAGAATATAATCATTGCTTTGTTGCTTATTGAATTATAACCTACCTCAAGGTATCATTATGGTGGGATTGAAGGAAAGACAGGCAGTTTGCCTACTGAATAAAAGTTCTCAAAGCATGTTTAGTGTTAAAAGCCATTCCTGGCCAGGAATCACATGTTGCACTGCAACAGAGCTGTCAGACCTTTTTGATGATATATATATATAAACTGGAGCAGATCGAAATCAGTCATGTGTGTGTGTGTGTGTGTGTGTGTACATATATATATATATATGACTGATTTCGATCTGCTCCAGTTTAAATGAATGCTAAATTGATGAATACAATATATTTTCAGCCCAAATGCACTAAAGTGCATCAAATATATTTTCAAAGTAGCAACAGCAATTTGAAAACAGGAAATTATAAATTGTGAGTATTTTTCTCTTGGTACTTATTACAGGGAGGATGCTTTTCCTCAGTGAGGTGCTCTTCCAATCTGTTTTTGTTGATTGACAAAATCACGTCTTTTCACCCAAAAGTGTAAAAAGCTCTGACTGGCCGTACTGGAGATTAGATAGCTCATATTGATATCAAATTAATGAAGGTAAATCTGCATCAGAAGTGGACTACTGCAGCTCATGCCAACATCAGTGACAGACAGAGTCTCCTACTGCATGTGAGATTAGGATTAGCATTCTAGGATTTAGGAGTACATGACAAACTATCAGATACCCAAAATTGGTTCTTCAACTTTCATCACCATTCACAGGCCAATGGAGCATCAAATTTATTGTTTACTTAAATCCTGCAAAGCAGCATAGGTGGCCAGATAAACATAAAAGAACCCCAGTTCTTCCTAACATTGTTTTGTTGTTTTGAATACTAATTTTTAAATTACTTAGATTTTAATTTACAGAATTAGCATGAGAAAGCAATACATAAAGCAAACCTGTTAGTTGTAAATAGTGGCACTCTTTCTAAAATTTCTTTTTCTGTCTTATTACTCTGTCAAATCAGTATTATTGTACTTTCTACAAACAAGCCATTGGAAAAATTAACTCCATCTATCCTTGAGATGTCAGTTCTATTTCTGACATCTTTTGTTTTTGCTAATCACATATCTCAGTTGCCAAGAAGATGGCAGCTAAGTATGCAGAGAAATGTAGCAATCATGTGGGAAGTTAAGAGATTAGCAAAAGGTTGAAGAAAAAGATGCACAAATGATTTTAGAGATATAATTCCGCAACATGAAACTGAATAGATCTGACAACCAGGAAATAATTAGGTGGCCTAAATCTGAATAAGATTTAAAGTAACCTAATTAGTATAGGGTCACCACCTTTCCTCTCCCTCTTGCAAATTGAAAAAAACATTACAAAAAATATTTAGTTCCTTGAAAATGTGAGACATTTGATGCAATCATATACACTCTTACTTCAAAGGAAGTCCAAATGATTGTACTGGGTTTGAAGTCGTGGTATGGCTCCTATAATGCCCTTGCAGATTCTAATGAAAATCAGGGTGATTTACCACCTTAAGGACAATCACTCTGATGTTCCCCTAGCTGTCTTATTCTTAATGAAGAAATGAGACATCCAACAATCAAAGGGTCAATGCATGCAATGAATCAATGATTGGTTCTTCCCTTTTAGCCTGAAAACACTCTACATATTGTTGTGTATGCAATTTATACCAACTGACCCTTTGGCAATAGGGCAAGATGCCTCCACAGGAAGGAAATATTTTCTACAAAAAAGGAAAAGGAGGGAGGGGAGAAGAAACGGAACATAGAGTTCTCTTTCTAGAAACCAAAGCAGCAATCTGCTGTAAGAATATCATTTTTTTTTCCAGGTTCCTTGCATGAAATCAACGATCAAGTTCATCAATTAATTTTCGCAATAAGCAAGATCTGATCAGGAATTATTATTCAGCATATTATGAAAACATGACACATAAACACACAATCCACGTAATTATATACAAAACTTCTACGGGGGTATGACAATGGCCTTATAATTCAAAGTCCAGTTCAACTAGCCAGTCAATCGCCTCTGGTGTTGCTTCATGCAGAAAGTTTTATAATCAGGAATGCATATGTACGTGGGTGTTGCATCTATTCTGACTACAAGATAGGCTGATTCCCTAAGAAATGGGGAGGGAGCAGTTCTAGAAAGGGAAAGTGAGATAATTAGTGGCAGATATGGAGAGGGCGTCCAGTGTGGGGCATCAGAACCTAATTGTCCCTCCTAAATTGCACTTCTTTATCTGAGGCAACTAGCACTGAATTCAGATCCAGCAGTCAGTCAGGTCCACTTCTGAACATGGAATGATAATGGAAGTAATTCCTCATACCAGGCATTAGATCAATGATTCTTAATCTGGGAGTAATTACCCAAGGGGGCAATTTGGGCATATCTTGGGGATAGTGGAGCAATTTGCAATTGCTTGTTTATGAATTGAAGATCCAATGTGGGACTGCCGCTGCCAAGATACTTGTGTAAAAAAACACAGGTTTGAGGGCTTTGTGTGTGTGTGTGGGGCGGGGGGCGGGAGGTAATGTGATTATTTGTGGGGGAGAGGGAGGTACAGTAGTTGAGCCAAACAGATACTGCCTTAGATAACAAAACCTCTTGGGCCAATTTGAGAGACTCTGGGAAGAAATAACGTAATTCCAAAAAACCCACCTGTAGAAAGCAAAGGGCTTCTTCTAGAGCAGGGATGTCCAACCTTGGCAACTTTAAGACTTGTGGACTTCAACTTCCAGAATTCCCCAGCCAGCCATGCTGGCTGGGGAATTCTGGGAGTTGAAGTCCACAAGTCTTAAAGGCTACAAGCTTTCAAGTTGCCAAAGTTGGACACACCTGCTCTAGAGCGTTATGATTTTTCTGATTCAAACATTGATGAAGTACTATTTGCATGTGAATTAAATGCCACAATATTATCATTTTATTTCTCTGCCCTATACAGTACTTTAAAATCAAACTTCTATTTGCATGTTTGTAAAGAATGTCTCTCTGTTTCCATACAGCAAAGTCATTCGGCTTTTGATCTTATCTTACTCTGATCGCATGATCGCTAGTTTTAAATATCAGTGAAAGGTGAATTATGAAATGGCTGCTGACCTAGTTCCCATGACAGCCTCAAACTTGTTTAATTTTTGATGCAAGACATTTAGCAACATTACACCGGATACACTAATAACCTAACTTGCCACTTACGTACATACTGCTTGCAATTGTTTAACACAATATTTAATTTTAAGAAATTAACTAATTCAAAGAACTACTTATATATCAAAATACATTTTAGATACTACCCATATAGAACTATTAGTTTTGCCATTATCAGCATCGTCATCTTCCTTGGCATTTAACCACTATTTCATTTTTTCATATTCTCTAATTCCACGTTCAAGGTAGCTTCAGAAAAGGGCCAGAAGGATGATAGAGGTGGGAAGGTTACAAACTAAGTTCATGAAGAGAGAGAGATTAAAGGAATTTACACGTTTAGCCTTAAGTAAACTGAAAATGGAGAGGAGGTGATATAATGGCACTTTATAACTATGAAAAGTGTCATAGAGGGTCTTACTTGGTTCAGAAGGCTTGACTTGAAATAATACATTTCAGTTACAGGAGGCAAATTCAAAGTGAATGTTGGAAGAACTTTCTAAGAGTAAAATCTTGATGGTATAGCCCAGAGATAGGCAACCTTGGCTCTTTTATGACTCGTGGACTTCAACTCCCAGAATTCCTGAGTCAGCATGGCTGACTCAGGAATTCTGGGAGTTGAAGTCCACGAGTCATAAAAGAGCCAAGGTTGCCTACCCCTGGATAGCCCATTATCCAGAAAAATAGTGGGCTTTCCTTCTCAGGATGAATTTAAGAAGATATTAGATATCTATGGATCTGGCTGCTTTCATTTGGTTTTCTGGATTCAGAGTGGGATGATGGTTTTCAATACAATGACTCTGTGTGTTGATCCCATAGGTCATCAGATGAAGGATGGGAAGATGTTTACTCATAAGTCTTTTGGATCAGCAAAAGTTTTTCATGTGCATAATGAGCATCAAGATGGACAGGCAGACACTGGCAACTTTATTTGGGCTGAGAACTACATTAGATCATTACACGAAGGGCCAAGAACTGCCTTCCTACAAGGGATGAGCCAGGGCCAAAATTAAAATTTACACTTCAGTGGAAATTAAAATGTACTAAAATGTACTTAACACAGTATTCTCTTTGTGCCCTATTGCAAACTATCATTTGGCAGCAATGTTTGGAATGGCCTTGAGGCTGCACACCCAAAAGTTTTGGAGAACTATGAATGAACCAGGGGATTTTGCTTGGGGCCTAGGACAACTTGCTGTGGACAACTTGCTGTGGACAACCCATCATAGCCAACTCACTGCGGGACAAGAGTTATGCTAATATCAAAGAAATGGTGGAATAGTATCATTAAAGATAGGGTGCAAAAGGAGGGACAAAATGAAATTTCAATGACAAATATTAAAATATTGTTTTAATTATTTTAAACAATTAGATTGAATTGTTGAATTGTCCTGTGGTGAGTCAGCGAGTTGCCCATGACGAGTTGTTCCACAGTGAGTTGGCCATGGCGAGTTAGCCTTGGCGAGTTGTCCCATTCTGTTTTGCTTGGGCATTTCTACTGTACAAGGGAGACTTTGAATACAGCAATTTCATGGTCCTCTCTTTCCATGGTCATATGTATGAGATATGGAAGAACTAAGGCCAAGCTTCAAGTGCAATTATTTCTTATCCAACTAGAATGAATGGAGGGGGAAAAGAATAAGAGAAGAAGGAAATAAGGCTGTAACAGCCAGGAAAAATAAGTTTGCCTAGTCATATTTTTTCTTTACCTATCTGTTTGAATATCCAATCACCCAGGAGTTGCTCATCATTACGAACTATAAGGCCCTCTATATTTACTATTTGTTCAGGAGCATAAAATGTATCTTCCAATTATAAGCATATACAACCTTCCCTTAACAAATGGTCTCATTCTGTATACATAAGCAAGTTTTTAATGGAATTCTATGGCAAATGAAAATTGCTATACAGTTTTTCAAGCCCACTGGCACAGGTCCATTATTAAACTTTTAATAAAATGGTAATCGCTGAGCCATATATTACAACAGAAATTGTTCTGCCTTTGTATTAAACATGGGCCCATGATCCTTTTGCTGTATTAGAAAGCAAACTCTTAAGCAAACATATGTTGGTGCTTATTTCTATATTTAGACAAACATAAATATTTATTACTATTATTACTAAATATTGCTTATTTAAGTAAGAGCCTGCTTGGATGCCTTTACCAGTATGGAATTATAATTAAAGCTCACTTGAATGAATCAGATGTGGAAAGGTTTGACACAATTTTTATACTAATTTACTCAATTTGACTTCCTAAAATCTACATGTTAGCATGTTTTGGTCCTGAAATTCACATTTTTCCAAGATCATTTATATACATTGTAAATAAAACATATATAAAAATAAAAAATATATATACAAGAATGCATGTAACTGACAAAGATGCATACAAAACACAAATTTGGGAAATGCGTATACAAAAATAAATATGATTCTGGTTGACCCCTTCACCTTTAATTTACAAACAGGTATAAAAATGGGACTGCAATAAACATGATTCTGGAAAGGAAAAAATGGAGTAAAACTGACAGATTTTCCTGTCATTTCTATCAGAAGGGAATAGCCGTCTTGTTGGATTAAAGCTTATTACATTGTCGCATAAGGTAGAGCTTTGGATCAACAAAGTTTTGTAGTGTCTGTTTAGTAGACATTCAGAGATCTGAGAAACAGTATGAGCATAACTGAAAAAATACATCTAGAAAGGTTTATGAAACAGCAGATATAGCTAAGCATTTCCAGGGAATGCTGTACACAGGAAAATAATTCCTAATTATCTTTCAAGGGCATTGATACAGTAACAATTAATGTAACATCAACATAGTTGGTGTCCTGGTGTCTAATTTAATGTCAAGTCACATGCCATTAGATAGCTGGGAAATGGATTGGTTACTAGAGAGTCAGATCATTTAAAAATCCATATTATTTTGAAAATATCATTGAAATCCACTTTTCCATGTGTAATAAACTGCTATAGACATTCTGACACTGAAACAGACTCTTCTTCTCTTAAACCAGAGGTCTTCAAGCTTGGCAACTTTAAGACTTGGGGACTTCAACTACCAGAATTCTTTAGCCAAGAGACTCCTGGCTTAAACCAAGCTAAGGGGAGCTGCCCTAAAGTTTGGGTGTGACCTTGCCCAAAGCACCCATCCAAAAATTATTTCCAATCATAGAATTGGTCAGAATGGAAGCACCATTAAAGATGCCTGGCCCAATTTACATTTTACATTTTGAAATACAAGTAGTCCTCAACGTACAACCACAACTGAGCCCAAAATATGTTGATAAGTAAGACATTTGTTAAGTGAATTTGCCCCATTTTATGACTTTTATTGTCACAGTTGTTAAGGGAATCTCTGCAGTAACATGGTTGTTAAGTGAATCTGGCTTCCGCATTGACTTTGCTTGTCAGAAAGTCACAAAAGTTGATCACATGACCCCGGGACACTGCAACGGTCATAAATATGAGTCAATTGACAAGTGTCTGAATTTTTATCACGTGACCAGAATCCTACAATGGGGGGGGATGGGGGATGCTACAATGGTCGTAAGTAAGAAAAACGGTCATAAGTCACTTCTTTTCAGTGCTGTTGTAACTTTGGACGGTCATTAAACGAACTGTTATAAGTCGAGGACTACCTGTACAACCTCTATCAAACCACGCCATAGCCAAGGATGGGCCTCTGGATAGAGGACTGAAGTATACATTGAAATAATAACAACTATAGTAACAAGAACAAGAACAGATATAGGAAAAGAATAAAAATTGTCATGTTACTGTTTTAGAAGCATCCAAGGAAAGTCAGCAATCAAATCCGTACAACTTCAGCATATTTCAGTTAGTGCATCGTTCCTGTAAACCTGTGTGTGTGCGTGCGTGCGTGTGTGTGTCTTTATGTGTGTGTATTTATGTGTGTGTGTAAAACTTGACATATTTTTTATGTTTATCTAAGCCAGGGGTAGGCAACCTTGGCTCTTTTATGACTCGTGGACTTCAACTCCCAGAATTCCTGAGCCAGCATGGCTGGCTCAGGAATTCTGGGAGTTGAAGTCCACGAGTCATAAAAGAGCCAAGGTTGCCTGCCCCTGATCTAAGCCATATGATCTTACAGCTGATCTAGTGTGGCATTGTGGTTGGGTACCAGACTACAATTGAGAAGGCCACACTGAACTATGGAAGTGTATTGGATGAATTTTGTTTTGTCACATGGAGTATTATATAATTCAAGATATATCCTGCCTGGAGTTCTTGGAAGAAAGACAGGATGTAACTTAACAAATAAAATAAAATGAAGGAATTTAAAAATGAATCTAAAAAAGCCATACGAAACGATATATGAAATCAAATACAACTAAATGCAAGCAATGCCGTATTACAGCTTAACGTTACTCAAGCAAAAGTCTGAAATTTGAATGCAGTTCTATTAAAATCAATAGGACTCACAATGAAAAAAAAAAGTCATCTATATGGCCTTGTAACCTATTCCTACAACTCACTTCCCAAAGGGTTTTCTGCATTGTTGTTATGGAGAAAGACACGAACTAGATAAGCACGTAAAACGTATCTAGCAAAATAATCAGCAAAAGTAATTTATTCCTTGTCAGAGATGTAATATGATATGTTATTTAGTTGGGTATCTTTTTTTTTTTGTATTCCTATTGTGGTTCTACTGTTTTCTTTTATGTTTTTTTTACAGAGTGTAAACTGCCACGGGAGATTTGATTTTTGCAGTATTCCAATGAATTAAAATAAAACCAATGCATTAATATCAATGTGTCATCCTAATAGCTTCTATTTTTGTGCACCTGGGTCTTTTATCTTCTCTTGTACCTGGTACCTAGGGCTAGATCTTCCTGCCTGGCTCCCTGAAGGAGTTCCTTGTCACTCAAGAAGACTGATAGCTCATTACTCTTGCTTATCCCAGTGGCAATGATAATTGATAAACAAAGGCAAAGTAGGAAATATTGTCTTCCATCAATCCAGATCTGGATTTGGAGTATCGAAGGCATCCACAGTGCTCAATTCTGTCATACTGAATTCCCAGTAGCCCCTTTCCCGTCCCTTAGCAATGCAAACACAGTAACAACAAAAATAAAACAGTCATTTGCTGCCATTTAATGGCACTCAGAATGTACAGGTAGTCCTCGACTTACAATAGTTTGTTTAGTGACCGTTCAAAGTTACAATGGCACTGAAAAAAGTGACCTATGACTGTTTTTCATAGTTTCGACCTTTGCAGCATCCCCATGGTCATGTGATCAACATTCAGATGCTTGGCAACTGGTTCATATTTATGACCGTTGCTATGTCCCAAGGTCATGTGATCACCTTTTGCGACCTTCTGACAAACAAAGTCAGTGGGGAAGCCAGATTCACTTAACAACCGGGTTGCTAACTAATCAACTGCAGTGATTCACTTAACAACTGTGGATAGAAAGGTCGTCAAATGGGGCAAAACTCACTTAACAAATGTCTCACTTAACAACAGAAATTTGGGGCTCAATTGTGGTCGTAAGTCGAGGACTACCTGTATTTGCAGTTCTGGCTGCACATTTTGTCTAGTGGTCAAGCCAGGCCAGTCCTGCTAATAAAAATGATTCTGGTCTTGGCCCTCTTTCTACTCCTAAGCTATTCTCCTCTAGGTAAGTAAGAAATGAAAGCCTAATGCAAGTAATACCAGATGCATGTCTGTGTGGAATACTCCTTGTGCCTCTTTCCCTTGACAACCACCATATGGATGGGCTTTTCTACTGACATGTGGTCCCAGTGAAAACCAAGTAAGTCGATTTGAAGGCCTCCCATATGATATTTCATTTCTGCTTTGTTCAATCATTATGGTCTACCGACAGCTGTAGGAAAGAAGAAAATTCTAGCTTTGCTGATATCAGTGTCAAATCCTTGCTTATATCAATGAGGCAAGGATTTGGGCATTGTATGTGCAATTATCTGCTTTTCAGGGGACATTCACAGACAGAACTGGCTGGATTTGGTTGAATACCGAAAGCAAGGTAATTCTACCCATAATCCTATTACAGGAAAACAGATTTGCAAATAGCATTCTACCTTAGTGACCAGCAAAAAGAAGAACTTGTAGCCACGTCCAGTCATAAGCACTCCTGTAAATGCATTTAGATGCATTACAAACAACCACCACCTCTTTACTGGCACTCCCATGTTTTTTTTTAAATGTTATTTGAAGTCCTAATGAGCCTGTAGCTGGGGTACATCGGCTTTTGTTTCATTGCTTCTCAAGGAAGGATATATTCTTAGCCTCTCTAGAGAGCTGAGTTGTAAGCGCTGTTAAAAGACATTGCTGAGCAGCGGTTACATCAGGAAAACCAAATAGGATGTGTCTGAAATTGAAGAACACATTTGCCAATTTTGACTTTCCAAAGATTTGCATAAAAATAGCAAGACTGTATATGTCAAAACAAAACAAAACAAAAAACAACATACACGCATATACAAAATAACATTAAAAGTCCTTTGCTGCTACCCAACCTGAGTTGCAGGAAAAGAGGTTTGAGTTTCTTGAAACAGATAAAGCATAAAGCTGAGTAATTAAAAACCTGGCATTATGAGACAGAGCAATTTGTAAATATCTGCAAAATATTTTGTAGATTACTGAAATATTTTTAGAAGCATTTTCCTAACAGAAACAATAATATTCTTTGTAGCATTTAGAAAACATGCACTACCTCTGGGAAGAAAAACCCATACAGAGCACATCTGCTTTCTTGAAACGTAATATTGTTATTGTAAGGTTTTGTATAACTCACTTCCTGTCTTTATACTGACACAACAGGATATTTAAATTACAAGGACAACAGAGGAATGAGACAAAAGATCCATCATACGCTCTTGATAACACATATACAGTGTCTGATTAAACCCTCACTTTTATGAAGAAAGTCACTTTCAGAAATAATTCGTATCACAAGGTCACCACTTAATTAAACCAACCCTTGTGATTAAATTCAGATTTATTGTTTATTAACTGTTTTACTATACTGTTGAGAAAACAAAACTTATAACGTTATAACGACCAGCTATAATGACCATCAGTCATGTCATACAGTTAAGCTATATAGTTTTTTCCATTGTTGACTTAGTCTTTAGTTTAATGTCCTGGCTAGAGAAGTCAAAATCCCACTTTTTCTTATATTACATAGAACCAGATGTGTCAGACAAGGAAAGGAAAGGAAAGGAAAGGAAAGGAAAGGAAAGGAAAGGAAAGGAAAGGAAAGGAAAGGAAAGGAAAGGACGCTATCAATTTCTATAAATGATTTAGATACCAAAATAACATTGGAGATTTTTCCACTTAAAAACAGATATGCTTTTTTACTATTACAAGCTGTAATCTGTTTATTTAGCCTTATGAATACACTTAAGACATTAATGCATAGATTAAGAGACGGGATCCACGAGGATGGGTTGTGATGACGGTCATAAGTCACTTTTTTCAGTGCCATTGTAACTTCGAACAGTCACTAAATGAATTGTTGTAAGTCGAGGAGTATTAGAATATAGATTCTGATTCCTAGATTTGAATATGAAACAGGACTGGAAAAAGAAATAGCTAGTTAGTTTTAAAGATTGCATCAGATAAAGACATTAAAGGGCGTTTCTACTATCTGTTCTTAAATACTAATAATAAGGGTGTGGGAGTAAAATGGAAATAGTCTGAAATTAAGTTAATTTGTAAAGGGTAAATATATTAATTAGTGAGAATTTTGTCTGTTAATCAATTTCTCAGTCGGAGTTGGGTGTGGGTAAATTTCAGAAGGAAACTTGTTTTTTATACGAAGCCTATGTTTGTTATAGCAGGTACCACATAGAAACAGAAAGAAGGAAATGTCTCTTTTAAGATAGTGCTTAGTACAATTGTTAAGATCTATACTGAAAACGTGTATTTTTGTTTGTTTTGGTGTCATGGGGGTGAAATGAAAGATTTGCCAGGACTTCTAGGAAAGAATATGTGACAAAACAACTTCAAGTAAACAGGAGGAACTCCACATTATTGGTATGGATAAAACTGAGTAAGTAATGGGAAAACACTCTGGTTTTTGTGCCAAGCCATGAATCAGGAAGTGGGAAAAAAAACCTGATATGCAGCAGTACAGGCAGTCCATTTCTTTAGTGACCATTTGAAGTTAACAACGGCACTGAAAAAAGTGACTTTTTCACATTTATGACCATTGCAGAATTCCTGTGGTCACAGGCTCAAAATTCAGGTGCTTGGTAACCGGCCTATATTTATGACGATTGCGATGTCCAAGGATCCTGTGATCACTTTTTGCAAACTTCTAACAAGCCAAGTCAATGGGGAAGTCAGATTCATTGACAACCATGTTGCTAACTTAACAACTGCAGCGATTCACTTAACAACTGTGGCAAGAAAGGTTGTAAAATGGGGCAAAACTCACTAAATAGCTTTCTTGCTGAGCAACAGAAATGTTGGGCTCAATTATGGTCATAAGTTGAGGACTACCTGCATATGGAGACAACGTGAGACTTACAGAAACAAAACAGGTCAGTCAGGAATGATGGAACAAAAGGCACAAAATATTTCCCAAACAGTCATTGCCATATATATCAATGTATTATGCATCATTTTAATGTGCAAAAGAAGCAGATCAGTTTTCTCACCTTAACCGCATGCTAGGTCAATTATTTGTAATCAGCCTATGATGAGTACGTATCCAAGTTGGTGTTGTTAATTTTTTAACCAGGGGATGGTAAAAAGAGAAGGCACACAAATACAGGCACGGGGGAAAAAACAAACCCACCCCAATGCCATGCCCAGGGGAAGAATGACATCACACATTATGTAGCTTTGCACCAATGATAGCATCACATTCACACAAGTGGTTACACTGCTCATGCTTCCCATGGTAACAAAAACATTTCACAGATTGATTTCTCATCAGAAAACAAAATAATAGAAGAGTCCACAGGTCTCAGATCACTTATCCATGTCCAGAAAAAGAATCACACAGAAGACAAAGGCCTGGGAATATTTTTTTAATACCATGAGAGAAGCAAAGTTTAGCAGGTTTGAGGGGTTGAAATTTCCAGGAAACAAATGTAAAAAAGAAAATTAATGTAAAAATGGCTACGCTTTGGTTTCAGAAAAGAAATATATTACAGCTGTCTAACTTAACTACTTTTGTGCAGAGCATTGTTATAAGGCATGGGATAGGAAGTTGCAAATTGTGCCTTTCCTGACTTTGCATACACCCACGATCATTTTATTTTTCCTATAACAACCACATGATATGATAAGATTGAGAATGGGTGGATTATACAGTACAAAGGCACTTCTTTTGATATCTTACTTTGGACTGTTTGCAGCAAAACCTAGACAGGAGGATGAAAATGAGACTGTAGTTTACTTAACCTGGATTCCAAGCCACACAATATTTTATGGCAGTTTTATTTGTTGATGACTTGTACCATGCACTAAAATATAAATAGCGAAAGCATTTGCTATCTCCGCTTAAACTTCTTATCTTGCCATCAATATCTCAGTACAATAGTCCATTTTAGTTTAGTCTCCAGAATCACTTTTGTGACTCCTAATATAGCTGTATTACTCATTACACTGTTTTCAGGTTCATTACAAGATAGTGGCTGAGTTTGAATTTCTAGAGAGTTTTGAACTTATGCATAGGATTTTCTCTAAAAAACAACAACAACGTAATAGTCAGCTCACCCACTCACAGTATAATATATCTTTTCTGCACAGATTTTAAAGGCACACTGTGAGGAAAGCAAAGGAGTTTTTTTTTTAAAAGAAAGTTGAAGAACATGTTCTGCTCCTATGTGTATGGCGCATTACTAAAATATCTTCAGATTCTCACCACAAGTTTCTTAAAGTTCTGCAGCTTCTAAGTAAGTCCTTTGTTGATATGAGTACTTCACTTGTTATAGTATGCTGAAAGTTTATTAGTTTTGGAATTTAACAGAGGAAAAAATAGCAAACTGTTCCCAAATTCTGCACTTGATGCAGCCCATAATAGCCCACTTTGGGGTTTTTTTTAAGGCTAAATTAACATTACGATTAAAGGAAAGGGAATGCCATGACTTACATTTACAACAATGGAATATTTTTATCCTAATATTTGCTGGTTTTCTATGCTAATTCATGTTTTGTTCAGGATTCTTTTAGATGGCTTACAGATTCTGAAGCTTTTAAATAAAAGACAGATGATGTCTCCATGTTTTAATGTATTTCAGAAGTTTAGATTTTTTGACATGGAAAAAGTGATCTCAAAAACAGGCAACATATCTGTACCTAAAAAATGGGGGGGGGGAATTGGAATGATTTTAAAAGACTTTCTGCTACTGATATACTATTTGACTACATATCAATGGGCTGAGATTCCTGGAGATTTATAATGGAAATGAATTCAACATACTTTAAATTTAATCCAAGTAATTTCAGATCAATAAATAACACATGCCATGGAAAATATTGCTCATGTACTCTATTTTGCTCAACAGTGACACTGCATGCTGATACATGTGCTTATCCAAAGAGACACGGGATCAGCATAAATGGCCAGGAATGACTATAATACAGAGCTATGATGACTCCTCTTTGTGGTAGATGGATGGTTTAGAGACATGAAAAACAAACAAACAAACAAACAAACAAACAAGCAAGCAAATAAATCAACCAGCCAACCAACCTCTGGCCATCTTTGGAATACTGATCGTGATCATGCTGATAACAATGAAACACATTAGGCAACATTACATTGATCTAATAACAGCGTTATTTTTGTTAGAACTTTGGAAGTATTTTTGTTAGTTATGATGCTCCCAGAAACACATCTTCAGATTATTCTGCAGCGCATAGCATTTGAATAAGATGATGCACCATACTGAAGAGTCAGGCTGAAGGTAATTTCTTTCCCATCCCATATCAGAAAGCAGCTGGTGGAAGATTGGGTAATATGAGAAACGGGGCCTTTCTATTGAAGTTTAGTTCGAAAGCTTCACGAGAAAACAATTTTACATCAGAGGATGTGAATATTTCTGTTTCCTCAGAATCCGCCAGATTTATCCATATATTCTCACGGCAAATGGTAGAGCAAATGCTCCTTGATCAGAAGAAATGGATCTGTAATAAATGGCTAACAGACATTTCAGAGTAAGATCGTAACCAGAATCCTGGAGATCTCTTGTCATTTGAGGAAGAGAAAGAAAGGAACCATAAATGATTCTAAGCCACAAACATAAATCAAAACCTGGATGTATCCCCCAGACCCTAATTTGTCAACCCCAGAGCACCCTGAGATCATGCTGCCGTGTTCAACGCTGCAATTTTTCATGCAATTTGCTAAATGAAGGTAGATACAAGAGCATTAAACTCTCCTGAGGCCAAAGACATCTTATTTCTCCTTTAAAATCAACCAGTCCCCACAAAAAAAGACTCTCAAATGCAATATCCATTTGTCCTTGATATGCTCTGCAATTTTCTGAGACCACAATATTAAAAAAAATAAAAAAATTGGGGTCCTGTACAGAAAAACATTGCATGTTCACTATAAATGGTAGCTTACATACAACAGACTAAACTAAACTCAAACATTACTTTATGGCTCTGAATACTGTTCAAACCCATGCTGTTTAGATGTAGAGTGAATTCACACATCTCACTTAGGTTTAGGATGATCTGTACAACAAGTCCAATTTGGATATTGGCCCTGCCTACCAGTAAATAATCCATGGTTCATTTAGCTTAGCATGACTTAGCATCACCATGTTGGATGGTAATTTTGTCTGCTGTGAAGTTTTCTCTCCACCCTCCCTCCCCCAGTGTGCTTAAGGTTTTTTTTTCTCTCAAGCTTTTTAAAAAGGGGGTGTAAAGTTAAAATGCAGCTCACTTCAAGCTAGGCTCAATGAAGCAAAATTAATGAGATAACAGGCAAATTTGCCATTTAACACAAAACTGAGTGACCTTGATGTACACACTCTATCAGCCTCCCCCCTCCCAATTTGTTCAAAATAAGACAACAGTGTATGTCCATATTGCAGTGGTGCAAACTTGCTGTGAAAATGCACAGTGTGCAATTTGGCACGTTAAGGCCAATATTTCGCAGTTAATTGAAGACACTGCAAAGGCACCGCTATATTACTTTGACTTGTCATTTTTGGCGGGATGAACTTAGCAAGTGGTGCATTTCTAAACCAACTGCAGACTGCCAAGCAGAGAGCATATTCGAGTTCAATAGTTAGCAGTCAGCAGGAAAAGAAAACAAGCAGAGCGCCTTAATGGGCTGTGAGCAAGATAATGTTTCAATATCCTTACTAAATTTGTGTTACAAAGGAAAGGGAAAAGAAGCATTTCTTTGAGGCTTCCACCTTTCTCAGCCCTAAAATCATGATGGAACCCATGTGAAATTCTGTCTGAATGGTTTGGATTGACGGGTCTTTGATGGTAAGTAAAAGAAACTGAATTATTTGGAAACCAGCTCCATTTGAAATCCTCTCAGTTTAGGCTAAATTCAAGCAATATTTGTGACTTGCTATAAATTCCTGATATGGAGAAGAGTACTACACAGGTAGTCCTCGCCTTATGACCACGATGGAGCCCAGAATTTTTGTTACTAGGCAATACTGTTATTATGTGAGTTGTGCCCCATTTTATGACCTTTCTTGGCACACTTGTTATCACTGCAGTTGTTAAGTTAGGAACACGATTGTTAAGTGAATCTGGCTTCCCCATTGACTTTGCTTGTCAGAAGGTCACAAAAGGTGATCATAGGATCCTGGGACATTGCAACTGTCATAAATATGAGTCAGTTGCCAAGTGTCTGAATTTTGATCACATGACCACGGGGATGGGCAATGGTTGTGTGAAAAATTATCATAAGTCACTTTTTTTCAGTGCTGTTGTAACCTTAAATGGTCACTAAACAAAAAGCTGTAAGTCGAGGACTACTTGTATGTGATTTCTAGGGAATATTATTAAATTGTATTTATTCTAATGCATTAAACTTTACTAATATTTGACTGTAATAAATTGGCTAAACAAATGTTAAAAATGGAATATTCCTAAATATTTTTTACTTATGCTGATATGCCTATTTTCCACAGTTAATAAATGAAGAAGGAAAAAGATGAGTATTATATAAGGACTAGATTAGAACATTAGATTGCAAGACAGAAAAATGAATTCTGGTTTATGCTTGCCTGGGTAGCTTAGGGCAAATCACTAAATTCAGATTAAGGTGAGTGTAAGGTTAACAGAATTTCTGAGCCTTTGGAAAGCATCGTGTAACATGAACAACATTGCAATTAAAATTAAGAGACATATGCGTTTAACTTGCCCAATATTATAGAATTATAATAAGCTGCATAATATTATAGAAAATGTTGAAGGAAGTTGATAGTTTAGTAAAAATATTAACATATTTCAAAATAATCAATGTAGTAAACAGTTAAAAGATAGAGTTACTAGAAAGGCAAAAAAAACCCTTTCTTTTCTTTTTATTAATGTATACGTTGCAGTCTGTTCATAACAATCATCAGTTTGGTAGTCCAAATACCTTTTTAAAAAAAGGTTTCATGATGTAATTTGAGTTCATAGTTCTTCAGTAATTTTTCACCAAACTTTACACTCTTGCTAATCTGCAAAACTTAGAAACAGAAACCACCACCACAACAATGATATCTGTTGTTTATTCTTGATCATTTCTGTTTCCAGGAGAAAAATACCACTTCAGATGATAATTCCAGGACCAAATTGTTCTGTCCTTTCTCAAGTGACTAGTATATTTTAAGATCATCAGACAATTAATATGTAAATGCGACAGCTCACATGTATAAAGGAACCACAAGGTACCTTAGAACAAATCAGTATATTTTCATTCAGAAGTATGTCCTACTGATTTCAGTGAGCCCTACTTTCAGGTAAGTAAATATCAAATTGTAGCTGATTTTCTTCTGAACTCCTAAAATCTATTGTGCAGCCATGAACAACAACTGCATAAAAAGTCTGGAAACAAGGCTGAAAACTTACTTTATATTTGCACACTGGGAAGAAAAGGCATTCTTTTCCATTTGCTGAATTTATGCGTGACAAACTTGACCCAAAGCTGGTAACTGCAAAGAGCATCAGTATATAAAATTACGCAGGAAATGAAGGAATTGCTCTTATTCTTGCTGTAAGTAGCTGTGGCATCTCATGATTACAAAGAAATGTTCGATTTTTTTTTGGTGTGGTATAGACCATTCTGCCAGAGATTTCTTTGTAACTGAATAAAATGCATCACGTTGACAGCAAATGAACCATATTTGCTTAAAGATAATTCAGCCATGTTTATCTTCCAACTAAGTAGGATTTTTTTTTCTCAAAAGAAGGGGTGAATGAACCTCCAGTAGGATCATAATGGTAGTAATATTTTCTATCTGTAAATTGCAGATGTTAGCAAGAAACCCGTGAAGCTTGCTTTTATAATATATAGTTTCAGCCAAGAATTAGACCAGCATGTATTAAATGTCTGCCATTTGTTCTGCACCTTGCACAAAATTGAAAGAGAGGAAAATGAAACTATTGCAATGGTTTGTTCTTAAAAGATGTTTTGAATCATCTTCATAGGAGATTTTGCAAGAATTGCCACTTGGAAAAATTCAGGAGTACATGAACAGGCTTGCTCTAAAAGTAATACTGCAGCTCTAGATAGTAAATTCAATAAATTGAGTTGGACATAGTTTGAAATAAATATGTGGGTAATACAATTTCATAGCATTTAAATCTAAATTATAATTCTTAGTAATTTTTAAATCAGAGTTGACAGCAACAAACAAAGGCAGTTCCTGTACAGAAAAAGTAAAACAAAAACATGCTCTTTATATGTTTTGTGGAATTAATATGAAGCCACTTTTGTAATGTCAAATTACTTTCCTCCCTCTGAATTTGTTGTATATTGTTTTTCATGCTTGCCCACAATGTGTATCTTAACTTTCACCAATAATTCCTAAGGATAAGTTATGCATGTCAGTTACTACCCTGATTTTAATCAAAATACCACTTTTATGTTTAAAAAAAATAATCAAAATATTGAACAAATAATTTATTCCACTTAAGGCACAGTAAATATTTTAGATCTTGGATTAAGCTGAAATACAGGATATAAGTAGTAAAATGGATTTTGAGATATTAATATAACAGACATTTCCATACCTAGTATTAAAATTAAACAAAATAATTTCAAATTAGAGTTTTGAAATATGATCTGGGACATATAGCATTTTCAGAAAGGATTGATTAAAAGAGATGCTAATATGATTTCCTTTTTGAATTAACTTTTTGATTGATGTTATAATTTCATTTTTTTGAAGCAAGAAAAAGGACAATTCACCAGAATTAAAACAAAAGCTGAAAGTTTATAAAATTATCATTATGCCATTTTGCTTAATAGAATGAGATTTGATCTTTGTGCAGAGATAGGAAGATGTCAGTGGAGTTATTCTCAATAATGTCCTTCTAAGGTTGCCTTTCCTTTGTGAAGAAAAATAAAAAGATTAATATTCCAGCATTATGCTGCAGTCTTTTATATGTTTACCTACAAGTAAGCTGCAGTTTGTTCACTAGATAATATTACCATTTATATGTGCAACATTTCAGCTTGCGAAGACCATACAATGAATTGACATGTATTCTTTTCTAATGAATGTGCCTGATGTTCCCCTGACTTTTGCACTGTGGCAGACAGATTGTCCACCCACATGGGAGTATGAGTGTACTTTAGTGATACACTATCAAAAATATTTTTTTCTTCTGCCAATACAATTAAAGCGAACCTTTGAATGAAAGTTAGTCATGATAGTCACACAGGGTGGAGAAGCTTGAATATCCCACATGCTTTTGATTCAACTTGTCAATTTTCCCCATATGGAACTTATTAACCTCCTATCACAGTGTTAAATCCTATGCAGAAAAGCTGGAGCACAAAAGATGCTTTGGAACCCCAAGCAAAGAAATGCCATGTTGTTGAGCATGCCACAATGGCTCAAACATCTGGGGAAGGGACAATTCAGTATGTGGCAATGTATATTTAATCTTGATTTTTTTTAATGCAAAAGTTTTGTTTCTTCATGTCAGAAGCATCACAATTAAAATAAAGCATGCTATACAGCATAACATTTAAAATATAAAATACTAGATTAAAATATGTACAAGTTAAACAGATCTTGACCAGAAACTAGCAACATTAATTGCATTCTGTCGCACTGCCATGAGGTCCTCAAGGGTGCACTGACCAGGACACAAAGGACAGGTACACATACGTGTTGTTGTCTGCATATCACCACAATCGCAAAATTTCAATCCAGAAGCATCTGAAGCATAGTGAGGTGCTCATTCCCACCTGTGGCAATGCAAAAGTGAAAATGAAATATGAAACCTTTGAGGGATAGTGTGTGTGTCTGGGGGGGAGGGGATTGTGTGTGTGTGTGCCTTTGAGTCAGTTAGCCATTGCTTTCTTCAAGTGAGAGTCACTAGCGGAAGGTCACCCAGTTGGATTTGTGCCTAAGGCGGGATTAGAACTCACACTCTTGCCATTTCTAACAAGCTGCCTCTAATCACCACACCAAAATGGTTCTTGGGATATAAATGAAGTATCTTTTGAAAAGTGTGATACAAGATCCTGCCCAAAATTAGTCCTCCTCCCTGTATATAGAATATGTAGAAATGACATTATAAGGTCCATACTGATTTGGAGTGCATAGCTACAAAGGTTCCCACTCAGGCATTTGTGTTGAATGCAACAATTGACAATGATCTTTATTTAACATGCTTGTTATTCAAATTATTAGAGCACATGATGTATCCCACACAGCATCTCTCTCTCTCCCTCCCTCTCTCCCTCTCTCTGTGTATGTGTGTGTGTGTATGCCATGTGTGTATTCTCAAATGCAAACTTTCCCTATTTGCTCTTCTCTCCTTTCATATCCCCAAATGCTGCTAAATATTTATTTGTACATTTCAGTTGTTACAGACCAGTTGTTTGCAACACAGCCTGTTGCAAAATGGAGGAATATTTGGAAAATGGTCTCAGCATTATCATCTTAGAAGCACTATTGAACTTCTCATACATACAAAATACCACAATGCTAGGTAAGCATTTAAACTGCAACAGAGCTGTCCTTGAATTAATTGGCCAGCAAAAAAGTACAGTGGAGAAATGTGGACAGTGTGTTCCTTTTAACTGCTTAGTAATAGTAAACATGGTTGGATAAGGAGGCTGGAAAGATCTTTGGAAGGAAGATAGTGTCAGCCTTCGTTCAAAGTTCTGTGCTGCCAGTTACGCCATCAGTGAACTTACTGGATGAAGACAAAAAGGAATAGCATTTTTTTAGAAGCCCATAAGTGAGTAATACTTAATGCTCATTAAATGAGATGGCAGAAAAAGCAGGGTATGCATTTTTAGGTTCATTTAAGGTTTATATTAAAGTCAATTGGAGTGTTTATTTGAAAAGTATGTACAGGTAGTCCTTGACTTAACGATCACAATTGAGCCCAGAATTTATGTTGCTAAGTGAGAAATTTGTTAAGTGAGTTTTTTTCCCATTTTACGATTTTTCTTGCCACATTTGTTAAATGAATCACTGCAGTTGTTAAATTAGTAACACGGTTGTTAAGTGAATCTGGCTTCCCCATTGACTTTGCTTGTCAGAAGGTTGCAAAAAGTGATCACATGGCTCCGGGACAGTGCAACCGTCATAAATATGAGTCAGTTGGCAAGCGTCTGAATATAAATCATATGACTATGGGGATGCTGCAGCGGTCATAAATGTGAAAAATGGTCATGGGCCACTTTTTTCAGTGCTGTTCTAACTTCGGTCACTAAACGAATTGTAAGAACTATATGTGTGTGTGTGTGTGTTCTGTTCAGAGAAGTGCCACCTTTTTGTCTTATTTGGTGTTGTTTTGTTTTCTTCCAAAGAAAAATGGTATATACCTCTAGGAGGCCCTTGGAATATTGCACATTCTCTACACAAGTAACACTTTACTTGAAGAACTTCAAACCACCACAGAAAACTGTCATATGATACAACTGTTTACATATAAACATACTTCAGACAACACCAAATTATAAAATCACACTGGTTATTTAAATCTGGAATATGAATAGAAAGACTGTATAATAATATATATTTTAGTATGTGTGCCCATATATGTGAATACATTTATATCTATAATTGTACATACACATGCATATATACATATGGATATTGCCACTGAAAATAATTTATTATTTTCTATATGTGTACAAACATGCTGAAAATCTAATTCATATGTAATGAAATAAAGACAATGGTTACACAATTATGGCTATCTTCATTTTTCTGCATTACTTTCCCTTCATAGAACTTAATAAATCAAGTGGCCTTTAATATAAACATGTTCAAATACTGTGGAATAAATAACAAGCATCATTTAATAAAATGGGATTGAAACAATCACACCTTATGCAATCACATTTTTGTTTAAAAGTTGAAATATGGGAGTAACTATATAGATGATATATATATATATATATATATACACACAAGATAATTATATATTTATCATCTATATAGTTAAATATATAATTATCTCTTATATATATATATATATATACTGCTCTGTGTGTGTGTGTGTGTGTTTGTAAGAGACTGAGAGTTTGTGTACATTGGGAATATATGTAATAGCGCTTGATAAAAGCTACTATTTAGTTGTTTGGTAGAAGCTGAAATGAATAACAGACCTGTTAATGAATCAGTCCTATTAGTGGAATAATTTTTTTTATGTGACTCATTTTTGGCCATTTAGTCTGTCCCTGCATTACACAAGAACTTTGTGCTGATGAGACAATAGTAGACAGTGTGTGCATTTAATATAGAACAGACCATTCTACCGGCTGGGGGAAGTCATGCACCTATACATTGAGCAGGGAGGGGGATAAGAAAAAGACGGCTATTTCTCCGGCCTCGCTGCAGTCCAGGTCCGCAAAACGGTCCCCACATGGGCCGAAGTCCGATTGAAAGTTTGAGGCCGGCGGACCCCTTCTTCGGGGCTCGGCAGCCGGGGGTGTAGAGACGCCCCCTCCTTGCTCGCCCGAGTGGAGCTGGCGCAGTGAATCATGTGCAGTTCTTTCCTTATTGCATTCAGCGCGTGGTTTCACCTTCAGGTTGTTGTTTGTCTGTCCTTCTCCAAATCACATCACCTTAACTGAGATAAGGTAGGGGCGTTTGGAAGACATTTCCGAAGACCTGCTTTACGGGATACCTTCTCAGAGGCGTTACTGCAAGAGATCAAAGAGATCTGGGAACGCGGCGGGGGGGGGGAACGAGAGAGAGAGAGAATATGTGTGTGTGTGTGTGTGAGAGAGAGAGAGAAATTAGAATCCTCTTAATAACCCCCGTGGGAAAAACTTCGCGGTTCCAATTAATAGTTAATCTCAATCAGGAACCGGGGAGACTTTTTCAGAAACGACGGCCGGGTGTTATTCGGAATGAAAGCTTGCGATAAAAAAAAAAAGGGTGAATTTGGCTTGGGGGGGGGCGGCGGCGCGCGGCGGCCAGGGCTCGGTCTTGTCCCGATCTCTGAACGATGGAAAGCTTTCAGCTTTGTACACTTTGTGAAAGGCGAGGGCGGGTTGGGGGGGGGGGGGAGAGGAGGTGTCATCAGTCAACGCTCTCCACGAGAAGGGCCGGGGAAGCAAGCTCCCGGCTCGTCCTTTTAACATTAAACCGCCGTCTAAGGTAGGTACTACTTTTGCAAGCCCTTCGAGGCTGGGAAGAAGCGGCCGCTCGCATTCTGAAGGGGCTGGATTGCATACCGAGAGCGGGCGGGCGTCCTCCTCCTCCTCGACACTTTTTTTGTTTGTTGGTTTTGTTTTGTTTATCGAACCGTCAGCTGGAGTGAAGGGCATAGTTTGCCTTGGAAAGTTGATGTGTATAATCTATATATATATACATATACATATACACACACACATATATACACACACACACATATACATACATATACACATATATATACATACACACACACACACATATATATACATATATATACATATACATATATATAATTCCTCTTCTGGAGATTAAAAAAAAACAAAACAACCTTGAAGGGCGAGATCCACGGATGAGTCCTACCGCTCGCAGGGGTGTTGAAAGTATACATATGAGAGAGAGGGAGAGGGATGGAGGGAGGGTTGCTTAGTGGGGAAAAAAGAGAGAGAGAAAAATAATGCAGACATGTTGTCCCTCCTTTTCCTCCGCCCCCTCCCATCTCCACCCATAATTAGCATAAAAGTTGCAACCGTCATTTGAATTAAAACTGTTTCGAGAAAGTTGCGGAAACTTTGCCGGGGTCGGGTCGAGTTAGTCATAAGAACTCGGGGTGAGGGGGAGTTGGGGTTTGCAAAGGGCCTGGGTGTAGAAGGTGACAGCAGGATGTCCCGTCTCTAGTAGTTGGGTGAATCCCCGGCGCAGGAGGATCTGCCCTCCTCTCGCCCGTCCCTCGTCCTCTCCCTCCTTCTCTCTCCCCGCCGCCCCGCTTTCGCGCGGCGAGCATTGGGGTCTAGAAACGTTGTGATCCTCGCAGCAGCGGCCAGGGAGAGTGCTGCGTGAGAGTCCGTATCACATCCTATTTCGTTGGGCAGATCGATGGTTTCCAAAGCCTTCTGGACCGGAGAGGTAGCTACCGACGTTTTGTTGTCGCCTCTGGGAGATTTAACCTAGATGCACTCGCTGCTCCCTACCTCTCTCGATTCACATTGGCGATCTTATGCTGGGTTATATTTGTGTGTGTGTTGTCTCAGAGAAAAGGAAAGGGGGGGGGCTAACCTGTGGAATTTGAAATGCAAATCACTGCCTGTGGGAGTTGAGGCAGAACAAATCAGCATTTATAAAGTAGGAAAAGATTTAATGTCTTAGAAGGCGTTGGGCGAATTCTCTCCCCTATTTGGGGAAAAAGAAGTAGTGAATCCTGACGTCAATTTCCCCTGTGTTGTGTGTGATATTGTTGTTAATGTCTGAAATGCGGGTATATGAAGTGCTTACAGGAAAACAGATTACAAGATTAACATCTGTTAACATGATCGTTTATCTCCTGCCAAAAATAGGTCAGTCCACTCCTTTCTTAAGGAAGTACAATGACTAGCACATGATTAAATAATGAAATTAGACTAATGAGTCCATAAATTAAATGGAGGTGAAGGTAGGGGCTTTATAATCCAACTGGGTTCCTGTTAAAAAAATACTGAATTTTAAGAGAGCAATATAAGGTTAAAGCTTTCAACAACAGAGCAGCACAGTCTCATCTCTCAAAGCCACCAGCCTTTCCTCCCCCCCCCCTACTGAAACAGTGTATGAATATTTTCCATCTCTGGTGCTATTGGTTAAGGCAATCAACTCCTACCATGAACATGGATGTTTCTTTCCTAAACTTTTTTTTAAGTGAGGGGAAGGAGAAGAAGGAGATAATTAAGTGGCAAAGAAAAACGAGAAAAGATGCAGTGCCCATGTTTAGCTTAGTCCTGCCCTCTAGGAAAGACTGGCAGCCTCATCCTCCAATCATCAGCTCTTACCTCTTACTGTGTTTGCATTGCAACTCCAACATTTCAGCCTGGAAGAGCTCTTCCCTTGTATTTTCTACATGTTTCTGCCTTTGTTGGGCTCGGTGCCAGAATCTAGATAGGTAAACGATACCTTCGCCCACCCGCACCACCCATCTGCTGTCAACCAAAATTCAGTCCTGAAACCAGAACTCCTAATAGTGAATAGAATTGTCATAAGGTGGTGGTTTCAAGTATCAAGCTGAGATCTGTGGAAGGCGAGGAAGTATAGAATGATCTATTGGTGTGTTTGAACAATGTGGCAGACTTGCTTATCTGGGGGGGGGGGGCAGAAGTGGAGAGTGTCCAAAAAATACACCCATTGTGACTTCAAGAATGTGATTATTTATATCCATTTAAGAGTCATTGCTATAAAAGGACTTTTTAATGTGTTGCAGGATCACACTGAATTTATAACACAATAGGGGGTTGAGTTCTTCATGGTTTTCAAAGGAAACTACTGTGTAACAATCCCCCCCTCCCTCTATAGCCCACTGGATAATGCAGCATCCTGTTGATTCTTTTTTGCACTGATTAGATTTTTAAATTATCACAAACTTTAGACAGAAAAAAATACTTAAAAGTTCATTTCAGAAAATGTCAGACTTAACTGTCCTGGCACAAAAGAACGACTAGTGGCCAACATATTCCATGAATGCTATGAATAATGATCATTTCTTTACCACACAATAAGCACATTCAGTAACTGAAGAGCTGGAAAGCTCTCTGCCTGTCATGGATCTGGCCCTGTTCTTTTACTTAAGAAATTCTTCCTTTTGTCATTCCATCCCTTTTCCCCAATATCAATATTATAACAAGTTTCTGGCTTTAGATCATGAACATATTGTCTGATACTATGTACTGTAGTATAGAGGGTTTGGGGGAAAAGAGATTGCAGTGTTTTTAAGGTGAAATGCTTGATTTCTTGCTAGCTTTTATCTTCTATGTTGGAATAAAGGGGTGGGATGGACAATTCAAGAACTAAATGCAACCTTTTGTGTTGAAGCCAACTGCCCACTTCACTCTGGAGATGATCAGAACTATTTCTTGTTAGAGAGAAATCTGAGCATGTTCAAAGAGAGTCCTTTATGCTCTGGCCATGTGCCACATACTTTAATTCATAGCTGATGCACTAAATGAGTTAACTAGCAAAGAGTTTTTCATTAACTCACTTGGCAGCCATATATTTAACTTTTAACAGGACAGAATACCTCAGTAGGAACATTTAGCTATTCAGTTACATAGTTTTAGAATTAGATTTGTTTTTAAGCTATTTCCTCATACGCCTTTTCTTTAATTTCAGGCAAATGTGCAATGGGTGAGGCAGTGTACCAGTATTATTGTTCAGCAGCTTTTTATATATGCAACAATAATTTAATATAAGACTTGTTCCTTGAACTTCTGGGTTGCTAGTCCCCTTTGTTTACTAGCACTGGATTACATTTACGATTACATATTATGGAATTAGTAAAAGTATTTTAGAAAAAGTAATGTCAACCTTAGGGTAAAGCCTTCATATTTGGTTGCCTTCATATTTGACAGCATAGCTAGCTTTGTATGTTTATTTGTAAATCAGTTGTGGTTGTGCTCTTGAAAGGAAATCTGCTGAAATTGGTGGTACAGACTTCTGAGTATATATTGAGTCAGCTTGCATAAATTGATTCCTTTTGTGATGCAAAAGGAAACTTGTCTTGACTGTCCATGCATCTGAAAAATCTCTCTTTTGTTTTTGCTCAAAAGTGAGCAAAAGAGTTAAGATGGGTTCAAAGGTCTATTCACAGCATGTTTAACTTGAAATAATTCCCTCTTGCCTTCTTTTCAAAGTTATATGTATAGAATTGGCAGCTGAAAGTATAGTCAATTCTCTTGACTACTCAGATAGAATAGAATAGAATACAATTCTTTATTGGTCAAGTGTGATTGGACACAAGGAATTTGTCTCCTGTGCATAAGCTCATAGTGTACATATAAACAGCAAGTGATAGGTAATAATAAAGTAATAGATATAAGCTCTATTGAGTTGGAGGGATCTTACTCCCAGGTAACTGCATTTATTCTCAAATACATTGGATGAAAGACCTAAATATCAGTCCTCTATATCCTTACCTGGGAGTAATTCTTCTTTAAGCACAACAGGTCTTATTCAGGACAGATAATTGTATGAAATTGCATTGTCCCTTATTATTTCAGACAATTACAAGGTGGTCAAAGTCAAAATGCTCTTTTGGGTGAGTGGTGGCAAACAACCTTTTGCCTTTTGCTTTACTAGTATTGCAACTGGAAAACCGAAGCATGTCTGGAGTGATACTCTGGGGGGGGGGTATCGGTTGCAGTATTGTGTTTATGTCAGTTTTTATTTTATGTCAAGAAGACCATGAGTACATTCTGGAAAAAGCCCAAAGAAATCAGGCTAATCAGGCAGAAGATGGTTACGGAAGAGCTATTTTGAGCTGGGCTTATAGCTGTAAGGGCCACCCGTACCTGTGAAGGAAGAAAGGCCACCCCCTGTTTTTGTCTCTTCCCCCCCACAACCTTTCCAACCGCTTGTTGCTGTATGTGTTAGTCGACAAAAGGGAGGAGGCAGCAGTGAGGCAAAGAGAGGAGGAGTCTCCCTGGCCAGGCGTCCCTTCTACTCAGTTGTTTTCTTCCCTTTTTCATCTCACCAGACGTCACACAGCCGTGTAACTGTAATACAAGAAGTGAAAGAGGCTGAGAGAACAGGCTCAACTTCTAACCCTGAACAAAGGCAAAAAGGATTTGTCAAGGCGCTACCTCTCTCCCTCTTTCCCCCGCCCCCCCAAAAAGAAGTGGAGGTGGAGAAAAGCTACCGCCTGGGATAATCAGACCAGGCTCACTTTCTGTGGGAGGAGAAGCAGCTCTCGAGGTTACAGGGCTGTCCTGTTGGATTATGTGGGGCTCTGCCTGGAGAAGTACTGACTCCGAAGGTAATTGCTTTTCTGTGTTCAACTTTGGTTCGTTATTGTTGAAGGCAAGGCAGAGAGGGAGCGTGGTAAGGGGTGGTGGCATTCCAGGATCTAGGGGAAGGAGAAATATGTGTCATATGTTTGTGTGTATGTGTATCTGTAAATCTCCATGCGAATTATGGGATTGTCTCATCACTCCAGTGCAACTGGAAGGCTTTCCTTCTGTTGTGGGAAAGGGTTTTTAAAAAAGAAGACCATCTCACATCTTCAAGAAATATAACTTTAGCAAAAATCCAGATGTGTTTCTTGGGTATGAGATTCAGGCAGCCCAGTCCTAGCTTAACAAAAGAGGCAGGGATGCAACCTGAATTCCAGTTCTCATTTAATTTCTTGTTTTTAGTTAAGGCAGGCGGGAGCAGTTCTGCATTTCAACACCCCTTTGAATTGGAGAAAAATCACTAATGACCTGCTGTCCCTTAGAAATTTTGATGGAATTGGGGGTTTTGCCCGCTATTTGTCAGGATTTTATGGCCTTTAAGAGTTTAAAAGTTGAAATCTGGCTTTAACATTCAATATTCAAGCAGAGTAAACAAGAACTCCACTGAAAGCTACAATAGATAAAGCAAAATAAAGGTAATATAAATCAGGCTAAATACCATTCTGAAATATAAGCTTTTTGTTATATATGCAGGCATTATTTTTTTCATTGTGTGTGCATTTATGGGAGGAGGGGAAAAAGCCTGTTTAGCAAGGTTTACTTCCTTTTCTGTCAATAGGACATTTAATTGAATTATATCAAAATCAGAAAGGTGTCCTGTTGAAACTTGTATTTATGTAATTGAATTCTTTTCATCAGATTGCTGAGACAGGAGAGAAATGATATTTATGTTTGGCTTTTCTAATAAATTAGAAAACAGGGCTGCATAGGAACACTTGTTGTATAATTAGAATTACAGCCCAGTTACTCAAGAAGACATCTTTAGTTTTAAAAGAATAACTGCCATAGTCATCTTGAGTAAGCTGTGAGTAATAAAGTATTCTTTGGTTTTGTTTGTTTTACTTTGAGTCATTAGATTGGGCATAACTTTATTTAGGCATAGGCAACATGAAAGCTCCACCTAGTAAATCTGCTTATTCATTTGCAGAATTTTAATTGTTGAATTTGTTAGCTCAGTTTTCTCCTAACTGGCACCTCCACATATGTTGGATTTTGGCTAGGAATGCTTGGAAATGAAGTCCAACTCATCTGGATGGAGAATGGCTTGACTATTCTGCATCGAAAGTTTTTTTTTTTAAATCAGAATCTGAATATTTTGTCTGAGTATATTTAAAATATAACTTCACAAGTTTAAATAAATCTTAAATGCAAATTGACAATAGAAGATCAAGGATATTTAGAATCATCTTGGGGATGCCTATGCCCATACACATGTATAAGAAGTCTTCTTGATCAAATCAAATCAAAAGTCTAGTCTAGCATCTAGTCTGGATCAAATCAAAAGGCTAGTCTAGAGCCTTGATGGCACAGTGGTTAGAATGCAGTACTGTAGGCTAATTCTGCTGACTGCCGATTGCCAGCATTTTGGCAGTTCGATTCTCACTGGCTCAAGGTTGACTCAGCCTTCCATCCTTCTGAGGTTGGTAAAATGAGGGCACAGATTGTTGGGAGCAATATGCTGACTCTGTAAATCTCTTAGAAAGGGCTATAAAGCACTGTGAAGCAATGTAAGTGCCATTGCTATCCTTTTTCTCATGGTGGCCAACCACATCGATTCTGTGTGTGCCCCATGAAAATGCTGAATGCTTACTTAAAATAACTGCTTGCATTATGTTTTGATATACTGCATTTGAATATGGAGGTAGGCCATGTATGCACATCAACCAGGGTAGGCCATGTATGCACATCAACACCATTGCACCTGAATACTGCTCTGTGCTGTGCCATCTTGGCATTTATATTATTAAAAATACTTTAATTTTTAAAATTAAAACAAATGATTGGGAGTTCTTAACGAAAACTTTGAACTTCTTCTGCCATTGATTTCTTCCAGAATGCTCTTGTGTCTCTTGAGAAGTACATGGGCAACACAGATGGTCAGCCATTAGGCCTGCTTTCATATACAGCATATCCAACCACACAAAATAAAAACGTAAGGAAGAGGGGGGGGGGTGCACTGTATTATTTCTAAATTTTAGAGAAGGTTTAGAGTAGGAATTGAGTAATTGGAGCAGTGTTTCTCAACTGTGGTAACTCCCAGAATTCCCTAACCAGAATTCTGAGAGCTGAAGTCCATGCATCTTAAAGTTGCCCAAATTGAGAAACACTGAATTGGGATGATCCAGAAGAAAACTTTGCATGATTCAGGGAATAAAAAGAGGAAGCAGTGACATCAGATCTGACCAAGTTTACAGTGGGAAAAGGGAGAGCCAATATCTAGAAGGGACATTGGAATGAGTGATCTTGAAGCAGAGAGAAAAAATATGTGACTAAATTGATAGAATGTGCCAGGACTGTAGGATCTGAGAGTTTGTGAAAGCAATCTTGAATATGACAACTGTGGAACCGATAGTAAGCAGAGGCAGAAACTTATAGTTATCTCAGAATGAAGAAGCAAGTGGTGTCCTTTCTTCAATATTATTTTAATTTTGTCTTAAGATTTTTTTGCTCATTTCTGAAAATAATTTCATCACTATGGATAGTATAACACGTCTAGGTTGGGGACATAAAGTCTTAGTGGCTCTTACACTCATAATGTAATTGTTAAAGCATTTTAAGAAAACAGGAAAAAAATAAAAATGCAAGATTATCGATTTATCAAGATAAGGAGATTGATAGGTTGACTGTCATTTTTATAGGTAGCGTGCCCTTGCTCAAAGCAGAAATTCCACAGTTGTAGCCACATTTAAGTACTAATTTTGCATGAAAATATTTAGAATTGTGCCTATTCAGAGGAAATTCTTAAACTGATTTAACATTTCTTGTTTGGAGAGTTTTACTGCAAAAGATAACCGACAAAAGCAAGAATTTGTTTGCATTAAAGACCAGCCAATTTTAATATCTCAGAGGGTAATCTTTTAGAGTCTGGATTTTATGTATAGGTATCTGTAGGGTTAAAGGTCAATTATTCAGTACTACCAATGAAGGGGACATTTTTGCCTGATAATGCTGATTGGAGAGCAGGAACCAGATGTCCTTTTTCAACTCCTACACTATTCTGGTGAGCCTCTGACTCGTTCTGCTCTATTGCAAGAAGTAGTGAAGATTTCTGCATCTCTGTCGCCAGAAGTATGAGGAAACTATGTTCTCCAGATAATTCTGACATACAAGAAATTCCAGGAAGTTTTAGATCACCCTTACTTTTAAGTATCATTAGCTTTATCTGATACATAAGGATTCTTGATTCATAAGCATTCTTGATTCCCTGAATATTTTTCCAAGTAGAACTTGTTTCCTATATTGAAATATTCTCTGCCAATTGCATACAGTTCACTATTTGTGTTTATAATAAAGCTGATGATGCCCTGAAAAGAATTGCGGGATTTTTTTAATTACCTTTTTATTAAGAATATTTGAAAAATTAAAGAGAAAAGGAAAAAAGAAAAGAAAAATATAACAAGAAATGAATAAATGGGGAATTTACAAGCATCATAGAATTTACTGTAGGTTAAATAAAGATTTCAGTATTCCTTGGTCTCTTGCTGAAGTTCGGAGAGGAGAAGGGAGGAGGGAAAGAATTTTAAGCCTGTGTCAATCACAAATGAAGACTATAAATGCACTCTTAACAACCTGCTACTGTTGGCCAGATCTAGGTTTCTAGGCAGTTGCTATAATGGGTGCCTTGATATTAAACATGCTAAGTGGTTGGGTTTGCTAATTGTATTAAGCTACAGGTTTTCTAATCATTCTCCCTGTTTTTGAGGAGCAATACTACACAAACCAAATGTTTGGCTCACAAACATATTTTTTGGAAACGAAGGTGATTCTATAGTGTGTTGCTTTCTGTTACAGTACATCGGCTTCCCATATCTTAATTAACTATTATTAGTAGTAATACTATATTAGTATATGTTTAGATAAGCAAAAAGCTTGGCAGGTGTAAAATAAGGTTTTCTATAAACACATTGGTTACCTTGGATGATACCATAATTGGGTTCCTACTGTATGCTTAGTTAAAACAAACTATATTGTGACAGTGAATAATGCCTCATTTAAAAAAAAAAAAAAGCTCAGTAGCGTGATGTCCTGATGTCAGTAAAATTTATGAAGGCTACTGAACAGCGCAATACAATTAAAACCACAGATAAAAAAAAAATATGCTCCCTTTCTAGATCTTTACTTGTCTTGTTGCCTTGAACTCTCAGCTCTCGCCTTCAACTCTGAATTGTGACAGTCATTAATTCACTTCACACCTTGGTTTCTTCATTTTACCACCTGTGAAATTTGTATACTTGACATTGGAGAAGGCATGAGCTTATCACCAAATGCAAAAATGCTTCCTTTAGTCCTTTTGTGGTTCTGTTTCTATTGGCTAGATGAGAATGCCAATCTTTTGGTGGACTGTTCAGTCAGTGGAATAGTGCAAGAAAATTCAGAATTCTTGTTTCTTAGGAGGAAAAATAGTTTTTCACTACCTTCAGATATAAACATCTGCTAAAATAAATAATACTATATTCTAACTGCTGTTTGACTTCCGACTCTTCCATATATGTATTCTTACAGTACTTACGGAGTCAGGAATGGGTGTGAATCTTTGTAGTCGGTCGAAATGGTCACAAGAGTTTTGAATATACTTCTTGATGTTTTCCAATTGAATGAGTATCAGGAAACCTAGTGTGTGTTCATGCACATTGCTTTATGCAAATAGGCTCTTTTTTCTGACTTAGATTATCCATATAGATTATTCCCCTGAATACCCAAATAATGCAATCTTGCTTGCTTCTCCATGCATATAGTACTTGGTGTCCCGTGGAAGACTGAAGAGTGAATAGCTCTTTTGTCGTTAACCGTTCTGTTAACTGTGCCAGTTAATGGCACAAGCTTCTGTTGTGTTGGCATGTAATCCCATTTTCCTCAAAGTAGTAAGCCAGTTTGAGATCTGTTGTGTTATTTTATTGACACTTGTCTTCTACTACCTTCTAAGGACAGTAGAGTCTGTCTATTTTAGTCCTCTAAGAATTGGTTCAAATATCATGACAACTGTTTTAATCATGGCAATAACTGCTCATCTGAGTATTTGTACAAGCATAATCACATGATTATACTACATATGTAAAAGACTGGGGAGGGAAATGGAAACCATTGAGACACAAGAAGCTGCTGCTTTTGAAAAAATTGAAATAGGAAGAAGAAAACACAGAAATATATGAAGTACTGGAGAACAAAGAATCTCTTGGAAAATATTTTGTTTTAGAATGGTTGATAAACTACTTCTTAAAAATACTCTTAACATTATGCTTCAGAGATCTCTTAGAAGCAAAGTTTAGTGATAGCAACATTATCAGTAATAGTTTACTCCAGCATTATGAGTGGATTTCTAAGTAAGCAAATATTCGGTGTATTTAATATCAGAAAAGTACTTTCAAATGTTGCAAAATATCAAATACCTTAGAATATTTAGAGCAGGAATGTAATTTAGAAATGTACAAAGTGCCAACATTGCTTCTAATAATTCCTGTTCCAGATTCTTTCATCAAGTGAAATAATGTAATGAATATTTGAACATTAAATATGTAATTAAGAAATATATATTGAAAATATTTTGCAGGTTTGTTTCAGTTGATTGTACAGAATAGTTTGTCCTGCCTTGAACTGGATTTCATACTTTGATTTCCATTCCTAGTTTGGAGATAAACTCTAGTTTGTCATATTTGTATTTGACGTTGTTCAAATATCAGGGTGAAATAGTTTTTTTTTTCAGGCCAAGAAACTCCAGCCCCTTACATCCGAAAGCTTGATAAGATAGAATGGTATTAAAATCAGATGAATGGAACTGAATTCAAATGCAACATGAAACGGAATTATGCCAGCCGTGGTTTGAATGTTATTATCAGATAATTGTTACTTGGCTTTAGTTGTGATTTGGAAGTGGTCTTTAATTTCACACTTAATATAAATCATAATTCAGACTGTAGTTCTAGAGTAGCCACAATCAATAACTGATGACTATGAGCTGGCTTGAATACAGATGGTTTAGATAAATATACCACATTTGTATATTTTGTCTGAATTCAGTTGTTTTGTCAACTTTATCATATTACCATGCATGATTTATTTTGGAATTCCAATGTCTTTGTATTCTCAAGCTGTAATGTAATTTTATACTTGATGGATTTTTGTATTACCAATATAGAAGTGGATGAACTCTTGGGGGAAAAGTGAGATAATAATCAAGTGTGCTCCTTCGTATTATCTTTATTAAATTCAGTATTAACAATCATGTGAAGTCCTCTTCAGTATTTATTCATAAATACTGAAAAATGCTGCTAAAAATTGTTAATCCCTGTTCTCTATACTATGTGAACCTCTAAGGAAGTAACAAAAACAGTTGGAGGCAAAATTTTAAATTACAGTACAGCAATTATACTATGCTTTTTACAGGGAAGTGAATATAAGTGCATTTTATCTCCAGAATTCTTAATATATCTAAAAATATTATAAATAGCCCCTCTCCAAAAGAACCTCACTTCCGACAAAAGGCCCCAAACCCCATCCTCATTCCCTTTAATGTTATTGTTTTACTATTATGTCCCTGTGGTCTTTGGCCCCTGAAAATTATTTTTTAGAATTAGTATGTATACATGTTATTTCTGTCTTATATGATAGGCTTCATGAACCTTATTCACTAAAGTAGTTTTTTTCTTATTATTTCATGTTTATATGTAACTCTTACTGAATATTTGAAAACTCTGTGTAGGAAAGAGAATTGATGTTGAGCAGTATTAGCCTTAATTCCAAGACTAGACGTCAAAATAACACCTGGAAAGAACATTCTTGCCCAAACCTGTGCCTTTAATTTGTGAATTCTTCCTCTACTTGAAAACCTTTTCTGTTTCTATCAAAGACCATGCAGTATTTTATCAAAAGAAAAGTACCTAATGTTAGTATTCTTCGGTAGCATCAAAATATTTGACCACATTAAATCTTTAAATGGCAAGTGCATTTCTGTTGTTTCTGTGTTTGTGCATTTTAATTTAAGCGAGATAGTGAAAAGCATTCATTTGTTGCATTCATTACAGGAGCTATTAATCACTACTGTAATGTAGTCCTTGTCATTGTGAGCTGAGAAACTTCAGAAATTCTGAAAATTGCTCATATTTCTTTCCTTTGGATCTGTGCTAAAATAAGAATTAAAATGGAGAGTTACAAATGCCTTTGAGGAAGCATTCATGCCATTACTGCTTTCGTAAAGCTGTAATAACTGTGGCCTGTTATTTAGATTTGATTTGGAGATGGATTGCTAGAGTGTCCACCAAGGTGTATACCAGTATTTTTAATTCTTTGTGAGTACATCTGGTATAATTATCCAAAATGTAAGGAGTGGATTCACATAGAGTGTGCCTTTCATCTGACATTTGTGCCTACAATGTCAGTAAGGTTGGATATATTTGGATGAGATGGAACTAAACTTCAACTAAGATAATTCTGGCAATCTTTTCTTCAGTGATAGCTGGAAGACTGCAATCTTCCATGTTAATAGAAAGAAAATGTTTGACTGCATGTGGAAAATGAATGGCTGGACAGTAAAACCCAACCGAAAGGGCCATTTATTTGAGTCGACATCTTCAGTATAAATATTTGTACCTTGCAGCAACATTCCTTTTAAAAAGCAGACATCGCACATATTGTAAATATTTATACATTTTCAGTGCTAGGTTAAAGCTGTTTAGGATTCAAGTTATTGCAAAATTCTGATTTCTACTCTGATTTCTTATTCAGAGTTATTCCTCTCTGATTTCTTACCTATTCCATTGGCACATCAGTTTTGCTTTGCTGCAAATATTAGGCATGGACAGACTACTATGAAAAAAGGGACTTTGGGGCAAACTATTTTAATATCTCACCTAAATTAATGCAGTGTCCTAGAAAACTGCTGGGAAATGTTAAAAGTTATAATCCATAAATAAATGAAAGGTGATTAAGTTGGGGAAGGCTGTTCTACTCATTGCAGCTAGCCTAATTTTTCAGAGAGAATATACATTTATATAGTTAAGGGCTGTATTTTGTTGCTGTGTAAGTGTTTAATTAGGGTATTTGACATTTAGCAAGTATCTGCCTAATGGTTCACTGAACCTTACTTCCTCCTTCAGCCTAGGTAATCTTTGGGAGTTAAGATCTGAATAGAATACTAGTACAAATACTTCAGTTGTAAAGTATTTCAGTTGCTTTCTGTTGTATGCCTTTACTCGATTCATACTGCTGCATCAGCACTGAAGGTTTTTTTATATATTATTATTATAGCTGGTTTATCCTTGCATTTTTGGATTACAGTTAAACTTGTTTATGCCAGGGATCAGAAGATACATGTTCATATGTTTTGAGATGTGCTCAGTATACAAGGACAAGGGAGAAAATGTGTGTAAAAGCTGCCAAATAACTTATTACCCAATAGGTTTGCACCAGTAATGTTTTGTTCTTTGCAATTTGTAGATTTATTGCTTCTTAGTTGTGAGATAATACTGAGAACACTATGTCTTGCAAGCAGGTTTTATCTTGTCTGTTTTATCCAATGGTGTTAACAGTATAAAATTGGTTGCATCCAGAGGAGGCTTTTTTTTTTAATGCAAACATCCATCACGTGTGATTCTCCTGTGCTTTCCACAACTTCAATTTCCTCCTCCCCTTTTTAATGGAGCAACATTGTTATGGTTGTAAACTCACCTCAGCCTCTGATCGACATGAGCCATTGGGAGAACGAGTAGATTTTTTTATTGATTTGTATCCTGCCTTTATTATTTTTACAAATAACACAAGGCGGCAAATATATCTAACACAGCCTCCTCCTCCTCCTATTTTCCCCACAACGACAACCCTGTGAGGTAGGGTGAACTGAAACAGAGAGTGACTGGCCCAAAGTCACATAAGTGGCTTTTTTTTTTTGTACTCTGAAGCATCTGGAAAATTCAAAGCTCTTTGTTTGATTTAAATGTTTGCAGCAGATACTGTTTTAGCTTTGAAGTTTTAAAACATTATAATAGGGGTCTGTTAACATAGGATGGGGAGGTAATGCAATATAGTTTTCTTCTACTCTTATCCCCAACTTAACACATTTCATTGTGTATTTTGTGTCTTAATATGCATTTGTAGCTCTAAATTCGGGGGCTTTATATATTTTATTTGTAATATAAGAATTGTGGAACATGCATGCACCCTCTAGAATGATATTGGATGGTGACTCCTATACTGATTTGTAACAATGAAAAACTGTCCCATTCAAGACAGAAGGGAACCTTTTGAGGTTTTATTGCACTCGGCTAAAGGTGAAATGCAAGAACATGGGAGGTCACAAGAGAAAGTCCCCATTTTACTGGTAAATCTTTGCCTATCGCTTGAAGAAGCAATTCTATACCTCTTCCTTTCTTCCTTATGCTGATCTTCTCTGTGTTATAATTACATGAATAATGTGGTTGCAGATTAGGAATGTGTAATAAATTCTCTACTGTATAAAAAGTTACAAGATGTTTCATTAGATTTCAAAATGAGTTGCATTCACTGGATTTAAAAAAATATTTGTCAAACCTATTCATTTGCACTGGTATCAGTAAGATAATGCTTTATCAGTCTACTTCACATGGATATGTTGATAAATCTATTGGCTCATGAAAATTAAAACATGTTTTGTTAATTTCAAGTGAATAATTTAGAACTTAAAGCCATGCATAGGAATGGAATTTAACATTGAGCACAGCTTTCTCATTAGTGATTTGAAAGCTTCAGTTAACAAAACCAGAAAACATTTTCTTGTCTTCATTTTGCATTCTAAGCAGCTTATGAAGCCACAGTTTTGGGGTCACTGTGGAACTCAGTAGGATTTCTAAATAGTTACTGGATGATATTTTTCACAATCCTTAATGTTATGTGCTTAAATAAAATGGTATGATTTTATCCTTTGGTTTTTAAAGTAAGAACAATTTTCAGTCTTGTATTCCTAGTGCAATACTGACTATAGAGCAAATGCAGTTGTAATACTTAGCTATTTTTAGCAGTCAAGCTTGATAGTATTGTTGAAAACAAAGGCAAATATTTAGCCAGTCATGGGAATATCTAGAAACAGGAAACTTGGAACTGCTAAAATTATGTGATCATTTTGTCTCATAATTTGGCTTAGTTTTTTTATTGTAATTAATGTTTCATTTTACATGTTTTAAATATAGCAATATCTCAAAAAAAAAAAGGATACCATTTGGTATCAGATAGATCTGAACATCTCTTTGGAGAAACAAGATTTTTCTTAACATCGTTTTATTAAGTTGAAAGATGATAAAATCATAATTTCAGTAACATACATCACTAATTTTAGCTTTCAATTCATGGTATCTCTGCTAAGGAATAAGATGACTGTAAGAAACCAGAAGTAATTATTTAGGTAAGGCATATATCCATGGCTGAACTGATGTTTATATCAGTAACTATAATTGATATTATTAGCAATATAATTTTTCAGTTCCTTTTTGATACTTCTGTCAGACAGTATATTTTTGGTGCCAGGTTCTGTTGCATTCTCTTCTTTGAGGTATATTTCCATTTTCTGCAGAAAATATTTTATCAGTTTGCCTGACACTGTTCATTGCTGATGACCTTCTATACATGCTACCTTCCTTGACTTGTACTCTTAACATACTAGCTGTGCATTCTTATTATGTATTTTAGCTAAATCCTGATATTCTAGAGATGTTTCTAAAGTTTGGTTTCAGAGGACAAATGTGACTGCTGGACTTTGGCGATTTTCCACTAACCAGCCAAGCATACACATTCTTTTCACTTATAGAAACTGTACTATGAACATTCTGTTAATGTTCATTCCTCAAACAGTTGGAATGTTTGGGAACATTTTGTGATACTGAACTCAGAGAGTCAGTTTCAGAAGCCAGTGTGCTACAACTAGGATATAATATACATTGCTACTATTTCCACTGTGGAAATTCTTTTTTGTCAGATTGCAATTCTTGATATAGCTGTCCTATAATTATACTTTTCCTTGGTTCATCTAGAAATATAATACATACAAGCCATGCCTGTGGTATTATTAGTATTTTGGATGTATTGAGATAAAGGCACATGGAAAAGAAATGCTTCTATAGTTCTTTGTTCCTTTTGATTTCCAGGCACTTTATGAATTCAGAGTTTATTCTTGTGCAAGACTTGTTTAACTACACCTAGATCAAAGTGGCATTAGAAAACACCCAGCAACTATACTTATTCTCACATATAACTCTTTCTTCCTTGAAAGGGGTAATGGAGGATTTTAAAGGATTTGTTCTGTAGTGTTCTATATGGTGAAATCATATTTACTCATATTCTATTAATAAATCTGGGTTGAAACTGGAAAGTAGATTAATTACAGTTTCCAAATGTTCTTTCTCGATGTTCTAATAAAAGTGTGATTGCATTTCAAGTTGTGTAATAGATCAGTAACTGCAGTCATAATCTGGGTTGAATGAGTAAGCATCTTTTAATTTGTTTTAACCAAAATACATAGTTTTGTAAACTATTTAAAAGCCTTTGCAGCTTTCTTCTATGAATTAATTACTGGTAGGCCATGGAAAACTTGAGAAGACTAGTATTAAGTGACTGTTCTTATTTATTGATACATGAATATGTTTGGGAGACAAGAGAGTAAAAGTTCAAAAGCATATTTTTATTCGAAGTGTTGGTACCTGACTATTTAAAAAGGTATTCTTGGCTAACAAAAAAATAAAATGCAAAATCAATTTTACTTTTAAAAACATATAATTGAAATAACACACCAAATAAACAAGCAGCAGCAGTAAGAACTATCTGTAGCTAAAGAAACAAAAAATAAAAACATACCCAATTAAAATAGCAGTAGCTCTTAGATTTATATACCGCTTCACAGTGCTTTATAGCCCTCTCTAAGCGATTTACAGAATCAGCATATTGCCCCCAACAATCTGGATCTTCATTTTATTGACCTTGGAAGGATGGAAGGCTGAGTCAACCTTGAGCCAGTAGGACGTGAACTGATAAACTGCTGGCAATAGGCAGTCTGCAGAATTAGCCTGAAATACTGCATTCTAACCACTGCGCCACCACAACTCTTGAGTTGAAAATGATTCAAAGCAAGAATATGTGAAGAGTACACTGAAGGAAGAAATATCTTCCTGTCTAAAGAAGGATTGGCAGGCTGATGCCTTTAAAACAATTTGTACTACAATTACCATACTCCTTTGCTATCTTAGATAATGTCACATGGGACTTGAAAAATCAAACAATTAGGATGGTATCAAGTGGTCTATACCCAATTTAAAATATTGTTCATATTTTAGGGAATCATTTATAGTTTGTTTATCTACTTGCAGAGCAGGGAGGAGCAAAGAAAGAGTAAATGGCTACAAGCCCCAGCAAGTTATGAATACATGGTAGGCAAGGAACCTTCATTTACTGTGCAGTAGCCACAACTATCACCCAAAAATATATGGTGGTCTCTCTGCTTTCAGGAGGATCTTTACACCTTTTTACATAGCAGTCACTTGACTTCTGCATGAACCACTGGTAGTCCTCGACTTAACGACCACAATTGAGCCCAAATTTTTTGTTGCTAAATTGGATGTTTACTAAATGAATTTTGCCCCATTCTATGACCTTGCTTGCCACAGTTGTTAAATGAATCACTGCAGTTGTTAAGTTAGTAACACGGTTGTTAAATGAATCTGGTTTTCCCATTGACTTTGTTTGTCAGAAGTTTGCAAAAGATGATCACATGACTTCATTCTCCAGCATGACGAGTGGAGAATCCACCAATGGGTTTTGCTTGTCTTCTGCCCGTATAGACTAAGTCAGCCAAATTGCCACGCCCCTCTTCCTGGGACCTCCCCCCAGTCTCGACTTAGTCTTTCGCCCAACTTAGACACACACCTTGGATCGGAAGATCAGGTCGTATTGAAAATTTACTTTTTTTTGTTACTTCTGAAGCTGGGGGGGGAGAAGGCAGTAAAACAAACAACTTTGCCAACTTCCCAGCCGAGCGGAGCAACTCCGCGTGGCTTCCCCAAGTCTGATCTGTGGAGAGCAGATAGGGATTCCGCGCGGCTTCCCCAAAGCCCAGCTGATCGGCGGAGCGCAAACTAAGTTCTGCGCGGCTTCCCGGGCACTCAGCTGAACCGCGGAGGCTGAACAAAGAGGCCGGTCGCCATTTTGACTCCACGTGGCCTTCGGAGCGAGGGGAAAACAAAGTTTCCAGACCGCGCTCCTCTTTTAAAAGCAATTGGAAACTCCTTTTCAAGGCAACTTTCAAGTGAGTTTAAATAGCCTCTTCTCCAGAGTATTAGATTAGGTCCGGAGTGGCTGAACGGTGGGAGGGGGAAGGCAGGGAAGCGTGTGTCGCCCCACCTTCACTTAAAACACCACCTTCATCGGAATAAGGACCTAGTCACCTACAGCCCACCACACTTTAAAAAAGAAAAAAAAAAGGGAAAGGAGAAGAGAGAGAACAATTGCCTGGCTCCCACAAGGGTGATATACCCCTGCCAGCAACACAACAGAGGCTGATACAGGAGAGCACAGCGGGTGTCTGTACCATTAATTGACATCGCCACAGGAGCTATTTCCAATTACTACCAGACTGCTCTCTGGCCTACACTGGCCCATCAACAAGCCTCTTAACAGAGATTTCTCTCAGTCTTGCGCTGAGATATCTCTTCTGCCAATGGCAGACACCAATGCTGCCCAGACAACGCAGGACTCCTCCATTAGCCCTCCTGGATGCAAGAGGCCAAGATCCTCCAACCAGCAGGCGGCGGGCAGGATCAAGGCCAAAGCAATATCTGGCAAAGGATCCTCCAAGGCAGTGGATAAGGAGGCCAAGCGTCGCCACCAGGCCTTGGGAAAAACAATTTTCTAGAGCCGAAAAGAGGCAAAATACAGCAGGAGACGGTCTAGTCCCACCTGCTTATACGGAGGAGGAAATATTTGGCCCGCTGCAGCCTAGTCATGAACCTCTGGGAACAGAGGCTGACGCAGAACAGGCAGACAGATCCCCCCTAAGCGAAAGGCCCGAAGGGCCGGGGGCACCCGTCGCACACTCAGCAGCAGGGCCCAGTCCCTCAAACAATCAGGGAGCTTTGTCATCAGAACACTTACAATCCCTGATATCTCAGGCCATTGCTCAGGCCATGGCCTCTTCAAGACATCATAGGCCCAGAGCCGGGTCAGTAGCTTCAAGAGGCCGTTCCTACCTCTCACAGGACGAAGCCTCAGCATACCAGGAATCAATTTCCCCCTGCTGCCATCAGGAGCATTACTTATGTGAGGGTAGTACCATTAATTTGATACTGCAGCCACGTTTGAAACTTGAGTACACGATTTCTTACATTGAGTGGCCCTGCCACTATCAGTCCTTTTCTCCTTACTATTAAGATCCCTCTCAGCATACCACTGAGATATCTCTGATTGCAATGGCAGTCAGTTAGTCTTGCCGTCACTAAGTGGACTACACGGGCATTGGCTACTACCATTGGGTTGGTCTTGCCGGCACTAAGTGAACTACACGTGATTTGGCCGTTACCATTGAGTTGGTCTTGCCATCACTAAGTGAACTACAGGTGCATTGGCTACTACCATCGAGTTGGTCTTGCCATCATTGGTCTTGCCATCACTAAGTGAACCATTACAGTGAGGGCAGTACCATTAAATTGGTCCTGCAGCCACTTTGAATACTATAGGTGACTGAACATTATCATTGAATTGGCCTTGCCGTCATTAAGTGAACCACACGTGTGCGGGCTGTTACCATTGAGTTGGTCTAGCCGTCATTAAGTGAATTACATGTGCATCGGCTGTTACCATTAAGTTGATTTGGCCGTCACAAAGTGAAACACATGTGACTTGGCTGCCACCATTGAGTTGGTCTTGCCGTCACTAAGTGAAGCACATGTGCGTTGGCTGTTACCATTGAGTTGGTCTAGCCATCATTAAGTGAATCACATGTGCATCGGCTGTTACCATTAAGTTGGTCTGACCGTCACTAAGTGAAACACATGTGACTTGGCCATTTGGTCCTGCCATCAGGAGCATTACTTGCGTGAGGGCAGTGCCATTAATTTGGTACTGCAGCCACGTTTGAACCTCGAGTACATGGTTTCTTAAATCGAGTGGACCTGCCACTATCAGTACTCGGCTCCTTACTATTAAGATCCCTCTCAGCATACCACTGAGATATCTCTGATTGCAATGGCAGACAATTCGGCATCTCAGACTCCACAAGATGCCCCTAGCACTTCCAAGAAAAGGAAGTCCAGATCCTCCAAACAGGAGGCGGCCGGTAAACCTAAGGCCTTAGGAAAACAAGTCTCCAGAGCACAAAGGCGACAAAGTGTGACCGCATCTGGAATAACATCTGCTGTTCCCATGGAGGCCTTGGTCTTTGGATCACAGCATGCTCCTTCTACTTCAACTGCCCCAGGGGCCTTGTCCCCAGAAGGAGAGCCAGTATACTCTCCATTTCCCAGGGCAGTCTGAACACCCACCTGGCATACAGAAAGTTCAAAATGCAAACTCTACAGTCAATATTAGTAGGCGCCAGAAGGGGAGACCTCCTGACGTCCATAGATCTGACAGAGGCTTACCTTCACATACCCATACTTCCGGAACAACGAAGGTTTCTCAGGTTCTGTCATGCAGGCCAGCAATTTCAATACAGGGCCCTTACCTTTGGACTTTCTTCGGCTCCCAGAGTATTCACAAAAGTACTGGCGACACTCGCCGCACATCTGCGAACAATTCCTGGGCGCATACAGTGTTACCTGGATGACATTCTCATCCAATCCTCGTCAGTTCAGTCGGCACAGTTAGATCTGACACTGACCCTAAGAGCCCTTCAGGAACACGGGTTCTCAGTAAACTTCCAAAAGAGTCAGACGGTCCCATCGACCCGTCTTCTTCATCTGGGAGCTGTGATAGACACACTAAAGTGCGAGGTCTACCTCAAGAATGCCAAAACAGCATTCGAACCCTGGTCAAGCTGATTCGAAAGAAACGGCCTACCACACTGGCCACACTCTCCCACTCGCTGGGAAAGATGATTTCATGTCTAACAATTGTGCTCTGAGCACGGCTACATTCGAGAGACCTCCAGTGGTTCCTGCTCCCGTTCCAAAAAAAGGGGGAACTGGGTCCTCCAACCAAAGAGTAAGGGTGCCACCAAGGGTCCTGAAATCGCTCCAGTGGTGGTCGTCTCCAGCAGTGGGAAGGGGACACATGTTCAAGGAGCCCGCCCGAGTCATTCTGACCACGGATGCCAGCCTATTCGGTTGGGGAGCGCACCTACAATCACAACTGGCACAGGGCCAATGGTCAAAAGAGGATCTAAGACACAACATAAACTGGTTAGAACTCAGAGCCATACACCTGGCCCTCCGTCACTTTCACAACGCAGTGGCGGATCAGCACGTCCTAGTTCTCACGGACATCGTGACGGCTAAAGCCCACGTCAACCGACGGCACACGGTTCAGATCCCTCATGACCGAGGCCCAATCGCTGGGAGCATGGGCTGAGAACAACCTAGCCTCCCTCAGGGCTGAGCACATATCAGGAGAAGCAAATCAGCAGGCGGACTTTCTGAGCAGGGCAACAGTAGACCACTCGGAGTGTGGCCTGCACCCAGCTCTCTTCAGGGAAGCATCAGAGAGGTTCGGTCATCCAGTGCTGGACCTATTCGCCAGCCCTAAGAATGCCCAGATCCCGAGGCTCTTCTCCCGTTTCCCGTCACCGGGGGCAGAGAGAGCAGATGTGCTCCAGGGACACTGGCCGAAGGGGTTGCTATACGCCTTCCCACTTTTTCCTCTGATGCAAGCAACCATCAGAAAGATTTTACAGGAACAAGCAGAGGTGATACTCATTGCGCCACACTGGCCAAGACGGCCGTGGTTTGCCGACCTCGTAAGTCTTTCTATATCTCCTCCATGGAGGATTCCCCACGAGAGAATCTCCCTCAGTCAGGGGGCTCTACAACATCCAGAGCCACAGTGGCTCCAACTAGCCGCTTGGCACTTGAACGGAGTCTCCTAGAAGGGGAGGCCTATTCACAAGGAGTCATCAAGATGATCCAGGCATCAGGAAGGCCCACGACTAACAGAATTTACGACTCCACGTGGAGAAATTACTGCAGCTGGTGCGCAAGGCAACAGCTAGACCCTTTTAAGATTACTAGTCCAAAGGTCTTAGACTACTTATAGGAGGGTATTGAAAGGGGTTTAGCACCCAGCACAATTCGCAGACAGGTGGCCGCCCTGTCCACTATTCTCACATATGGCAACTCTGAACCACTGGCCAAGCACCCAGTGGTGCGATCCTTCATAAAAGGCGCAACAAACAACAGACCACCCGTGGTCCACAGATATCCCTCCTGGGACCTGTCTAAGGTCCTACAGGCCATTATCTCACCTCCATTCGAACCTATCCGGACCTGCACATTACAGTACTTGACTCTTAAGGCCGCATTTCTGGTTGCTGTTACCTCGGCAAGTCATATTTCAGAGTTGGCAGCACTATCAGGGAAGATCTCTGCACCTTCCACATGGACAGGATGGTCCTACGTCTGGACCTTTCCTTCATTCCCAAGGTCAATTCCCTATTCCACAGGACACAAGAGGTGGTGCTACCAGATTGTTGCCCTCAGCCCTCCCATGAATTGGAGCGCAAATGGCACACCTTAGACGTTCGCAGGGCCTTAAGGCAATACATAAAGCGAGCTGCACCCTTCCACAAATCTGAGGCCCTGTTCGTTGCCTTCCATTCACACTCAAAGGGTCGAAGGGTCACAGTGTCCACAATCAGCAGGTGGATCAGGAATTGCATAACACAGGCATATCGGGCAATCGCTAGCAGTTCCTAGACAGATCACCGCCCACTCCACTTGCAGCGCTGCAACATCAGCAGCGTGGGCGACTCAAGCACCGATTGAGGAAATATGTAGGGCGGCGACGTGGTTGTCACCTTCCCTTTTTTATAAGACACTACAAGTTAGATAAGTTCGCATCGGCGGAGGCCTCATTTGGCAGGAGGGTCCTCCAATGCGTAGTGTCAGAAAGTGGGACACAGGCCCAGACGGCTTCCCACCCACAGGGACAGTGAGGCTTTGGTACGTCCCATTGGTGAATTCTCCACTTATCATGCTGGAGAAGGGGCGTTGTCTTACCTGAACGCCTTTTCTCAGCATGACGATGGAGAATCCATTCCCATCCTTAGGGCCAGTCAGGTCCTGTGCTGGGAAAGGATTAAGCCAACACACTTGAATCATAGCCAACAGCTTCGCCTCAGTCGAGACTGGGGGGAGGTCCCAGGAAGAGGGGCGTGGTAATTTGGCTGACTTAGTCTATACGGGCAGAAGACAAGCAAAACCCATTGGTGGATTCTCCGTCGTCATGCTGAGAAAAGGCGTTCAGGTAAGACAACGCCCCTTTACTGTGCAGTAGCCACAACTATCACCAAAAATATATGGTGGTCTCTCTGCTTTCAGGAGGATCTTTACACCTTTTTACATAGCAGTCACTTGACTTCTGCATGAACCACTGGTAGTCCTCGACTTACGACCACAATTGAGCCCAATTTTTTTGTTGCTAAATTGGATGTTTACTAAATGAATTTTGCCCCATTTTATGACCTTGCTTGCCACAGTTGTTAAATGAATCACGCAGTTGTTAAGTTAGTAACACAGTTGTTAAATAAATCTGGTTTCCCCATTGACTTTGCTTGTCAGAAGTTTGCAAAAGATGATCACATGACTCCAGGACACTGCAACCATCATAAATATGAGTCAGTTGCCAAGTGTCTGAATTTTGATAATATGATGCTGCAATGGTTGTAAGTGTGAAAAATGGTCATAAGTCACTTTTTCTTTGCTGTGTACCTTCGAACGGTCACTAAATGAACTGTTGTAAGACAAGGATTACCTGTATATGGAAATGAAATCTGTTGTGTAGATGCTGTTTAATTCTTGGTGGCTGATTTAGCTTGATCTAGGATGCTCACAGTTTTCCAGTTGAAACTATTGTTAAATCTTTCCATGTATTGTGAAATTAAGGAACTTTTATTGTGTCTCCTGACAGCTACTTCATAGAAGCACTCTGCTAGTGTTCTGTCCTATGTAGTGGCTGTGACAGTCCTTATATTGTGTTATAGATGACTTCTGATTTTTCTTTCTGGGCTATTTTGGTTTACTTAAAATGTTTTGGAGAGTTTTAGTTGGTTCATGTTCTGTGGTGGTGCCCTGTGATTGTAGTGGTCTGCTAGTTGTTTCCAAGATATTTTTGGTTTTTATGGCAGTGTTATGCTTTTCACGGATTGTGTTAGTTATGCTGAAGTGGATTAAGTGGTCGGGCACTTTTTGACCATTTTATTAGAACTGGGGTGCGCGGTGGCTCAGTGTGGTTAAAGATGCTGAGTTTGTCAGCTGGAAAGCTGACAGCCCGGCTTCGAGACTCAAGTGCTGCGTGACGGGCTGAATCCTATTACTTGCTCCATCTTCTGCTCACCAAGCAGTTGAAAAGCATGTAAATGGGAATAGATAAATAGGTACCACTTTGGTGAGAGGGTAACAGCATTCTGTGCATCTCGGCATATAGTCATTCTGACCACATGACCACAGAAATGTCTTTGGACAACTCTGGCTCCTTTGGCTAAGAAATGGAGATGAGCACCGCCCCCTATAGTTGGACACAATTAGGCAGGGGAAACCTTTACCTTTTCTTTATTAGAAGATATTTCCTTTTTCTGGTGTTCTGAGTTGCTGCAGTATGTTTGCGCTTGTCTAAATAATATTCTTACAAAGCTCCTCTTCTGTAGAGGTGGGTTTGTCGCCTTGGCAGTGGAGCACTTGGTTAGTGTGTATGGTTTTTCTATAGACTTGTTTCTAATTTCTAATTTGCGGTCATTTCCTCTGCTGATGAGGATACCCGGGAAGGGTACCCGGGAAGAGTAGTATGTTGTTGTTTTCTTCTTCCTTTGAAGATGTTGATTGTTTCGTGTGTCTTCTCTAGTTGTTCCTTTTTTATTATGAAAAAAGTGTCATCTACATACCGGCTCTGTATTTGAGCTGCATGTGTGGGAGTGCTATAGTTTCGAGACATTGCATTACACTCTCTGCTATGCATCCTGAGAGTGGTGATCTCATAGGCGTTCAAACAAAGTTTCAATTGGCAAACTCTGGGCATCCTAAAGAGTTCTTTGATTACAAGATGGTTGGAATATAAATTTAATAAATGCATCCAGAAACGCTAAGGAATTCCCAGAAACTTGGAACTCACACAAATCAAAAGGCACATAGAGATGAACATTTACATACCATTCAAAAGAGACAATAAAAAAGCTAAAAAGGAAACAGAAAGATCAGAGCACCCCCTTGCCAGCGATCAACACCCAGGTAAGCAGGGATGAACACCAGAATTAACAGCAGACAAATAATCAAGCAGTATAACCTAATCAGTATCCTAATCAAGGGACTACCAAGTCAGACAAACAATCAAGCAATAAACAGCCTAATCAAGTGACTACCAAGGCAGAAAACAACACCCCTGCCAACACTGACAGGACAAGCTACTGTATAAAAACAAAGAACAAATCCCATTTCTTTCTAGCCCTGAAGAAGTTATCTAGTCTGGTAATGAAATGTCTGCAAGCAAATAAGAGAGAGCACCAGGTTTTCCACATTAGGAGAAGTCTTGAGCTGGTACAAGAAATTAGGGAAGCATACAAAGGAGAACTGGTGATATTAGAAGATTCAGTACATTTGTCCTCATGCCACAACAAATAAACCAAAACTTCTAGATATCCTAATTCAGGGGTTTTCAAAGTTTTTTCAGGCTACAGAACCTGTTTTGTTTTGTTTTTAAATTCCAGAATCCTTGATCAAGAGGTAAAATTATAGAGGCAGAAAATAGGCAACAAAATGAAATTTGTGTTTGTTGTGATTTATTTAAACAATTTATAAATAAAAGTTAAGTAAGGAGGTATTTGTTGATGATATTAAGTAACACCTATCCACAAAAATGGATTTCTCCTGAAAATTTATTCACTTATTGCAAGTATAACAAGTAAAGGTAAATGTAAGTTTAATGTAAATGCAAAATTAATGTTTTCAGGGTTTTTTAAAATTAAAAACTTAAATGTCACAATTACTTAGTATGTTAATGTTTAACCAAGCAAGTCAATATTTAATGGGTGGAATATTTCCTTAGGAAAATTTCTGTGGTGGCTGCTGGCTATCTTTGAGTGAACATTTTTTCCCCCTCACAGTTTCTCACAGAACCCTATAAAATTAGAACTCTACAAAATTCTCATGGAACCCTTAGGTGTTTGAAAACTCCATAGCTGACTATACTGTAAAATTTGGTTGGTTCTTGGAACTGAACAGGGCAGAGGCAATATTAGATTTAATTCTCAATGGCTACTGTTCTCATCCTGATGAGAAAATAAATGTTACAGGACTGATTAGAGTGACCTATAATGCCATTATGTTTTGCATCCATGCTAATGGAATTTGCAAACAGTATCTGATGCATTCACATATGACGACAAAAAAGGAAACTTAAAAATGAGGGGACTAGTGACAAAAGAGACTGAAAGGAAAGTGAAGAGAGTTAAATCTCTTCAGATTACTCAAACAATGTATTTGTTACACAATACAGGAAAGACCCAGGAAGAGGCCAACATGACTCTGTAGTAGTGTCTTGAAAAATTATTGTATACAAGTGGAATGCCTCTCCTGATGAGAACAAAAAGGAGTGTGCAGTTTTGAGAATTCTCAACTCAAGTGTGAAATTGTTGACTTCCTAGCAAAAATAGATGTTGTCTCTAAAATCACATGCTAGAGATAGAAGAGTAGCAAACTTGACACTATCTTTAAAAAAGAACGAGGGGGAAATCCTGAAAATGAATATCAACAGGCATATGAATGGAAATGACACTGTCAACACTTGTACACTGGAATTTCCAAAATAGTCTTTGCCCAAATCCCTCATTAAAGGCTTTTCAGGAAAGATAGTAGTAATGGGATAAACAAAGCTGAATTTTTATGGATTGTTTACCTGTTCATAAATGATCTTAATTTAGGGGAGGCAGTGAGCTGGCCAATTTTTCAGACGGAACCAAATTATTCAGACTGATGAAGACCAAAACTGATTGTGATAAGTCCCAGAAGTATGACGTTAAATCATGTGAAGGATGAACCAGGGACACAAAACACAGTTCAATTTAAACAAATACAAAAGGATGAACACCAAGGGGAAAAAAACCCTCTTAACCTATACCTACACTGTTAAAAACTCCATTTGGAAATATTAATAATAGTATTAAGTATAATTATAATATTAAGTGTACTTAATACTTATAATAAATAGTATAAGTATAATAAGTATTATTAAGAACAATATGTAAATAGTACCATCTCAGAATGGTTTTAAACATTCCAAGTCCTATAATCTCCAGTAATTCAACACATTTGGAAGCCACTAGGTGCATTGCTTTGGGCAAAGAAGATGCTGCTGAAAGCAGCTGAACTAACATTTTGAAGTGAAAACATCTTGAATAGATCTCTCAGCATGGAGAATTGATGATGAAATGGCGTCTGCCTTTTCTAAAAAAATATTACAGTGTAATACATTGAGTTTTGCAAATTATATATATACACAAGGGATGCAAAAAAAAAAAAGGTTGAAAATTATCTTCCTGGATCATATCAGATAGTCATCTAGTCTAGCATTTTGTGTCTCACATGGGACAACCAGGTCCTCCTGGGGAAGTTAATGAAACAGAGCATAGTGGAAAAATGACCCATGTGGATTGCCTCCAACATTGTTTAATTATAAATGTGATCAATTCATTTATCCACCATGGTTTTTTTTTTATGACAGATCTGGCATACATCTTTTGAAAACCAGAACAAATTTGACTTCCATTTTTACACTAACCGTAGTTCCAGATCTGGTTTTGAAACCATGTTTTCTTTCTGGCTTATCACTAACACTCTTCTCTTGATGCATGAAACAAGAATAGAAGTCAGAAAGAAATTGTGAGCTTGAGATTTGCTGTGGCTGTTTCCTGAACAGGCCAGTCCTTGGTGCTGGATTTATGGCTAGAACAGCGAAGGCATGCTGTTCTAACAAAACAACATCACCTGCTTGCTCTGTATGCCTGTAGCAGTGCAGTATTTTAAAAATAATCTGCGCTGAATTTAAGTGCTTTCCTCTTGAAGACATTAGTTCCTAATTATTTTTATGCCAGTGAGTCAGGTGGTAATTAGATTTGCATATGCTATTTAGACATTGTTATTGATAGGTTTCTTCCTCCTGCAAGTCCCATTGAGGAGAATTTGGGGGGTTTATAGGAATTCAGCTGTATGTTTCCTATGGCCATGCACCTGCCCCCCCCAAACATGTATGTACAGGAGCTCCAGCCATGGCTGATTAGCATCAATCCCTTGCTGACATCTTAATTAATGGTTATGCTAATGTATTTATGAGAAAAAGGGACATGCATATTTGCAGATTGCTAGGGAAAGATGAGGTAACTGGGAGGCTGGATTGGAACTAGATCTTGTTTCTGGATGAATTTTAATACCGTGAGTTAATGCCACTGTGTATAATGCATAATTTATATTGTCACTGAAAAGAGTGTTAGGGAGGTATCGTCAAACCTGGTTAAGAAAAGGCAGTTAATGTTATCAATTGCCTTCAGAAAATGTTTAAACTGATATTGATGGGGAAAATTAGCAAATTATATAATAATATTTCATCTCTTTTTTAATGGGGATGTTTAGAATAATTCATAACATGAAAAGCACCCAAAATCCCAACGATTAGCTTAACAGATAGCTTTGATTTGGGATTGTAGCGCATACATTTCTCAGTATCAAACATTTTTACTAGCCATTAAAAATATGTTTTACCATGAATGGCTTCATTAGTAACCTTTGGCTCTATAAAAAAAAAGACTCTTAAGAGGAATGGATTCACAGCAAGAGTTATTAATAAAATGGTTGTGTTTAAACATGATCAGTAGTTTTCTGTAAATTATCACAATATACTCGATTTGAAAAAAAATACTCTCTAATATGAACTTAGTTTGATTTAATATGAATATTTTTGATTTTAGGGGGTTACAGCTGCTGCTCCCCATTGGTATTTTCATGATTCAGAGGGCAGAAATTTCTGCACAAAACCTTATTTGGACAAAATAATAAGGAAGGCAGTTTGGATTTTGCAAGTTATCAGACACTGAATGATCCTAGACTGTGTTCTCCACAATGGACTCTTCTCAGCTGAATTATAAAAATATGGGTGTATATTATGAATATGTACATGCACATGTGTGAGGTTATCGAACATACAGGTAATCCTTGACAGATCTACCCAGCGCTACTTATACCCATTTTCAAAGTTACAGTGGCTGCACCTCTCCCCCAGTAATTGATTGCATTTTGGGCATTTGACAACAAGCTCACCTTTATAGCTGTTTGCAATATCCCATGGTTACATGAACTTGATTTACAACTTTTTTTTGCTGATTTGCAGCATTTACCTCAGGTTTGGTAAAAAACTGCCCATTGGGGAAAACAGATTTGCTTTATGACAGCATTTTTTCCTTAACAATCACAGCAAACTTTTTTGGCAAATCAGGTCTGATTTCACGACATCTCAATTTACAACCGCAATGACTTACAGCCATAATTCCAGACTTAATTATGGTCTTAAGCTGAGGACTACCTGTAACATACCATTTTTTAAAAAGCAAACGGTGATGTGAGTTCTGAAAATATCATGCCAAAAGAAGTTTAAGCCTTGAAGAAGTAACTAAATTCATTATGCTTTTCCAATCATATACATTGATAAATCTGTATAAACCCGTTGAGGGTGTTTGGAAGCAATGACTCCAAGTCTAGTTCTTGGGAAAATTACTGCAAATCATCATGTTAAAGTAGTTTAGGAGTTGGAGGCCTGCAGGTATAATGCAAATTTCCTTTGCACTCTCCAGGAGCTTGCCTGACCTAACTAATTTTCCTCTGGGCATGCTGGTCAGCTACTTGGTGGGCTGCCAGAGAGGGCTCTTGTAGTGAGGGAGGAAACATGGGGATGACACTTGCATGTCAGCAGTGTCAAAGAGTCTGATCCTGTGAGGGTCACCTGACTATTACCACATGCAGCCCTTCAAGGTCACAAAGGTTACATGCTGTGAAGTAACCAAAGAAGCAAAATCAGCAGTGACCTCTAACTTCAACATTTATTCCGTCAGTGTCCTGTGGTTCTTCAAATACAATCTTCCTTCTTACCCCTCCCCAAATTTTTAAGAGATGGGAAAGAGGCTATATGTCCATTGAAGCATGAAAGTAAAATATTATGTTGGCAATATGCCATTAACAATATCTTAATATTTTTAATACTACTCTTGTGATAGACATATTCTTCATGAGTCTGATGGTTTGCTTAGCTCTGTGGGATTTAAAGATGATGTAAGACTCTCTGGGTGAAGTTTGGCTTTGGGGAATAGCTGGGATTGTTACTATTGTACGGCTGTCTATTCTGCATAGTATCTTCCCTGCCTGAGTCACCAGATTCAGTTGCTGGGCTAGCTGTGAAGATCCTAAGACTATGAGTTCTGGAAGATTTCATTTTGCCATCAGATGATGTTAGGATTCATGGTCTCAATAGGAACAACGGACCCATTCTAGTCATCAAGTATATTGATAGTCACACTTTGAGTATGGTTTTATCTCAGAACAATTCTGACTTGTTTGTTAGTGGAAGACGTTATCATCAATCAATAACCAGTGGAACAGCTTGCCTTCAGAAGTTGTAGGTGCTTCATCACTGGAGGTTTTTAAGACGAGACTGGACAGTCACTTGTCTCAAATGGAATAGGGTCTCCTGCTTGAGCAGGGGGTTGGATTAGAAGACCTCCAAGGTCGTTTCCAGCACTATTGTGATTGAATCTGTTGCTGTGGTCACATAATTCTCTTGATTTCCTTTTGACTTGGTGGTGTCAACCTAACTCACAAGGAGATAGGGTCTGTTAGATCAGCCTCTGGATTCCAGACTAAGTTTGAGATTTTCCTTGAGGATCTGGTGGGTGGATTTCCTGCAGCCTTGGGCACAATCTGTAATGGGCGGGAGGCCATATCCTTGGTTGTTGAACTCCTGTAAGATTTTGTTTTGTTCTGCATGATTTTTTCTGGATGCATGACATCTGTTTAGTTTATTTTATTGTTATGGATTTTTACATATATAAAGCATCCAGAATTGGTTGAACGTTTTGGCTCTATGTCTATAAATCAATATTGCAGGCTTTGTAGAAAAAAAAATCAGTATCTTTTCAGAATTGATGTATCTGGAAAACCACAGGACATTGAAGTATCAGATTCTAAGTGCAGACTGTAGGCACGATGATTTTTTAATTCTGCACATGAAACTATTTATTCTAAGCAATAGAGAAGGAATTAATCAGTATTACTTAAATACTGATGGAATAATTTATTTTTATGGAATATGTCATTGTTAACAAATGATACTCAAGGTGACTAAAGAAACAGTAACATCTACAAGATAATTAAATTCACAGTTAAAAACTCGATTGTACATTAAAAATGAGCCCATAAAACATTGGTTTCAGTCATTTCCTCAACTTCAGCATCCTAAATTTTCTCACACCTCAAAGATCTGCTTTAATAAAAATGACTTTTATTAATAAATGTTTGATAATAGGGAGCTCAGCTAGCCTTCTATACCAAGACTTCCCACAGCTTGGGAATATCTAAGGAGGCCATTTTGTACTTCAGCCTTGCAGATAAATTTAGGAAAGTTAATAGACCAGTAAGTGATCTGCCTCTCTTTGTTTGTGTTGGTTGTTGATGGTTTAATTTCTGCCACCTGTATAAAAGCTTTTTCTGCCTAGTTACCTGAAAAAAAAAAGGTATTGTTTAAAATGCCAAAAACATTCCAATCTAGAAACTTTCAGGAATGATGTGGGAGCGATGTAATGGTGAGTAATTGTGATGCAGTACAATTTAAAATAAGCTGCAGCTTCTTTAGTTACAAATTGACAACCTAGGTAACTCCCTTTTTCCAGTAACAAGAGAAGCAGGACAAATGGTAAGATGCCTTGTTGATATTTGGATATTACAATTGCTTGAGCAGAGAATAAAAAAGAAAGGAAAATAATGAAAACAAAGCATTTTGTCACTGGTTAATATTATGCTACTTTTTACACACTATAAATCTGTTCAATAAATGAGCTGGTTTTTCTCCATTAATTAGCAGTAGGCAGAGAATCTTGAAAAAAATTAAAGACTGCCTCTCTATAATAAAGCTTGAAATACATTCATATTCCCTTGAGAATCTGTGTCTTCTTACAAGTTCAGATAGTTTCGGTTACCTTTTGTTTAACATGCTTCTCTGTTTTTATGAATCTCAAATTCTTGTCAGTCTGGAATATGCTTTTTTAAAAAAAATATATAATTCCTGAACATTTTGTTACCAAACTAGGTATCATCAGCAGGATTTTCTTGTCCTATTCTCTTTAGCTCATAAGTGTCTTGTGTGCCAGTGTGGTCAGTTATTTGGTGCTATATTTGAATTCTGAGCAGCTGATTGGTTCTCTGGTTGATTGGCTCTTCAAATGGTCAAATTTCAAACCAATCAGCTGCTCAGAATTCAAATATAGCTCCAGACAACTGACCACACTGGCACACAAGATGCTTATGAGCTAAAGAGAATAGGACAAGAAAATTCTGCTGATGATGTTACCTAGTTTGGTAACGAAAAGTTCAGGAATTATATTAAAATAAGCTTGGAGAACAAACCAGAACCAAAATCTGAAACCCAAGCTATAAATATTGCCTACTATTTCAAATGCATTTTTTTTGTTTTGGTTATCAGGACTCCCTCCTATAGCCTTTTAAAATAGTATCCTGGTCATGCAAACAGTGTGAGATGTGGATTATGTGTCCTTTTGAGGAAGATGATAGTCGTAATGATAATAATTGTTTATAGCTCATTTTTTCTCTAGGAGGTTAAGTTGGCTGATGTAGCGATTTCTCTTTCCAGTGAGCTAAGTGGGACTGAAAAGATCCAACTGCATCCAGTGATTTTTCATGGCTAATGGTGGACTTGAACCTGAGTTTTTACAGTTCTTGTGTAACACCTGATACTAATACACATTAAACCTCAGTTTTTGAATTGTTCAGTGATTGAAATTATCAATTACATTATTTTCTAGGTGTGAATTGTGAGGACTGTATTTCAGATGATCTCTTTCTAACTTAGATGGACTCTAGAGTATGAGTTTGGCATTTACAGTTCAGGTTCATTCAGCATTTCCATTTTGCCTCCCAACCAATTTGAAATGGTGTAGTGACTTGTCTGATTTATCTATTCAGATTTATCAGATTTATATGATAACAATACTCAATTTAGCTTCTCCTTTATATCATAGTCAGATGATGTTCATAACCTTTTTATAGAAAACCTGTCTGGTGCCAATTCAGCAATCCTTAGATTCTGAGTTTATTTGCTCAGACGTTGTTATGTTTGACTATGATAGTTTTATGGTAGAACTATTATATGTAAGCAGTTATAGTTTTATTGTAACTTTGTTATTGACTGGTTTTACCTTAGGGGTTTTATTGTGAAGATTGTCAAGGAATAATGAACAGATAAACAATTCCATAAAAACTTTTGAGGCTGTTTTGTTAGCTGTTATTACTGGACATTTGATACTGTTGTGTCCTTTGACCTCTTGGGATTTCAATAAATGCACAGTAGAAAGATTTTTTAAGTGATGCCATTTATATTTAATTGCCATTCCTGTCAAATTGGCAGCTGCTAAGAAAAGACACAGTTGGTTTAAAGAGTTGCAGGCAGGTGCACCCATACTGTCCAAAAAACTTTTTGGAATTGAATTTAAAGCATTAAATATGCTGGTCAGTGACTTGAAATATGTATTAATAGTATGTTCATTTAACATGACAAATTAAACACCATCAAAACCAGTGCGTAAGAATTCTTAGCATTGCACCTAATGTAGGACATAATGGGGCTGTCCAGATGATGTTGGACCATTACTTGGATTATAACCATCTTCTCTCTAATTGGTCAAGCTAGAGGACTTGACATGCCACATTCCTGATTTAGTTCATCATTTTGCTTTCAGCAACAACCAGTCAGAAATTCCTGAAAACTCAAAAACAGATCTTGAAGCCTATCGCCAATCCCTGTTACATAATTTCTGGAGTTTAGATGTTTGCTGCTTCTTAATGGATGTGGCTAGCTAAGCAAAACACAACTTGTAGAATTTGCACCTGAGCAAAATAAATAAATAAATAATGAAGTGGGTTTACTGAATACCAAGCTGTTATTTTCTTGTTTTGTAGCACAAAAGCAAAATACTGTATGAACATTAGATTAATATCTACATGGCAAATAGGAAATAGAAAATCCAAAATCTGCGAGCAAAATATTTCTCTTTAATTTCTAAGTTGCACATAAAGTGTTAACATAGAACAGCTGTTAATGCTCCTCTACCAGCTAAACCCTCTTCCGTAAAGGTTTTGTAGCTATTGGCCAAGGTCTCAGTTTAATCTTAAATCTCAATATTTTACTATTCCCATGGAAGTTTTCAATGGCATCTTTCTACTAACTTGTATGTTCTAACTAAGTTTAAAAATACTGGCAATGTGCCATCTCAAGATACCTCCATAATAACTTGTTACCTTGGGTAGATACTATTTTTTATCAATTGCCACAGTAGAATTATTGTAAAAATTACAAATAAGGAAGGTGTGTTTTGCTGAAATGATTATATTGGCAAAATATAATAGGAGCCCTACCTCCTACAGTGTTCACCTATTAATTGAAATGTTGTTCAGATGAAAAAAGGGGATTGAATCACATATTTGTACATACAATCCATATTTTGCATGATCAAAGTTCAGATTGATTTATTCCCAAAGAAAATCGTTCTTCATGTACTTGATGAATATATTTTATTATGCATATTCAGAATCAAATTAGATGAACCAAAGAAACCTCTCATCTAATTTAAATGCTGGTAGAGATGGGCTTGGGATAATTGTAACTAATTATGTTTACTTATTAAAACCACAGTCTTGAGACTACTTATAAGCTTATTAAATCTCACTGATTTCAGAGTTCAGTCTAAATAGTGACTTTACTGTTTTTTAACCTGCATTCCTGATGATTAAAAGGAGCATTATTTATTTATTTAAAATCAAATAGCACATATGTGTTTGTGTGCGTGTACAGCTTTGTAAGTGAGCAACATACATAGTTCTGAGGGATTTGAAATGCTTTTTGTTGCATAAAATAGCCCTTGTTTTTTTTGCTATACTTTCAAAATGTAGCGTTGCTTACTGAATGTGATTCCAAGTCATTTATAAAAATAAATGCAAGTAACTGTATACTTTTTTCAAACCATATTGAGGCACTGTTAATATGTACACAGTACTTCATTAATTAAGGAACTGAAACCATGTTTTCCATTACATGATTCTGCTTTCCAAAATAAAATTCTTTATGACAAGAACCTACTCAGTAAAATAGTTTGTAATCTGAATATTTGAAGGAAGGCAATTATTTCCATATAAGAACATACATAGGGTCAAATCAGAGGTTTACTGGTCCAGAAGACTGTTCCCTGATTGGTCAGCCAGATACTTTTGAAAAGTCCACAAACAGTATCTGACTCTTACATTTGTATTAACCAACAACTGTGATTCACAGAGAAAATGCCTCTTGAAGCTTTCGTACACATGTTTGGAATTCAGTGGGAGGCTATCAGAAGTAGTAAAAAAATCCCATTCTTTTCTTTCTCAGAAGCAAATTGCAATCCCATGCTCCATGAGTGGATGCAATATGTGAATACACACACTATGTTGCCTCCTTCTAAATCACTGAAAATAAAAAGCCACTGGGTGCCATAGATAACACCTCTTTTTTCCCAGGGAAAAATACAAACATTAACTCCTCCCCAGGAGTCCTTAAATAGGGCTTGTTTTTCCCTTGGTAATCAGTTTATGATAAATCTGGTTAGAAGAAGTGGTTGACAATGGCATATTTGGCTGTATGGCATGTCACTCCGTCGCAACTGCTGATTGTAACAGGGAATCAGAATTGCATGGATCTTCCACATTTAATGCTAATCAGGAAAAAAAAACTACATACTGCTATCCCAACTGCTATTGAATATAGGCCTTCCCAACTATTCTGTCTGTAGTTGAGTTTTTTTGTACAGCTTTGGTGAATAAGGAAAATCATCAAATGGCCAGCCTGGTGTTATTATGGTGAAACTTTAATTTACCAGACCAGGTGGGAAGTGAAATAACCATTATTCACTATTGTCTGTGAAATCAATGAGTGCATTGTTTCTGTTCTCCCCACCAGATGTATCTCAGAGGGGTGCTCTGGGTCCTGTCTATTAAATAGTGTCATGTTGTTGGGTGCAGGAGTCATGCTTCTCTATGCAGCACCTGCCCTATAGAGCAGCAGCCTTCTGGAGGGCCCCAGTCTTGTTAGCCTATTGCCGTGGTGGCGAACCTATGGCACGGATCCACAGGCGGCACGCAGAGCCCTCTCTGTGGGTACGCGCGCCATCGCCCCAGTCCTAGGCCTTCAGTCCCGTCCATCGGTAAAAAAAAAATGTTCCATCAGACTTTCTAACTTCTCGCGAAATCTCAAGAAGCAAAACCTATCTACCTGCATAGGTAGTTGGATAAGTGTTCTATGCATTTTGCCCTTATCGAGGTAAGTGGGTGGGAAATGATGAAACATATATCATGAAATTGCATGCAAGTATGGAGGGGGTGGAGTATGCATTGTGATCTTGTGTGACAAACATTTCATAATTCTGATGAAATTTTTAGATTCTACAGACACCTCTAGATATTAGAAAATTCAGCTGGGATTTTTTTTTCTACAAGGGTTTGTGTGTGTGTGTGCGCACATGCGCACATTTGTGTGAGTATGTGCACCTGTGCATTTATTCTTTCATTTGATGAGTATTCTGGTAATTTTTTTTTGTTAAATTATACATTCTCCTTAAAGTTTATGATTACAGAAACATTTAATGTATTTTCAGATAACACATTCCTGGAAATTATAAAAAGGGCCATGAAAATAACTGCTTTGTCTCCAAGCATGTGTTTATAAACTGCTGCAGCATCAGGCCCAGCTATATGTTAGTGGAGCCCATTCTCTCTGAATGTGTATATCTGTGTGCATGCACTGGGGTGTGTATAATCACAGTGAATGCAGAAACCCTGTGGAATTTCAGACTGGTGTTCTCAGAAGGGTGAAACAAAATGCTAACAGGGTGGGGGGGAAGTGCGAAGGGTGGAAGCAAAATTACTGTGTCAGTATATTAATCTTTTAGATTTTTATTAGATTACGTCTGACTTTTTTAAAGCAATACTACTTGTGATTCTTAGAGTGATTGCTTGAAACATTTATATGTATATTATGTCAGAGATGGTTTTACAGAATTATGCTTTGTTAAATTCTTTCCACAGCCAGTGGAAAGTACAAAAAGTTTGGTTACTGAACAAAGATTTCTGGACCAATTGTGTGTTGCTCCATGTGTACTCTTAATATAATCCACTTTTTAATTTTATATTATCATTACTTATATAGAACTGGGTGCTCGATTGGAAGACCTGAAAGACCAGTTTAGGTATACATTGACATGGAGAAAATCTGGTTGCTAAAACCCGACAATGACTTAATGGTACATAATATGTAGAAGTGCTTCATATGAATTCATATGAAGATCTAGGGCTACAAAAAAGCAAACACACACAATTTTAGACTTCATTAGTATAAATGGAATTTCTGGATCAGTGAAATACATCTTTTTACTCTGCTCGGTATTTGTCAGACCTCTTTTTGAGTAATTTGTCCCATTCTTGACATAACATTTAAAGAAAGATTGAGATAAACTGAACAGGTACAAAGAATGATACGCATGTTCAGAAATAAAGTCTTATGAAGAGAGAAAAAGTAGCTTTTGTCTTGACAATGTGGACTAAAGGAGGTGATAGTCATCTTCAAAAACATGAGGAAGACCCTGCCCTGTTCTCAAACAGCTAAAATCTAGGACACATGGTAAGAGTCCTAAATTACAGGAAGGTTCCACTTAAATATTACGAAACATTTATTAAATATAAGAACAGTTGAATAGTAGAACAATGTCTTGTTCATTTTCTATAAATGAATAAAACTTTAATCTGGCTTTATTAGGCTGTTTTGCAATTTTAAATCAGGTGTACAACCACGAGTGGTGCAGTGGGGAGGGCTGCTGTCAGTGATCCACTACTCCTGTTTCATAACCCATTGTTGTTATGATCTCCAATAGATTTTTAATTCCACCCCTACCCTCCCACCCCAATTTCAACAATCATATCTGGTCCTCAAATTTCAGTTTTTCCCTTTTTCAACTTTCCTTACAGTTTTCATTTTTTTAATCTTCTGAGAAATATGGGATACTTTGACCATTTTTGATTTGGTTCTTTATTTATGGATAATGCTAGGTCTGCTGACCCAAGACAGTTAAGAGCATGATGATTTGATACTTTCACCAGGCATCACAGCTATTTCTTCCCTTTAATATTTTGGACTTTGGTTTTATTAATTAATATTTTATTGATATTCCATTTAATAATGAGTATTTCCAGCATCAGATTGATATAACTGATAGGAATGTGTTGTCCTGAAGCTTTTCAACTGAGGTAGCTTTCTGCTGGTTTAGATACAAGAGAGCCACCAAAACATCATTGTGGCTGCTTCCAAAAAACTGTTTCAAGCAGAATGGTGATGAGGTTACCCTGATACTCTTAGTTGCTAAGTGGCTAAAGTAAGATTACTTTTTTTCAAAGTAATAAATGGTATCTTTTTGTATTATATTTACTTCAAGGGGGACCAGTTATGCTTGGAAGAGATCTCATGTTTAAAACGGTTTTATCTTTTGTTGCCCCAGAATGGAATTTGGCTAAAGTTGAAAACAACAGCTTCTTTCTGATCTTGACTTTTACTGATGTAAGTAGAAAAATAAAAGTTAATAACATTAATAGGCACATTTACCCTACTTTAGAATTCCTTTCTGAAAGTAAGGAACATGGTAAATTACTAGGTTTTTTAAAACAAAACAAAACATGGAGTTACTGAGAAATAAACTTTCTTACTATATTTGTGAGTCATTTATCATAGTGGACAATCTTTCTGTAAAAATTGTATTGTGTTAGGCATATCATTCATTGTTTATGGTGGCTTTTTTTCATTTTTACTATGCAAATACTTTTCCCCCATAGGCATTTGGCCAGCAGAGAACAATGGTAGCAATAATAATTAGAACATTTCCAAATGCAACAATTCTTCACTATTTTCTGCAACAGGTTGGGAAAACTAACGCAAATCCATTAAGGCAAAAAATGCACTCACTGGAAAGGAAAGGAAAAATACAAAAGGTTTTCAAAAAGTGGATATAAAGCTTGGTAGATTTTGAATATAAGTTTTTGGGATAAAGAAAAATTGTCTTTGGCTTCTTATTAACTAATTATTTATAAATATAATTCAACTAAACAATAATACATGTACTTAGTGCATCTTTATGTGCCATCAATAATCTAGTCAATTTAATCAAGATTCTTCATGACTCATTTTGACAAATTATTTTTTGCAATATCACAAGCTGAAATGATGCTGACCCCTTTTTAAAAAAATAATATTTAACCCAAAGAAGCCCTTTAATTGCTGTCTCATGAAACTTTTCCAATAGAATATTTTTAGCAGCTTTGCCCAATTTAGAAAACTCCAGATGTGGTTGGTCTGTAACTCTCAGAATTCCTCTTAGTCCACTGCAAGTTCAGAATATGAAATACCGCAGACTTCACCTGTAGTAACAGATAATCACATAGATAATTTCTGTTTTTGGCACTGTCATCAAAATCAGATATAATCCATGTAATAATGCACAATCTCTTATTAGGTACATAAAAGCAAATCCTATTACAGTGGTGGATTTATTTATTTGTTTTGATGCCTTCATATTACTTTTTGAATCCTAGTGACTGCCTGCAGTTTCCTAGGCAAGATTTTCAGAAATGGTTTGCCATTGTCTTCTTCCTAAGATTGAGAGTGTAATTGGCCTCATATCTCCCAGCTGGTTTTGTGCTTAAGGCAGGATTAGAATTCAGTCTTCTGGTTTCTAACCTAGTGCTTTTAAATACTACAAAAAACTGGCTCTTCTGTTTATATTAACCTCCATGCAATAAATATCTCAGGCTTGTAATCCAGTTATTTCTGTTATTCCACAGTTAGCTGGTTTTGTTAAATATTTTGGGAACTGTCCAGGCAATGGCAGCATTTACTGTATATTTGTGTGTCTGTGTGTGCATGTGCACGTGCCTGTGCCATAAATTTCCTAGATATTCTTTAGCTGATCTGACCTGAATCTTCATTTGTAGTCATAAAAAGTATGTCAGGCATGGGAATTACAGATTTGTAATTTCCAGCTGTAGGCTTTCCAACTTGCAGCTGTAGGCTTTGATGATTTAAAAAAAATGATATCGTTTCTTTTAGGAATACGTGAATTATTTTCACTTGGCAGGAACACATTGTGCCCATGGTTTATTAGGACTGTGCTTCACTTCAGAAGTACAGAAAACTTTTATCTTTTTTATCTTTTTTGCAAGTGAAATCTGCAAAACCTGTCACAGAAATGTGAATATTGTAATTGTACTTTGATTTTGCTTCCGTTGTTCAATTAATCCATGTTACTGTTGTTCAGAAATAATAGAGTTTTGGAAATGTTTGGTAGGAGTAATATAGAGAGTGTAGATTCACACATTGTGCTAAGCTCAGGGATATTTTAACTAGATTGTTGAGAGAGCTATAATATCTGCTTTCATGTAATTTTGAAAGTGTGAAAAGAAAAAAAAAAGCAAGCAAAAGGTAAATTCTCCTTTGCATCTTTTATTGAAAAGTTATGATTTGAATCATAGTTTTTCTCACTGTAACTGTTTAAACAGAAGATACATGGAAAGCAAGCCATATTTTCATTCAGTGATATGCACAAGTTCATTATTTCTTCTATAAATAGGAAATTAGTTGCAGCTTTAGAATTAGGTATTACTACTATTATTTAGATAGTGTAATCCACTGCTATTACAAGGAAATCACTATAACAATTTTGGTGTTTTCTTAAATTATGAAGCCAAACATGTTTGCACATTATGCATAAATTCTTTGGAAAAACTGTAATTCAGTATAAAAACTGCCAAATGTATACATTTGTTGAGATTTGGGCTTGAAGCTTTCCTAGAAAATAAGGCTTCTAATTAATCAAGTATTTAGTTTCATTTTTCTGTGTTAAACTGCCTGAGGCAAGGTTCTTAAAATTGTTTTAAGAATGAATGCTAGCGCTGGAATTCTAGATACTACAATACTAGTTTATTCAACTTGAAGAAGAAGAGAAGAAAGATAAGAAGGAAAATTACCCTCCATTTTACAAAACAATGTATTAGCTCACAGTTCTGCAGACACCTGTGCTGGGTGTGGCAGATACGCACTCAGAGAAGCAACTGATATTTTTAAAAGCGACTAGGCAAATAGCAAACTAAGTTATACAATGGATTTCAAATTTTACAAACATATTTGCAAATCTATTAGTGCTATGTTTTCAGCTATTCATTATGTTAGACTTTAGAAACATCAAGGTAACGTTCAAAGATGAATGCACTATGAAAATCTATAAGGCTTGTTTTGAATAAACATCTTGAGGGCTCTGCATAGAAGCCCTGAGATTTGTGTTTCAGTCTTTGATAAAAGACTTTGTTTTATGTTATGTGAGATTTGCATTTTGAAGGCTGGCCTGCAAATATAATCAAGCTTTTAGAAGATAATAAAAGGCCAGGGTTGTAACAGTTGGCCAGAGGAGGGAGAGAGAGCGGGTGGGAGGGAGGGAGGGAAGGAAGGAAGGAGAGAGGAAGGGAGAGTTTGGGGGTGGCGGGGGAGTATTTGAAAGTATAAACTAAGGCAAAGTGGAATGGCTAAGACATATAGAGAATTTGCACACTTGTAGAATGGGGATTATATACAATTCTCTCCTAAAATTGCATACAAAATGACTTATAATGTTTTCAAGGTTATTATATCTAAAAGCAGTGGAACAAAGCGTATTGTACCATCATTGATGACAATAAGATCACAGAAAGCAGTGCTAGTGTTTAAGAAACACAGAATGCCTTGACTTCTACAAGTTTATCTTGTATTTTTTATTTTAAAGCCACCTGGTTGAAGGAAGAGACCAAGGGGTTATTAAACATTTAAGAAAGAGGGAGCTTTTTGGTGCAGCTGGATGTCTCTGCAAGATTAAATCACACTGGCTGAAATAATAGTCCAGCCCTTTGAGATTACATGGCTGAGTTGCGTAGGAAGAGGTAGATGGGTAAAGTTTTAACAAAACAAAACTAGTCATATCCACTTTCTGTAGCATGCTTTTCCCATGCTGTACATTATGAATCAGACACTAGCTTTTCTTTAAAATTTGGGCTTTTTGATGTGAACTTGCCTCCTTTCTTATGAATATTGCATAATGTGTTGCCTCATACTATATAGTTGGTGATTTGATCCAGGCAAAATATCTTATAAACTTTCTGTGAAAATGATATAAACCTAACTGCCCTGTAAACATAACTTCTTATTGACCTACAAAACGATTGACACAAACACACACACACATGCACACTTATAAATGTATACACATATACATAAAGCAGATTAGCAGAATGTGTAAGTGATATCTTTAGATAACATCGTTTCAAGACATTTTATCTTTGATCCTTCCAATAGAGAATTGCTTTTTAAATCTGTCTGGTTTTAAGACATTGGGACACATACAAGAATTCTTGTTAGAAATATTTTGACATTAGTATCATTCATATATGCTACCTGTAGACCCTTTCTTTTTATAAAAAGCTGTTGCACCCTTTCTTTATGTCCTTTTGGTTGGTTCTTATACAGACTTTTTGTAATGTTGATTCTTGTCGAAAGAGGAAGAAGAAAAGATTAATATCGGTCAAAATGAATTGGTCTCCTTAAACTCTTACAACTCATAGCATTTTACCCCGACATGGTATTGTTTAGTTATATTAGGACTACAGCTTTCCAAATTTAACAAAGACTGAGATTTCTGGGAATTATACTTCCAGTGCAACTGGGTTACAGTACAGTATATTAAGTTAGAGAAAGTGGGATCCTGGAGGAATCCAGTTTCCAGTGCATTTATGCTAAGGGTGAGTTAAAATCATAATCATGCTGATCCCACCTTTGTTTTCATCCTAAAATCCTGTTGTGAGTTTTGCAGAGATTTAAACAGAAATATTAAATATTTATTCTCACTGTGAGCTTTTTCATTATTTAGAATTGGTGTTCAAAATTCCCATTACTAAGGAAACATGGTTAAATTTGTTCCCTAGCTCTGTGGAGATTCAAGACATTGAAAAACAATGAAAAACAGTTAGAGAGCTACTGTTAAAATAAAACTTCACTGAGTTAACACTGCACTGTGCTTTTAAGTATATATTTAGTTTGGATTAATTATAAGTATATATTTAGTTTTGGATTAATTAAGTATATATTTAGTTTGGATTTAGTTTAGATCTGCTTTATTTCTTCAGCATATTAGTTATGTCATATTTTTTATTATATATATATATGTGTGTGTGTGTGTTTGTGTGTGTGTGCGTGTCTGTGTATGTAATTAAAAGAAATACCTCTAATGAAGAGGTTCCAGAGTTGTTTATCACATGTAAATGAACTGTTATGACATCTGCATTTCTTATTGCCACAGTCAGCTCATTTTAAACCTTATATTTTCCTCTTTTTTTCCATAAAGTGATTCAAATTGATGTACATTGGATCCCTAAATAGTCTGCCATTTACGCTGTGTGTGACTGATTCATCCATGTTATAATGTATAGCTATAATCTCATATAATTTTATGGACTGCTGCATGCATTTTGAATATTAAGAATTCTTTTTTTTAAAATGGCTGCTATTGTGGGGATTTGCCTGTTCACAAAATGGCTGCCATGATGAGTAAATTGCAAATGTGGAGGTGGCTCTTTATCACCTGGGATATTTTTTATTACCCCACTTTGCCTTTTTTCCTGTATTTTTTTTTTCATTTTGACTCAAAATGTTGGGCTGCAGCCTTTCAGTATTTTTTTTATTTTCTCACCACTAATGTGACATTTTTGGAAATAAAAATAAAGCTTTGCCTCATGTCTGCTTTCTATCATTATAGGTTTTTTGGGGGGCTGGGCTGGATAAGAATTAAAAGAATTTTAGGAGGAAAAGGTCAGGGGAAGGAAGAAGAGTAATGTTTGACCACCTTGTTGTATAGTTTTTTCTCCAAAATAAGACTCATTTAAGTCAACCGTACTTATTCCTGAGTAAATATGCATAGGATTGAATTGTAAATATATTTGCCTGGGAAAGTTACAGTAAAAACAGTAGTAAGAATGATCCAACAGGATTATTTTGGGTTGACAAGAATTAAATTATATTTTTTTCCATTCCTATATTGAAGACAATTGGATGCAACCTTTTCAGTTTCTGAAGTCGAAACAAGATGAGGGTTTTCATAATGTTGTTAGTGGTTAATATCTACTTAAATTATAGAGACATCCTGTATTTCCACTAAAATGCATAATACCCATTTAAAGCATCAAGTTGATTTATATCTGGAAAATATTTCCTATGTGTACAGGAAGTCCTTGACTTACAACAGTTTGTTTAGTGATCAAAGTTACAAAGATACTGAAAAAAGTGATTTATGACCAATTTTGACACTTATGATGGTTGCAGCATCTCCATAGTCACGTGATGCAAATTCAGATCCTTAGCAACTGACCATATTTATGATGGTTGTAATGTCCCAGGTCATGTACTCACTTTTTGCAAATTTCTGACAAGCAAAGTCAATGGGGAAGGCAGATTCACTTGATAACCGTGTTACTAATTAACAATTGCAGTGATTCACTTAACAACTGTGGCAAGAAAGATCATAAAATGGGGCAAAACCCAACTTAACTGTCTTGCTTAACAATGGAAATTTTCGGCTCAATTATGGTCATACATCAAGGACTACCTATATATTGTTGGATTGCATCTGAAATGATATAAGAAAACAGCCTATTTTGAAAAGGGCATTGACAGTATTATGCACAGGTGAATAAGATTTGGATGGCTGGTGACATATAAATAATATGTAGGGGGCTGCAGTGATGAAAAATGGCCAGAATTATCTGAAGGTAGTTAAGGGATTTTGTTGGTTTGTTAGCTTATCCAGTGTGATTTCTTTAGGCTTTCCCAACTCAGTAGACAGGAAATCATGCGATCAGTTTTCAGCAGTTCAGGGGGACACTGAGGGTATTGGAAAACAGCCTTTAGGGCTATATGTGCTCGGATGTGGCAGATAATCCATACCTAGCCTATTACAACTTTTATAAAAACTTGCCAGAGGTGTGCTGACTGAACTGATAAGAACTGATCTAAAATATTTGAAAAGCACTGTATTGCCTTCCCTGTCTTTATTGCTATGCCACACCTTCCCCTTCTTTTTTATCACAATAAAATATGTGGTCGTGGTAGCCAGCTGTATGGGATCTATATATTTGTGTGAGCTAAACTCAGAATTCTTGGTTTTAGCTAGCAAGGAGTAACGCATCATATCTTTTGTGTGTCACAAAAGGAATAAAAGACCTTTGGAGCTTATGTCCCACACTATTGCAGGCATTTTAACTACAATAAAAGCTCAGTTTAACAGATCATTTGATGGCAGGGGGTTCCATTAAATCCAAATGTACACTATTTGATTGAATTATATCTTTACGCAAATGATGTAAATGTAGACAAATGACATACAATGTCAATTGCATCATTACGCAAATGATGTCAATTTTGTCAGTTTGTTTGTGCTGTATTGCCTCAAAAACAATGCTCTTTGCTTTTTAGGGTTTAATTTTCTCCTTTACCTTTGAAGTCTGCTGAAAGGAGATCTGGAATGTCAATTACTGTGTAGTAATTTCTTAGTATGCTTCAGAATGATTCATTTTCTTAAACAAATAAATTTAATATTTTACTATTTCCATTGCTTTTGAGCTCAATTCATTTTTAAATTAACACGTCTAACATTTGTTCATTTCAAATATAAACCCATAAGAATATATTTTATTATTTCCTTAACTCTGTTAAAGTTGATATGATAAACTTGGATGATAAACTAAGCACCAGTTTCTTACCTAAGAATGTTGGCTTTCCATTTAAAATGTTTTATATTGGATGATTTAAAACCACTTGATGACAGCAGCTTTAGCAAGAACTGGGAATGGCAACAAAAGTGTAAACCTGGTTACTTCATGTTAATGCTTTTGTGAATATTGACCGTTTCTTTGGTAAGTTTAATAAAAGTGAAATGTTTAAGAATGCAGCCTTGGACTAGTCTAGGGTTGTATTATTAATTTTTCGTGCCCTTCTGTTCATATTGTTCTGTGAAAGGTTTATACTAGTAAGATAGCACAAATAGATGCAGACTCCTAGGTGTCACAGACTTGGAATAAATAACCTTGCCTGGATCACCTGTGTAGTTTTTCAGGAATTGATTTCTAGAAAAAATAAATCACATCTATTTCTAGCTGGCAAGGACAGTGTAAGGATATCTTTGTATTGAAACTTGGAGAGAAGAGAAAGCTTAGAAAATATTTACTGACATTTGTTGTTACTTCCTAGCATAAAGCAAATTTTATGTGGAGGAAAAATATTTTGAGAACATTATTAATAAAAAATGATCAGAGCTTTTTTCTTTTTGTCCTTCTGCAGTATGAATGTGTAATATTGAAATTCCATGGACATAATTCACCACTTTCCACAGAAATAAGCCAGCTGAAGTTTGATTTCTCTTCTCTAGAGATCGTGATTCCACTATTCCAAAGCATGATAGATGGAGAATCCACGAATGGGTTAGTTCTGTCTTCCTGCCCAATTAAACTGAGTCTGTCAAACTTGCCACGCCTCTCCTGGGCCGGACTCCCCAGTCCTGACTCAGTCTGGCCCATGACAGACGTGTTAGTTTGGCTCCCAGCAAATTAACTTTACCAGAGCAGGTAGGATTAATCCCTTTCTTACCCATTCGTGGATTTTTTCCATTTTCCAGACAGCGCAGGGACCAGCGGTGCGTCTGATCACTTTAGGGAGAGACAGACAGGGTTGCCTTCCAGGGAGGCCTTAGCCTCCAGGGAGGCCTTAGCCTCCAGGGAGGCCTTAGCCTCCAGGAAGGCCCTAGCCTCCGTCTCTCAGTGAGATAGGCCGAAGCCTTCAAGCAGAGACAGAGGACTGTTTCTTAGGGAGGCCATAGCCTCCATTTCTCACTGCGATCGTCGCGATCATCGCGGGTGCCATTTTGCGCACCGTGTGGCGAGCGTCCTCGCCGCGACTAGCCGGGCCGCTTCTGACCCTTTCGGCCTTCTTTGTAGCCTCTGGCTAACAGCATCCAGCGACTCACCATGCCCCGCTTCTCTTCCGTTTTCTCTGCTTTTTAGCGAGACGAAGAATCCCCTCGGGCTTGTCATTGAAGCGGTGGCCATTTTAGGTGCCGCAGTCGCTCCCTCCAGCCACCATTTTGGCAGCTCCAGAAACCTGCACAGCCATTGCTCCACTAAAGTAGCTTCAGAGGACTCTGAAACTAGAGGCAAGTTTCTGCAATAGCGCTTTTATCAAAGTGTGCTGGCACGCCTTTTGGTTCCGCCACCACCACCTAGGTCTTGTGCGCAGGCAGGTGTGCCAGCGTCCATTAAGTTTGTCCGGTAGCCACCATCAACCAAGAGTACTTGACTGATCCCAGGGGCGTGGCACACAGCCACAAACAGTACTCCGCTCCTCGTTATCGAGATCCCTCTCAGCCCACCACTGAGATATCTCATTTTTTTGTGATGGCAGACAGCACAGCACCTCAACCTTCACACAGTGCCACTACCAGCACTACTGGCCAAAAGAAGCATAAGTCCTCCAAGCTGGAGGCTGCTGGAAAAATCAAGGCCAAGGCCATTTCTGGCAAAAAGCCTTCCAAAATGGCGGAGAATGAGGCCAGCAGGCACACACCCCTTCGGAGGCAAGCCACCATCTTGACCTCGCAGAAGGCCTGGATATGGTCATGAAAGTGTACTAGCCGTACCATTGAATTGGTCTTGCCATCGCCAATTGCTACTAATGTGCTGGCTTTTACCATTGAGTGGTCCTTGCCGTCACTAAGTGAACTACATGTGAGTTGGCCGCTACCATCGAGTTGGACTTGCCGTCACTAAGTGAACTACATGTGAGTTGGCTGTTACTACTGCATTGATCTTGCCGTCACTAAGTGAACTACATGTGAGTCGGCCGTTATCGTTGAGTTGGTCTTGCCGCCGCTAAGTGAACTACATGTGAGTTGGCTGTCACCATTGATTTGGTCTTGCCGTCACTAAGTGAACTATATGTGAGTTGATTGTTACCATTGAGTTGGTTTTACCATCACTAAGTGAACTACATGTGAGTTGGCTATTACCATTGAGTTGGTCTTGCCATCACTAAGTGAACTACATGTCAGCTGGCCGTTACCATTCAGTTGGTCTTGCTGCCACAGTTGAACTGACCTGAGCACTGACGTGCCCTTACTGGCCCTACTGTCATCAGGAGCATTGCATGGGTGAGGGCAGTACCATTAACTTGGTCCTGCAGCCACTTTACCCCATAAGCACACCGTTCCTTACATTGAGTGGCCCTGCCACTATCAGCACTCTGCTCCTTCCTATTGAGATTCCTCTCAGCAGAGATCCCTCTCAGCATTCCACTGACATATCTCTAATTACGATGGCAGACACCGATGCAAAACACTTGAGATCCCTCTCAGCACTCCACTGAGATGTCTCTGATTGCAATGGCAGACAACGCTGCACTTCAGACCCCTTGAGGTGAGCTGCACTCCTAGGTGCAAGAAGCCCAAAATCCTCCAATCAGGAGGGGGCAAGAATCCGCCAAACCGGAGGAGAGTCCAGCAGGAGGCATTATCAGGAGCAACTACCAATGATTCAGAGGGTCACTAGGCCCTCTTCAGCGGCTGCCATTTCAGCTGTACAAGGACTACGATTCACAGCCTTGATTGCCTATGCCTCCTCTGTTTACAATTTGTTACCATCATGCGGACCGTTACCATTAGGTTGGTCTTACCACCACTAAGTGGATTACATGAGTGCTACCTTTACCATTAATTTGGCCCTACCACCACTAAGTGGATCACACGTGTACGCTAAGTGGCCTACAGTGGGCCAGCCATGATCATTGAGTTGATCTCTTTGGTCGTCCTTGATTCAAATTAAGTCTCTCTGCTCCCTTATTCGGAGCAATTCAGTCTCAGGGTGACTAGGTCTGCAAACAGACAAACACCATCAGATTCGGTCTGTCTCTGGGATTCATATCCAACCCCCCGAGACATTTTGTCCCTTGCCCATTGTCCAAGAATCTGGCCAAGAAGGCTCTCATGAAGGAGGCCATCTGACGTCTTCTGGCTATCCGGGCCATATAACCGGTACCAGCTGGACAAAAGGGACAGGGGGTTCTATTCCACTCAGTACAGGGCACTACCCTTGGCCTATCATCGGCCCCCAGGGTGTTCACAAAGATCCTGGCAGCGCTGGCAGCGCATTTGAGACTGGTGCCGGTACGCATACAGTGCTACCTGGACAACATTCTCATCCAGTCATCCTCTATTCCGGCCGCCCAGTCGGATCTGGCCTTGTCCATCAAGACCCTTCAAGACCACGGGTTCTCGGTGAACTTCCAAAAGAGTCAGACAGTTCCCTCAACCCGCCTTCATCTGGGCGTGGTACTAGACACAAGACTTTGCAAGGTCTATCTGTCTCGGGAACGTCAGGAGAATATCCGAGTCCTGGTCCTCCAGGCCCAAAGGGAGCGAGTGGTGACACTGGCCACGCTTTCCCAATTGTTGGGGAAATTGATTTCATGCATGGCGATAGTGCCATGGGCCAGACTACACTCCAGAAACCTGCAAGGGTTTTTGCTCCCATTCCATACACTGGGCACTAGCACCTCCAACCAGAGGGTAAGGGTTCCTTCTCAGACCCTAAAATCCCTTCAGTGGTGGACCTCCCCAGCGGTAGCCAGAGGGTCATTATTCAAAGAACCCGTTCGGCTCACCCTGACCTCGGATGCCAGTCTGTTTGGCTGGGGAGCGCACCTACGGTCTCAGTTGGCTCAGGACCGGTTGTCTCGGTCAGACCTGAAGCACAATATAAACTGGTTGGAGCTCAGAGCCGTACACCTGGCCCTACGCCACTTCCGCAAAGCGGTGGCAAGACAACAGGTCTTGGTCCTCACGGACAATGTGGCGGCGAAAGCCCATATGAACCGGTAAGGGGGTACCCGTTCGAGGTCCCTTATGACTGAGACCCAGTTGTTGGGATCCTGGGCAGAGACCAACCTCTCCTCCCTCAGAGCCGAGCATATCTCGGGAGAGGCAAATCAGGCAAATTTCTTAAGCAGGTCGACAGTGGATCACTCCGAGTGGCGCCTGCTCACAGCTCTCTTCAAGGAGATATCGGAGAGGTTCGGTCATCCGGTACTGGATTTATTCGCTTCTCCGGCGAACTCTCAGCTGCTGAGGTTTTTCTCCCGGTTCCCCTCTCCAGGGGCGGAGAGAGCGGATGCCCTCCGCAGTCCATGGCCCGAGGGCCTGCTATATGCATTCCCCCCTCTCCCTCTCATCCCGGCAGTCATCCGGAAAATACTGCAGGAGCAGGCAGAGGTGATACTCATTACATCACACTGGCCAAGACGGCCGTGGTTTGCCGACCTCATGAGCCTTTCAATCTCTCCCCTGTGGAGGATTCCTCCAGGTCGCATTGCACTCAGCCAGGGAGCTCTGCAACATCCAGAGCCCTAGTGGCTCCAGTTAACCGCCTGGCACTTGAGCGGCGGCTCCTGACTCAGGAGTCCTATTCCTCAGGTGTGATTTCCATGATTCAGGCCTCCCAACGGCCTACGACAAACCGGATTTATGACTCCACATGGAAAAATTTCTGCCAGTGGTGTGCAAAGAACCAGTTGGCTCTCTCGGTTATTACCATTCCGAGAATATTGGAAGGGCTTGGCGTCCAATACTATCGGCAGACAGGTGGCGGCTCTATCCACAGTGCTCACATGTGGCAATTCGGAGCCATTGGCTCAGCATCCCATGATGCGCTCGTTTGTCAAGGGAGCAAACAATACCAAACCGCCCGTGGTTCATTGCTATCCCTCTTGGGATTTGCCGCGGGTCTTACACACCCTTATCTCACCGCCATTTGAACCCATCAGAACCTGTACACTGCGGTCCTTGACAACTAAAGTAGCCTTCCTGATAGCCGTCACTTCGGCTAGCCGCACTGGCAGCTCTCTCTATCAGAGATGACTTATGCGTCTTTCATGAGGACAGAGTGGTCCTTCGATTGGATCCATCCTCTATTCCTAAGGTCAATACCTTATTCCACAGACGGCAGGAAGTAATACTGCCAGATTTTTGTCCTCATCCGTCCCATGACTTGGAATGCCAATGGCACGCCCTGGACGTTCGCAGGACATTATGCTATTACATCAAGCGGACGGCACCGTTTCGCAAGTCGGAAGCCCTCTTTGTTTCCTTTCAGCCTTCTTCTATGGGGCAAAAGTTTTCTGCCTCCACTATTGGCAGGTGGATCAGGGCTTGCATTGCAGGGGCGTGTCAATCGCAGTCCCTGTCAGTTCCAAGTCATGTTACTGCTCATTCCACTCACAGTGCTGCGACTTCCGCAGCATGGGCGACACAGGCGTCCATTGAGGATATCTGTAGGGCGGCGACATGGTCTTCGCCTTCCCCATTCGTGAGGCATTACAAGTTAGATAGGTTTGCCTCCGCAGACGCCTCTTTTGGCCGGAGAGTGCTACAGCACGTAGTGCCACAAGGTGGGACACAGGCCCAGACTGCTTCCCTCCCATAGGGACAAGAGTGGCTTTGGTATGTCCCATTCGTGGATTCTCCATCTATCATGCTGGAGAAGGGGCGTTGTCTTACCTGAACGCCTTTTCTCAGCATGATGATGGAGAATCTACACCCGCCCCTCAGTGTCCGTCAGGTCCTGTTGTCAGGGGTCGGAGCCAACACGTCGAACTGTCGTCAATAGCTGCGCCTTCGTCAGGACTGGGGAATCCGGCCCAGGAGAGGCATGGCAAGTTTGACAGACTCAGTCTAATTGGGCAGGAAGACAGAGCTAACCCATTCGTGGATTCTCCATCATCATGCTGAGAAAAGGCATTCAGGTAAGACAACGCCCCTTCCAAAGCATGGCAGCTTTGGAAATTCAAAATAATCATCTTGGGTTTTACAAGTTATTTGTTGTATAGAACGATTCCTTTTCAAATAATTTTATCTTTTTTTTTAGAAAAAACTCATTCACTCTGTTTACTATGGTAAATTGTGTGCTTGTGCAGATACATCTATATGCGTGCATATATGTTACTGTGGGACTCGTTTGGTGAGAAGCAGTATGTTCTGGTCTCTTCAACTGTCTCCCAAGGAGAACATCATGGCAAGGGGCGGGACATCAGTCCTGGCTTTACAACAGTTAAACAAGGAAAGGTTGCCTCTGATTTCTAGATCAGAGAACAATGGAACCGGGGTGTATATGGAAAAACTGGTTTTCTTCGTGTTTTTTCTTCCTGATTCCTTTTTATTTCATGTTTTATCTTTTAGGTTATGAACCTTATAATGGGAACTGTTTTACTATTTGTAAATCTTAAGACAGAAAGGGAACTCATTTTGACTGAACAGGGGAATTAAAATATTTTTCATCAAGATAGAATTTTGTGGCCCCAAATGTTGCTGAACTGTAGTGCTAAAACAAAACCCTGAAACAAAGATAAAAAATATAATGCATCCAAGGCCAAAATAATCATTTTCTTAATCTTTACAGAGTGGGCTTATTTAATATCTTGGCCCAATATTATATACCTACGTAAATATCATTAACTCTTATCAACTCATGGTTGTCTTTCATAGCCTGTCTGCACTTCTAATTCCTTGATGATAAATGAGATATATAATGTTTGAACTGATATGGATGAACTTACATGGTCTCTTGTTCTGCATATATTTAGCTTCTCCTAAATATATTCTAATAAAATGAATTATGATATACATATTATTGCATTGGCTTAATACATTAAACATTAAAATGGAACTGTAATTTTATCCTTGCTGTACTTAATGCCATAATTGCAATATGCCTTAGAAAATTGATCCTTAAGTTCATTTATATTTTATTAAACTGGTCGGTTTCAGGCCACTTAGTGAAGATCCATTGGATGGAATTGTATGATTCAGTGATAAGAGAAAATAATTATTTCTTTGTCACATCACAGCACCTCTTATTAGCACTGGATCAAATTTATACTGAAGGAATCTCTACCTATCAAAGTAATTTCTCCTACATAATTTCATTTTTAAAAGATTTTTGCAGCAAGTGGCGCTAGTAAGCTAAATAAGATCAGCCGTGTTAAGCACTTGGATGGTAGACTTTATAAGAATACTAGCTTGCCTGGAAAGTGAGAAAGAATCTCTGGAAGAACGCAGTAGCAAGTCTCTTCTTTATTGCTGTCAAGAAAGCTATCAGAACTTCATCCAGAGCTTGGCTATATTATTTCTCTAGAAATTCAAACCTGTACTTGGGAAGAATAGAATAGAATAGGAATAGGAATAGGATAGAATATCAGAAGGGACATTGGATGCCTTCTAGTCCAACCTTCTGCTAAGGGAACTATCAACAAAGAATCAAATACCCCAAGTGAAATAAATTTATCATGTTGAATCCTGTTTTTTTTTTTTTCTGTAGATGTGGATGTTGTTGAAATTGGTTGGGAAATCTCAACATAATTGTGCACTTGCTGATATAAGAATGCCAAACAAAGACACTGAACTGTGTTACTAGTCAATAGTTAGTATGCTTAATTACAAGAGATTGCTTTAATTTTTAATTATCTGAGGCCTGGAAAATTTAAGGAAGGCTTCTCTCTGTATAATTTTACAGTTGATCATACTGAGCTTAAGATTCCATAGCAAATACAATTGGGAGGTTACAGACTTTTATAGCAGTACTTTGTGGCGTGCATAGCTGTTAGATATCATAATTATTTTAAAGTGGTCGTTAAAACCTAGTACCATCATGATGTGTGACATGACTATACCTTGCAAAATTCTGAGACAATATCAGGTTGGAGAAGTTGTTCTTTGTTATTTCAGAGATGAATGATAATGATGAGTATTGTTTTTATGGGGTTATTAATTGCTGAACACGAGGAATAATATATGTAACAATGTATTTGTATTGTAATGCATATAGGATATACTGATTTTTTTTTTATCTACATAGAACTATTTCAATTAAGTTGGTTGGAATGAATAATACAATATACCTCAAACTTTATTAAAGCTACTCATACCTGCTGAAGTTCAGCATTATCTTATCTCAGATTTATAGTGAGTTGTATCCAGATTTAGTCCATAAATTTCCAGGAGTCTCTCCTAAATATAGCCAAATATGTATTCCAGCCAGATTTAATGTCAGTATATCAAGCAATCTCACCATCATTCTAAGATATATATTAAAATATCCCTAATAAAATTCTCAGGCTGTCTGGGAAATCCAAAAGGCCCAGGCCATTTCCATCCTTTGAGACCCTTAGTTATAGTAATAAAAATCATGATACATGAAAATGAATTAAGCTTTTTCCTTGTGCAGAAAAACAATGCACTTCAAAGAATATGATAATTATATTTTACCTACTGAAGATGGGATGTATTTTTCCTTTGTTCTGAATGTATAATAAGAGGTTAATTATGAATGTAGCATTGCATCTAATCAGAGAGGTATGAGTGCATGTTTGTGTGCAGTGTGTGTGTGTGTGTGTGTGTGTGTATGAAGTATGTATATGTATAAAAGGTTCAAGAGAAGAAGGAATGTGGTAAAAATGATGGTGTGAATAGCTTTTTCAATATTATACACGTAAATAATTATTTCAGTCTTGAGATTTCATGTGGCTTTTATGTGGTGGGTGTTGTTATTATTTATTACTATGTCCATGGGTTAACTGCTAAGACTGGCTGCCCTTTTATTTTTTATATTGGAGTGGAAATGTAGTTTGGACATAATGGATTATTGATTGGTCTGAGAACAGCAGAAGCCCCAAGGCCTAGTCATCAATGGTACTTACTCTCCCATTAGAGAATGCATCACTTCATGCAGCTATTTGGGATCCAAATCTGTAGAATATAAGCTTATAATTGTTGATCTTGTAACAGAACAGTTTTTAGGGCAAGGAGCTCTTCATTATTGTGATGGGCTTGCTCCTTCCCCCTCCCATTTGCTCAAATAATAGTTTCTTTGTTTTGGTAGTAAGATAAGCTGGATCAGGATGTTAATGATGTATTTTAATTTATGCCTTATAGTGCTACAGTGTAACCCATAGAATACATTTCTTTGTCTCTGTGAAGACAAACATGACCAGTATACTAAAGCACAAAATATGTACTGAGTGGGTGACAGTGCTATGTTTCTCTATATATCTTGACAAACTGTGCAAGAATGAACCTTTTAGTAAAATTCCTTTTAAAATGGGTTCACATTTTTGTTCCACACTTTCCCTTGTTTTCTGTCCTGTGAATTTTCTCTTCTCTATTTCTCACTGGCAAGATCTGTATTTGCTTAATATATCCTTATAGGTGTGTCTCTCCATGAAGGGTTATTGATAGAGCTGTTTCAGAAGCCTCTAATTATTTTCTCAGGAATTTTGGAGCCCGTTTTTAATACCATCATTAACTCTGGAGAGGGAGGGAGAGAAAACAAATGATGTGGGCAAAGAATCTCAAGAGTATATCTGCAGTGCTAACAGTTGCAAATCTGAAAATAATGTCTTCCAGAACACAAAAAATGTAGCAGACACCTCTTTGGCCAGAATAAAACAAACTGCTGCTTTAGCATTTCTTGAGACTATGAACCTGGAGACAGGATGAGGCCAAAGTTCCCAGCCCTTGAAAAATAGGCCACCTATAAGATTTGCAAAACTGCATCAATTCAAATGAAAATGCAGAGTCAGAAATAAATTGACTCAACTCAGACTGGATTCTGAGATCAGACAGTTCTGGAGCTGATCCTGAAATGGTGCAGAACATTATTGTGCAAGTGTCTTTTTCACCTGCAGTTAAAAAAAAAATGGGCAAAATCAAGGCAAAATCATGCTAACTTTTCCCTAATGCCAATATTCACTTTGAAGGACGTATCCTGCTGGGATTTGCTGTAAAAGTCAAGGATGAGCTTACTATTTAAAGACAGGCTGTTTTCCCCTCCCCCGTTCATTTTGCTACCCTAATGTCCTAAATGCTCTGCTGTTACAGAACAGTTGTGTTATCCTTGAAAGATAGGAACTGAATATTCTTTTTTAAACATGTTTCCTTGTACAAACCTTTTTGCATCATTTCTTATCTGAAGAGTTTTAATTACTAGATAAACTGTTGTTAAAGAAATGAAAGCTTATTTTCTTAAGGGATTTATATATAACATTACTTTGAAGCACATGAAATGGAATAGATATAATAATTACTTGTCTAAAATAAAAGTATGACTTAGTTGTTATAACTGTTGCCTGTAACATGGTGACGTTGAAGTATGGACACAACTGCCAAAATTGTCAACCAGCGTGGTTCATCTTTTCATCTTTTCTATTTTGGCTAGATCTTAAGAGAATTGGAATTCAACAACTTATGTATGCTATATAGCCCTGGCTTAGCAGTTGATTCTGCATACAACTTCTTTAGTTAGCAAACAATAGTGTTGCCTGAGAATTCCTGTACAAACCATTAGTATGCATTATGAGCTGGTTATGTAAGGGTAAGATAGGATTTGTCACAGTGGTAATAGATATAGATGATTCATTGCTCATGGCCCTTTCATGGCATGGAATTGAGCTGTGAAGGGCAAAATACCATGATAGCACACTAATATCAACAAGAGAGTACATTATTATCAATTTAGTCAAAGTATACTTGCAAATAGCATTCTCTGTTGCCAAATCAAATGAAATCTTTATTATTAGGGCCACCTTACACTTGATGTTAGCCCAATGGCTTAATTTCTGATTGAAATCATTCAAATACAAATGTTATACTATTGGAGCTCATGGTTTGCAAATAAGATGCATCTTCACCAACAGAGAGACAGGATTATTTTTTTCTTAAAAAGCAAGGTGGATTAAAAAAAGGTATCGTTCCATTAAACATGAAGTAATAAACAAGTAGAAATGGTTTCTTCTGTATATAAAAGAGGTTATATATGCATGTATCTACCATTTATTTGCAGGGCAGAAAGAACAACATCTAATTTTGAATAGGTACTACAGAAAATATCAAATGTTCCTCCTTTAACATGTAAAAATGAAGTTTTCTACTAATTTTAATGTAGCAAGATTGTGAGCACATTCCTATACTTCATTTGTATTAACAGGGATATTAGAAATCAATTAAGAAAAAAATATTAGTAGTTGTTCATTTAATGGGCTTGTTTATAGGAATTTTATTTAACTAAAATAAGATGCATCCTTTTCTGTATGTCTGCATGTTTAAGAAAACATTTTTAACAAGGATAGTCTACTGGGTCCTACAGAAATCCTTTATCTCTAGACAAACAAAATGCTGGCTGTTTTTCATGAAATTATACATGTGTATAAAACCACAGACTTAAAATATTACAGTTACTTCAAGAAAGGGCTTATTAAGTTGAAGCTACACGCACACTATTTTTTGGTTTGGAAAGACAAATTTAACTGTTTGTGAGATTGATGTTCTTATTTTTAGCACATACCAATTACATGCATACTCTGTATCCCAGTAACTGAAACTGCTATTTCATAGGTTTGTTTATATTATCTTACTGAGTTTATGAAATATCCTACTGGATTTTACAAATTATAATATCATCCAAGTTAAATTTAATACATTGTGTACCAAGAGTTTGATTTAGATGAAAAGAAAATCTTAACAGAGGCCTGTCACAAGGGAAGAAACAAAGAAGAATGTTGTGAATGTGTTTTAAATGAAATGCTTTTGCATTTAGTAATGATGTGTTGTACTTTTGTTTTGGTTGCAGGTTTTGTTTGCTGTTTGACTCAGAAGCATCAATGAATGCTTATATCCAGAATGCTGTCAAGCTGAGAAGCAATTTGAATATAGGAATGAAGAGATAGAGACTTGGTGAGAAGCATTCCCAATAGAAATTTCAACATAATTTTCCACTTTGGGGCAGGGCTTTTACCTGTTGACTGATGTTGTTGGAATACAGATGGATTGTAGTGTAGGTGCAAACATGGAATTACGAAGAGCCTCCAGTCCTCACAGGATGAATAAGAATGATGTGGATGCAGACAAATCCATGTTACACAGCTGCTGCATATGTGGCAAGAGTTTTCCTTTCCAGAGCTCACTGTCACAACACATGAGGAAGCACACAGGGGAGAAGCCCTATAAGTGCCCTTATTGTGATCACAGAGCTTCCCAAAAGGGCAACTTAAAGATCCATATTCGGGGTCACAGAACAGGCACTATAAGCCAGAGGAATGATGTGGAGACGGTAGGAGAGGCACAGCTTAATGAGATGAGAGTCTTTGAAGGCTTTGATGGTTGCACCAGCCCTACCAAAAGCACTTCTGCTTGCAACAAAATATTGAATGGAACAGTTCCCACCGAGGATAGCAAGATCTTGCTCAGAAGCAGCAGAAAAGAGGCATTGGCCGATGATGTTAAATTATGTACTGTTCAGTGCAACTTCTGTAAAAACAAATTTGAAGGGAAGAAAGAATTGGAGCAACACATACATCAAGTCCACAAGCCTTTCAAATGTAGGCTGTGTAATTACATGACCCTAAGACAGGAGACCCTTTTAAACCACATAGAGAGAGATCATATTACAACTCAAATTCCAAATGGGGAAGCCTACACTGAGAACTGCAAGCCTGAGTCCAATGCTGGAGAATTTCCTTGTGAAGTCTGTGGACAAGCCTTTAGTCAAACATGGTTCCTCAAAGCTCACATGAAGAAGCATCGAGGGTCATTTGACCATGGATGCCACATTTGTGGCCGGAAATTTAAAGAGCCCTGGTTCCTTAAAAACCACATGAAATCTCATGGGCCAAAAGCTGGGAGTAAAAATAAGCCAAAAAGTGATTTAGAGCCCATGGCCACTATCAATGATGTTATCCAAGAAGAGACTATTGTGACTGGATTATCCCTCTATGAAGTTTGTACCAAGTGTGGAAATCTGTTTACAAATATGGAGAGCCTAAAAGCACATAATTCTGTACATTGTAAGTCTCAAGGAATTTGCAGTGATCACAGAGGTGAGAGACTAATAGATGGAGATTTGGATTCATCAATAGCAAAACAGTTTTTCTTCCAATATCTAAACTTGAGGCCGTCTGTATGGATAGACGGTGTTTCAAAGGGCCAGTCAGGTAAAAGAGTAGCTGAGCTGGATCCAGTGAACAGTTACCAAGCTTGGCACTTGGCTACCAAAGGAAAAGTTGCAGAGCCGTCTGAGTATGTTAAGTATTTAGGATGGGATGAAGTTCTGGCAGATGCTGATGTCACGTATGACAGGGACAAAAGGGAATATATTCTTGTTAGTCAAGAGAAACGCAAGCAAGAGCAAGATTCATCCAACTCTTCCAGTAATCCAAAGAAGAAGAACTGCACAGGTGGCCGTTCAGAGAAAAGCAATAATGCACAAGCAGGGGATAACTGCCTCTTTGGTCAAGATGACCTAGAATACAGACCATCCTCACGTCAAAGCAGAAGGGCATCACAGAACAAGTCCACTGAGTGCTTTGAGTGTGGCAAGATCTTCCGCACATATCATCAAATGGTGCTTCATTCACGAGTCCACAGGAAAGAGCGCCGAACCTGCAGTGAAGGCGGATCAGTAGTTCAGCATGACAGATATGGTTCCAATAGTGAGGATGGTGATTCTGGATCTGTCAGTGCACCAAGTACACCAAGTTCTGCTTCTGCTCAAGAAGATTCAGTTACCTCTGGAATAGGTGAAGAGGGTCCTGAGGATAGTTCTGAGGAAGGAATACATGAGCCATCCCCATGTAAGTATCTGCAGGCAACTACATTTTAATTCACAAGTCATCATTTTGTTTTCTTTCTTGTAAAACTTTATACAGGTAGTCCTCAACTTATGACCACGATTGAGCCCAAAATTTATGTTGCTAAATGAGATATTTGTTAAGTGAGTCTTACCCCATTTTACAACTTTTCTTGCCACAGTTGTTAAGTTAATCATTGCAGTTGTTAAGTTAGTAACATGGTTGTTAAGTGAATCTGGTTTATCCATTGACTTTGCTTGTCAGAAGGTCTCAACAGCTGATCACATGATCCCAGGGCGCTGCAACTGTCATAAATATGAGTCAATTGCCAACTGTCTGAATTTTGATATTTTGATATCCATGGGGATATTGCAATGGACATGTGAAAAATGGTCATAAGTCACTTTTTTCAGTGATGTTATAACTTCAAACAGTCACTAAATGAACTGTTGTTAGTCGAAGATGTACTAAAGGCTCTTTAATGTTGTTTATGTTTTTTTTAAAAAAATAAAAAGACCTAATAGGATGAACAGAATTTCACCAGCTCTTTAAGGTGATGAAATGATTTTTGGCCATGGACTGATTCAAGGATACATTACAGGTAATCCTCATTTAGCAATCCCAGTTGGGACTGGCAACTCAATTGGTAAGCAGCCACTAAGTGAAATCATGACTTTGCTTATCTTACTTCAGATTTCCTTTGCTTTACAGACTTGTGAAAGTTGTAAATGCAAGGATGGATCATAAAGTTACTTCTTCAGCACCATTGTAGCCCCGAATGGTTGCTAAATGAGGCTAAAGGAGGACTGCGTGTAATTGTACTTAAAGCTATTGAAACAATTGAGCAGTTAGTTGGGTAGTTCTATTAGGATTAAGGTTTGACTAAAGGTTGCCTTAACTGAATTCTATTTGGTGTCCAGTTTGCCTTACGCAAGAGGAATAGTAGAGCTGAGTCTGTGGAGGAGTCAATCTGGATTGAGGGTATTGCTGTATTTAGAACTACTATATATGGCTAAAAGCAAGTTCCTTCCTTCACACTGTCTCTTTTAGTATAACTAGTACAAAATGATGGAGGGGAAAGGGCCGTGCATAAGGATTGAATGTCTAATAGGACTAATGTCTGGATTTGACCCAGTTCCTTAAAATCGTATTATTACAGTGGCCAATTTCCACTTAACATTTATTATACTCAAATAGCAAATTAGGTGAGATTTTTGTTGCTGGAGTATGCCTGCACTAGTGATCCACAAGGAAAGGATTATGACTGCAGACCTGTTTCACCTGATTGGCATCCTCCATTCCAGAATCACTGAGTAGGAAAGACGTGTGTAATTAACTTCACCTTTGTTGTTGATTTATTCTCAGCCACTTTCTAGGCACTGATTGTACTTTGTACAAACAGCTCTATTTCTCTGAGTATAACCCACATACTAGATTTAATTACATCAAGGCTTTTAAAAAATCTGATATTATTACAGTAAGCTCTTAATTTAGTAGACTTGAGTTTAGTGAATTTCATATTTAATGGACAAAAATATTTTTGGAAATAAATAGGTTTGTCCAAATGTCTCAAAATAGTAGATTTAAAACATTCACTGCTTCCCCTCATAATCGATATTCACTGTTATCAAAAAAGTATTTTTTTTCATATTTAAATATATTTTGGGATGCTAAAAATCCTGTTTGCTATAAAATGAACATTAAGCTGCATTGGATAACTGCTCCTTCTTAATTTGTTAAATTGTCTTTACAATAATATGAAAATAATGAAGTGGCCAAATATGTCTGAGCATTAAAATTGGAGTTCTTCTTTTTTGTTATCACTGCAGGTTGCATGGATGTTAAATCTTAGGATTTGCTATACTTTTTTTGACTTACAAATAATGGAAGACTTCCTTACACTAAGTAGGCATGATAGCAGCAATTTATAGAAATAGAACATAAATCTTTTTCAAACTCCTATAGGAATCATTATGGCAAAGTCAGGGAAAGAGAGATGAATCCATGCTCACTCACAGTTTTCCACGAAACTGCATCCCATAATGACTCTTTATGAAGCTCAAGCTTGGATGGGGAACTAGTCAGTGAAATTCTGTCCTCCTACTCTTAACTTCTCTGAAACTGTCAACCTTTTCATAGGGAGTCAAATATCTTTGTTGAATGCATAGAAGTGTAACTTTGAAGTAAGATCTATTCACTTATCTGAGTTTAGAATATATTTAGGATATTTAGCATATCAGGCCCAACAAATGTTTTGAGAGAACCATTTCTAGACTTACCAGCTAACATGGCAGTAGCATGTCCAAAATATATGTTGGTATAAAACTTGGGGAAAGTAAAATTCACTGAAAAATACTGCATTTTGCAATAGCGTCCTTATCACAAATTCATTGGATAGAATTGTCTGTTTTATTCTAATCTATGTGATGCTCTCCATGATTCAATAATGATAATATTTAATGTTTAATGATTATTTAACAATCATCAGTAAAATATATGCATATTCTTTTTCTTCTTCTGTTTTGATCCTATGCTTTTAAAAATTGTATTCAAAAAACTCCTAGGCTAATTAATCCCTGTGGATTACTGCAATCCTTAGAGTCTGACTCTGGCTAAATACAACAAATTATTCTTCAACTAGAAGCAGGGTAAATATTTGAAAGAACACTACTGTGATTGCATTTGTATCATATTTTTCATTGCTTAGTTCTCTTTGTTTATGAGGCTCTTTCAGATTCTCTTAAATTCCAGGGAATTATTTTTTCCCCCCTACAGCTTGTTTATATTTTTTGTTGTTAGTAGCACAGTGCCTTTCTACTGACTTTTCTCCCCCTTGAGAGTTAGCTGATTTGAATTTTCAGATTTTTATTATGCAGTGGGAAGCTAAAGAAATAAGCAGTGCAGTACTGAGAAGTTTAAAATGCATTTACAGTTGCTATACCGAAGAGCTTTTCTCATATTAACCAGTGACACATTTAAGCTGGTCAGCCTAGTTTATTCAGCCAAAAGTAATCATTGCTTTTCCACTGAGTGTTAAGTACTTAAATCAGACAGTATTTGCAGATGTGTTTATTGCAGTCATTTTCATAAATTGACATACACTTTAAATTGCATGTTTGTAATGGCTGAAACTCATATTTCATCACTGTAAATTAACTTAATCTTCAATATTTTAACAATGTGAACATTTTCAAAAAAAGCATTTCTCAAATCACCAGTAAGGTCAGATGTGAAATTTATTTTATTTTCTGTCTTACTTCATATCTAGACTTTAGAGCAAGTTTAGCACTTGGACATAAATAGATTATTTATGTATTACCCTCAGTTAACATTAAAAAGAAATTATCAGGAAATATTGTGGCAGAAAGAGTTTCCATATTTTAAGGCTGAAGAACAGGTACAAAAATAATTCTTTGTACATTTGCCCAAATATTGATGAGATTTACATGTGTGTATAAATGTGTGTTTGTGTATTCACACATCTACATGCAGACATCAATAAAACTGGAAAGGCAATTTGTAAAATATCTAAAAGGTTCTGTCCCAGCAGTTTGCTGATCATGTTATAACTTTAAATTAAACATTTATTTTAGAGAAATATTTACCTGATAGATAACAACGTTGGCATCAGGTTTTGGTTCCCTCCTTTGGGAGAGGATTTCGTAAGCTGTCTGGCACACTGGGAAGGCCCCCTCCCTTGGAACCACCCACCTAATTTAATTTGACAGAGGTACCCTGCAGAGAAAGAAATAATAATCTCCATCAATTTGATATTCTCGCTGATCTGGTAGAAAGTCCCCTGATCTCAGTAGAGGTTATAGTAAAAATATAAGATTGCAGTGTTAATAATTAAATGTATAGTTACTATCTGGCATTACATTAGGACAAAGTTTCTTGTCTAATGGCTGTGGATTGTCATCGATAAAATAATGCTTATTATGTAGTCACTCTGGAATTGCGGAAGTCTCATAGGAAGTTTAAGTCTGCTTTTCAGAAGCAAATGACAAGAGTCCTATTCTGTGAACTTTGGGGGAGAGCTTATTTTATTTCTGTTTCCTGTTTCTTTCCAAGTTCTTTGTACAATGTTCTAACTATATTCAGCGCATGGGATATTTTATCAAGGCGGTGTGTAAATCAGCCAAGTAAATAAATAAATGATGAGAACAAATAGAACTCACCCAAATTTAATTATGAAAGTTGGTTTACAAATATATTTTAATATGGCTTTGCTGTTTGTAGAGCTCAAAATATTTCTGAGGCATGTAAATAAATTTTAAATAATTTGAGGGCTCGTAAATTGAAAGACATTAAAATAATAGATCACATTATTATGTAAGAAGCCACTGGGAGACATTTTATGAACAATTGCTTATCACATTTGTTCTTGGTTATGTGAGATAAAAGTCAAGAGTCTCTTATGTTACTCTTCCTATTTGCAGAGTTCATTGACTCAAGTACTGCTAAGTAGGTCAAATGCAGAACTATGTAAACTATATTGAAAAAAAATAAAATTCAAGATAAAAGTGTAACATGTCGCTAAATATAATAATTATAGATAAATTTTAGAAACCATTAGTGGGATTAACCCATTGCAAATTCAGCAAGCCAACATTTGAAAAATCCCAAATTGAAGTAAATGTTAATTTATTAGTTGCATTAAGTTTTTGCCCTGATACTTTTCCCCATCATCACAATGGCCAACTTGAATAAATACATTAAATATATTTTATTAATCTTCTGCTCTTTCCTCAATTATTAGGCATTATGGTATAAGCATTGATCACTTTTTTCCTTTCTGTTTTTTTATGGATTCGTTTTGTAATTGGGAAGGGCGAGTTAGATTTTATCTGGCTATTGTGTTTATTTAATATAAATCAATCAAAGGAATAAAATATTTTTATTTATTAAAGAAGTTAACCTTTAATTCTGGTCAATGTTCAAAATTAAATTTAATTTTAAGACAGTTATAATAATAAGAAATTAAGTATTATAAAAATAAAACAGGATATAAATCTTACACACATAGACTTAATCTATTAAATTATTGAAACTATTACATTAATGACATTTGTCATTAAAATTAGATTATTTTATTGATAGCTCTGGGACAATAGACATATTTTTAGAGTTATCACTTAAGCTTATAAAATCATAACTAGAGAATTTTAAATGATTGCACTGAGGAACCATGAGATTTTAAACAGATTAAATTTATGTTGTGAATAGAAATGGTGATTGAGCAAAATTTAGCTACTCTCTTAGACATCATCTCTGAAGTGTTTGCTAGAAAGGAAGGAATAAGATCACCATCTGTTTTGCTGGGTCTGATTGTTAAAAGGACTGTAATTAAATTTTTACGCCAATTTAAATAAAAGGGGCAATAAAGAAGGACATGTGCTATTGATTCAGTTTCCTTCAAGAGACATGGAAATAAGTAATCTTTTATGGGTACTAATGTAAAAACTCTTCTGTACGTTGGGCAAAAAATTTATTCATTCAGTTTACGTAGCTGTCCATGGTCACATTCATGACTCTGTAGTTTACACAAGCAACAAGAAAACAATAAACAAATACAATAAATAACCAAATAAAATAATTAAAAAAAACCAAAACCATAAAATATAATCTGTGGAATATTCAATCATACATTATAAACAGTAGAATCATCTTGTAAGTTCATACCTCCACCAGATTCCAGGGACTGTGCAAAACCATGTTTTCAGAGCCTTCTGAAAGGTTAAAAGGGTTGGTGCCTATCTAACCTCATGGAGGGACGATGAATGCCACTGCAGATGACACTCCTTAATAGGCAGGATCTGTAACATGTTGGAAAGATTTTGAGTCACTGCAAATTGTATCTCTTAACATGTCTGAAATATAGGTCTGGACTAAAGCTTAGATCCTGTAGTAAGTCCAGGTTAAAAATACAAGTTAAGAATTTTATTTCCTGCAGAGTTTTCTCATAGCAAATTAATTACATATTTGCATGAAAAACAGAAGAGGAAAAATACACAGAATCTTAAATTAAGACTATTTCAATGAGGTATGAGTATGTTTGCAATGTTAAGACAATTGGAAGACTTTCAGAAAAAAATAGTGTAAACCTTTATCTTAGGTGCCATAGTTAGATTCAGGCTTATTCTTATTCTTAATAAAGAATTTGATACATAGTCTAGTGCCCTTAGCAATTTTGATTGAATCATTTTTAAAGATCCCATTATGATAGCTACAGATTTTTGTGTCATAGCCCATGACCTGTCTGTTACTGTTATAAGTAAAGGATGGCACATATCACACATTGAACTTACAAGGATACAGTTCTCATTTGTTTGGAGCAGGACAATAATGTTTAAAATAGAATTTCTAGATATTTATTCAAGTTGATTTGCTTGATCTAACATTATCAATTTACAGAAGAGTCATATACTGCACAAAGGAACCTCCTGAACATACCATAACTTTAATTTCCTTCCTTCCTTCCTTCCTCCCTCCCTCCCTTGATAGTTGATGAAGTGTAACCTCTCTGCAGTATGATGCAAGAACCCAGAGATATTGTCATGCTCATTTGGGAAGTAGAAAAGATGGCAGTATTATCTGCATAACATTGGTGGATAATGATTCTTTGTTAGAGTTGATACAAAAATTGAATATTTCAATTTCTTGAAATGAATTGGATGCATATTGCCAAGGTGGGTGGATGGATGGATATTTTAGAGGGATATTGTGGTGGGAAGGACAGGGTGCTCTGAAGAACCACATCAGACATGCATTATGGTATTCTCATGCTTATTAGCATGAGAAGACATTGATAAATATATGAGACTGCTGCCTTTTTAACACCTCCTTCAAATCTATAAAGGCCACACAGAGTTTATGTAAATGAGAGCTGGCACATTGCATATCTGTTCCATTCACAGTATATATTCAATAGAAGGAACATTTAAGTAGTCATTATAAAAATAGCATGTAGTTTTCCACATGCTTAACTCAGATGCAGTGATTCTTATTCTGTAGGATTATTAAAGAACAAGTGCTTTGTATGCCAAATAATTAAACAATAACCTATTTTAAAAAACATAAATGATATTATTGGCCAATTGATTATAGTTCTTATGCACCTAGCCGCAATAGTCATGTACAGATCAGTTAAAATGTATACAGTATAATATAAAAACAAACAGTATCAGTAATCATAAATACAGCATATATAATCACAAACTTATCAAAATAAAACTAGCAAAAAAAAATGGGATGCAGTTCTTAAACCACTGAAAAGGGGCTTTAGAATCGCAGGAATAATAAAAGCCCATTATAATTATAGACACATCTTTCTGTGAGACATTTTTCAAATAGGGAATCACCACCGAAAAAGCTTTAATTTTCATTATCTCTCAAATGAATACCTTGAGCACTAAATAGGTACATAAAGATGAAATAGTCCTTCAAAAATCCTGGGCTCTAGCATGTATGGATTTAGAGGGGAAAAGTAGAACTTTAAATAAGTTACTGAAACGGAAAGGCAACCAGTACAGATTAAGAGGCATTGGCATAATGTGATTGCATAAGTTACTGAACAATTTAGCTTCTTGGTATTCAGAGATTGGGCTCACCAGGCAAAAGGGAGACAGTTGGGCCAAGAAAAAACTTCCTATTCTTGGAAAGAGATCTCCTCAGCCTTTGGCCCTGTTTTGGTATCCCATTCGTTCTTGATTCTGGAACCAATTCAGAAATGGAATATGATAATAGCAGTGTTTTGGAGGAGGGATGAGGAACCATTGAGAGACAGACACTAGTCTAAAATTTACTTGAGATGTGTTCAGTTAATGAATGATGATGAAACTGTGAATTGAGGAATGAAAGAAAATATCGGCCAATCAATTAGAATAGACCTTGGAGGTCTTCTAGTCCAGCCCCCTGCTCAAGCAGGAGACCCTACAGCAGGGGTGTCAAACTGCCGGCCCGCAGGCCGGATGCGTCATGCTGAAACCGCGCCCACCCCATTGCCGGCAATGGAAAAAAAGTCGGGACATGTCACATGACGTTACAAGTTTGACACCCTGCCCTACAGTATACCATTTCAGACAAGTGGCTGTCCAGTCTCTTCTTAAAAACCTCTAGTGATGAAGCACCCACAATGTCTGAAAGCAAGCTGTTCTACTGGTTAATTGTCCTCACTGTTAGGAAGTTTCTCCTTAATTTCAGGTTGCTTTTCTCCTTGATTAGTTTCCCTCCATTGTTTTTTTGTCTTGCCTTCTTGTGCTTTGGAAAATAAGAGATGAGAATAGGCAATAATACCAATTTTGCTAAAGGGAGGGGAGGTCCCTGCTGCCTTGAAGGAGGTGGTGGTGGGGCTATGTTTTGTGAGTGGCACTGGTTAACAGGTGGCTTCTACATGCAATTCAAGGAATTAGTTATCACTTTTGGAAGTTACAGGTCTGCCTTCCGATGTTTGGGTTTTGTTTCTTGAACAGGAACAAATGTATTGTACTTTATGACTGATTTTTTTTTCTGTTCTGCCCAAAGATGTTATAGAGTTGAGCCCTATAATATCGATCAATCAATCAATCAATACATACATACATACATGCAAGAAAGAAAGAATAGTCTCTAAATTATTCACCCCAAAATATGTCATTTGTTTTACTGTATACATAATCAGCTGCCTTATAATAGAAGTTCTCATAAAGCAAATACATGTTAAACATGCAATGTAAAACAATGACAACTATTAAAAATTAAAGCACAGTTAAAATATGCATTATGCTTTTACACTTGCATATCATGTAAAACGTATTTGAAGCCTGAGGTTTTTTTAGAATTGTGCATGACAGAGAAATGTGAAATAAATATATAGTTTAAGTCAGGGGTGTCAAACTCAATTTCATTGAGGGTCGCATCAGCATTGCGGTTGTCCTCGGGGGGGCCGGATGGGTGTGGCCAGGGTGGGTGCGGCCTACTGGGTGGATGTGGATGGAGTGGGTGTGGCCTACTGGGTGGGCATGGCCAGCTCTACATCGTTCATGTCAAGGGGGCCTGTGGGGGCCTGGGCAGGAGTGGGACAGATTGAGGGTCTCTGGCAGAAGGGGCTGGGACCAGGGCAAGTGCCAAGGCATGGTCCACTGGAGGAGCCTCCCCAGCATGCACCCAGGGGGCGGGGCCGACGTGGCAGGGGCTGGTTCCTCGTTGTTCCAGATGGCCTTGTGGAGCTAAGACTGAATGCGTTTCAGCATAGATGGCCACCACAAAATTGTACATTGGCTCCCGGCTGGCCTGGGCCAGGGCCAAGGCAGCGGGGGCCGTTCCCTCACTGTTTCCAGGATGGCTTCGCGGGCCACATGAAACCACTTCGCGGGCTGCATCCGGCCCCCGGGCCTTGTGTTTGACATGTCTGGTTTAAGTGGACCATGTGTGCTTTATTATTTTTCTAGTTTTTATGTTATATTTTCAATTGCCAAATTATTAATGGATACTAATATAAAGAATTTATTGTGCTTACTTGGTGGTACAGTATTTTCTAGGTAGTTAATATTTGTTTGTCTAGGCCAGGGATAGGCAACCTTGGCTCTTTTATGACTCGTGGACTTCAAGTCCCAGAATTCCTGAGCCAGCATGGCTCAGCATGGAAACCTCTCCCTTTCTCCTCAGCATGGCTGGCTCAGGAATTCTGGGAGTTGAAGTCCACGAGTCATAAAAGAGCCGAGGTTGCCTACCCCTGGTCTAGGCATTCCAAAAAAATAATTTAAGGAGCATACCTGATCCCCTAAAAGTTCTTTTGCCACTTAATTTTAGTCTCATTGTAATGAAATGTTCTCCCATTTAATATATTTGTCTCCATCTGGCTGCTATTGGCAGCTTGTACTGTACAACAAAGTAAATTGTATACATGAACATGCTTTTTTGTTTTGTTTTATATCAGTAGCTGTTATGGTCGCTAAGCAATCGTTGTTGCTGAGTATAGTAAATAGTAATATAGTAATTTTTAAACGATCTGTAGAGTAAACTTTTTCACATTAGCAGGTTTGTTCCCATTTCATACTAAACCAAAACTGCTGGCTTAACCCTGATTTACTGTGCATAAGCAGCATGAAATTGCTTTCAGTCTTTATGTCTACCTTTCATATAAGGTAAAAGTAACAAGAAGCCTTAGCAGTAGTATGACATCAATTAATGCAGACTGGGCAACTTTTCCCCTGTCAGGAGCATATTTTTTAATACAGATGGGGATGGGTGGGTGTGTGTGTGAGAGAGAATAAGCCTCTAGGGGTCACAGGGCATAGTTACTTTGGTAAGGTTGAACTTTTCAACTTTTATGGTGGGGGGTTGTGACTGGTTGTTTTAACTCAGAATAGCACATTGCTTGGTGGAAGAAATGTGGACAGAAAATAGAGCTATCAAAATTGTTGATTTACCAGCAAATTTCAGGGGCCTAGTATTGGAAAATCTTGGGACTCCAAATTTAGCACAGAGGGAGTCTATGTAGGATGTCAATTGTCCATCCTTGAGTTCTATATTATCCAAATCCAGGTTTATTGTTCACAGACCTTGATTTGTTTCTTGTTATGTGTTTGACCTGTGTGGGAACAAGAAACACTAAAAACCTATGTTTAGATGTCATGCGAAGCTTTCCGTATCTGGTTGGTTTTGTTCTATTGTGGGATGGGAAAACTGAATTGGGAATGAATGAGCTTTGTACGGGATGCTGCTCTTTTACAGTGAATCAGAGAAAGTCAACAATTCCACCTTTTCATTTCCTGCAAACCCAGCCAGCGTACCTGCAGGGAAATTCCTGATGCTTGCTCCTAAAGTCCTAGATCTTGAAGAGGATTCAGAGGAAGATTCTGTGATTCAAGAAATGCAGCCCATAAAACCCTAACCTTTTTGTGACTACACTAAAGAAATCAGAGAAGGTTGGGAGGTCATCATCATTCATCATCATTATCATTATGGGTAGTCTGTGACTTACAAATGTAATTGAACTAGGAATTATGGTCCCAAACTGTGCCAGTTGTTAAACAGGCCATCACGTGACCTGTTTTTACAACATTTCTTTTGTGGTGGTCGTTAAGTGAATTACCATTGTCGTTAAGTGAATCTGCAATTGTTAAGTGAACCCATTGTACAGAATGGGCATTTTTCCCAGAAACAGTCAAAACCCATAAATCATGGTCATGTGACCATGGGATAATGCAAACAGCTCTAAATATGGGCCAGTTACCGAGTGACCAGAATGAGTCCCTGGTGTTTCTCCAGCATGAGAATGGAGAATCCACAAATGGGTTAACTTCATCCTCCTGCCCAATGAGACTAAGTCAAACGATTGCCACGCCTCCTGCTGGGCTGTATCCTGACCCAGTTACGACTTAGTCTCTCAGCCCATCAGGACGCTTTTCGTTTGGCTCCTCATTGCTACAGGCAGGTTGTATCCCCATTTGTGGATTTTCTCTCCTAGCTGTATTTGCAGCATTTTTTGGTTGCCTTGCTGAGCTTTCAAACCGAGCTGTCAGTCAGCCGGAAAGAGCCGCGATCGTCTCCCGACGATCAGCTGGGCCGCGGGCTCCGCAGGGGGCCGCCGCTTGCTTACAGCACGACCGAAGCTCTAACAGCTCAAATTTCTTTCGCTGCCTTAAGCATGTTCGCTACGAGGCCTAGCAGTCAGCCGGAAAAAGCCGAGATCGTCTCCCAACGATCAGCTGGGCCGGGCTCCGCAGGGCCTGATACAGCGCGGCCGAAGCTTCAACAGCTTGCTCCCTTCTACTAACTCTTTCGGAGACATCTGAGGCGATCTGGGCCTTACAGCCGAGGAATTGGCGGGCTCGTCGCAGCTGCCATTTTGGACGCCGCAGCAGTTCCCTTACCTTTGGGAAGCTTTCTTTAGAGGGAAATTTTCCTCTACTGTTTTTTATTGGGCTTGTGAGGCAAGTGTAGGTCAGACCTACAGCCTCTGGAGCACTGGCCCAGGCGGACCCAAACGGATCATTTTTCCTTGGCAACCGGGCCTACCTTGTAAGGTTCCAATTGCCCCGGCCGCCATTTTGAATTGCCTCATCATTACAAACTGCCGCCATTTTCTGCCTCAGGCAGGCCAAGCAATTTGCCTCGGTGCGTGAGAGGCAACAATTGTCGGAGCAGTGACCGGCCGTGCCGGTAGCTCCTGGGTGTGCGCGTGACCAGAAACTCTGGTCCAGTGGCCACCTTTAATCAGAGCCATAACCGGCCTCGCCATGTTCCTGGGGCAACTGCCACCCCAGCGCTCTGTGTCATAGTGTCTGCATTCCTCAGGCTTCTGCTGAGAGATTTCACCAGTGATGGCAGACAACTTGACTCCTTTGACCACCCACAGTGGTCTGTCCTCTCCAGCCAAAAAGAGGCGCAAGTCCTCAAAACTGGAGGCAGCAGGCAAGCTGAAGGCCAAGGCCAAGGCTATTTCTAACAAGGCTCCTTCCAAAGCAGCTGAGAAGGAGGCCAACAGGCGGCATCTGGCCTTGGAGAGACAGTTTCCCAGAGTCCAACAACAGCAGCAGACGGACATTGTAGTCCCAGCTGTTTTTCTGCTTTGACTGTGGGGACTCCGTTCGACCCTCACATCGCTCCTTCTGTCCCTCCATTTCAAAGGGAATGGTCTCCCGAAGCTGAGGCCACTCAGGGGCAAGGGATGCTGAACCAGCCAGCATGCCCTCAACGGTCAGCTCCGCTGCCTAATGCATGGCCCGCACCTGAGGCCACGTTCATACCTACTGCAGCGGGGATCCGCTCAGTGGTCCCTCAGGAGTTCTCACCAGAACAATTCCAGGCTTTAATAGCCCAGGCTGTCTCCCAAGGCTTGGCTTCTGCTTTTTACAGACCCAGAGCCGAATCCGCCACACCTGCTATTCCACCCTACTACCCGTCAGAGCTGGTAAATTACGCCCAGTCCATCATCTCTGACCATTCCTCCCAGGATATAGATACTTATCCAGAGGAATACGAGCTGGGTGAGATACACCTCTCTGAGGATGAGGAAACAACTCCTGATCCTACTCCGTTTGTTGGGTTGTTTGACCCATCATTATTTAAAGCCCTCACTGACTACTTCAGACAAGAGACTATTCAATGTAGCCTCCTCTCTGTCTGACTTACTTGAAGTTCCAGTGGTGGATGAGGCCATTACACCTCTGGTTTCTCCATCCACCATATCCGGTGACATGGCTGAGACTCTACGGTCAAAGGACAAAAAGTCCGAGTTCTCCCTTTGCAGGTCTCACCAAGCCTTGGCGTGGTTGGTGAAGGCATCGACGGCTACTTCCTTTTTTGCCAGGACCTCTATAATGTGGCTGCGTGAACTCCAAGCCACGATACCCCAGGACCAGGTACGAGTCCACCACTGGGAAGTTACTGGCTACATCCGAGTTCATGGCGGATGCCTCCCTGCACGCAGCCAGATTTTCTTCGCGAACCATGGGCTACAATGTGGCTGTCCGCAGACTGTTGTGGCTGAAACAGTGGAGAGCGGACCAAAAGTCAAAGTGGCGCCTGGCTACCGCCCCTTACACGGGCGGACAGTTGTTTGGCGAGTCCCTCATTCCATATCTGGTGGAGAACCAGGATAAGCGCAAGGTTATGTCCCACCTTAACAAACGTGGGGACAGACGCTCTCCTTCAGACTATCGAAGAGCACCTTTTCATGCAAACACAAGCCCAGAATGGGCTCCGTACGCTCGGCCCTTTCCTCCCAGATCCGACCGATCATGGGAGCGCCCCGGCCCCAGACCCAAACAACAGGTCCAAAGTAAGCGGCCCTTTCGAGGGGGCGGAGGTCGTCCGTTCAGAAGGACTAGATAACTCCAGGGACAAGGTCCCCATAGGAGGCAGACTCTCTCTATTTACAAGTCAATGGGAAAGCACCACAACAGACTCTTGGGTGCTCCGAACTATCAGAGAGGGTCTCTCTCTAACCTTCCTCTCCACACCCCCAGGTCGCTTCATATCTTGTCCAACGCCGCGGCAACTGGACAAGAAGAGACTCATGCAGCAGGCCATTCGTCATCTTCTAGACATCAGGGCCATAGAGCCAGTCCCCACTGGGCAAAGCGGGCTGGGTTTCTACTCCATCCTCTTTGTGGTGCCCAAGACCTCAGGAGGATGGAGAGCCATTCTAGACCTCAAAGCTCTGAATTCCCATCTCAAATACGAGAGGTTCAAGATGCAGACACTCCAGTCCATCCTGGCCAGCATCAGACATGGCGACCTCTTGACATCCATAGACCTCACGGAGGCCTACTTGCATGTCCCCATTATTCCCAGCCATCGCAGGTTCCTCAGATTTTGTTTTGCCGGGCACCATTTCCAATACAGAGCCCTACCATTCGGCCTTTCCTCCGCCCCAAGAGTGTTCACAAAAATCTTGGCGGCGTTGACGGCCCACCTCAGGTTAATCCCGGTGCGGATCCAGTGCTACCTGGACGATATTCTGATTCAGTCCTCATCCGTCCAGGCAGCTCAATGGGATCTCAACCACACTATTGGGGTTCTACAGGCCCACGGGTTTTCCATAAATTTCCCGAAGAGCCACACTGTTCCATCCACCCGTCTATTGCACCTGGGGGCAATTATAGACACGACGCAGTGCATGGTCTACCTGTCGCAGGAACGCCAGGACAGCATTCAGTCTCTGGTGATCCAGATACAGAAGGATCGAGTAGTTTCCCTGGCCACACTCTCCAAACTCCTAGGCAAGATGGTTTCGTGCATGTCAATCGTCCCATGGTCCAGGCTGCACTCCAGACATCTGCAATGGTTCCTTCTACCATTTCAGAGGCTGGGCACGAGTTCTTCCACTCAGAAGGTCAGGGTCCCTCTTCAGACTTTGAATTCCCTTCGATGGTGGATATCACCGGCATTGGCGAAGGGGTCCTTATTCAAGGAACCACCTCGTATCACCCTAACTACAGACGCCAGCCTCTTCGGTTGGGGAGCTCACCTCCAGTCTCAGTTGGCTCAGGGCCGGTGGTCTCCACCGGACCTGCAGCACAACATAAACTGGTTGGAGCTCAGGACCATACATCTGGCCCTCCGGCATTTCAAGAGCAGTGTAGCAGGGCAACATGTCCTGGTTCTTATGGACAATGTCGCAGCCAAGGCTCACGTAAATCAGCAGGGGGGCACTCGGTCCAGAGATCTCATGACCGAGGCTCAGCTACTAGCCTCTTGGGCAGAGTCCAACCTCTCCTCCCTCAGGGCGGAACACATCTCGGGAGAAGCGAACCGGCAGGCGGACTCCTTAAGCAGGTCGACGGTAGATCATTCCGAGTGGCGTCTGGATCCCTCCATTTTTGGGGAGGTCTCGATCAGATTCGGACAACCGATAATAGACCTGTTCGCCTCACCGCTGAATGCTCAGCTCCCAAGATTCTTCTCTCGGTTCCCTTCCTGGGGGGGCGGAGAAGGTGAATGCGCTCCACAGCCCTTGGCCCAGGGAATGATTATATGCCTTTCCTCCTCTTCCTCTGATCCAGGCGGTCATCCGCAAGGTTCTGCTGGAACAGGCGGAAGTAATTCTGATTGCCCCATACTGGCCCAGATGTCCTTGGTTTGCAGACCTCATGGATCTCTCCATCTCTCCCCCGTGGAGAATTCCTCCCAACCACATTGCTCTGAGTCAGGGAGCCCTGCAGCACCCAGACCCTCAGTGGCTTCAGTTAGCCGCCTGGCACTTGAGTGGCAACTGCTAACGATGGAATCCTATTCAACGAGGGTTATAGCGATGATTCAAGCCTGCAGGCGCCCCTCCGCGAATAGGATATATGATTTCACCTGGAGAAATTTTAGTCTCTGGTGTGCTAAAAGTCAGTTGGATTTCTCCTCACTCACCATCCCGAAGGTCTTGGAGTACCTGTTGGAAGGGTTGGACAAGGGCCTATCGCCCAGCACCATCCATCGACAGGTCGCAGCTCTGTCAACAGTATTGCAATGCGACAACTCGACCCCTCTGTCCCAGCATCCTATGGTGCATTCCTTTATCAAAGGGGTGACCAATACCAGACCACCAGTGGTACACCATTATCCCTCTTGGGATTTACTAAGGGTCCTACAGGCCCTTACATCAGACCCATTTGAACCCATCAGGGCGTGCACACTCCGCCTCTTGTCTATGAAAGTCGCCTTCCTGGTAGCCGTAACTTCGGCCAGGGGCATCTTGGAACTGGCGGCTCTCTCGGTAAGGGAAGATCTGTGCACCTTTCATAACGACAGGGTGATTCTTCGCCTAGACCCATCATTTGTCCCCAAGGTTAACACCTTGTTCCACAGGGCCCAGGAGGTGGTCCTCCCTAACTTTTGTCCCAATATGTCCCACGATTTGGAACGTAAGTGGCACACTTTGGATGTTCGCAGAGCGCTAAAACATTACATCAAGCGCACATCCGCCTTTCGGAAGTCGGAGGCACTCTTTATTTCCTTTCAACCCTCTTCCATGGGGCAGAAAGTGTCTGCCTCAACAATCGGCAGATGGATCAAAGCTTGCATCGCACGGGCTTATCAAGCACACTCATTGCCCGCACCTGGCTTCATCACGGCTCATTCCACGCGCAGCGCCGTAACATCGGCAGCGTGGACCACGCAAGCCTCCATCACTGAAATCTGTAGAGCGGCAACCTGGTCTTCGCCTTCTCCTTTATAAGGCACTACAAGATGGACAAATATGCCTCCGCAGACGCCTCCTTTGGCAGGTGGGTTTTGCAACAGGTGGTGCCATCGACCGGGACACAGGCCCAGACTGATTCCCTCCCATAGGGACAGATAGCTTTGGTATGTCCCATTTGTGGATTCTCCATCCTCATGCTGGAGAAGGGGCGTTGTCTTACCTGAACGCTTTTTCTCAGCATGACGATGGAGAATCCACCCCCATCCCCTCAAAGGGCTGTCAGGTCCTGTGTAGGGGGCAGGAGGAGCCAACGCGTCCGACTATAGTTTCTGTGCTTCGCCTTCATCATAACTGGGTCAGGATACAGCCCAGCAGGAGGCGTGACAATCGTTTGACTTAGTCTCATTGGGCAGGAGGATGAAGTTAACCCATTTGTGGATTCTCCATCATCATGCTGAGAAAAGGCATTCAGGTAAGACAACACCCCTTCCCTGGCTGTCAGAAATTTGAATCCAGGTTGTAAGTACCATTTTTGGGGTCCATCATAAGTCAAATACTAGCTGTATTATTATTAATATGATTGGTCTCATATTCAGCCAGATGTTGAGTCTTGATTTTGCATTTTTATCCATTTTCCGATAGATAAAGGACCTGGGATAGATAGAGGTTTGATGGTGTTTAAAGATGTTGTCACAGGATGTAAGCTATTCCAAGTAAAGCTGCCTTTTGTAATTGATGGATGGTGAATTTTTCAATGCTGATGGTGTTCAAGTGGGTGTGCTTCAGTTGTTTTGGGATTGCACTTAAGGTGCCTATTACTATTGGCACTATCTTTGCTTTCTTTTGCCTTAATCATTCTATTTCCACTTACAAGTCTTCGTACTTTCTGATTTTCTCCAGGTCTGTTTCTTCTCTTCTGCTCTCTCCACTTGTAACCAGTATTCACTTCTAAACTTTTTCTTGACTTCAGTATACTTGATGTTGTCGGGTGAAGGATGCCCACGTATTTGTAGTGATCGTCTTCATCCAGACTCTTAATGTTACTTCTGTAGGGCATCTTAATTCCTTCAATTTTCACTATTCTTCCACAGTTGAGAGTGGCACCTTTGTGCAGACCAAACTCCATTGCAATATCTTGGCTGTAAATACAGATAGTGTTCAGCAGTGATTCTATTTCAGATGATGGTTTTCCATACAGCTTCACATCATTGATGTAAAGAATGTGGGATAGCCTGGCAGATGTTTTTGATGTTTGATAGCCATGGCCTGATTTATTCAGTATTGCTGATATAAAAATCAGTGCAATGCCAAACAATAGTCATGATAGTGAGTCACCTTGAAAAATCTCTCAGTTGATATTAAACTCTCCCTATCACCATTGACCAGCAACTGCGTCTTCCATTGTGCCATTAATCTTTACACAAAGCTTTTGATGTTTCTACTGACTCCTGTTATTTCTGGGTTCTTGATTATCCAATTATTATGGTTGGTCACACAGTCAGTCAGATCTTTAGTCTGGATTTGGCTTTTCTATCAATCTATTGAGTCCTTCCCAAGGCCTGGGCTAGGCATATGTTATTTGATGGTGTTAAATATATCCTTCAATATGTAAGCTGTTCCTAGTAAAACTGCCTTTTGCAATTGTCTAATTATTATGGTTGGTCAACCCGATGTTTAGACTGGATGTGAAATTTTTATCCACTGTTGAGTCCTTCCCAAAGACATGAGATAGGCAGATATTATTGTTATTATGTATAAATGTAAAATTGTCTCAGAAGGGCAAACAAATGAATAAGTAGATATTGTCTGACTTTGGTCTTTTCTTCTTTCTTCATTTCTAATATATTTAGTCTCAACTCATCTTTCTCATCTCATCTTTCCTGCTATCTTCTTCTATTGGTATCTTATGATTTATCACTTGCTGTTTGTATCTTATGATTTATGATCTGTGACTTACCACTTTGTTGTTTGTATGTGCACCGAGAGCATATGCACTGGAGACAAATTCCTTGTGTATCCAATCACACTTGGGAAAGAAAGAAAGGAAGGAAGGAAGGAAAGAAAGAAAGAAAGAAAGAAATGCCATATTGAGGAGTTATAAAAGAAACTTTTAAATTTGATGTTATTCAAGTATTTTTAATGGAATGACAAAAGGAGTAGAGTTCAGGAGGAAGAAAATAATTCAAACCAGCTTGAATATGTGTGTTTCTGATTCTTTGGGGACTGTGCATAGACATTGAAAAACAGAAAATTGATAGGACACACACACACACACAAATTGTTTCACTTATCAAGACTGTTTACATACACAGATTGAAATGTTGGATGATTCAAGCAATTTTTTTACTGCAGTGCGGTATGGGAGTAGCAATAAACATTTTGAAGAACCAGTAATTACATGTTGTTTTCCTCTGCCATAGCCATTGCACACAATTATACTCAAGAATTGTGTAAATCCAGCTAATAATTAAGCATCCATTATTTTCTTTCCTTCTTCTATTCCAGATTTATTTTTTTATGCTTTGGCATTTAACTTGATTTAAACATAGACAAAAGATTTTGTTTGGTTTTTTAACATAGAACTTGAAGTTGCCTAGAAACTTGAAAAAGTTCAAAATTGGAAAAGTTCAGAAGGATTTATAAGAACTAAGTATAATTTGAAAAGAAAAATAAATAAATTAATCCACCATTTATGCGAGATGTGTTGGTGTGCCACACAGTAACATTTTTAGTCAAATGTAATTAAAAACACATTTAACTCTATATAGTAATCTCACATTAAATTATTATTATTTTCAAAGTACCCCTCAATCTATTTGGTGTTGGTGGAGTGCCCTTTCTGAAGGGGGTGATATGCAAATATGTTCAGTCTTAAAATCATATATATCCCCATATATGTGATTGACAGTATTTACAAGGTTAAAATAAAGTATCCGTTGAGTCAAATATGTCTCCTAATATAATTTCATGGATACATGCAGTTTTCCTGGCATTATTATCAAAATAGTTTTCCATGGCCACTGCCTCTTTTTTGCTGAATTCTCAGCCTAGCCTTGAGATCTCCGGTGTCCCTCTTATCTTCTGAGCCCAGACAAGATGAACCAGGTGCTGCCACCTGCTGAGGCACTAGCAATGTAATATAATCTCAATATTAATAAGCATGATAATTGGAATAGAAAAGGAAAAGAAAAAACAGGCCTGGGAAATCATAAACTGAAACCATTCCTCTTACTCTTTGTCTCTTTGTGCAAAAAAGAAAAAATGAAACCCCAAAACTTAATTTTTGACAAAAAAAACCCCCATCAGGTATCAGTTGTTGCAAATCAGGTATCAGTATCAGTATCAGTTTCACTATAGCCTGTTAATTGTTTTAGTCAAACTGCACACCTGAAAAATCTACAGTTCTTGGTAGATTCTAATACTAGCCAAGAAAGAAAATGTGTGCATTTAATACATGTACATTTAATCCAGAATCATATTAACAACCTGCTGGTTTCAGTCCAGAATGTGGCAGTTTGAACATATTAATTTTATCAGAATATCTGCATTTTTTTTAAAAAACAAAAATCCGTATTGTGGCAATACCTTCAGTTGGATTTAAAAGACCACAATAGCGTATTTTAAAAAAGCCCTTTCTCAAAATGTGTAACATTTTTCTGGTAGCATTTTTTTTTCTTTGCAAGAAAAACTAATCTTTTATTAATCTATAGGAAAAACATTATTGAACAGGAACGAGTAAAACAGAGTTATTTAATCAGTTTTGCTTACTTAATAGAATAAAAGAAAAATCAGCTAAAATCTAAGACTGATAATTTATGTTCAAGTTTCTTTGAGGCCTAATCAGTCATTGAATTGTGGAGTTCATGCAGGTTTTTTTTTGTCAGTAACATATATTACCTCTTCAATTTATTGAGCAACATTGCACAAATAAAAGGCCAACAGTACACAGATGAGGGAGACACAGTATTTAAATGACAGCAGATTAGTTAGTAATCTAAATCTGAAAAACTACCCTGGATGATACTTTTTACTGATGGAAATAAATTTTGGTGAACTTGTTCAACCAGTTAGGTTTTAATTATCTGGGCAAAATGGATAGCATAAATTTGGAGACAGACAGGCATCAACAGGTAATGCCAGAGAGACTATTTTTTTTTTCAGTCGCTAGCTTTCATATTTAGCTAGTGCAAAACATTAAAATGCAGTCAGTGAATTAAAGATGACATTATTCTGATGCTGATTTGAAAGCACACATGCTCTATGGAGAAGTTGCAAAGTCAGAGAGGCGTGCGTTTATGGCAGAATAAGCTCTCAGAAGTCAGAATCATGGAAACTGCTGAGCAGGATATTTGAATAAAAATAGATTGCCTAATTCCATTTACAACAACTAAAATGGTTCTCAAATGTTTAGACAAGCATTTTGGCAGGTTCTGAAAAAGGAATACAGGGAGGGGCTTCAGAGTGGCATAAGTGCTCATTATCTATTGGAAATACAATGCATAATATTTGTAATATTTTTTCAACTCTTTAAAGAAATCACTTTTTCCTGAAGTCACATATAATCCTTTGTAGTTATTTCTTGTGCAACACTAATAAAACAGTGTGTTTTGTCCATTCCAAAGGAAGGTCACAAATTCACATGATTAACATAAAAAAAAACCTAAATATGAGGATATCGATTTAATTTTGTGCAGTAACGTAAGTACCATTATTCAACTTGATCAGATTATAGAACATCTGGAAGGACACAGTGTAGGGAAGACTACTTTATACTTTCTTCTGCAGTAGAAATAAGACTGTGATAGAACAGTGTGTATTTACTAGATATTGGCTTTCTGAAGAGATGAACATTACAATACATTCACACGAAAGAGAGATAATACGTGTGTTTGACTAAAGCTCTACAAAACTTCAACTAAGACCCTGTTCAACTAAACCCATAGCCACAAATGTATGTATGTATTCATTTATGCAGCATTCATTACAACACTCACAAACAGCAAGGACTGGGCTCCAAAGTTAGTTAGATGTCAACAAATAGAAAATAAATTCAGCCTCTCCTAGATCCAGCTGCATAGATGTGATAATTTCTGTGTTTCTCAATTAGGTAAGAAGTTTAAATTTTAAATATTAAAAAAACAAGGAGATATTGTTTATTTTTATCTGTTGTTTTCTCAGGTTATTTCCAAGAAAAATGGTAAGAATATGAATAGGAGTTAATGTTCACAAAACATTTGTATATCCAGTTAAGATTTTTAGAGCTAAGGTTTAATTGGGTAACTATTTTTCTTAGCTAATTACATTTTAAAGGCAATTTTGTCATAAAGTCAAAATACTTTTGGTTGTGCTGTGCTTTAGTTCTATTAAAATAAAATTTCATAAAGTATACTTTTGATTTTGTTACGGGTATAATTGGTGTACATTAAAAAAAACGGATTTTTTTGCTGATGTATTAGAAAAGTAAATAAATGTCTTTTTACTCCCTTGGCAGTTTCCCACAATCAGTTCAACAATACTGATGTTGAAAATTAAGGGATTACAACTTTGGGTGGTAGAAGAAACTGAAGTAACAGATGGTTGCTAAGAAACAAAAGGCTTCTATTAGCCAAATAGAAAAGAATAAGTTAAAGGCAAGAATGAGAAGACTAGAATTATGCATGACTACAGTGATCTTTGTTAAATCACTGTACATGGTTATTTCATTTTCTAACATACAACCATTAAATAAGCAAGCAATGCTGGAATGTAATAGGAAGAAAAACTATATCACCATTAATATTTATATTATTGGTGTCAATAATCTTACCTACTTTATTTTTCTTTGTGATTAAATAAAAATTGCATCCTGAGTTTAGTGAATATTTTACAGTAAGTCTGCTGGTGTCAGAGATGAAAAACTATTCTCCTTTTTTGGCGACTTTACTGTTTTTTGGGCTTTTTCCAGAGATAATTTGGGAATGCAATTAAAATACTGTGTGCTCTGGCAAGGAGTTACCCATTTTACTGTTAAATTAGGGGATGAATGCACATACTCTTTTAATATTAAGAAAAGTAAGAAACGTTCCTTCAAAAATTGTTTTATTAAGAACCTAGTTAATGAAATACTACCGTGGCTCCATTACATTATCTATATTCTCCAGACAGGAGTGTGTCTATGGCCATCTCTTTTAATACTCACCAAATTTCTTGGCCAACTCTTTTTTTATATATATCTTTAAAGAAGTGCTTTTGATTTTAAAATTGGGAGATGCTGACATGTTGCAGCTCTTAGCTTGTTAAAAAATACCATTTCCAAGAATGCCCTTGGTTCCTAATAACCTTCATAAGCTTTATAAATAAATATGTACTGTTTTGTTAAAAGTTAGCCTGTTTATCAAGGACAAAACCAAGGGTTACAAGAAGTATCTTGAGTGTCAGCGTTGGGCTTGGCTACAATGCTAGACAGGGAGCATTTTGAACAATTTCTTTAGAATTGGTTATGTCCCTTGTGGCAGCCATTTTGTTAATTAACCTCCCCCCCAACCCTTTTGCAAGAGCAGCCACAAGACATTCTCAATATTCTACCAGCTTGAAACATTGTGAAAAGTTGCTTTCTATGCTCCAGTACAAGTCTTTTGTATTACTACCATCAGGAAGGTGAACAGATCTACCAAATGGTTCTCACGCATTGCCTCCACAGAAAGCTCTGTTCAGACACCCATTATCCAGAGTGCTCAGTAAGCAAGATCACTAGATAATCCTCTCACTTATGTCACTTTAATGAAGTCTACTACTTCATGTGTTGGATGCAAGTACATTGAGCAGAAAGGCTAATGCAAGTACGCTTCCTCAGTGGGCCCGGAACCTGTGCTGTTGGGGTCTCAGATCATGTACAAAGTAACGTAGTCTTGGTACTATGGACATTGGTTCCAAAGACAGCTGCCAGAGCCATTTGAGTAATCTTGGAGTGGAAAGAGAGATTATTGACAATGTACATGGGTCAAGTGCTGTGACTACGGAACACCTGGACAGATGTTCTGCTAAATAAAATGTGATTTAGAGGCTGTAGATGGGGCAGGAAGAAGAGCTACTACCAAGGTAATGGTTAGATAAAAGGGGACTGAGTATGGAGCAAGAATGTAAGATGAGTAAACATCTCAGCCAAACCTCTTTCAAATTCATTCCCCTTCAAGAAGAGGGGAATGCATTCAGACTTGCAAAATTCTGTTAATGTAGCTTTGCAAAGTACTACAGGCAATCCTCAACTTACAACAGCTCATTTAGTGGCTGTTCAAAGTTATAACGGCACTGAAAAAAGTACGTTATGACCGTTTTTCACACTTATTCCTGTTGCAGCATCCCTATGGTCACATGATAAAAATTCATTTGCTTGGAAACTGACTCATATTTATAATGGTTTCAGTGTCCCAGGGTCATGTGATCGCCATTTGCGACCTTTTGATGAGCAAAGTCAGTGGGGAAGCCAGATTCACTTAACAACCGTGTCACTAACTTAACACTGTAGTGATTCACTTAACAACTGTGACAAGAAAGGTTGTAAAATGGGGCATAATTCACTTAACAAATGTCTCACTTAGCAACATACATTTTGGGCTCGATTGTGGCCATAAGTCGAGGATTACCTATACAGTACTTATAAACTAGTACTGATCTACTACCGTAGTTGGTTTCCTAGTCTGAGTTGAAGGGTTGACATGGGCACAAGCTGAGGGAGAAAATTGAAGTTCTATGCTCTCTCTTACTTTTTTTAAAAAAAATCTTTAAATCACTCATTTACTGGACACATTCAAATAAAATTATACAAACTAGAATAAACGGTCACTCTGTGCCTTCCTTTACCCAGAAGAAACCAGCACATAACCAAATTTGTGAGGGCATGCCCATTGCCTTGACACTTTAGGACAGGCTGGTGAGGGTAATTGAGGGTGAAGTCTTACGTTCATTTGCCTGGAAATAAGGTGTACTGATCTCAATGGCACTTCCAAATAGATTTTAATAAAATTGCTCTTTTTATCACTTAAACTTTGCTTAGATTAAATGCTTTACCTTTGTGCACAGCCACAGGAGTTACCCATATTAAAACAAAAACAAAGAAAAATCCTTACAGAAGCATTATTTCTATTACATTTTCACCCAGAAAAGTGCTGTTCCCTCCTCCCACTTGCTGTTGCTTACAAATGACTTAAAGATTTAAATAACAGACTGTGGGACAAATTGGTATCTTCTGTTATTGCTACATACTGCTTTGTCATGTGTTACCACATATTATGAAGGATAATTTATTTGCCTTCAAAGGGAAAATTCTATTAAAGACATTATATTAATTGGAGTATTTTTTTCTGGTAATTTCAGTGAACATTAAAGTATAGAATAATTTCTGTTTTTTACAAGCTGGTTTCTCATGTAAAAAAAAATAAAAGAACACAAACTTAAAAAATCTGAAATAATTCCAGTGTGGATTTAGGAAAATAATCAAAGATTATTACTGTTAATCACTGTTACACACTGATGTGTTCATGTTCACCTTGCTTGTAACATTATTGGCAATGGCCTCCATAGACTATTTAAATCATTTCTCAGTTTGTATCACACATTGCAATCATTTCTATGTCAGTCTTTTTATAAATGTATTTATTTTTTAAAATTCATTGGTAATGCCACCATTTGCTGATTGGGGATCACCATTGCACTACGGCTGTGGAGACCAATAATGTTGGGGGTTTTTTGGCACGTTGGTTGATTTAATTTATTAAATGGAGCCAGGCAAGATAAATGGTTTTCTCCTTGCTTTTTGTCACTGGCCTAGCTAATAGGCATAAGGATGCTAATTCACAAGGTGTTTTGTTGAATTTGTTGAATGCTCTGGCTTTCAAATATGTTAAAATACACTGAGATGTAAACTACTTCCCATTATATTTTTATGTATGCCTCTCCTCTTCATTTCTTATAAGCTTTTCAATCTTCTTTCTTTAAAAGATTAACTTGTCCTCTCTTGCTCTGTTTAAATGCATAGATAACACTGATACTCTTGGATCAAAGTTCTTCCCTGTTTACTATTTTGGCTTTTAGTAGACATTAAATAGTGGTGCCATCAGGTGTTTATTGAAAGTAATATATGCAAATAGATAATGGTTATGAGTAACCACCATTCAACCTGACAGCATTCCAGATTCCAGCATATCCACCTGGTTGTCTCTATCTAATAGATGCTTTTCATGCAACATCTTCAGTAGACAAATGATACCTTTCTGGCATTATTAATCTACAGATAAAAAATAGCTTCCCTTTTTCTTTTCCAGGGAACCATGATAATGTTCCTATTTTCAGTTTGTTTAATCTGAATGCAAAATATAACTTTGACGGTGTCAGTCTGCCTTAAAAAAGAAGAATGGCTGGAAAGGAGTACTGATTGTAACTGAAATGTGTGAATAATGTGCTCTTATTGATGTAAGTATAAGCAAGAGAAGCCATGTTAGGGAAGGTCATGGAACAGAAAATGTACTTGGCACTGAGTGTGGAGCAAATACATTTTACTCCATAAATTCTGTGACTTCATTCTCAGGATGGGTTCCATTGATCCAGAATCCAGACCAGATCTGTAAACTCCAGATATAGGAATAACAGAGATTTTGAAGATGTATAGATCTAGGGGCACTACAAAATGGTAGCAAAGAGATGCAGGGAAAAAAATTCTTTGCTAACCCTGAGTGATCACTGATAGGCAAGTATCCGGTTCTTTAAACACCTGGGTCAATATTTTTAAATACACAAACCAAGAGGGTATAAGAGGGAGAGCTCTCAGCCCTCACTATTAACATATTTTGGCAAGAGCCAGATTTTGTTAGTAGTCTGGAACAAGAGGTAAGGAATCAACTTTCAGTCCTTTCCCCCCAGTGTCAAGTCAGAGGAGTCCAGCAAAGAGTGTCATCTTGTCACTTGGCCTGGAGAATACCTTCTAACTCATGATTTTAGTTGGTGGGCATAAGAATGCTGATAGCAACTTTAGTGCCATCTGAAATTATCCTGATGCTGTCCCTGTCCAGATCAAGAGCATGCTGCATAATGAAATCTAGTGCAACTGATGCCAACAGTCTGCACCTCACAAGTTACATTTTGTGTTTTAGGTCCACTCCTATACCATAAAGCCAAAGTTGGGATTTGCCTACCTAATTTGCAGTTTGTGGCCATGATGAGGTGAAGTGAATTTAAATATTGGAGCTTCTTGTTTACAGCAGGGCAACCTGCATTGATGATTGAAGAAAGTTATCATTTGCCTATTGAAGATGTTGCAATGCTGTCATGCATCGCATATGATACATTTTGTTGTCCAATTGATTTACTGTTCCATGTATAATTCGATTATAATCTTCCATCTGCTTTCTTTCACACTTTGATTCTTTCTTTCTTTCATACTTTCTTTAGTAAAATTCAAGTTGAAGTGTTACTTTCATGGCAAGTGTTCATAAAACAAAAATGGGTTTATTAAAATAAATTAAATTCTCATTCAAATTTTGGTTTTTTTAAAAAAGAGAAAGGGAAGTGGCTGATATTCAAGCCTTAACTATAACAGTTACAATCTTAATTGTCCAATTTGTTAAAGCAGCGGCTCCCAACCTTTTGGGCACCAGGGATTGGTTACGTGGAGAGAGGTTTTTCCGTGAATCAGAGAGGGTGTGGTTCCGCATGCTGCCTGCATCCCACGGATGGGGCTTTGCTTGTTTGCATGGACCGGTTGCTGGCATGCTGTGGACTGGTGCCGGTCCACAGACTGGGGGTTAGGGACTCCTGTGTTAAAGGAAGAAATAAGCAAATAATTGACGAAGCCCTATTCTTTGGAAATAATAAGATCCAACTAGTAAACGTTCTATTCTCTGAGACATAGAGGTTATAGTTAGTGTAGTGCATTAAGGTGTTTTATTAGGAATGGTGGGAGGGGGGCTCTAGTCTATGCCTCCATAGGAGTCATTGGCTGACTTTGGGTCAGTCACTATCTTTCAGCCTAAGTTTTCTGTGGCAGGAAACTTGATTATTGAAGGCCTATATTATGAGAAAGGAAGAAGCTTGTTTTTCTTTTTCTTCAATCCAGATCAACACCCTTAATTATGCATTTCAGAGCTTGACATAATAGAACAATTCAAATATATGTAGTTTACCATTACATGCTGTCTTGCTTTATTTTCTTCTACTGGAAGAATTAATATTAATGCTTGTAAGAGCAACACAAGAGGAAATAATTTACATGGAAAATTTTGTATCATTGCCACCTCTTTTACTTCTTCATTACCTTCCCACTTACTTAAAGCATTCTACAATAAGAAATGTTTTAATTTACTTTGACTCTAAGAGGAAGTGTTGGTGGGTGCTTCTATGTGAAAAGCAGATAAAACCAACCCATGTTCACTGCCTGCAATGCCCTAATGTTATTTCCACAGTATGGCAAAAATAAAAATAAATAAATAAAAAGGTAATACATCAGCAGTGTGAATACATTGTATGACGTTTAATCAAAATTTCAGTTTCCTACAAAATATTTATATTCCTCTGAACTGGTTGTAAATCACACACAACTCCCATTCAAGAGGGAGTGTGGGAATGGTTGGAAGCTCATTCAATAGCTCATGCTTGCTTGATTATTATCGCACTTGGTTGGAAACATATTTTGTATTCTTTGCCAATCTGCTTAACAAAAGTTATTCCCACAAATCTGCAAATTCGAGTTCATCCTTGAAGGAATTAAGGCTTTTAAAAAGATTTATTAATGCTAAAAATGGCAATCTTTTGTTCTTCAGTACCCAGCAGTCCAGCTCCATTCTTAACATCCCTTCGCCTAATATTTTTTGTTCTTTTTAGCTTTGTTTCTTATAGTTTTTAATAATAATGAGAACAGTTGTTGAGTGTTGATTAGTTAATTATTTTTTAGCTTTGTTGTATGCTGCCCAGAGTCACTTGCTTTGTGGAGTGGAAGCTATATAATAATCTTTTTGAGAACATCTTATGGGTATTCTGATAAAATAACTGTTACGGAGAGCATGACAATTTATAAATGAATGTTATGGCTGTCATTGCCTAGTCAGAAAACCCCATTTTGTAGGATGAATACAACTAGTTTTCCAACTCATGCACACATATACATCCTGTATGGTCTTCTCTTCGGCCTTTGCCCATGTGCTGTTAGAATTGGCATTTCTGTGTCCCTTCAATTAAAATCATTTCTCAGAACTCAGGAAACATGCCTTATCTCTTGGCATTGCTTGCTTTCTGGAAAGACATTGCCCCTTAAATTTATATGGCTTCCACAATGTTGGCATTCTATAAAGCCTTTAATACCTGGTTCTTCTCTATGCCTTGGATGAAATAAATGGAGACCTTTGTGTGTGTCTGTGGTTACTATTATTATTACTGTCTATTTATTATGCCCAGAGCCCATTTTGATTTTAGTTTGTGTAGGTTTTATGTTATTTTTTGTGAGCAGTTCACAGTTAGTTGGATTTGGGCTGTGTCTACATTGAATTAAATAAACAGCTAAAATAAAATGAGAAGCTCTTTGCTGCCACCCACTTGCTTTTGATGGAGGTGACTCTAAAAGCAGTTTCAGCAGAAGTTTGATAAAGAAGGTTCCAAGCCAGGAAAAAGTTTTAGGGTGAATGTTAGAATCCCGAATTCCCCTAAAGCAAATGGTTAATCTTTGGGAGCCCCATAGCAAAACCATCATGGATTCAAACAACTTCTTGCAACTGCTTTCAACAAATACAAATAGATTCCAAGGAAACTGAAGACTTGTCAGGTTGACATCTAGATTAGACATGGTTTTCAAACAGGTTATTCACTGGCATATTCGTAAGCACTTAGATAGGCATGCTATAATTAACAGGACTCAGTTGTGTTATTTGCAAAGAAATTATGGTAGATTAATCATATCTCCTTTGCTAGAGTTACAGATAGCCCTGTATGAGATAGTTCTGTATGAGATAGATTGGTGCTTTGTTCAGCAACTGTTCACAGTTATGATGGTGCTGAAAAAATAACTTTTTGACCAAGGCCCACAATTATGATCTTTGCAGAATCCCTCAGTCAAATGATTGCCATTACAGTCAGTATGCATTGCCCTGTGCCTGACCTGTTATTTTTCCTTTTTTCTCCCCTTGCATAATGAGGAGGTTGGAGAGGAAGGGATTATAAGAAAGTAAGCAAACAATGGGAGATGCGTATTGAAAGCAATGTGATGGTGTTGGCAGCCCCAAGTGCATTATGCAAACAGTTTGGTGTATTCCCCATTGTGTGCCTGCTTACTCTCTTGTGGTCTTTCCTCTCCAACTTCACGGCTCCACAAGAGGTGAAAGAAAGAAAATAATATGAGTCAGACACAGAACAAAGTTTGCCTACAAATATTCCTTGTTTTCATTTTTGTTTTTTCTGTCCCTTGCAGAGCACAAGTGAGGGGAGAAAAAACAACCAACCAATGCCATTTGTGTACTGTAGGGTAATCCCTAGTATGTCTGACTTGTCCCCCCACCCCAGCACAGACACTGGAGAGGAATACACCGGGCACTTGCAGCTGCTGGTGCCAGCATATTGCATTCCACAGTTTGTGTCTGCTTACTCTTGTGTAATCCCTTCCTCTAAAATGTAAATACAAACATTAATTCCCTTCTTGCTAATTATCCCAGTGCTGGAATGAGTATTCCAAAGGATGGAGGAATGGGAAAAGGAAAGCACAGTCATGGTCATATGATTTCCCACTTAGCAACCACCTTACTTAATAACATAGCTGCCAGTCCCATTTGTGGTCACTAAGTGAGAACTGCCTCTACTAACATATTAACTCAAGGGAAATCTGTAGGCATAGTGTACAGCACCAGGTCTTTAACCTTTCGGACCGATGGAGGTGGTAGCAGTGACGGGGGGGGGGAGAAGGGATGGTTTCACATGCACACACACACTTTCACAAATGTAGTTTCGTGCACATTCTCCACTTCTATACCCCGGTTCCGAATGGGCTGCAGCCTGGTACTAGATTGCGGACTGGGGATTGGGGACCCCTGGTGTACAGACTTTGGCAGTCTTTGACAGAGAGCAAATTAGATAATTCTTCATGAAAATATGGACTAAACAACTACTGTAAAATGAGCTTAGAATTGGTTGAATGACTGCACCTAAGAAGTCAGTAGTGGCTGCACTTCAGTTCAGAGGGAAATATTGAGTGGAATGCCTTCGCCCCTGTGGTGCTGATCTACTGGAGAACATTATTCATTAAGTCGCCTACTGCTCTATCTATGATAAAATCAGAGAAAAAACTTTTATAATAAACTTAAGGGAGCAGATGCTGAATAAATGAATATGATGCACATATGATTCCACTTGTTAACCATCAGGTCACTTAACTTGGCCATGCTTTCAGTTGTATTATTAATTCTATTCATTCTCTTGCTTTTTCTTTGTTAATTCCCCCTTATTATTACTGGTAATTTCATTCCTTTTTTATTCAGTGCCACATTACAACGTGTGATCACAACAGTGTACTTAATGGTTGATTGCTAATTTCAGATGCCAAGGGAATGGTGAATAGGATTTTTTTTTTACTTTATCTTAAAAATAACCTTAAGTTTAGCATTTTAGGTTCATGAATGTTGAGAAGTAGGAGAGGGAAAATATAAAAAGTCATTAGCATCATAAAATCAAACATACGTATATGCTTTTGAAAATGTTTTACTTATGTTAAAGCTAATTCAGAGTGGAGAAATATTAAAAGTTCTTCCCAATTACCATTGATCTAAAGAGTCATATATTTTTTATTTAGAGAATTTCAAAATGTACTTTGGATTATAAATTGTGAATAGATGCCATCTTGTGGTTTCTTAAAGAAAATGCAATTCCAACTGAATGAGGCTTTAGGCAGCTGCTGTCTGAATGAATACCACTATCTTAATGTATTATATTCTTATCAAAGATTACTTATCTTCTGAATGTTTACTCCTTTTGTACAGTGGCTTGTACTGAGATAGCTCAACTGTAATTACAAAAAAACATTTGAACTCTTACTATATTTTCTGAAGAGTTTTAGAGAAATAAGCTTTGTGTACATACGTAAAACTATTTTTCTAAACCTTTTAAAACTATTATTTTTAAAATCTTTTTTGAACAAATTTTAATTTTCTTTTTAAGACAATCATTTTTATAATGCAGATAAAAGTATTTTTTGTAAATACTATAAAGAGCTTTCTGTGCACAGAAAGCCTGTATTAATTTCTAAATTATTACAGACTATAATCCAGCACAGGCTCTCTACTATGAGGTATTTGTTTAGTTATTTGCACCTGTGTATAATTCATAGTCACAACTGTCACACTCTGAAAATCTCTTTCCAATAGTAAGAGTAGTAAGTTAATTGATAGATTTTATGAACCTTCATACGATTTTGTTGACAGAAGAGCAATTATTAGCAGAGTTGTTATATGGTAAGGTTTGTAAGTGGGGTAAATCTTCTTGATGCAATTTAAAAGGAGCCTTTTTGTTATTTACCTGATTAACAATAATCTGATCAGAATATGTCATTTTGTCTGGGTATCCATTAATGCTTTAAAGAATGTTAGTAGAAAATTAGAACATAGCCAAATTATCACCAACTTTTAGGTACAGCAGTTGACAAATATCTTCTAAACCGAGGGGTTCAGAGGAACCCCATTTATTGAAAGGGAAACAGGTCACACTTGCTCTTCATCTCCATGTTGTGCATACTAACAGTCATGTCCCCACATTAGCAATATGGCAGTGGAGAAAACTGAATCTACCTTTTGGTAAAGCGTGTGGTCCTTACTCAGACCTCTCTTGAATGCATGGGATGCATTTGAATGCGTGTTTGAATACATGCTTTGATGCTTGAATCCAATTGACATCCTGGAAGGGATAAAACCTTGTGATTATTTAGAGATGGGAAATAGAAATGTGTTAGTTTCAGTTATATTCCTATAATAGCTATTTATTATATATCATTAGGAGCCGTGGTGGCACAGTGATTAGAATGCAGTATTGCAGGCTAATTCTGCTGACTGCCAGGGGTTCGATTCTCGCCGGCTCAAGGTTGACTCAGCCTTCCATCCTTCCGAGGTCGGTAAAATGAGGACCCAGATTCTTGAGGGCAATATGCTGACTCTGTAAAAAATGGCTGTAAAGCACTGTTACGTGCTAAGTGCCACCGTGTTTCTCCCAAAATAAGATCCAACCAGAAAATAAGCCCTAGCATGATTTTTCAGGACGCTCGTAATATAAGCCCCACACCAAAAATAAGCCCAGTAAAGATCATCAGCCAGATGTACCATATTTCCCTGAATATAAGCCCTAATCGGAAAATAGCCCTAATGTGTCTTTTGGAGCAAAAATGAATATAAGACCCGGTCTTATTTTCGGGGAAACACGGTATTAATTTTATTTTTGAGTAACTGCAGACATTCTGTATTTATTTATCTACTTACTTATTTGTTGGATTTCTAAATCCATCCATCTCATTTATATGATTCTGGGAGGCTTACAGTTTTGCTAACTAAAACAAACTGAGTTGATTTGTGGATCACTCTATCATTCCACGGAAATTATGTGAGGCCATGCTTTATGTTGCTTTAACTGCACAATATGTCTTAATGACTTTTTTCCGTTAGTGCTTATTCAGTTAAAAGCAGTAGTGGTTGCAAATCCCTACTGTTTGGGCCCATTTTATTATTCTACATGTTTTAAATAGGAATGATAACCCTCTAAACATACATAGGCTCCTAATTTTTTTAAAAAGAGAATACAATTGAAACATGAACAAATAGAAAAAGTATTTGTCTAATATGGCTGTAATAGGCCTGGATTCAAAGGGTAAAACATGATTCAGAGCATACTTGGGCATTATATCAAAAGCATCTCTTCCCAAAATCTCATGCCAACTGCTTTAAGGAATTTTTGGCAGGTGCTGTGTGGGGGCCCAACAATCTCCTGAATCTCATTTTGCCCATCAGATCTGCATTTCTGTACAGCCATGCTTTATAAAGCAATAATTACAGAATTTGACTGTACAGGTTTAGACAACTGGCTGTCTCCAGATTTTCTTCCATAAAAAAAAAAAAAAAAGCTTTGGGCATAAAGCCTGCTAGTTTGGTCTGAAGTTCAAGGCAGTCAGATAACTACAATGTACAGAGCTTGAAATAGCATGACATGCTGTCTCCATTCATTTCAGGTAATCTAAAAACCACATCATTGCTTCTTAGTAGAGAATAAGTAGAATTTGTTCTTTGGTAGCATGAGTGGATGGATTTAATTTTACTAATTTAGAACTTATAGTTTTAGGATTGTGTAGCACAGTTTATGAGATATGACATAATTTATCCACATGGATTTGGATTGTACAGTATATTCTCCAAATATATTGGATTGTAGGTTTCCTACGAAAAACAGGGCTGATTTCCCAATGGGGCAATATCTGAATTACTACTTCAGTCTCAAATGTAATCTGGCAAGTAGATGATGGAGTGATCAGATGAATAAAGTTTGACCAATCTTGAGGTTACAATTAGTTTCTTTTTGTATTATTTATATTCATTTATTTAGCTGGCTGCTGTCTTGTTAATTTCTTCAAAATAACTTAATTGTATCTCATTTTATCTTGCTCAAAAATAATATGGCAGATTAAATAGTAATACCAAGTATGTAACAGCATCATATTTTGATTCTGGTCATTTTGATTGTGGCATCAAACCTAATCCATTCAGTGAAATTTAATGCAGTATATAAGACCACAGATCAAAGTGTTCTTCTTGTGAAACATGTTGTTTTGTCACCAGAGTCCCTCCCAGTTCTACCTTCTTTGCTGAGGAGAGGTATCATCCAGAACAATCCAGATGCTGTTAATAGTGAACATAGAATGGGCAGGTAATGAATTAAGGTAGAAAATTATCTTTTCTTACTGGCTATTGCAATGTAATGTATCCAGAATAACTCATTCCTTTCTAGGTAACTATTACAGTACAATAAAAATAATATACATTCGAGGAATACAAAAGAGTGTAAGGTTTGTTGCGGCCTTTGGCCTTTGGCCGAAACAAAACCCACAAGGTCATTTTATAGTCTGAATAAGAGAAAGGTGATGCATATTAATTCTCCTACCCCATATCGGTTGCTATATCATATTGGAAGCCAACAGCCTATTTTGTTCTGTATCTAGATCATAAACACATGTTTCAGTTTAGATGCCAACCATTCCAAACCTGCTGTTTCATGCATGGAATAATTTGTGCATAAACATGTTACTCCTCTATAATTATCACCATGACCCTTGTCACTCTGTGTTTCTTCGGATTAGTGTATAGATGCATGGAATACGTGGTTAATCCAAATGTAATCAATCCATGGAATTCTCTCCTTGGCATCCAAGAAAGCATAGAGAGAGGTTTCTGCTATCCAGAATCTCCTTACTCAGTCAGCAAGTGCAATTGCCAAAGCACATGACAAGATGATGATAAACTTTCTCCAAATGGCACGGCAGTAGGCAAGGAGTGTGTGTATGTGTGGGGTACAGTCAACCTCTCCACAAAAAGAAAAATTGCTTCCAGTTTCCTTTTCTCTTCCTCACCCATTTTCCCCATCTTCCAGCTGTTTGCTATAAATACAGCCCAAACACTATGGAAGCTAGTGGTGTGATTAATGAGGATGGGGGAGAGCAATTTTATATATTTATTTTTTCACTCATTCATTTAGTTCATTTCTACACCGTCCATCTCAATAAAAATTGAGGGCAAAGATGTTCAGCTGAAAATTTGGGGGTGGGAGGGATGTGATTGCTGGCTGATTGGTGGAAGAGAGAGAAGATAGATTAGGAACTTAAGTGAACAACTGCCTAGAGCAGCGGTCCCCAACCTTTCTGGGTCTGCGAACCAGAGGTGGTGGCGGTGGTGGGGGGGAAAGGGGATGGTTCCGCACGTGCGCCCGCCACTTCCACAAATGGAACTTCATATGCATGCGTGCTTGCCTGCCGCATGCATGGCCTGGTTCTCAACAGGCCGGCAGCCCAGTACCGGGCCATGGATCAAGGGTTGGGAACCCCTGGCCTAGAGGACACAAATATAAAGATGAAGGCTTATAGACCTTTGGAGACATATTGAAAGGTAGTAAAAACATCCTCCTTCCATGGGAATGGATTCCTTGAACTGACATTGCAAAAGTAGTGTATTTCAGGAAAGGAGGACCATTCTGAATGATAGAACAAATAGGGCAGTTTTCTAGGAAAATTTAGAATTTTTACCCCATGGGAAGAAACAAAGCATGAGAAAAACCCTGAATAATCTTGGCATTGATTGGATGACCAGTAAAAGCTGTTTTTATAAGGCACTTTGGTGCATGGTAATTGACTCAAGTGAAATATGAGCAATAAGTTTCCCAATGCTTAGTTAGAGCCTTGCTAAAATGAAGTCTCATAACTTCTGCAGATTTCTTTATATTTAGTTTGTTTAAATTGGTTAATCATTTTTATGGTTCACTGACACTTTATTTAAGGAAAAGCCACATGGATGTGTATTGCTGCATTGCAAATTATGTATTATAGTATGCCATGCACCCATATTCTTCTAAGTAAATAAGCCTCCTACATACTGTTGTTCGAGTGACAACACAGTCTGGTGTTGTTACTACACAAAGATAATAATTTTGTGTTAGGAATAGGCATGGGATTGGTATTAAAGAAGCATGCTTTGTTCTGTATTATAACCAGATGTTTTTCTTTTATTTTCTCTTCTGCTCAAATTATCAGGACAACCTCCATGACAACAACTATGCCTCTGCAATAAATCTTGCTTGCTTGCTAACTGATTGATTGAAGGAGGATTGATTTAGGGAGAGTTGGTTCGTTAATTATTTCTGGCCATCTAGAACTTGGAAATACTTCTACATCTCTGGAGAGCTCTCATTCATTGGAATAGAGTACAAAGTTCTGTATAAATGGTTAGGCTGCATAAGAGAGTGTTATATCAAATAGAATTTAAGGCTTTTTATTATTTGTAGTGTGAAATGAAAAACATAAATTGGTTGCAGTGATTTTCCTCCTCATATATTAGCAAATGGGTTAGATACAGATGCCCCCCCTCGATATATCAAGGAAAATAACTTCCATACTGAGCCAGGCTGTGGCAGTATCTTTCAGCATTTTCGTTGTGCATAACAAGTTTCCCACACTGTTTCTACTTAAAAATCCTTAGGAAAAAAAATGTAAGTAATTAAATACTATAATGTCTATGCAATATTAACAACACTCTTGGCCTTGCGTGTTATTAAAACAAATGTGCTTCATATAAATAAATGCTATGTGTAGATAGCTTAATATTAAACATTTGAACAGGGATGTGGAGTTAGATTTAGATTGCTCTTTTCTGATACATCTGTTAGTAACACACGCACATACACAAACAAACACATGAGTTTGGTATTTGCTCCCAATCATGCATGGTACTAAAATATAAAATATTATTGTCGTTGTGTGTAAGAATTTTTAGTTGGCTGTTTTGTGGAATAAACATTCTCTCATTTCCCTTGCTGTCGTATCAGAGATCACTCTGTTTTTAAAATAAATGTGCCATCATATTTTGAAATTTTTTGGTAGGTCACTCTGCTCCTTCCAGTGGATTTATTTATTCTTCCAATGATTTACATTCTTTGACTGAGTTGTTTTGTTTTTAAAGAAATCCAATGCCTGGCTGCCAGAATTGTTTTCTTTTTCTTAGAAAAACTTGTTTTGTTCACATCTGTAAGATGGTCTCTGTAATTTTCGATGAATTGAGCAACAAATAAGTATTTCTCTTGTAAGCTTTAAAATGTAGATCCAATTTAAAAGTATAATAATGAGTCTGAAATGTTTGGAAACCACTGCATCCAAAAGTGGATTCCTTTATTACTGTTTTGTTGCTGAAGGAGATGTTGTTAACTTGTTGATTTTTCCAAGAGTTTATTGAAGTTGTTAGTAAATGGCTAATGTCTGGTGATTTAAGCAAGATTGTCACTGAACTATGAAGTACATTTTCAAAGTGATCTCCCCCCCCTTTTTTTTTTTTATAATGCTATACTTAGTTATTTTTGTTTTCCTCCATCCTTGAATAAAAGAAAAAAATTGGATTCTGGAAAGGAAAATTGAGGCAATTTACATGGCGTTTATTCAACTTGTGCAAATAACTCTACAACAGGTTAAATGGACAAATCATTTGTCCATTTTGGTGCAAGAACAGCAGAAGGTTTGTGAGTTTTTTGCTTAGTATTGTTTCTGGTGTCAATTCTTGGCCACAGCTGGAATGTGTAAATCACTAGGACGTCAGAAGTACGACAACAAACATGGCTACAGTATGAAGCTCTTTGTCAGGTTTGGACCCCTCATTCGTTCCCAAGGTTAACACCTTATTTCACAGGGCACAAGAGATCGTGTTACCAGACTTTTGCCCTAACCCGTCTCATGCCCTGGAACGGCAATGGCATACTCTCGATGTCCGCAAGGCATTACGCTATTACATCAAGCGGACGGCGCCTTTTCACAGGTCTGAAGCACTTTCTATTTCCTTCCACCCGGCTTCCAAGGGTCAGAAAGTGTCTTCTTCTACCATTGGCAGGTGGATTAGGACCTGTATTTCGGAGGCCTATCAGGCATCCTCCTTAGCGATTCCAGGTCATTTGACAGCACATTCCACTCGCAGTGCTGCTACCTCTGCAGCATGGGCTACACAGGCCACCATATATGACATTTGCAGGGTGGCGATGTGGTCTTCGCCTTCCCCTTTTGTGTGCTATTATAGACTTCATAAGTTTACCTTGGTGGAGGCCTCTTTTGGCCGCAGGGTACTGCAACAGGTAGTGCCGGCGGCAGGGACACTGGCCCAATCTGCTTCCCCCCCATAGGGACAGAAGGGCTTTGGTATGTCCCATTGGTGGATTCTCCATTCTTCATGCTGGAGAAGGGGCGTTGTCTTACCTGAACGCCTTTTCTCAGCATGATGAATGGAGAATCCACACCCATCCCTTATGCGCAGTCAGGTCCAGTGTTAGGGATCTGGGAGCCAACACGTCATACAGTCACTGGCTTCGCCCTCTTCGAAACTGGGGGCGTGGCAGCTTTGACTGACTTGGTCTACTTGGGCAGGAGGTCAGAATTAACCCATTGGTGGAGACTCCATTCATCATGCTGAGAAAAGGCGTTCAGGTAAGATAACGCCCCTTCTCTTATTCACCCATTTGTGAATTCTCCATTCCCCTTGCAGCGCTGGGATCAGCGCAGCACTTAGTCGCTTGATGTTCCTACGCTAAGCTGCACACTTTCATTTCTCCTTTCGGCGCACTCGTTGTGGGCGCCAGTTTGGACACCGGGCGACGAGTTTTTTTGCCGCAAAAAATTGCCGCTTCCAAAGTTTTTGGCCCTTGCTGGACTCAGCATGCTTTGCCATACTCACAGCAGGCAGAAACCCCCCAAGCGGTGGATTCCTTTCCCGTTCCTTTTCGCTCTATTGCAGCCTTAACTCTCCTGAGGTGCCTGTCACAGTAGTGGCCGCCATTTTAGGCGCCGCTATTGTTCCCTCCAGTCGGAGGGGGGAGGGGGGAGAGCAGGCTTAGGGAGACAGCCCGAAGAGCCAAGGAACAGGATCGTCGATTAAATCTATTGCAGGGATCCTGGGCAGAGATCTTCCTTGCTGCATAGCTTCCCAGGAGAAGCTGAAGTGGTGGTTTCCCCCCCGCTTTTTTGTCCAGCCACAGCATAAGGCTCTGAGGCCAGAGCCCCTTTTTAGCCACAGCATTTAAGGACACAGAGCGCATCACAACGCAGGCCGTGCAACTCAGACCTGCAATTAGCGACCTGCTGTCTCATATACATCAGGCGCATTTACTACCTTGCCTCCATTTATTCCATTTTTTCTGGATTCAAGCCTCTCAGAAGTGGATGGTCATTCGCAGGAGACAACAGACGTATCCCTAGGCCTCAGCCTAGGTGTTTTCCTCCGCTCATCTCAACAGACGAAGTGTGCTGGCCGTGCCATTCTTGGCCTTGCCGTCACCAACTAGGACTAGTGTGCTGGCCGTTACCACTTGTTGGTCTTGCCGCCACTAGGTGAACTACATGTGAGCTGGCCGTTACCACCAGTTGGTCTTGCCACCACTGTAGACCTGACCAGTGCACTAAGGGTGCAGTTAACTGGTATTACAGCCATCAGGAGCGTGGTAGGTGTGCTAGCGTCCATTAAGTTGGTCCTGTAGCCACCATTACCCAAGAGTACTTGCTGATCCCAGTGACGTGGCACACAGCCACAAATCAGTACTCTGCTCCCTTACTATTGAGATCCCTCTCAGCATACCACTGAGACATATCTGATTGTGATGGCAGACAACACGGCACCTCAGTCTTCACACGGTGCCGCCAGCACTTCCGGGCAGAATAAGCACAAGTCCTCCAAACTGGAGGCTGCTGGAAAAATCAAGGCCAAAGCAAAAGCCATTTCTGGCAAAAGGCCCTCCAAAACGGCAGAGAAAGAGGCCAGCAGGAGACACCAGGCCTTGGAGAAGCAGTTCGCCAAAGCGCAGAAACAGGTCATGGTGGGGACTGGACATGTCTCCCTTGCTCCCGCAGAGGCTTCAGTATTTGGCCCACAACTCGACCCCCCCACCTCGTCTGCCCAAAGGGCTTGGTCTCCGGAAGGGGATTCTGGCCAATTCTATTCTCTCAGAGCCGATCAGGAGGAGATGATTCCCTTTGGCGAGGGATCTAGCCTTCAAAGGGCTCCTCCCGCAACCAAGGTTCCACCGCCGGGCCCGGAGGCCACATTTACGCCCACAGCAGCTGGTCTTCGACCCCCAGAACCTCAGGGGGCGTTGTCCCCAGAACAATTATAGGCCCTGATCTCCCAGGCGGTCGCCCAGGGGCTGGCCTCAACACTTCACTAACGGTCTAGACCCGAATCTGTGGCCTCAATGACCCCATCTTATCTCTCCCAGTCGGGTGCACCCGACTTTCCGGGCTCCATTTCTCCTTTCTGGTCCTCTCGAAGCAGAGTATCGTTCTCCGCGGAGTACAATCAGATGGACCTACCATTGTTGGAGGATGAGGAACTTTCCCCGGACCCTCCCCCCTTTGTGGGTCTATTTAACCCAGCGCTCTTCAAATCACTGCTCCATAAGGCCAGTTCCATGGCCAAGATTGGCTCTGACCAGGTTCCTCAACCTGGCCCATCCACCAGCCAAGACACAAGTCCGGTGTTCTCCGAGCCTATTGTCACTCAACAGCACATCCCCTGTCCCCCTCTCTTTCTCAACACTGTTCAGAAACAATGGGGAACGCCTGGCACTTTTCCCTCCCTAGGGGGGACAGACAAAAAGCTGTTTAATGTAGCCCCAGCTTTAACAGAAGTGCTAGACGTGCCTGTTGTGGATGAACCTCTAACTCCACTATTCTCTTCTTCCACTGTGTCTGGGGATATGGCAGAAACCTTGAAGGCGGAGGACAGAAAATCTGAACTCTCTTTCCGCAGGACACACCAGGCCTCGGCATGGGCGGTAAGGGCGGCTACATCCACCACCTTCTTTGCCAGAACCTCCCTTCTCTGGCCTCGCCAGATCCAGGCCAGAGTTCCTTTGGAGGAGATACGCATGCACCAGGACTTAGGCAAGTTAGTGGCTGCTTCGGAGTACATGGCTGACGCGTCGCTGCACGCCGCAAGATTCTCGTCTCGAGCCATAGCCTCTAACGTCACCGCACGTAGGCTATTGTGGCTCAAACAATGGCGAGCGGATGCTAAATCTAAGTGGCGCTTAGCGGCTGCCCCGTACCGTGGCGGCCAGCTGTTTGAAGAGGCCCTGACTCCTTATTTAGTGGAAAATAAGGACAAACGTAGGGTAATGCCCCACCTTATCAGACGGGCAGATAGACGGCTCGCCCCATATGTCCGCAGGCAGTCCTTTCGATCAGGGTCAGGATCGGACTTTCCTCAGTCCTCCCGTTCCTTTCCTCCCAGACCAGACCGTCAATTTGATTGATCTGGCACCAGGGACAGACCCAGACAGCAATTCCAGGTCAAACGGCCCTTTCGAGGCACGGGAGGCCGTCCCTTCAGAAGATCCAAGTGACTTCAGGGAGGCCTCTCCCATAGGTGGCAGATTGACTCTCTTTGCCCACAAATGGGAGGCCACCACCACAGACATCTGGGTCCTCAACACCATCAGGTGCGGCCTGTCCCTGGAATTTATATCCAAACCCCCAGAGCGCTTCATTTCTTGTCAACTGTCAAAAAATCCGGTCAAGAGGGGCCTCATGAACGAGGCCATTCGACACCTCTTGGAGATAAGGGCCATAGAACCAGTACTGGCTGGACTACTAGGAAGAGGGTTCTATTCCATCCTCTTCATTGTTCCGAAGGCCTCGGGAGGATGGAGGGCAATACTCGACCTAAAGGGTCTGAACTCCCATCTTGCATACAAGAAATTCAAGATGCAAACGCTTCAGTCCATCTTGGCCAGCATCAGAAAGGGAGACTTCCTGACATCTATCGACCTCACGGAAGCTTACCTACACATTCCCATCCTTCCCGATCACCGGCAATTCCTCAGGTTCTGTTACACAAACCACCATTATCAATACAGAGCCCTACCGTTCGGCCTCTCGTCAGCTCCAAGAGTATTCACAAAAATCTTGGCGCTGGCCGCGCATTTGAGGTTGGTCCCGGTACGCATACAGTGTTACCTGGACGACATCCTCATCCAGTCTCCCTCTATTCAGGCGGCTCAGTCGGACCTGGCCTTGGCCATCAAGACCCTCCAAGACCACGGGTTCTTGGTGAACTTCCAAAAGAGCCAGACAGTTCCCTCAACCCGCCTTCTTCACCTGGGCGCGGTGATAGACACAAAACGATGCGAGGTCTATCTATCTCGGGAACGTCAGGACAGCATCCGAGCCCTGGTCCTCAAGGTCCGAAGGGACTGCGTAGTTACACTGGCCACGCTTTCCCAATTGTTAGGGAAGATGATCTCATGCTTGGCAATAGTGCCATGGGCCAGACTACACTCCAGGAACCTGCAATGGTTTTTGCTCCCATTTCAGAGATTGGGCACCAGCTCCTCCAACCAATGGGTAAGGGTTCCATTTCAGACCCTAAGATCCCTCCAGTGGTGGACCTCCCCAGCGGTAGCCAGAGGGTCATTGTTCAAGGAACCCGTTCGGCTCACCCTGACTTCGGACGCCAGTTTGTTTGGCTGGCGGGTACACCTATGGGCACAGTTGGCTCAGGGCTGGTGGTCCCGGTCAGACCTGAAGCACAACATAAACTAGTTGGAGCTCAGAGCCATACACCTGGCGCTACGCCACTTCCGCAACACGGTTGCGAGACAACACATCTTGGTCCTCACGGACAACGTGGCGGTGAAAGCCCATGTGAACTGGCAAGGGGGTACCCGTTCCAGGTCCCTTATGGCCGAGGCCCAGTTGTTGGGATCCTGGGCAGAGACCAACTTCTCCCTGAGAGCCGAGCACATCTCGGGAGAGGCAAATCAGGCGGATTTCTTGAGCAGGTCGACAGTGGATCACTCCGAGTGGCGCCTGCACCCCGATCTTTTCAGGGAGATATCGGAGAGGTTCGGTCATCCGGTACCGGATTTGTTCGCTTCTCTGGCGAATTCCCAGCTTCCGAGGTTTTTCTCCCGGTTCCCATCTCCAGGGGCGGAGAGGGCGGATGCCCTCCGCAGTCCATGGCCCGGGGGTTTACTATATGCATTTCCTCCTCTCCCTCTGATCGCGGCAGTCATCCGGAAGATACTGCAAGAAAGGGCAGAGGTGATATTTGTTGCTCCACACTGGCCAAGATGGCCGTGGTTTGCCGACCTCGTGAGCCTTTCTATTTCTCCCCTGTGGAGGATTCCTTCAGGTCACATTGCACTCAACCAGGGAGCTCTGCAACATCCAGAGCCCCAGTGGCTCCAGTTAACCGCCTGGCACTTGAACGGCGGCTCCTGACGCAGGAGTCCTATTCGTCGGATGTAATTGCCTTGATTCAGGCCTCCCGACGGCCTACAACAAACAGGATTTATGACTCCACATGGAGAAGTTTCTGTCACTGGTGTGCAAAGAACCAGTTAGCTCTCTCGGCTATTACCATTCCGAGAATTTTGGACTATTTATTGGAGGGGCTCAACAAGGGCTTGGCGCCCAATACTATCCGCAGGCAAGTGGCGGCTCTATCCACGGTGCTTACATGTGACAATTCAGAGCCATTGGCTCAGCATCCCATGGTGCGCTCTTTTGTCAAGGGAGCGACTAACATCAAACCGCCCGTGGTTCACCGGTATCCCTCTTGGGATCTGCCACAGGTCTTGCAGGCCCTTACTTCACTGCCATTTGAGCCATCACAACTTGTACCCTGCGGTTCATGACAATTAAGGTAGCCTTCCTGATAGCCGTCACGTCGGCTCTATCAGAGATGACTTATGCATCTTTCATGCTGACAGGGTGGTCCTTTGACTGGATCCGTCATTCATTCCAAAGGTCAATACCTTATTTCACAGGATGCAGGAGGTAATTCTGCCAGATTTTTGCCCTCATCCGTCTCATGACCTGGAATGTCAATGGCACGCCTTGGATGTCCGCAGGGCATTACGCTGTTACATTAAGTGGACGGTATCCTTTCGCAAGTTGGAAGCCCTCTTCGTTTCCTTTCAACCTTCTTCTATGGGGCAGAAGGTTTCTGCCTCCACTATAGGCAGGTGGATCAGGGCTTGCATTGCAGGGGCGTATCAATTGCATTTCCTGTCAGTTCCAAGTCGTATCACTGCTCACTCCACTCGCAGCGCTGCGACCTCCGCGGCGTGGGCGACACAGGCATCCATTGAGGACATCTGTAGGGCGGCAACATGGTCCTCACCTTCCCCTTTCGTGAGGCATTATAAGCTGGATAGGTTTGCCTCCACGGACGCCTCATTCGGCCGGAGAGTACTACAGCAAGTAGTGCCACAGGGTGGGACACAGGCCCAGACTGTTTCCCTCCCATAGGGACAGGGCGACTTTGGTATGTCCCATTCGTGGATTCTCCATCTATCATGCTGCAGAAGGGGCCTTTTCTCAGCATGATGATGGAGAATCCACACCCACCCCTTAGTGTCCGTCAGGTCCTGTGTCAGGGGAATGGGAGCCAACACGTCGGACTGTCGTCAATGGCTTCGCCTTCGTCGTGACTGGGAGGTCCTGGTCCAGGAGAGGCGTGGCAAGTTTGACAGGCTTAGTCTAATTGGGCAGGAAGACAGAGTTAACCCATTTGTGGATTCTCCATCATCATACTGAGAAAAGGCGTTCAGGTAAGACAACGCCCCTTCAACAGAACGTCTCCACAGTGTTTTTTAAATGGACTGTATTCTTAAATAATTTCTGTCTTACTTAGATTAAATACATATCAGAGCTATTGTGGCAAGAGATCTCAAATTGTCACAAGTGCTACTTTAGGAATAACTTGTTAGCTCATGAGCCACAAAACTGAAAGCTTTTCATGCATTAATATGGAAGTCTGTAGCCAAATGAAGAGCTTCACGTGTGATTAAGTGTAACTTTATTAAATAAAAAGAACTGTATTGTAAGGGAACTTCAAAACATTGCCATTTCACTTTGGTCACTTAAGTCATAATGTTTTTCATTAGCCATAACTTCAGTATTTAGTTTTTTTACTGGGTTGTGGCCCCCAGGCTATGATTTTGAGACCCCTGCCTGAAGGGTTATGTTGCTTTTTATTACAGCATGAACTGTGGGACTATAGACAATGCATTTGATTTCTCCCCAGTATATTTGTATTGCTTCTTTTCTCATATAAATTTTTCCTTTCCTGAGATCTCCTCCTTTACTTCTTATATTGTGTGAGTTAACTTCCACTCACACTGAGTGACTGACTCCTCTTCGCATGTTTTCCCACTACATTGCTTTGTGCCTTCAGAAGTGCAGGAGGAGGTTGAAGAGGGGGTCTATTTTGCTGACAGATGCTTTTCTGTCAACAGATGGACACAGTTGGATATAATTCATCTCCCTTTTTTTTTTAGTTCATATTAACAGGGAAGGGAGGAGAATATTACCCCAGGTTAACAATAAGACCCAAATTCACTGCATTTACTCCCAGTGCTAGTCCTCTCCAGAGCTGTTGCTATATTTATTTGGGAATAAGTCCCAGTGAGTTTAGTGGGATTTGTTCCTGAGTAAACATACAGGGATTGTAGTGTTAAAAAGCAGCAATTTCAGCATGATGAAACCTGATATATACCCTTCTTATACAATTAATGTACGTTTTATTTATTCATTTAGTCCATTTACATCCCTGAAATTCATCCTTCCTCTTGATCTCCCTTTTACAGCTAGTCCTCAACTTACGCCCACAACTGAGCCCAAAATTTTATGTTGCTAAGTGAGAAATTTATTAAGTGAGTCTTAATAAATTTCAACTTTTTTTTGCCACATTAGTTAAGTGAATCACTGCAGTTGTTAAATTAGTAACACGATTGTTAAGTGAATCTGGCTTCCCCATTGACTTTGCTTGTCACAAGTTTGCAAAAAGTGATCACGTGACTCCGAGACACTGCAACTGTCATAAATGTGAGTCAGTTGTCAAGCATCCAAATATGAATCATGTGAGCATAGGAATGCTGCAACAGTCATAAGTGTAAAAAATGGTCACAAGTCACTTTTTTCAGTGCCGTTGTAACTCTGAACAGTCACTAAGGGAACTGTTGTACAATAATAACAAAAGATTTTAATTTCAGCTTCACTACTATCAAAGTCCATTAAATTGGAAAAACAATGTAGAGAGAATAGTTCCCTTCGTGGGGTAGAAAGCCTTTGCCATTCTGCATTCATGTGCGATATTGAACTAGAATTTACTGAATAAATTCCATAATACTAGTTTTCTCTAGTATGTTATAGTCCAGACTTTTAGTCTTCTCATTCCCATCCCCCAGAACCAACATGGTCTGGTTTAATGGTGTTGCTAGACATTAATCATCCTGCTTAGACAAAAAGACAGTATAGCAAATATATGCATCAAATAGTATCTCGATAAGCATTTCATGTATGAAAAATTCACCTCAGTGTACTAGCTTGACGAGGGACATTTGGATCCTTTTTTTCTATAACTAGATGGATCAAGTGTGAATGCCTCTATTTTAATTGTTTAATGTAAGAAGGGGGACATTAGTATAATAGTATTGTAAGATCTTGATAACTAACTGTTCGGTAATTACCCTAAAAGTAATAATTGATTTAATGTTTAGAACAAAAAGTGGATGTAGTTTGAGAGAAGGAGAACGGGTAACCTTAAAAATGTAATTCAGTCCTATCCTATTCTAATCTCTCTTGCATTTTGAAATATTATGTTGAAAATTATATAAAAGTGTGATTTCTCTTTACATTTGTTTGTTTTTTGTTTAAGAAAAATAGAAAAACTAAAAAATCTTAGATAAAATATACCTAGAAATAATTAAACACTTAAACAAAAAGAAACAAACAGCAAGAACTAAAAAAAACTTGCTTACTGAAGACACTCAGCTATTAGGCAGAAATTCTGGATTTATTAAATTTCTTCATTTAATATTACACATTGGAAGGAGGAGAACTATTGTTTGGGGGCTGGTGAGTCATCTGGAGAAATAAAAAATAAAATATAGGAACACTGAACTTTGTGCAGTTTTGAAATTAAATAGTCAAATTTTCATTTAAGCACTTTATTGAATAAAGTCGTGTTTTACAAGATTTTTTTTAGTTTTCTATATTTGCAGTCTCCAATTCAATAATCTATATTTCCATATTTTTCAAATTATTATTATTTTTCCTTGTGGCAACTGGGAAGAACTATTTCCATGTCTTCCTGCCAGTAGGTAGCTCAGAAGGCACCATTGGCTTTTCTCCAGCATGAGGATGGAGACTCCACAAATGGGTTAACTTCATCCTCCTGCCCAATGAGACTAAGTCAAACGATTGCCACGCCTCCTGCTGGGCTGGATCCTAACCCAGTTACGACTTAGTCTTTCAGCCCATCAGGACGCTTTTCGTTTGGCTCCTCATTCAATAGGCAGGTTGTATACCCATTTGTGAAATTTCTATCCTCGCTGTATTTACAGCAAAATTAGCTTTTACTGGCAAAATCTGTGCTGTCAAAATCACATCCGACAGACAGCTGGGAGAGCCGCGATCGTCTCCCGACGATCAGCTGGGCAGTGGGCTCCGCAGGGGGCCGCCGCTTGCCTGCAGCACGGCCGAAGCTATTTAACTGTTTAAACTGCAGCAAGCTTTAATCTGCAAGAGCGAGCCCTGAACGAGACTGTCAGATCGGCGGCGCGATAGTCTCCCGACGATCAGCTGAGCCACGGGCTCTGCAAGGGGCCGTCGCTCGTCTCAGCGCGGCCGAAGCTTTAAACGGCAAGAATTTTTTTCTCGTTGGTGGAGCATGCCGCTGCAAGCTCCCACAGAGCTCCGAAGCTTTTAGAGGCTGCTCCTTCTTTCCCTACTTCTGCTGAGGTATTTGAAGTGACTGGGCCTTAGGCGCGCTGAGGATTTGGCGGGCTTATCGCGTCCGCCATTTTGGCCGCAGTAACGGCTCTGTCAGCCATTTGCAAGATACTGCAGGGAGAATTTCCCCTTTGATGCTCCAAGCGGCTAGCGAAGCAACTGTAGGTTTGACCTACAGCTTCAGGAGCATGACCCAGGCAAGACCACAGGGGTCAATTTATTGGCAAACGGGCCTACCTCGCAAGGCTCCAATTGGCCGGCCGCCATTTTGACTGGCCTCGTCTTTGCAACTGCCGCCATTTCTGCCTCAGGCAGACAAGGCTATTAGCCCCAGCGGCATTGGAGCGGCAACAATTGTTGGAGCAGTGACCAGCCTCGCTGGTAGCTCCCCAGTGCGCAAGGGCCAGTGTCTGGTCCAGTCGCCAACACTAATTGGAGCCATAACCGGCCTAGCCAGTTCCTGGGCAACTGACATCCCAGAGCTCCACCTGACATCGTTTGCATTCTCGGCTTCTGCTGAGAGGATCCAACAACGATGGCAGACAACTCCGCTCCTACGACCACCCACGGTGGTCTATTATCCCCAGCAAAAAAGAGGCGCAAGTCCTCAAAGCTGGAAGCAGCAGGTAAGCTGAAGGCTAATACAGATTTTGGGGGGAAATATCTCTATTAAAATTGGCAGTTAAATTATAACTGTTACTGATATTTTTTTTTCTACTTCATGTCCAAATATTAACACTTACAGTAAGGAGGTATATGGCCCCAAACTTCCAAAATGCATATGTTTTGGTTCAGACATGCATTTCCTGGGAGGATGGTGTACAGTGCACTTTTGATATCCTTAGTATGGTAGATTTTTGTTTGTCATTGCTGTGTGCATGTGCGCGCGCGCGTACACACACACACACACAACTCCCTGATACTAGATAATATTCAAGGATACTTCAAGATATCGGTGCAGAACTGCTAGCTCATATCGAATAAACATAGACTCCCATTTGTTGCTCATTCACTAAGTTACCTTTTTGATGCATGAAATTTTAGGAAAAGTCCTAGCAGCCTCATCAGTCCATATTTGGTCTAGTGGTAAAGACATCAGGTTAAAAACCAGGAGAATGTACATGCTAGTTCCATCTTAGGCAGGAAAGCCAGCTGGGCCAAAATCATTATTTTTGTTACTGTAGAAAAGAAAAAGATGATATAATAGCAGAACAGTGCATTTTTATTGGTAGCTAGAAACTATCTGGAATAATTCTGGTAATGTAAACCCTTCCATTGAAATGTTTCTTCACTCAGGAAACATAAAGCATACCAGAAGATTTTTGGACAGGTCATGATTTCTAAGCCTAATTTGCCTCTTCTGATAAGATTAATTTTATCCCTGCTTAGCCTCTATGTAAACAAGCTCCATCACATGAAATGTCATAGAAAAGCCACCTTGTTCTTCTGACTGGTGTTATATTGAGTTGTGACAGATCTGCTTTGAAAATAACACAGATGTGCAGTCTCTAATTTCACAGTTCTACATAACTTTTTTTTCTTTTAAAATGCAGATACAACTAGTAATCTTGGGCATGTGCTTTCAGGAAGTTTTAACTTGTAAAACAGGAAGGTTTAAAAAAAACCTTTAAACACAAAGGACCTTGTCCCTTTGAGAATTTGAAAAGAAAATGATGTTAACAGAATAAGTATTCAACCCTGTTAGACAGCAAATCTATGGGTTATTTTTAAGCTAATTACTCAGAATTAAACAAAAGGCTTAATGCCTTTTCCCTGAACAGGAGCTGAGGTCAAATTAAATGAAGCTGAGACATTGTTTTTGTTGAACATTCAGGCTTAAACAGATCACATTTGGCAGGGTTGGAACTGTGCCTATGGTACCAAAGTTGTACTAAGCAACAGTGATGTGTTTGATTTTCGAAAACACTTGCTTATGCTGAGAGAAAATGCAGATGCAAAAAAGACTACTTATGCTCTGTTTCTACCAGTCTTCAGGAGTTCTCAGCACTTCTGTATAGATGGAAGACAACTACTTACTAGTAATCCTGGACTTTATCAGCAAATGAGCAGTGAAACTTTTAAAGTAAACCATGCATATTAACTCCACTGTAAAGAGTTAGCATGAGCAAACACAGTGTATGTTCTGGGAGAGACTAAAATGAAGACAGATGTTTTATAATGTCAGATGTTTGATACAGTGATCTAAAGCATTCTTAATTCTATATTCCTTCTTATAAGAAATACTTTAAAATATAACTCTGTCTCTGTCTCTGCATGCATAGATAGAGATGAGATATATATTTACATTTAGATAGAGATACAGATGTAGATAACCAGTGTTTAGAATATGCTTTAGTGTTCACAAGAGTCAAAGCCAGAAGAAATATTAAAACGGATTTGATAAATGATTACTAGAAAATGTGTAAATACAGATAGTGCTCAACTTATGACCACAATTGAGCCCAAAATTTCTGTTGCTAAGTGAGAAATTTGTTAAGTGACTTATGTTTCATTTTATGACTTTTCTTGCCACAGTTTTTAACTGACTCACCACAGTTATTAAGTTAATAATAGGGTTGTTAAGTGAATTTGGCTTCCCCATTGACTTTGCTTGTAAGAAGGTTGTAAAAGGTGATCACATGACTCTGGGACGCTGCAACCGTCATAAATATGAGTCAGTTGCCAAGCATCTGAAGTTTGATCATGTGACCATGGGGATGCTGCAAAGGTTGTAAATGTGAAAAACGATCAATGTTTTCAGTGCTGTTATAACTTTGAACAGTCACTAAATGAACTTGAGGACTACCTGTATATGAATATTGAAATGAATGATTAATTCTTATCCTGTTAAAAGTAAATAATTTGAATTTGTTTCAGAATACAAGTTAGAAAATTTAATTTAAGGATGTTTATTATTAATTGTTATTAGTTAACTCATCTAGGGAATTTGGAAGGCTGAGGGTGGGCCCGAACCCAGCTCTTCTCATTCCTAATCTAAAATCTTAATTACTTCACCATACTGATTAATTTTGAAATGAAGAGCTTGTAAAGGAAAATGCAGAATGATCTTAATCCTGTGTATTAAGAATATGTTGAACATAGTTTTTTTGCTATTCTTTTATCTGTTTTGCACAATTTTTATTTCAATCTTTGAAATTCTGTATATTTCATTTGCAGGACTGTCCCAAAATGTCACATCATAGCATGCCTCAGTTTTGTAGCGAAGTAGAGTTGTCATGTAGTAGCCAGTTGAGAAAAATAGCATGATTTCTGTAATGGCATCTGATGAGTGTGCCTGGTTTGTTCTTTTTGTGAAACAAGAACAATGGAGCAAGAATCAGAAGTTCTATTGCAGGTTTAGGATTGGTTTGTGTGTGTGTCTTTGGCTGGTTTCCCATCTTTACCGCCTTGATTGAATTGTCTTGTATATGTGGTCATATAGGTTTGAACTTTAACTTTATCAGTACATTTTGCTGGAATTTCTGGAATAGGAGTAGAATATGAATGAAAATTGTATAGCCATGACTGAAAATAGCTATAATTACTATAAGCAGGCATGTGACCCCTTCCCATCCCACTTGCCCTCCAAATTGTCATAAACATAATTGTAGTAGCTGGTCTTTAATATCTGAAAGTTGCTTTTCCTGATTAATTAATTAATTAGTTTATCTCTTTAAACTTTAGGGGAAAGTTTTTTTTGATAAACCAGTAGGCATAAAATATAGACTTCCTGATTGCAATCTTATAGCATTATCATAAACTGTTTTCGATTCCTGTTTTCAGTATCATGAACACAGTATCCTCTGCAAATTAATTCCTTTCTTTTAAAGTATGCAGTTTCATGAGAATAAAACAATACTGTTTATAGTATAAGATTTCATGTACATGGCGGTTATAATACCTGTGTCTTGAATGCTAGGCTCCATGCTTTTTTCCTCATCCAGATCATTATTTTGTCCTTAGTTTTTAATTTTCCTTAACAGGTGTCTTTTTAAACATATTTTCATATTAATATTTGTATGTGTACTCTGCAGGTAAAAAACCATATCTCTGCAATTTTTCTGGAGAAGATGCATCTGGGACAGCCATACAGCTCAATCAGGCAAGAAACAATAGAGAAAAAAATGTTGTGGAATCTAAACCAGAAGTGCTAAAGGTGGCATCTACACCACAGGACAAGATCAAAGAACCGTTTCCAAAATATGTGGATTGCAAAATTTACCCTGATTCAAAGACGTCAGCATTTCAGCAAAGTTGTGATTTTCCTGGTTCCAGTAAGACTGCCGATGTGAGACTGAATTTGCAAAGCCCATTGGAAATTCAGCAGAAGCTCACTAAAGAGAGCCTTGTAGAGATGAATGAACATTCTGTGCTCAATAAAGATACAGAGATGTCTGAAAAGACTCCATTAGATCTAAGTGAGAAATCAACTAGGGCTGATTCATGCCATACAAGTTTTACCTCAACCTTGCAGGCTGCTCTGATTGTCCACCGATGTCCTTACTGCAGTCATAAAACTTACTATCCAGAAGTCCTGTGGATGCACAAAAGAATTTGGCACAAAGTTAGTTGTAATTCTATGGCTCCTGCTTGGGTTCTTCAAAATGGATTCAAGAGTATAAAACATAATTCTGTTTTTATGGCAAGAAGTGGGCGCACTGGACCACCTCCTGTACTTGGTGGGAAAGAATGCCAACCTTTGCCTATAGCCAGATTTACACGTACTCAGGTGCCGAGTGGGTTGTCAGGATCCAAAAATAATTATTCTGATATTGCTGTATCTCCTAAGCCTGGGGCTATGACAAAAGATGTACCATCTACTGGGGGCTGTGGTCTGCAACCATCAGCTATTGATGGATATAGACCACCCAAACTTAATCACACTCACGAACAATACAGTACAGTAGCCCAGCAGCCCCAATTAAAATCAAAATTTGATGTGAACGCCAAATTGATGCAAACGGGAAACTTTAGCAGAAATTCAACGCCTTCCCATACAGTGATATCTAAACCTAGTCCACAGCCCTCCAGTAGCAGAGAAACAGAAAAGTACCTAGTCCCTCAAGTAAATGCTGGATCTGCGCCTTTAATCAAGCATTGTACTCCAGATACAGGGAAGGCCAAATTTTTATCTCCATCTCAGTACCACCCTTTGTGTAAAACTGAGCCATGCGCTACTCAAGAACCTCCATCAATGCCTCAGCAAGAACGTACAACCAAGAGGGAAAGTGAAATGAGAGCATTGATCAATTGTACTGGAGGATCCAGAGCAAGTCCTTTGATGCAACCTCAGCCTGTTGCAGCAGGACCTCCTCCACCTGTACATTCCACCAAACAGGAGCCATCCCCTGAGGGGCATGAGAAATGTTTGGATATTGTAAACATCTTAAAGACCTCCATTCCAAAGGATCTGGCTACTTTCTACCAAACCTGGGGTGCCAATAGCCCTGTAATGGACCGTGCTGGTAAGAATCCTAAGAACTGTCTTTCCAGCATATTTTTAAATTCTTAATTTTTTTTCTCCTAACATAAGGAATTCGAGAAAACACTTGTGTGGTTACTATCTGTGTTTGATAAGGTTATATCTCCTATTTAACTGTCCTGTCCTGTATCGGATCATTTAGGTGGCTTACCTGGGAATAACACTGTAGAACTTAATGGCATTTCCTTTTGATAAAAGATCTGTAAGGTCTCAGTGCTAAAATTCTATCTGCAATTAAGTGCTGGATTCAGTCCCCCCCTTTTTTTTTTAAAAAAAAAGGGGGGGATGCTTGAAGATGCTTGGGAGAATTCCCTCTACATGAAATGCCCAAGCAGAAGTTACAATATCAGATTTGTATCCAATCTAAAATAGGGGGCAGGAATTTGTGTGAGAAATGATTATTTCAAGAAAATTGCAACTTTATTGAAAGTTTAGAGTGCAAGGGATTTTCAGAATTCACTGATAGATCTGTGCTTTGGAGATAAAACAGATCATAAAACATTGAAGATAGAGGGAAAGGAAATAATAAAAAAACAATTCAGTATTAGGACAAAATAATTTTGGCTAGGTTTGATGTTTGTTGGATTTTCAGACTCCAGTTTAGCTGCTAAAATCAGAACAGTAATGTCTAATTTGCAAAGGCCCCTTTCTGTGTGATAGATTTGAGCAGACGTCTTGGGAATTTGATAATTTCAGATTGATTTGAAGGATATTTGACTGCATATCTCAGTCCTACCAACCCTGCACCATTATTATTCTTTATTTCAAATGGCTGTGAACTGCAAAGTAGATTTTTATAGCAAGCAAAAAAAGTTATATATAGCAATATTTTCAGGCATAATATCAACTATCACTTTAATATTTAAAATGGGAATTTATTAATGTCTATTTATTAAATATGCTGAGCCTTCATGCGTGTGATATGATAGCAACAATGAAAGAGTGCTCCTGAGCATATGCAGAGCTCTATTTCCACTGTCAGGTTACCAGAATTTCATAGCCAAAACCTAAGATTAGCAATATCTAGTGGGCTCCCATGACAGCAGCAGGAGAAAGCAAAGAAGATAGAAATTCTGGAGAAGATTTTGAATCTAGGCTTAGCTGGAAATCTTGACCAAATACAAGGCTAAATATAGCATTCTCAGAATTTAAGATGAATTGATTTAACCACAAGATAAAAGATAAAAGAATGCAGCATTTAACACCAATGACTTGTCTTCCCTAAGTGATTTATTAAAATTTACTTTTTTTCTTGTTTGCCCAGTGTAAATATTTTTGTTGCTTAGTCTCCTAGATAAATATAGCTCATTTCCTCATGAGCTAAATTAATACAGATTTAAATATTAACCAGTTAGAAAGAATAAGACCCATTTTGGGAAAATTCCTTACAAATGTGCACATACCTTGAAGATTTATATAGTAGGTGTGTACGATGTCCACTGAGCAAAAAGAAATTACAGTATGTTTGCCAAGATGTAGAACAAAGAGATAAGTATTTGATGAATTTTATCCAGGGCAGCTGTTGGTAAGAAAATATCCTTAAAATATGGCATAAACATTTGATTTGTAAAGGATACTGTAAAACTGTTAGCAATTATCTGTAAAGAGCTGTAGGGCAGTATCTAATAGGTTACTGAGAGTAAGGAAGTTGAACTTGAATTATTACCTAGGCAAAAAGGTTGAAACATTTTTAAGACCTGAGAAACAAGCTAATGTTCAAAACAGCTTGGGCAAACACGTCCCTAATCCATTGAATGATAAACTAGAGGAGAAACAACGCAATCAGACTTGCAGGATTTTGTTCTTATAGCCAATCTCAATACAAGTAGCTAGTCTTCCTGCGGAATGGATTTCTTGGTCTGTTCTATCTAGTGGAACCTGCCTAAGAAGTTGCAGTGAAAACGTATATCCATTTATCTTACTTATTGAAAACATTATAAGGGCCCCTTCTTATAACGGGGCTTCTACTACATAGGTAAAAAAACAGTGTTTTAATTTTGCATTTTTGAACTAAAACCTATGAACTAAAACTTAGTTCTTTTTCAAAATTCAGTTTTTGGGCTCTTCCCCATACAAAAACATGGCATGTACAAAGGCTGTATACAAAGATTTAGGAAAATAATGCATGAAAATGCATCCTAATAGACAAAAATGTGTGCAGAATCTGAACATTAAGCAAACTTGGAAACAAAAAACATGCTTATTTGGAAAATGACCAAGGAAAATACCCCCCCCCCCCAAAAAAAAATTTTTTTTTTGATTCAAGACAGGAATAAGATGAAAGAAAAAGAGAAAATCAGATTGACAATAACAGTGAGAAACCACTGTGACAGATTTACTTATCGGTGACTACTATTTGGCAGTGCCTTTTTTATGTGGTGAAGTAAAATCCACTTGCATTGTGATGAATCTGTTCTTTAGTTCTTCCCATGTCAACATTGTTCCATTTCTGGAATAACTAATGCCAGGATCAGGAACATTTTTCAGAAGATGATTTTTTTCTGATATTAATTGTGGTAAGTAGGAAGCAATCACATGTTAGCCAATTCCCACATTAAGGCAATAGAATGCCTTGACTTCAAGTCTTCCCAGATTATTTTAGCCATAATGCCATGTGCTGTCCTTTGGGGCTGCTGAGGCTGCAGCCATAAGAAACTCTCAGATGCTGATAGTAATGCCATTATACAAGTTAGGACAGCTCTCATTAACAGGACACACTATATAGGTAGTCTCGACTTACAACAGTTCATTTAGTGACCATTCAAAGTTACAGTGGCACTGAAAAAAGTGACTTCTGACAGTTTTTCATACTTACAACCATTGTAGCATCCCCATGGTCATATGATCAAAATTCAGATATTTATGACATTTGCAGTGTCCCAGGGTCACGTGAACAACTTTTTTGACCTTCTAACAAGCAAAGTCAATGGGGAAGCCAGGTTTACTTAACTAATTTAATAACTGCAGTGACTCACTTAACAACTGTGGCAAAAAAGGTTGTAAAATGGGACAAAATTCATTTAACAACTGTCTCACTTAGCAACAGAACTTTTGGACTCAATTTTGATTGTAAGTCGAGGATTACCTGTAATTTCTTAGCATGAAATAAGTTTGCTAAGGAACTAGGAAAGCAATTTAAGCCAAAGACTCAGGTTTTGTTGCTAAATTAGTCATGTTGCCCCAAGTACCATGCAGAAATACACATGTGCCATTGATCTAGAACAGGGGTGTCAAACTGCAGGCCTGCGGGCCGGATGCGTCATGTCAAAACCGCGCCCACCCCATTGCCGGCAATGGAAAAAAAGTCACGATACGTTGCGACACGTCACATGACGTTGCGAGTTTGACACCCCTGATCTAGAAGGAAAATTGTGGATGCTGTAACAGTAAAAAAGCAAGAATTTACAAGAATGCAAAGTAAGGAAAATATGTTGATTCATACATATATAGACTAGGGTAAGAGCATAATTGTTAAACTAAAGTAGCATAGTAACTTCATCTTCTGTTTTAAAAGTAGAACATAATCACAAAACAATTGAATATTTTTTACAGCACAGTTGTACGGTGTTGTCAAATTCGCAATGCACACTCGTTGGGCAGTGAGTGCTTTCTGCGAACACATTGGCTTTGTCAATCCTAGTAATAAACCTAGGAATTAAAAAATTTGTCTTTGTGTTACTTCACTTTTCATTTCCTTTTCTGATCTGCATTGAATCCATGGCCAGTGCAGATCTGCTTGTATAACAGTAGCCACTATTTTGCTTTATCAAAAATCTCATTTAATGCCTGGAAGACATCACTAATTATGTCTTCATTTAACCTTCACTCAAATTGGACAGACTTTGTAGACCTTAGAGTTAATTTATCTTTTTATTTGCAGATTGTCTTATTCAATAGCATTTGTTTCCTCCTCCTCCTCCCCTTCCTCCCACTTTTCTTCTTTCTATATACATATGAACATACACTTAGGAGTCTTATTCATCTTTAATTTAAAATATTCAGTGTACTTCTCCTTTGCAATAGAACTTTATTGCTCCCTGTAGAGCATTCCCTTATGAATGCTTTAGCATGCAGTAGAATTGGGGCAGGTTTGGAACTTTGGCTTTTACATTTTAAATTGTCCCTCTGTTCTCAGGAGATAAGTGGACAATTTTGTTTCCTTCTAGTAACACAGCAATTTTCCAATCCCTTGGAGAAATAGTTACAAGTACCACCAGACTATCAGTGCAAGTTATTAGCATTTGTATTGTGTTGGGCATTCACAAGCTTTTTGCTTTCTTAAGAATGTTGTTAAGAAAACAGCACCCCCACAAGACCAAGCCCAGCCTTTCAGATTCTTCAGGGGTTATTTTTCTATTTTACTATGAGTGTTATTTACAGCTATCATAGTATTAAATGTGACACAGGCAGCATGGCAATTATCCTTTCTAGTTTCACAGGAATTACTCTGATGAGAATCTGAAATTTATGTAAATAAAAGTGAATAATATTTATACACACCTGCACCCGTCACTGATGGAGGTATTGTGATCTGTATAACAAGTTCTGCATAAAGACATCTTTAAAACATTAATATTGGTTCTCTTCTAACATTGATCTTGCCTATTATCAGAATTTTATCATTTATCATGCACTGTTCAAATGCATCATCAGTGAAGTTTTTTTTTTTAACATAATGCATAAACCAGCAGTCAATAGGCTGAATGACTGAACATTTCTTTCTCTCTCACACACATCAGCAATAGCATTTTTTCCATCATTGAATTAAATGAAAGTTTGCTGCCACTGATATAATGGGAGATATTTCTTTTGCAAATCAGTACAAACTTTATACATGTGGTGTTTTAGCCAGGAGTCCTCTTTGATCTGTGATAAAAGCCATTTTGTCAAGAAATGTAACTAATAGAATGCCAAATATGGGACATATTCAGTGGCTATTGTCTGCCCTCCCCAATTACCTCATGTGAATTAATCATACCTAACACTGATCTCGTGGTTTAGCGCTAATCATACACAATATCATTTAATTATAAAATCTCCAGCCATGGTTTCTGAGCAACTGCCTTACGATGGCCCTTTCGACATCAGCTTATCCACTTTGGTTCCAGATGTGGTTCTAGTCTTGAATATATACCCTAATTTTCAGATCATAGAAGACAACTAGTTTTGCTGACCTACATCTACTGAATGGCTATTTATAACGATCAAGCTGTATTTCATTTAGTCATTATTGAACTTCTTGCTGATAAACACTGAAAATCTTCCAAAGAACTTGAGAGATTTCCAGAGCAGAGCTGAAAATCATATTTTTAAGCATTTTCCTACCTTTATTTTTAGAGTCAGCAGTACAATATTCTAAACACATTTCTGGATCATATTGGCGAGGAGATTCCTATGTGGATAGCTGTTATCAACTTGATTTTAAACTTTCCTTTGCATTTTTTCCTACATATATTTGTTTAATTACTTTTAACATAAAGAATTAATGAATAAATATTTCCTTGGATTATTTCCTCTGCACATATCTGTTAATGTTATTGCATTCCTTTAGAAGAGATTGTTCTCAAGCTTTTCCCTTGCTACTGTCTTTTTCATGGAAAAATAGTCATTAAAATATCCATCATGTACAATTGCATTTCATCAGTTAATTTAAGAAGTAAGAAGTATATGACAAAACTGTTGCCCACAACATGACAGAAATTGGTATAACTGGTTCTTGTGCAAAAAAATATTTTTGGCAGATTTGGCTTATTAGTTGCCCACTATACATAAGGTTTTGCATTGATACGAACAAAATCCCTCAATTTGTATGATGGCCTGTTCTACATCTTAATGACAGTTTACATGGATTTTTTTTATGGAGATAAGCAGTGCAAAAAAAAACGTTAGTGTGGCTTAGGAACCAAGTACAGTGCAACTGGAATAATTCCCAGTGTATTGAGAATTATCTATCTAGGCTAAGGACCATCATTACTAAGTGATTTAGTCATAACAACCAAAAGGCCATAGATTGAAATGGCAAATGTGAATTTATTGCAATTAGCAATGATTATGTACATTTAGTCAACAGTGAAGAAAACCAGAGACACCTAAAATGTATATATCAGAGATTTTTTTTCAGTAGTAGCTGAAAAATGTGCCTAGTTTGATTGGATGAAATAAAGCAGGGACACTTCCAAACATTTCTCTAAAGTGTTTCTTGTAATTGCACACGCTGTATTTGATGTCTGCTGCAATAGAAACTCATCTCTGAAAACCTATTGATATAGTTTGAAATACTGATGCAACATGCAATGCATTCCACCTTAGTCAAAAAGGAAGGGGTTAAAAGTATTCTTTGTTTTGTTCTTTTCTGTAAAAAAACTGCAACTGGTTGCTACTTTATCTTAATCATGGGATGTCATTACCAGTAAAAAACAAAACAGAATTACATGCACCTCACAAAATTCTTTGCATGAAATCATTTCACTGCTTCTCTACAAGTGGACTTGGGTAAAGGTTATCTAGAATTGCCTCCCATCCATCCATCCATCCATCCATTTGTTCTGGAGGAAGGTGAACAGGCTGAAAGAAGAGGGCTTATCACCAGGAAAATGATCAGGAAAAAGGAAGGAAAGAAGCAAGGGCAAGGATTAGCACCCTAACACAAGACTGATTTTATTTTCTCATTGCTCATGCCCCACATTTGGAAGTTAAGACTGAAATTGGGAAGCTGGAGTAGAACTCTGAAACATACATTAATTCAGAATAGCAATTTCAGATACAATAACAAACCACAATGAACACAGCAAGATTTACAAACCAAGTTCAAATCAGGGTTACAAATGTTTCTAGTCAATTAGAACAGAGTAGGATAGATAAAATTAAATACTTCATCATCTTCAGCACTTAACACTAAGGCAGCATTCCCATATATATTATATATGTTGATTTTAAGCTGCCCAGAGTCACTGAGAGCGAGTGGGTGGCCATATAAATCCAATAAAAAACGAACAAACAAATGTAGATAAATAATGTGGCCTCGCTGTTTGCATGTGTATGCTTGCGTGCTTACTATAAATGTTTCTGGATTGTTTTTCTAAAGGACAGTTGTCCCAGGGGAAGTATTTTCAGTTGCATGATACAAAGCTAGATATTAATGTAGTTGGAATTGATTTGTATGTTAACTTAAAAGCCATACAAAGCATACATTTTATTTCTATCCTTAATTTTCTCTTTTCCTGCACCAAGTATTCTAGAGCGGTTTCAGAACCCTGAAATCTCATTGTGACCATTTCTCTCTGTGTGTGTGTGTGTGTGTGCGTGTGTGTGCGTGCGTGCGTGCGTGTGTGTTTTAAGGCAGGGAATATTAATACCAAATAAGACCTTTCCATCCCTTTAGCAAAGATTATATGAAACATCTTGAAAAAAATAAATAACCCAATAAAAGTCAAATGTGTCCTTTTTGATCACAGTAAAAAGACACAGACCAGCCCTTTAAGTCAGATACTGTAAACTGACCTTTGGGGGAAAAGGAAGAGATTTGAGTCATTTTCTATAGATGCTAAAGGCCTAGAAAATCCATTTACAAAAGGCTGGCAAAGGACTGCTGCCTTGTTGTGGTCTCAAAATGTCCATAATGACACTTTGATTCACAGATGTCTTCTCTTTGGGCCTCGCAGATCTGGGGTCAGAATTGTACCAGTAGGCAGGAAAGGTAGGGCTAAAGGTCTGATCCATTTATGATGGCTTCACTCATTTTGCACTTCTCTCCAAGCCTGCCCCAGGGTGGGGGTGGGGGTCTGTAGGCTGAGGGGCAGTCAAGCTCTGGTTCTACTCACTTCCTATTATCCATATGACTTGTCTCCACCACACTGGAGTCACTTTGATTTGCCAAATGTACTGCTTGACAAAGCGGGGTGACGCTGAAAAGTGGATCCAGCTGCTATGAAAAGCGCACACCTGACATGCCACTCCTGGTGCGGGCACATCACGGGGAACATTTTTTAATTCAATGTAATTTATGCATTCTTGCAGTCCTATGTGTGTGCCTGGCCTGTCAGCCAGTGCCTAGATGAAGGCTGACAGTTGTTATCCAGGGCCTGAAGGTAATCTCACATAATGACACATTAGACATACTAATGATGTTTTCCTCTGGCATATTGTTTTCTTCTCAACTTCCCTTTCTCCTCTCTTTTCCCTCCCATGCCCCCCTCCCCTTTTCTCTCCCCCACAGGGATGCTTAGGACACAAACGCGCCAAGGAGACTATCTCTGCATAGAGTGTGGGAAGGGCTTCACACAGCCAAGCCACCTCAGGACCCACATGAGGTCTCACACAGGTATATTTCCTTACGTGTCTTCTGGTGGGATGAAGGGACGCCCCTAGTAACAATTACGTATTAATTTCCTGGTCATCAATCTATGTTTTTGTGTGGTTTTTTTTGGTTTCTTTAAAGCTTCTCCATTTTACACCATTTCAGATTTGATTAGCATTTCATGTTCCATTTCAAGTACCTGAACTCTCCTCGCCTCTCTTGCAAAATGTTGCATTGCTGATTAAGATGATTTGCAGAGTTTTCTGTTTTTTTTTCTTGTGTTTTTTTTAAAAAAAAACCTTTTAATTAGAAAGCAGAATACTCTGGAATGAATATGCTAATGAAATCTGTTGCCGCTGGCATAAATTGAAATCAACCCCCCCTCCCCCCGTTTTGAACTGAACAGAAAGCTTTCTCCTTGCTGTGGACTCCAATAAGTCTGGGATTTGTAATTGTTTCTTCAAAAACCTTACCCCTCATCCCACCCCTTAGAATGATCCAGGATAAATTTCATATTTAGAACTGGGGAACCTTGCAAGTTAAAGCTAATAGCCTGTCTGTACATCTCCATAACCACATATGAGGAAATGAGACTAGATCTCTTTTTTTCCTCTCATTCTCTTTGAAGAAGGGTGAGTGATGCATGCATAAGACATTCTGCTGCAAAATGACAGAGGCCAAATGGTAAGTAATTCAAGAAGAGGGTCCATTTACGTACACACTGATAATTAATGTTGTCAGTGATTGCTTTCTTCAGCACTGAAGTCTGAATTAAAAAAGGCAGTGCCCTTAGGTTCCCATTAGCAGACTCTCTTACAGTAAGTGTTACGGTAAATTGGTATTTTCCAGCTATAGGCAAAGAGTTGGTGTCTTTGCTTCTTCCCATCCTCCCCTCCATGTGATTAATCTGTAATGGAGTCAAATAATGTACACACACTAACGAAGCTTGAATGTTCATCTGTTAACAAGCCCCCTTGTTCCCACAGTGGTATTTGAGTCTAATGGACTCCGAGGTACTGAAGTTCACACCACCTCCGCAGATGCCCCAAAACAAGTATGTTTTACAATTAATTGGGTATTTGGTTTTTAATGTGATAGTCGGGGGAAAAGAAAGTTGCATGGAGATACTCATCAGTAAAGCACTCACTGTTTAGGTAGCTAGAGAGTAAATAATAGTCATGCCTCTGTTTATTATATTTTTAAGAAAAACTTAAAATGTATGGACACCCTTGTTCATATTGACTAGAAATTATGATCAGTGTATTGTGATTACCAGTCAAATGCTTATATTGAAATGGAGAATTTTTACACTGTGCACTGAACAGCGCATACAGTTATATTGTTTCCAAGTAGATAGTTTAGTATACAGGTAGTCCTCGACTTACAATAGTTTGCTTAGTGACCGAAGTTACAACGGCACTGAAAAAAGTGACTTATGACCATTTTTCATTGCAGCATTCCCATGGTTACCTGATTTATGTTCGGATGCTTGACAACTGACTTACATTTATGACCTTTGTAGTGTCGTCTGTGATCCCCTTGGCCGATCTTCTGACAAGCAAAGTCAATGGGCAAGCCAGATTCACCTAACTATCGTGTTACTAACTTAACAACTGCAGTGATTCGCTTGACAAATGTTGCAGGAAAAGTCTTAAAACGGCAAAGCTCACTTAACAAATTTCTCCCTTAGCAACATAAATTTTGGGCTCAATTGTGATCCTAAGTTGAGGACTACCTGTATACCTAGTATATAACTAGTTTGGAAATGGGGCAACAATCCAACTGTGTTTTTCTGAAGAGTATTCCTATCATGGTATTATATAGCTCTTTACCTTTGAAAGATACTTTTCTTTCAATCTGCGTGGACTCTGTGTGGTGGTGTGTTTTCCTCTGCTGACTATATACTATATTTTCCTTTCTTGAGAATGACCTGGCTGTCCTTTAAATTTTCTTCATTTTCACTAATGCTGTAAGCTGTCCTGAATATTGTTTCTTACTCTTGCATTATTATTTTTTTTTGGGGGGGGTTATATTTATTGCCAGTCGGTGCCAGATTATCTTTTTCTCACTAACTCATCCATGCATATGTGGAGTTAACATCTTTCACAAGCACTTGCAGTTATTAATCCATGTTCTTTCTCCAGGCACTTATTAACTGTTCGGGAAGCACTGTTATTTCTATAGCATCGTTTCCGTGAAAGTATTTTTTGCCTGTCGACCAATGAAACATATGCACCATTGATTTGAGTATGGTAATAGTTTCTGTTGGAATTGCCATAGTCTTGAGCTGACTTAGAAGGGCCTGTCCATACATCATATAGATAATAGGAGGTAATCCGTGCTCCAATCCGTGCAGTACATTTACCAATGGAATCATTAACAGCATATTGAGGATTTCTATTTCTTCTCTGCGTCCTTCCCTGATTTATGGTTTGTTCCCAATATAATCCAGTGCCAAAGCTGGCATATCTAAAGGATGGTCTATTTACATATGAACATTTACCTTCAACCACAGGAACGCCTTTCAGATGCTGTAAATTGGTGTGATTCAACAGATGAGAATGTTGCAGAGAGCTTTCTTTGTGGCTGTGCATGAAATGTATATAGGAGCATCCTTAGGGGAAGAGTGTCAACAATGTCAAATATGGCCACTATAACTGGGCAATCAAAGCCCTACCCCTTTCAACATGTATAAATCCCATAAAGATACAGAACCCTGATTGCTGATTGTGCCTGACATTTTGATGTTGTTCACTGCTCCTCCAGATGTCCCTGAATGTGGACTTCCTTATTCTCAGATGGCTGGCCTGCTCCTTTGATGGTTTTCTCCATGTTGCAGAGAGCTTTTTTTTGATAGGCCTTCACCTTGTTTAGCTGAAAGATATTTTGCTGATTTCTTAGAGAATAACTTTAGTTTGCTCCTTTTTATGTCTTTATGTGTTGTTAATTATTTGGTATCAAAACCTTTATAAATAATGGTCCATGCCAATCATATTTTCCTAGTAAGAAAATGAGATGTCATGACTGGCATTTCCGTATCTTGTAATGGAAAGGAAGGCATTGTAGTGGTAAAATATGAGGAAAGAATTGTTATTTACAACAGAAATTGGCTGGAATATATGCTTGGTGCTGGAATGAGAGCACTATACTAGTCAGTATTTGGAAAATATTTAGGCTTAATTAAATTATTCTTCTATTAGAACTAAACTCAAAATATTATAAGAAAATATACCAAAATGAATCAAATATATACAAGGCAGTTACAAAGTAAATAAAAGGTGGAGCAATGTGCTTACAAATTATTGCAAGGGAAAATTTGACATGAACACCTTAGATAATACATTCTTAGATTTATTTATTTTAAAAATCAGGCTGATTGTATTAATATTTTTATAACCCATGCAAATATTCATGCTTTTCAGAAAAGATAGGAAAACGATGAAGTCAAAAAGAAAATTCAGTCATTAATTTTATAAGATTTTTAAAATAATCTGTCCTCATTATGTAAAATAGTAGCTTTATCAAAGAATGAAATTTCAATTGAGAATGCAGTAGAACTACCAACTTCAATATTTTTCATTACACATTGAAAATTAATTTGCAAGGATATTTTAGTGGCATGTGCTGTAATATGCCAGAATTTTTTATCCCATGATTAATAGGTTATTTCTGATTATTGTGAATGTTATTTTTTAAATGGTTATGTTGAATTTAAGAATTCCATTAATCAAAATAATTCATAATGAATAATTGGCAGTCTAATTTGTCTCCTTTAGAGCTGCGAATATTGCAGTACAAATAATGAAGAAACAGGTAGGCAGAGGAATGCTGTGTTTCTTTCCTTTAGCTTATAGATCAGACATATGAAACTCGCGATGTCACGTGACGTCGCGCGATGTATCGGAGCTTTTTCCCCATTGCCGGCAACGGGGTGAGCGCGGTTTCGTCGTGATGTGTCCGGCCCATGGGCCGGCAGTTTGACACCCCTGTTATAGATGATATAGTACTAAAAGCCTTACTTTTTAGCTGAATGTACACATATATCCATTTATCGCCATAATTATCATGATTTTTATTTTAAAAATGACACATTTGTTTCTAATATAGACACCACGCTACAGTAATATCTTCTGAGATCACTTGAAGAAAGAGAGAAGACTGTTGAGCACTTAAGGCTAATTCCTATACTAGAGAGATGTGATGGTTTTTTTTTTTAATTCTTCATTGCACAAAGCAAATTGAAATGAGCATAACTTGGCAGCAAGAGTGTAGCTCCAACACTCATATTTTCTTTAGTACAAAAAGTATTGTTGATCTGATGAAAAAAGATCATGATACCCGGTTTCCTCTTGTCATTTAATTACACTATGTGTGTCTTTTACCACATCTAAATGTACCTGAAATTTTGCATGCTGCAGATTAGAATATAGAATATTCTTTATTATTGGCCAAGAGTGATTGGACACACAAGGAATTCGTCTCTGATGCGTAGGCTCTCACTATGCATACACGTAACAAAATGATAAATCATAAGTTACAATCATAGATCTTAAGATACAACCAACAAAGTGAGAGTCATAAGATAGGAGTAGATAATCGGAAGGATGAAGGTAATAATAATACAGCCCTACTGCACGGGTAAATATCCTTAGACATACGACAGTGCTGTGGAAATAAGATGTTAAGCAGAGTGATGGCACAAGGGAAAAAATTGTCTGTGTGTCTAGTAGTTTTGGCATGCAGTGCCCTATAGCGGCGTCCTACGGGGAGGAGTTAAAACAGTTTATGTCCAGGATGTGAGGGGTCTGTAGATATTTTCTCAGCCCTCTTTCTGACTCATGCAGTATACAGGTCCTCCGTGGAAGGCAGGCTGGTCGCCTGGTTTTTTCTGCAGTCCTAAGTATCCATTGAGGTCTATACCTGTCCTGTTTAGTTTCTGTTCCAAACCAGACAGTAATAGAGATACAAATGATAGTGTCAACAACGCTGCTAACATTGGATATTCCATCACAGATAGATTCAATAATTCCTCTGTAGAACTTTGTCAGCAGCTCCTTGGGCAGTCTGAGCTTTCTGAAATGTGCTTATAACTTTTGTTTTTCACCACAAAGACAGGTTTCCAAGCATTAATTAGGTTGTCTTGGTAGTGTTGTCAACCATGTGGTTTGGGTAATCCAAGCAGAGTAGTCCTGCGATTCTTCCATTATTACAAGAGATAAGTGGTATAGTTCTTGAACTGGATAGTGCAATCCTTTGAAATAATATTAATGTGAATTAATTCTGCCGGTCACCATGTTTTTGTTTTGATTAGGTTTAGAAGATCACTAGGGATACCGTAATGCTGTAGTCTTTACTCAGGCTAACGCTTTCAAAACAATAAAATTATCTCCTGAGTAGGTTTGTTGGTTAGAAAGAAACTGAAGACAGCTTTTCTTACTTTGTAGTTAGCTGAACTTTGAAGGGTTTCAAGTAACATTAGTGGCTGTCCGTCTGCCCTTTGGGGAATATTCAAACATTTGATATAAAGCTAGTGTTTGCAACCCTTTCCATCAGGTTTAAGAACATGTAGTTCAATCCCTGATTGAAAGATGTTTAGTTTCTACCCAGTTACAATGCCTTCACCTACCTGGCATCTTCATTATCTCAGTGAAACTTTTAACATTTCCTTAGCTGCAACCTGTAATGGCTACAGTTCATCTCTTTTTCCATGTAAACAGGGAAACCTTCCCCAGAATTTTTTCTTTTTTAAAGCTTTCCGCTCTCTGATTTCATTAGCATTTGCTTTATGATAATGGGAACCTCATACAAGATAATTGCATTTTCTAATTTAGCATGGGGGGGGGGGCTCTGCTCCAGCCACAGCAATACAAGTATATGAGAACAGAATCCTTAGCTTTTGGCTATGGCCACCTTTTCCGGTGTGGCCCCCACAGGGAGTTCTTCTCCCTTGCTCTGCTTAGAGAAGAATTCTCATTTCCTCCCATTTCCTATCACAGCCTCTGTCTGGCCTTATCTTTCAGATGTTGTGGGACAGTGATAACTTCTTCCATGTTTTTGCTGCTTTTAAGTGAGCCTCCTCTGGGAGTAAATTACAGCTGGAACTGTGGTGTGCCCCTTCCTTGGAAATTTCTGATAAGGAAGGCTGTTCCCCATAAACACTTTAATTACATCCCCAAGCCAAGGTCCTTTGCTCCATTTCTTTTTCCCATTCTTCCTTTTTCTACCATTTATACCCAGGCAAATGGGAACATGCTCTCTTCCTAACCACAGAACATCTAATCACATTCCTCGTTGTACCCATAATCTGTCTCATCTGTTTGTGTGTGTGTGTACATATGATGTCTTAGTGGTGTGTTTTGAAGTGTGTGTGTGTGTGTGTTGTTTTAATTTAATGATTAACATCTCCTGAGGTAGCTATGAAAAAAATACAAAGCATTTCTCTTGGTTTATTGCATGAAATTCAGCATATAACTAAATAAGTTTTATCACATCTCTCACTCCGTTACCATTTATGCATTTCAAATATATGGCAGGCTGCACAGATGCTTCCTCCCTCCCCTAGTTGCCCCCTTTAATTTTGTTGCAAATCTTCCTTTCTCACAGCAGACTTTGACTAGCAAATGTCATGAATCTTCGGCCAGCCTTAATTAGGATTTTTCTAAATCTATTAACAAAGGACAGATACTTAATACATTATGTCAAGCAACGCTGGCTTTTCGTTAGCTTTTCCAGGAGCTCCATAGGCATAGCTTGAAATTTACTGGGAATATTTTCACACGGTGGTTGGGTCCGATGTTGTGTTAATTTAAAATAGTCTGATTCCCTTCACCAGGGTTTTGGTTTAAGGTTAATGCACGAGTGTAAGTTGTATCTTGCCATGCTGCTTTAATCATTAGCACTGAAAGTCACATTGTCCAGACATTCTCAGAATTCCATTGCCTTGAACTGCAAACTCGTGTTTGTTCACAATTTTATGTTGAGAAACATTGGTTTTCAAATAGCCCTTTTGGTTTGTTTGTGTGTTTTAACACATAGTTAATTTTTATTTGATAGACATTGGTCAAAATTGGAGGGATTTTTTTATGTATGAAAACTGAGTTTTATGTGGCTGTCTAACATAAGCGTTGAATTTTATTATCAGTGTGAATTTGTTTTCTTTATTGCCCACCCCTGTTATTTATAATAATATGATATAGTTACACCATGCCAACTTTTTTACCAATGAAAAATAGACATCAGAGGTGGGCAACTATGGCCCCTTTATGACTTGTGGACTTCAACTCCCAGAATTCCTGAAGCAGCCATGCTGGCTCAGCAATTCTGGGAGTTGAAGTCTGTGGGTCATAAAGGGGCCATAATTGCCCACCTCTATTATAGATGATAATATGTCTTATTTAATTGAACAAAATCTTCTATTTAAAATGCCCTCTTTGATTCTTTGGGCTGTCCACTCTAAGTTTGAGTTTAAAGGTAAAGAAACTGGGGCAGTCGGTAGCTGGCATATTAGCACATTTACATTTATATAGATCTGTGTTCTCTTTTACCTTTTTGGGAGTGACAGCTAGTTTTTCACACTTCAGTTACATTCATTCTTCAATTTGGAAACATTGTTAGTTAACAATAGGTGGTATTTTAGCACATCTTTGTTACATGGTTATTTTCTCACATTAGACGACAAACTACATTTTTTTAAAGTTATAATTGAGCTAGTCTTTGAACAATTTGGGATGTATATAAGGCTACTACAAGCGGCTAAATCATTGCTTATGCTGCAAGGAGAAGGAAATTTAGAAGTCATTGCTATCAGCAGATGGATAAACATATTTGAAAAAAGGTGGTTTTTTTTTGATCCATACAAAATTCCTACAGAACAGAATTATGCTTTTACGTTCGTTAAGATATAGATATGCTAAACAAGTTGAACTTTCTTTGAGGAATTTGAAATTAAATTATTGGGAATTAAGTGAAAAGGCTGGTTAATTGTTGGCACGTTGCCTGAAGCAAGATAGCCAATAGAATATAATTTCTGATGTAGTAATAGAAGATGGTCAGAGATTTAAGATCTCTGAATCCATGAAGAATTGCAATATGAAGATGCAAAATTCCACTTGTAAATCTGCCAGAGGTGGGACAAAAATGTTGTCCGTTTGTTTGTTTGTTTATTTTAGTTTGGAGAATAGGCTTAAGGTACCCATTTCAACTTTAACACCTCCCCTGGCCAGGCTTCTTGGCTTGGGTCTACGACAACAGCCAACTCGTTGCAGGACAACTTGACATGGCCAAGTCACAGCAAGCAACTTGCCGCAGAACAAGAGTACACTAATATTGAAAAAATAGAATGGAGTAGAATCATTAAAGAAAGGATGCCAAAGGAGAGACAAAATGAAATGTGAATGACAAAAATTAAAATATTTTTTAAATTATTTTAAATAATTAAATTGAATTGTTGAATTGTCCCGCAGCGAGTTGTCCTATGGCGAGTTGGCCATGGCAAGTTGTCTCATGGCAAGTTGACCATGCTGAGTTGACTGCAGCGAGTTGTCCCATTTTGTCTTGGCTTATAGCAGCTGTCAAGCCTAGTGAGGTTTTAAGGGAATGGTGCAGAGAACAGCATCTCTGAAGTGTATTTCAGCAATCACAGAACTTTTTCTACAGATGAAGAGGCTGGCTTCTGTTCATAAAATAAATACAACATGTCATTAAATTGACTGCTCACATTTTGGGTTATTAAAAATTACCGATATATTCCTCTTTTGTAATAGTATTTATTTAAGCCAAAGACATGGTGGTCCAGGTATGTCCCAGTACAAAAAAGGAACTTTACTCCAGACTTGTCCTATTTGATGCCCTCCTAGAGTCATAGCCAGTTGTATGCAGGTAGTCCTAGACTTAACAGTTCATTAGGTGACAAAGTTACAACAGCACTGGAAAAAAGTGACTCTACGGCCATTTTTCACACTTACGACCATTGCAACATCTCCATGGTCATGTGATCAAAATTCAGACACTTGTCCATTGACTCATATTTCTGACCGATGCTGTGTCTGGGTGTCATGTGAGCACCTATTGTGACCTTCTGACAAGCAAAACCAACGGGGAAGCCAGATTCACTTAACAACTGTGTTATTAACTTAATAATTGCAGCAATTCGCTTAACAGTTGTGGCAAGAAAGGTCACAAAATGGAATAATACCCACTTAACATCTGTCTCGCTTAACAACAGACATTTTGAGCTCAATTGTAGTCATAATTCGAGGACTACCTGTATTAGGACAACTCAAATTTACCTGGAATTTGCCACTTGGGCGATTTAATGAAAACAGAAGTTTGTTCCTTTTTAGGCTCTGTGTCGGTTTCTTTCTATCTTTGTGATTATGGGCAATGAAACCAGCCAGCTATTCGTATGAGTCACCATGGAGCATCCATGAACTTTAATCCGTACCAAATTAATTTAGGAAACATCATATCATTCAATCATAAATCCCCTCAGATACTATAAAACTTGGCTCTCTGCTCTTCTTTCTAGTCTTTTATCCTTCTTCTGGCCATTGTTAACCTTTCCTCAAGTACTCCTTCAGTCTCTATTATTTGCTATTCTAATGTGGCATAGAGTTTATAGGAGCTTGATGGGGTTTGCTTTCATCAGAGGTGATTAAAAATAATTCATTTTAATGGATTAGGTCACAGTAATAATTTGTAATGCTCATAAAAAAGGTAGCTGGGGCTATTTATTAATTATTAAATTGCTCAACTGCTGTAGTGTACAGAGCAGGGCAGCAGCGGCTATTATGGGAAATAAGAATAACAATGTGTTTTGCTTCTTCTTTTTTTCCCCTTTAGGTGAGAGACCATTCCAGTGCAGATATTGTCCGTACAGTGCCTCTCAGAAAGGGAACCTAAAAACTCATGTCCAGTGTGTACACCGGGTCCCCTTTGACAACAGCCAGTACCCTGACCTACGGTTCCCATCACCTCCAAATAATTACTCCATCAACCCCTTAGAAGGCCAGCTGGAAAACATCTTTACAATCTCTCCAGTCCCTGGAGCCACTGTGTTATAGTGAGACTCAAGCTTTGTGCTTTGCTAGAAGAGTGATGTCTCTGAACTGTTAATCATTTTAAAATAAATGAAGAACCTACCCAAGATATATACAAATTGACATAGTAATCAGTCCTCACAGTTCCTTATTTCCTTTATAATAAACAGAAGAGCTGGCAAGCTTTGGGGTAGTGCAAAGCATATATATTAATCAAGATAACATTTTTAGACACTGGAAAAATTAAACGTCATATATTTGGAGGATGGCACTGCAACAGAATCTTCCCTCGTGGTGGTTTGAAGTTTTATTTTTATTTAAAGAAAACACACACGCAGGGTGGATTTGGGAATGTGGGAAGGAGTGATTAAGCAACTGTCACGCCGGAAATACAACTTTAAAAAAAGAAGGAAGGAAGGAGTCATTCAGTGCTATGAAAGCCAAACTTGATGAAGGACAGAAGGGACAAAAGGGAGAGACTATCATTCTGCAATGAGGTTGTTTCATGATAGTTTGGGGACCACTTCCATTTCCAGTGGGCTGATCCTTGACTGCACACCATTAATAGTATGTGAATATGGAAATTGAAAACACTTCTTAAGAAATGCTTCTCTTCTCACTTTGGCAAGACAAAACAAAAAACAGCTGGTCAAACACTAAGAAGAAAAAGGGAAAAAAAGGCTTCTGTGTTTTTCCTCCCCCACCCCCCCACCCCTACCCCTGGTCTCAGGGCCTTCCTGTTTGTTTAATTTGCTTTTTCTTTCTTTTAAAATGCAGTTTTCCATGATTTGTCACAAAGGAAGTATGTATGCTTTTAAAAATTAGATTAAAAAGAAAAAAACCAGCTTTTTAAAGCTGCTGATTTAAATGCTTATAATACATTTTTAAAAGCAGATGTTTAGGCAGATCTCTGGTTTTATGATACTGGAGATGACTGCATTTCTGTGCAGCAAGACAAGTACCTTTCATGGATCCTTCTAACGTTTTGGAGAGGGGAAAAAATCACTTCTTTTGTGATGGCAAGCTTCCCTAATCTAGTGTTTTCTAGATGTGCTGGAATTTCCCAGAATGCTCTAGCAAGCATGGCTGTTGGCCATGGTGGCTTGGAGTTCTGGGAAGTGCAAACTCAGCAAGTTTGGTGGCACAGGATGATGTGGCACGGTAATGACTGGAGTAACTGGGAGAGAAAAGGCGCTTTATATACCTCTTTTACAGTAACTTTTTAAAATGCAAGTTTTTAAAGGTAAGAGGGAAGAAGTGACAGGTTGTTCACACAGTGTCTGTCTTGTTCAAAAATCTATTCCACATGTACTTTTTTCTTCTCTTGCTATGACACTGGTAATAATTCAGAGTTTCAGATTTTGCACATACAATTTTATGCATCATCATCATCAAGAAAAAAAAATGCCTTGAAAATATTTGTGAATGTTTTTCTTTTGCAAAAAAAAAAAAAAAAAGCTTTACTGGTTTTTTTTTAAATTGTAACATTTTTGTAAAGGCAGGAAATGGATTTTTAAAGAAAACTAGCACGCTAATTATATTTTTCAAAAAAGCAATAATTTTACATGTACAGAAATAGCACTAATCTTTTAATACTGATGGAGAGCAACCGTTTACTTCTACAATAATGGGATAGTGCTTTTTTTTCTAGAAGATGGGGTTACTCAAAGATTTTTTTAATATGTATTTTTTTCTGTTCTGATTTTGTGTTGTCTATATTTGAATTGGGATTCTACTTGTTGCAAGTTACTTGACTGTTCTTGCCTTGCTGTTAACTATAATGCAGTTGTAATATTCATATATAATTTGCCAGTTTGGAATTTTTATTTTATTTTATTCCTCATACTTATGAACCAGCTGTAAATCAGCTGTAACCCTGGATTAGTATAAAATGTCTGTGCAGATGTTGTGTAACTGATTAATTTGTTTTGAAGTTACCTTGCAGAATTTCACACAGACATATTCCAGACCTCCCTTTTTCCATCTCCTGCATCCCACTTCATCCTCATTTCCTTCAAATCATCTCTTTTTATGAATCAGATAACACCAAACTATCCCTAACTGGTCAATTAGGGATCCATAATCAACTGCTACATTTTCCTCCTTCAAGCACTTATTTTCCTTATTTTAAGTACACAGGTGAGGATTCAGGAATGTCCAAATTTCTGCTTATCCTCCCCCCCCCAATTATTTGAGTGCCCCATAAAACTATCACGATTTTTGTTGCTAGATTTGTGTGTGTGTTTTATTTTTAAATCATGTTTGGTGAGTGGTGTCTGATTTCATTAATTCTTTTTTTTTAATGTCTTTGCGAGCTGATCTAGAAGGATCTTAGTTATTATTTAGAGTTTCAGAGCTTTTCCTGAAGATTGTCTGACACACAAAGAGAAAGGGCTGTCATTGCCATTACTAGGGTACTAATCAGCAAAGTTTACAATCATCATTTAGCTTCACGAAGAACAACAGCAGGGGAAATCAGTTTAAATAATTATATGCTGTGTATAGCACAGAAATGAGATTTTCACTTAATTAAACAAGAAATGGGGAGGGAGAAGGGGAGCTGTCATTAAAGACCACCATATTACGTGTGAATTCCAAGCTTTGTAATTTCCTCGTTTCTCATCCATATTGTATCAATTTGTTAATTCAGTTAGATCCTAGTGTTTAGTATGATTTGTGCTCTTATTTATTTAGCTATTTGGGTTTAAAGTAGCCTTTTTTGGGGGGGGGGAAGGAAACATGATAATTTTGTAGCATGACACATTTTTGTAAGCCATCTTCTGACTGTTACAGCGACTCTGCTACCTCTGTCAATCTGTTTCTTTTCCTTAACAGGTTTTCTACAGTGTTGCAGTCTAATGTACCTTAGACAATAAAGGTTCCATAATGAGCAGTGCAGATGGTGTCTCAGACATTGCTCTCCATTTTCTCCTTTTATTTCGCTTTTCCAATACAGAAACAGGCTTCTCAGCCATATGAATCTTCCTCCTTTCTTGTCCCTACGTGAAATGGAATAATGTCATCTTTCAAAACTACTACATTTGTTCTCATTTCTATATTCCTGAGAATGTTTCTATCGCAGTTGTGTTACTGGGGGAAAAAATATACCTTTGCAGATTTAGATTTTAGTTTTGTAACCACCCCAGAGTATATTTCCATTGTTTTTTTAAAGTTGGGGATAAAATATGTACACTATTATAATTTCAGCAAGATACCATTTTAATAGGCAGAACATCAAAGTTTTATGATCAGGTTGCCACACTTCATGATAAGAGATTTGTTTGCTGTCCGGTGCCCTCTCTTCATGGTGACATGAGTTTTACCATATGTGAAAAAGGAGATGGATCAGTTTCCCAGAGGAAATATAACTGTAAAAACGATTTAGTAAAGGAAATGAGAAAGCTGAACCAACCATTTAAACCTTTATACAACCAAACTACAGTAATTTTTCTGTTCTAATAAAAAATAGTAAATATTAACGTTTTATTGAATCTTGAAAGGATATTGAGAAATATTTATACAGCAGAAGGCAGATGTTACCCCAATTTTGGGGGAGAGGGGAATTTTGAACAATGTGTAAGATTCAACCTTCAGAGAGCATCTTTAGAAATATTTTTTCAAATAGCATAGATTTAAAAAAAAATAATTTGTCAATACTCATTTTTTACTAAAAAATATTTTTTCAAGTAGCATTCTACCATAGAAAAAGACTTTCTGTGATGTAATTCGGTTTTTATTAAATTAATGCTTATCACAATCCAAATATGTTGCTCAAAATATACTTCCTATTTCAAAAGCAAAATTAAATTCTATAAATTATACACCCGATGCATGAAGGGATACCCTAAACTAATGCACTAGATTCACCTCCATAAAAAGTTTTGAATCAATGAATATAGATCACAAATTTTCTGCTAAAACGGGTTCCCAATCAGGTGCGAGACAATATTCCAGGGGGTGCAAAAACTTGGCTTTTCAAAATTATAGTGTATATGCATAATTTGTTGCCGTTATTTCGAACTTTTGTAAAGGGTGCGAGAATATATCAGAAGCGTTCTAGGGGTGCGGGATATAGAAAAGGTTGGGAGCCGCTGTGCTAAATTACTCCAGATAATTTTTGTGTTCTTAAGTCTGCTACTGCAAATAGTGTATTTTTGTCATGACTTTTTCTTGCCCAACTTCAATGGTAGGTATTTACTACCTCTATATACATTTCAAAACACAAGGACATATACCTAGTATGAAAAATCAGGGAAAATAAAAACTTGTCTTAATATATTTTTTTTTAGGAAAGGAAAGACATTCAGTAAAATAGGTTCTAAAACTGGGTTATGACACCCATGAGATTGTGAATAAAACTTGCTCCCTTTGGACCTGGATTTGGCAAATATTTATTGGGTGCTGGACCAGGATGCCCACAGAATCCAAATGCCAAAGTTCTCCTTTGATAACCTTTGTGCTTGCATCAGGAGCTCTTGCAATACTCCTAATTTTGAATGCTGTGCAAGGGGACTTGGCCAGGATAGAGACCCTAACCCTAACCCCTCCCATCCAAGAGGCCTACTGCTTAAATTGCCTGGAACAGCCACTAAGACAGTATAATGCTCCCAGGCGAAGAACCACTTTGGAAGAAGATAGACTGAGGTTAGGGAAGAAAAATGTTCCAGTCCTGCCTGGATCAACTTGGATAGCATTTTGAAGTAAATGGGGTGATTTCAGGAACTGTGGCGAGTGCAGAAGTTGTTGAAATACTGTACAGCCCAAATCCAGGGCTGAGTTCTGACAATAGTATGCAAGCCTGTTTGAAGTAAATTGGAGGACTTCAGGAACTACCGGTATGATGAGTGGCTGGATCATTATTGGAGCAGAACTCCTGTCAGGACTCCTTATGTTTATTCTTCGGGAGGTGTTGCAAATTCTCAGGGAATTTCACATGGTGTTAAAGTGTCATAAAGTTTGGAAATCCCCTCAGGAAAACACTATACTAAATTGTGGATTGATTACACCAGCTGTACGCCATCTAAGCCAGCATTAGCAAAGGGATTCCATTAAGATGGCTCTTCATATGAGATATTCCAATATTTTTATGTTACAAAGGGTAGTCTGATAAAAATACTTAAATATAAGCATATTACACTAAAACATCCTTGCCAGTTATCTTCTAGAAAGCTAAAATAAGTCTGGATAGGAGATCTGGTACATTTATTTAGAAATAGTCTCATATCCAAGGCTACTGTACCTCCTGTGTACTTGGCCATTCACTAACATAATCATGAAAAACGGAAATTAAAAGGTGGTCAATGTAAAAGAAAAAAAACTATAAAATACCAGCTCAGTGAAAGTCAGCACTGTTTGCTCAAGTCTGCTGTCAAGATTCTGACTAACAAACCCAACCAAGTAAGCACCGACGAGACGATCCAAATTCTCTGTGCAAAACTTTATTGAGTACATTATTTTGGCACGATTGAAAACAAAACCAGCTCTGGTTATTTTCCATGTGAACAACTATAATTAAAACACACAATTCTCCCTCCTCCTATTAGTGCATGTCACATTGTCCAATCAAATGTCAAAAGTTTGTTATGAGAAAGTGTGTCTGTAAGTTGGTAAACACCTGAAATATCCTTGGTTCACACGGTTGGATTTCTTGTCTGGAGTCTGCGTTCCATTTCCCCCTCCCCTGCCCCCTAGTGCGTTGGCAAACTAAGAAGCAGTAAGGGTGGCAACATCGTGTGTGTGCTTCAAGCAGTTATCAAATAGATTAGAGTGTATTCCTAGTAAAGAATATTTATAGGTGGGTCCAAATGCTACAGTAGATGAGAAGCCACAGCAAAGATGCACTTGAATGCTCTAACCAAGTTTCAAATCCAGGCTTGAGTGCTCTAACCAAGTTTCAAATCCAGGCCAGATGCAATTCATATCAAACTGGAACCATGCAAACTTAGCATATCCTTTCTCAATTTAATGCTTTCTGGGTTCCCAAAATGTTGATCTATGTAACTGAAAATCACATGTTGCTGGGAATGCAGAGAGTAGAAATTTAACACATTTAGATGGAATCAGTTGGGCCAGATCACTTGCTGAGAAAATTAATTTACTAAGTATAAATGGGAATTAGAGAAAATAATAATGTTTTGAAGAGATAAACAAACACCGGATTGAGAACACAGCTACACAAAGCCTTTCATTTAAAGATTTTTTTCCCCAAGAATGCTCCACAGAGCATTAAAGCACTTGTTCTTTACCAAAGGTTTGATGTAGATGAGCCATGTCAAAGCAATTACATTGATTGGCAGCCCCGAAGTGCACCTCAAACCCTTTGCTCCTTTGAAGCAATTCTACAAAGAGGCTTGCACAAACCTAAATGGGAGTATATAGGGGAAAATATAGTTTTAGAGATGCCAGCTTATTGATTGATCTCAAAAAAAGGTTAAGCCAGATCAGATCTGATTCACACAGAGAGATCTTGAGATCCTGTAGGCTAGATGAGGACAATTAAAAAATAATATGCCAAATCACTTCTCTGTTGCTTGCAAGTAAACTACTTGGATATTTCTATGAAGTCACCAGGAGTGGAGTTTGACTCTAAACAGCCTTTAAATTGGTAGCTTAACTGGGCTCTGATTGAAAAAAAATGTTTACAGAATTATACCTTCCTATATATCAAGAATGAGCATTGCAATGAATGTACAAAGTCATTTATAATATTCCAAGAGCAAATATTTTCAACTATAGGGATGCTTCTAAGGATGAAGGGCATGTCTCACCTACAAGAAGTCTTGTACTAGTCCTTGAACTGTTTTTTTCCCCTTCCCAATTCCATGTTCTTTTTCACAAGAGGATCTTTTTGCTATCTCTAGAATACAGCTATTAAGTCTTAAGTTTAATGACACATTCGTTTCTAATCAAGATATAAATTGAATTTAAAATGATAGTGTGGATGCATAATGCCATGAATTGGGGCACAGTCCTCTTATCTTTCTTTTGCATCTTACATATCTGCAATAAGAGACCCCATTCAGATTCTAGAACAAATGTCCATTTTTTCCCCTATCAAAGGCTGCAGTCCTGCACAAACGTATCTGTTACTAATGGTAGATAGATAAGTGTGTGCATGCTTTGAAAATTATGTAGAAATAGTACTTCAGCCCTAGCATCAAGTGGCTTCAAGGAAATCATCAAAATTCTTTTTTTCCTAGGTATAGAGGTCGAATCGGAAACACTTCTGGTTTTATTTATTTATTTTTAAATATGCACACAGCTTTAACAGATAATCTGAAACATGGTGAGGTCAAAAAGTAGTGAGGGCAATATATTTTTTTCCGAGATCCTCTTTTCTGATATTTTTTTCCATCCTCATGAAATAGGATGCAAGGGAGGGACAAATAACCATCCAAATAGCTGGATTAATTGATTGCAAAGTGCTTTAAAATTAGGCTATCAGCCTCCAGATGTTTCTTCCTGTTCTAGATGAGTCTGTGTTCTTGAGATTCCAACTGCTGGCACAGCAAAACTGTTTGAATCAGTTTGATAGATACTCACGACAATCATTTGATGGAGAAAGAAAAAGCACTCTAGATGGAATAGAAGCACTTTAGCCTTTTAGTTGTCACACAGAATCGAAGTGTTGAGTAGCAACCCTAGCAGCACAGTAGTCTTTTGAAAACATGCAAGGAAATATGGGCGGTGTTAGCTGTGATAATTTTGTTTCCATTCTGACCCACAAGAGTAAAGAAGGAAATTCCACAACCCAGCAATATGTACTTTCAACATTGTGAACTACCTCATTAGCTACTACAGCATGACTGATTCAAATTTAATTTAGAAGGCATCCATCTAAACCAAGGGTGAACTGAAACAAACCTCCCTTTGGGGCAGTTAAATTGGAAGGGATATTTTGCTTGGTTTTTCAGAAGCAGGAGTTGTGTCAGTAGGGGTGTTACTTTTCTTTCTCTCTTCCTGCTGCCATCGATATGTGAAACAAAAATACTGTGTAGCCAACAGCTGACATCTTTCTGATTCTCTATAGAATGAAATGAGGCGAAAAAGAGGAGGCTTGGAAGGGTTTGCTTCAAAGCAAAGTTTATGGCAGACACCTGAACAGTTGGATTTATCCAAAGGCTTAGGGCAATATATAAATTCATTGATGAGCACTTCTTTCAGTTACTGAAGGAGAAAAATTCACATCACAACCACCAAGCTGATATTATGAGGCAGATATTTATTTATAATATAGCAGTTCCTTTTTCCTCGATTCATTTATGAAAATCTGGAAACAAACTTTCCTCACCCTGCCCCACAATATGGCAACTAATAGGAGCTTAGAAGATGAAGAAACCACAATGCAAACATGACTGATAAAGACCAGGTTACTATATCTTGGCTGCAAAATATGGAAGTCCACTTGATAACCAGAAAGAGATGCAAACTCAGAATTTACAGCCAGTTTCCTGAAGGCCATTGACGTTGAAATCCAACACATCTGGAGTGTACCAGCTTTGGGGGGGCAGATTCTTTAACTGATTGTGGTTAAATTTTTCACATGACACATGTAAAAGGGAGATGGGGCTTTGATGACAAGGTTGTTGTTGCCACGTTAACTTTTTTACCCACTTCTGGATTCCGGTTGGGTGGCATTTTTCTGATCTGGTCGTCCTTGTTTAGTAACCATAATTGGAACTGGCAACTTGGTTGTAAGCGAAGCGGTCATTAAGTGAAACCGTGACTGTGCTTATGAACTTATTTCAGTTTTCCTTTGCTTTACAGACTTGCAAAGGTTGTAAATGTGAGGATTGGTCAGAAAATCACTTTTTCATCTGTGCCTTTGTGCTTTATAGTCAGCAAAATCTTCCAACTGCTTTGAAAAGCAACTCTATTCTTATAACTCTGTTCTATCTGGAAGACTCCCGATGGCTCCTGGGGCCCTTTACTAGGCCCTGAAGTTTTGGCAGCATTTTTCTCATTTTGAGTGAGAAGGATTTTCAGCATTGTAATAAATAGATATTAACTTGAAACTTTGGGTATGATTCAGTGACATAGCATGATAAAGGGGTAGATTTAATTGCTATTCTTGAAAGGAGTACATTTTTGCAATGATTATTTGCTTGTAACTTTTTTTTATCTATGAATGTTCTGTTCACATGCAAGGATTTGACAAAGCACTACAGTATAATCTTCTAATAATGCTCATTTTGTACCATAAAATGATTACATGCAGCTATAAAATGTTAAATATGTCACGATTAGGGTAGAGTAGTGAAGTATTCAGTTTATCATATTAAATGTTCCCAAATGACACAATGTTATCAATCATACACACTGGCAATATTCAACATTTCTCCCTTTTTTCTTTAATTTTGCATTTTTAGTTGAACAAATTGAGATTAAAGTTGACACAGTTTTGTGCTCCAGCTCTCCTGGCGATGAGTGGCAGTAAAGTTCCAAGACATGCCTGTGCAAAGCAAATCCTGCTAAAATCTGATTTAATAACATTCTGGGCAGGATACAAAGATTTAAGACTCCACACTGCAATCAACACTGCATCAGCTGAGGCATGCAAATGACTATCCAGGAAAGTGAAAAGAAAAAAACCCTGAACAAATCACAAAAAAGCTTGAAATAAATTCGATTACCAAAAAAAAAGTTGCACGGGTTTATTTCCAAAGGATTCCATTATTTCTTTTTTCCTTCCTTCCTTCCTTCCTTCCTTCCTTCCTTCCTTCCTTCCTTCCTTCCTTCCTTCCTTCCTTCCTTCCTTCCTTCCCTCCCTCCCTCCCTCCCTCCCTCCCTCTTCTGAGACAAATATGTGACAGAAATCAGGTTTTCCTTTTTTCCCCATTAAATGTTGCTTCTTAAAACGACTGTGAAAGGAGGAGAGAATGGATATGGCTACCATATCTGATAACATCTGATGTGGCTAGTTCCATACAGATTGAATTTTGTTTCCTTCATAAAAGTGCTTTCCTTACAGGAAGAATGAAAAGTAAAGCATGAATTTTTAAGCTGCAGTCTTTTATGAAGTTGCCATCTTATCACAAGTACCCAGTTTACAGAAGCCTGAGAAACTTACTTCTGTATACAAGTAACCCAAACTTATCTGGAGCTGGGCATTTGCCAAGACTACCATTCCTAAAGCCAATAAGGGCAGATCTACCTTCCATGTGCAGATTTTTTAATGAGATAATGAATAGCACCCTTACTTAGGGATCATAAATCATGGGGGTGTGCAGCCACTGGGTAATAGTTAAGGACTCAAGAGTTGTGCCATAAATTCTGCAAAGGCAGGAAAAGGAACTGTAATGCAATACTTTGTTTTCCTGATGACATCTTTTTCCTGTGCTAATCTCAATCTTCTAATATTTGGCCTAGATTTTTACTCAGACAAGCATTCTTCTAAAACATGCTTCTGGGAATGAGCTGGGGGTGAAGCTTCCCAGTAATAGAAAAGAAAATACAACTCATTTAACTCGGCTCTCAATTTGCACATAATATATGTATCAATGGCCTAGAAATGTGTTACACAGCAAAAACTAATTCAGCATGTCAAACTTCTCAATCCAATTTATACATTTAACTGCATGGGTAAATGCATCGTTTACACTGAATAGATTTATGGCATGTGTTGTACTCCAGGTCTATCAGTGAATAAAATGTAGTGAAGCCAACTGGTCAGAGAAATACTAGATTGTCGTATGTTATATTTTCTTAAATCATCCCCCAACCCTCTTCATTTTTCCTTATATCTGCCTACCACCCTCAAGAATTGACCTATCTCAGTGGTGGATGTGTTTAAATTTGCCTTGCAAATCCTTGGTGCTTTGCATTTCTTTGAGAGCCTGAGTGAGAAAGAAATAAACTGTGGATTCAAATGCTATGAAGATGTCTCCTCCTCCTCCTCCTCCTCCCCCCTTTTCAAAAGAAGTTCATTGTTTAATGTAAAGCATACAGTGAATAATTCTTTTCTTATATGCCAACTGTAAGATTATGAGTTGATATGCCTTAAGATACCATCTTCTGGTACCTCTGGCACAAAATCTTATAAGCACATTTTCATTTTCTTTGTAATCAAAATATAACAATAATAAATAGCAATTTGACATTTCCTCATGAAATCCAAAATCTTTTGCCTTGGGCAGTTATCTCCCTCTGCCAAATAATAGACCTAGTCTTCAAAAAATAGTTTGTTTCTTTAACCAAAGAAACAAATTCTCCTGAATGCAATGTGTAATGTTAGGGTCATGTATGAAAACTGCTGCCTTCCCAAGGTTGCTAGAATGCTAGTAATCTAGCTTCTTCTATCTAAATCACAGTTTAACTTTGTTTTATCTCCAAATATGCAGAGAACCGGGGGGGGGGGGAAATCTTTATAGTTTCTGGTAAAATTATTTAATTTGGTTGCTTTCAAATTATTCCTGTTCTGCAATTTGGGAAAGCTCCTTTTACAGTGAGAACAATTCTGCACTGATAACATCAATTATTCATGCATCAGAAATGAGCCAGAGGAACTTCAGAACTTGGAGAATAGGAACATGGGACATCTTTAAAACACATGCATCCTTTCTCAAGTCCTAACACAAGCCTGAAAAATGACATGTTTACTTCCATGAGTTACATGCATTAAATAAAGTTATCATAATAGCTGTCTTTTTCCAGGTTCCATGTGAAAGGGGGGTTTGCACAGCCGCTTTAACAAATCACGTGGATTGACTTATCAAAGCAGATTCATTTTTCAGGCTTGAGTTAGAAATCTGAAAAAAAAGGATGTTGCTGCTTTAAAAAGATGGTGTGCTGGTGGTGTGCATATACATCTACACCGTCCAACAGACCAGTTTTAAATAATTTTTAAGAATGCAGAGTTCTATTATCCAATACTTGGCATTCACATTAATGGGGACCAAAACCAGTATGTTCAACACATATTTTTCCCTTATAGGATTCTCTCCCTTATGGGATTTTATAGAGAGACTGGAATATATGTTCTACTTGATAGCATAAAATGATAATGATAATATGTGTACTGGGATTCACTAGGAATACTTAGACAAAGGAAACAAGGGAATGTTTGCAGAATTATCCTGTCCATTTTAATTGTGTATGTATAATATAATCCTTGACTTACCAACGTTCATTTAGTGACTGTTCAAAGTTACAACAGTATCGAAAAAAGTGACTTACAAGTGGTCTTCGCACTTAGAAATGATGCAGCATCCCCAGGGTCATGCAATCAAAATTTGGGTGCTTGGCAATTGGCATGCATTTACAACAGCTGCAGTGTCAGTGCCGTTTGTGACCTTCCCAACTGGCTTCCGGCCGAAAGTCAATGGGGGAAGATGGGTTTGTTTAATGACCGCATGATTTACTTAAAAACTGCAGTGATTTGCTTACCGGCCATGGCCAAAAAGGTCATAAAATTAGGTGCGACTCACTTAACAACTATCTTGCTTAACAACACAAATTCTGGGATCAATTGTGGTCATATATCGAGGACTACCTGTTAGCAAATTTCAATAATATAATAGAAGAGATTGTTAAAAGAAATGTGGGATTTTATAACCCTGACAACTTCCTAAGAGAGCGAATGTGATTTCCTCCAATTGCAATGGAGTAAGGATCTCATTTGCCCACTAGGTCAGACCTCAAAAAACAAAACTCCTGCACTAGGGAGTTACCAGGGAGCCAATCTGGTGTAGTGCTTAAGGCACCAGGCTAGAAACCAGCAAACTGGGAGTTCTAGTTGTGTTTTATGCAGAAAGCCAACTGGGTGACCTTGGGCCAGTCACTCTCCCTCTCTGTCCTAGGAAGCAGATAGTGACAAATCACTTCAAAAATCTTGCCAAAAAACCTGCAGTGACTGCGGGCGGTCAAAAAGATACTCACTTATTTCATGCCCCACTCCAAGTTGGGAAAAACCATACAAGGATTCTGATCATAAAGATTTGATCAGTGTAAGAATAATGGCTTCATTAACTATTGATATGCTTCTTAAGCATTTACTAGGCATGACTTTCCATGTATATAATTCCAATAAACTGCAACTTTTTCCCTTCCCCATCCTGTTTGCTTTTGCAAACATGCAATGTCCTGCTACTTTATCAAATCTATATGGAACATTAACCAGGCATATGTTAAAAGTTAGAACTAGACAAGGAGACCATCTTAAGAGGTTAAGAGAAATATTTGACTGGATTCCAGCTTAAGTGGAAAAAAAGAAAATGGTACCATGTTTCCCCAAAAGTAAGACCTACTCCGAAAATAAGCCCTAGCTTGATTTTTGGGGGTGGGCCTAATATAAGCTCTACCCCAAAAATAAGCCCTAGTTTTGGGGCGAGGCACACACCTAAAAATCAAGCTAAGGCAGGGATGTGAGTGTGGAGCTGCCCCACGCGCCCCGCACCCACTTACCTTGCAGCCAGGCCTCTCCTCACCGGCCCACTTCTTCTGCGGCATCCCCAGGCCTACATTTCGCAGTCAGAGGCCTTTCCGGAAGGCCACTGCACCGAGAACCAAGGTATGGAACCTTGGTTCTTCAAGACCTCTGTAGCTGAGAACCAAGCTATGGAATGAATCCATAGCTCGGTTCTTGGCTACAGTGGCCTTCCGGAAAGGCCTTTGCCTGTGAAATGCAGGCCAGAGCTCCATTCTCAGCTGCAGAATTAAACTGCTCCTTCAACTGCAGAAGAAGTGGGCCGGCTGGGTGGGGCTGTCAGTGCCGGAGGTGAGTGGAAAAGACACTCCCCCCTCCCCCCCAAAAAAGACCTGGTGACTCTTTTGGAGGGAAAAAAAATAAGACTGGGTCCTATTTTTGGGATAACACGGGTATGTATCAACTTAGTTTCACTGTGTCAGAACAGGGGCTGCTTGTATGAGAGAGAGAGGGAGGGAGGGAGGGAGGGAGAGAGAGAGAGAGAGAGAGAGAGAGAGAGAGAGATATCTAGTTCAAGTTTTTGCTAAGGCAAAGAATAAATAACTCACTCTATCCATAAAAGTGTTGCCTTCTCCCATATGTCAAACACCTTCCAAAGAGCTTAACTTGACATTTCAAAAATATGTGCTGTTTCCTTCCTCTTTTCACAACATATTCCTGAAAATCTTTTCCCCTGCTAAATGTGGTAGAAAGGAGAACTGACTTTATAACAATTAAAAGTGGTGCTGTGGTCTATTTGTTCATCTCTGCCCCATATAATGAACAGCAAGATCTTCCATCCACTGAAGTTCAGTTCTCTTTGACCCGATTTCCTTCTCAGCACACATTAAGTTTAGAAAATTGAAATCACCCATAGGTATGTTGATCCATGAAGAAGAAAAACAAAACCACAGCTCAGTGATGCCTTTATTAGGGATCTATCAATTAATAGAAAACTGGATGGAAGAGACGGGTTAGAGAAGAAAGCAGAGTCGTCCTCGGAGGCCAACTCTCTCTGTGTATCCAGGCACATTTTCATGGTTATTGCTTAAAGCCTTCCTCAGTGTAAGAGAACACATGTCCTTCTAGATGTTGCTGGCTACCAGTATTTCTAATATTGTGGGTGAAGCTGCTGGGAGATGGTAGTTCAGCAACATCTGGAGAACTGCAGTTCCTCAAACCTGGACCTGATTAAGAGACAAAGTAAGAAGCACATTTGAATTGTGCTTATACCATGAACCTCTGAGATGACCTTTGGGTAAGGTGCTATCTTTTTTTGGCTTTCCTTTCCTCACTCTACTTGTTTGCAGCCTGAGTGAATAGTTGTAAAGATTATCTTTGGATATGTTTTCAAACTCTTGCTGTAACTTAAGGCCAATTAAATGTCTTCTTTCTTTGATTTCTTTATTTTTTTTCTGGTGGCCACCCATCTAAACATGACTGAGTCTACTCAGTTTTTCAACATCAGCCAGCTTGGCTAGGTGCTGCTACCTGCTGTAAGATACCTGCTTGCTCCAAAAAGCTTTCCCAGGCAGAGTGGATAAAAATAAAAATAAAAAAAGTAGAGAAGTCAACTATGGTTAATGCATAAGCCCTGCCTATATTGCAGTCTTATATGGTATATAAGTGTGTAATGTCTGCTCACCCCACAGAAATAGTGTTAGGTTTTGACTCAGGTTTAATGGCTCTCTCAAAACTTGTGGAAGAAAGAAACAAGAAAATAACCTTGGATTCTGATTTTGGCAAACAGAACACTCAGCTGTTAAAAATCAAACTTTGATAAGTGGAAAAATTGAAGGGAGATGAACTAGGCAATTTTATTATAGCAGATTGTTTTAATTTACTATGCAAATTAAATTAAATTACTAGGTAAATTAAATTACATAATTAGATTAGATTAGATTAGCTTCTCAGTGGCTGGAAGTAGATAAGCATAATATTGAGTTGTAATGGGCTATTTTTGCATGAAAGTATTAAAGCTTGGGGCCCACAAAATATGATCCTCCAGATCAGACATGTCAAACTTGCGACGTCACATGACATTGCGCAACGTATTGGGACTGTTTTGCCATTGCCAGCAATGGGGTGGGCGCAGCTTCCGCGTGATGCGTCCAGCCCGTGGGCCAGCAGTTTGACACCCCTGCTCCAGTTGTTGCTGAAACTATATCCTCCAGCATGCTTCACTTCTTGGAATTGCGACTCTCTGACAGCTGAAAGGTTTCATGTGCTGTATTCTTGTTAGGGCTCTCCAAACTTGTCAACTTTAAGACTTGTGAACTTCAATTCCCAGAATTCCCCAACCAGCATTTGACTTCCCTCTTTTTACTCATGTAAGACTCATGTCTGGCTGGAAAATTCTGGGAGTTAAAGTCTATAAGTCTTAAAGTTGACAAGTTTGAAGACACTATTCTAGAAGGCAAGTCTCCTTTTATTACGAAAATATTCTTACATGAGTAAAAAGAGAGAAGTCAAATATTCAGTGTAATGGGGAATGTATTTAAATTACTCCAAAGTTGGAATTTGGAAACTGTTTCCTGGATTATTATTTAATGGTCTCAAAAGTAAAAAAAATACTGGGCCAAGTAGCTGCTAGTTCTTAGCTTTCTTGTCACAAAAGCAGCTGCCCAGGAGGTGGAGCTGCAGGCACACAGGGACCATTTTTTGTGTAGCAGTTGAGGTATTGCCAACAAAACAAACCTGCTTTTTGCTCTGCTATTAACTTTGATACAGCCAGCAAACAAACCAAGTGAACTAAAGAGAGCCAGTACTAGCCTGTCAATAAATTGGCCATTTCATTCTGACCAGGGATCAGAGTTTTGTGAATTTTTCTTCTGCCATCTCTCTCTGCTTCTGCCTCATCTATTTATCGGGTAATCTGATATCTTGGTTCCTGTGTCACTCATTCCACCCTATTTTGTTCCTCTGTTGACTTTCCAACTTCACTTTTGACTAAACTGCCTTTTGGGCTCCTAATCTTCATTGTTATAGTTCAGGATGGACCATCTGCCATCTCTGATAAGATGAATTTTTGGGAGGGGAGAGTGGTTGTATGTGAGAGAAAAACATGCTTTCAGAATAGTAAAACAATCGTTAATGATAATTGCATCAAAATAATGTTAGTTTATGGAGAAGGGGATGTCCAGGACACAATGGGTTCCTTTGTTAAATTTCCCATTATGATCTCCCACTAAACATAATCTTTGGAAAATACCATTTCAAGTGTGGTAATGCAAACGATAGAAGCCACTGTTGAGTGATGGAATTGTTTTTAGTTCTCTTGCTTCTCTTTTTTAACAAAACTAAATGTCAGTTAAATGTAGCTATGGTATAATTTCCCAGATGTAGGCACAGAAATGCTTGTGGTATAAGTTTCTCAGAAAGAAGAGAGCTATAAACAGAAAGGATGATGGTATCCCAATTTATTTATAGTTACAAGCAGAAGCACACACCTCTCTTTCCCAAGAGCTAAAAATCAGACAAACGAATAAAAATGACAACTCTGCATCTCTCGTGTAAAGTCTCTGTTAATCCAAAGAACATTGTTAATAACAAAAATGTAATCAAACCCTAGCTTTCCTCCTCTCTTTTCAATTGCATTCGCAGTTTCAGAATGGGAGTAGAACATTTTAACTTTTTATTTATTTAACTTCTTGTTTATTTAGTTTATTTTAAAAGTCCTCATTCAGAAATGAAAATATGGTTAGGCAGAAGGGATGGCCAGGAACTGTTAGGAAGGGATCTTATGTGCCTCAGTGTAAAAGGAGAAAGCACATGGCAGCAGAGACAGAACTGGGACCATTGCAGAGAAAGTACAGGTGGTTTTCGACTCATGACCACAATTGAGCCCAAAATTTCTGTTCCTAAGTGAGACAACTTTTAAGTGAGATTTGCCACCTTTCTTGCCTCAGGTACTATGTGAATGGCTGCAGTTGTTAAGTTAGTAAACATGGCTGTCAAGTGAATCTGGATTCCCCATTGACTTTGCTTGTCAGAAGGTCGTAAAAGATGATCCCATGGCCACGGGACACTGCAACCATCATAAATACGAAACAGTTGTCAAGCGTCCGAATCACATGACCGCGGGGATGCTGCAACAGTCACAAGTATGAAAAACAGTCATAACTCCCTTTTTTCAGTGCCATTCTAACTTCAAACGGTCACTAAATGAATGGCTGTAAGTTGAGAACTATCAACTTAGGAGTCCAGGAAAGATGGCCAGAGACATAACCATCCAATATTCATGCAAGCTCAGCCCAGTTATTCCAAGACAAATCACATCTCTAAAGTCAGACTGGGGGGGGGGGAAATCTGGCTTATTTAAGGGGAGAAGGAGGGAGGGAGAGAGAGAAAAAGAATGATGATGGACTGGAGGGACCTTTTGTCTGAGTGATGAAAAAATCAAGGAGATAAAAAAAATATGAAAAGAAAACTTATTTCCTCTGCTCTTAATTTTAAAAAACCCTCCAAATTTCTTTAAAATAAGGTAGCTGGATCTTTATTCAGTCTTTTTTTCTACGATGTGTGGGTTTTATGTCCAATTCGTTTTATTACATGAGGCAATGCACAGGGTAATGTTTCTTTTCATCTCATATGTAGAAAATCCCTGCGCTGGCACTTAATACTTACTTGAATAAAATGCTACCGTCTCCTGAAGCAGCAAGTTAGTTCAGAGCAGTGTTTCTCAAACTTGGCAAGTTTAATGTATGTGAATCCCAGGATTCCCCAGCCAGCATTGGCAACTGGGGAATGAAAAGGATGAGTTGAGGGGATGCTAAATATGCCCCCCCCCAATATATTTTCTCTGAACTGCCTAATAGTATTTCTGGCCCTGGAAACTTAGCAGTAGAATTCTTGCAATTAGATACCCCTAACCACCTGGGAAATGGTATAATCTATATGAAATGTTATATAAAAATCTAAAGTGTACAACTCAGTCAGTTGAATGCTCTATACCAAACATGTCAAACTCGCGACGTCATGCAATGTATCGGAGCTTTTCCCCCATTGCTGGCAATGGGGTGGGCACGGTTTCCCGGTGACGCGTCTGGCCCACGGGCCGGCAGTTTGACACCCCTGCTTTATATATTAAGAATCAATCAATCAGTATTGCTCTGTATCAAAGAACGGAAGGAAGGAAGGAAGGAAGGAAGGAAGGAAGGAAGGAAGGAAGGAAGGAAGGAAGGAAGGAAGGAAGGAAGGAGTAATTATCAATTGCATCAGTTGCATTAAATCCTAAATTCAAACAAAGAATATTGATTCAGCGACGCAAATGAGTACGTAGTTCTTTCATGTTATTGGAGAAGCTAATGTATGAGTCCTGATGTCTTCTTTTAAAAATTCAACTATGTTCTAACAATCTGTAATAAATTTTACACTGTGGTAAAAGAGAGAGTGGGGAAGGGAGAGAGAGAGAGAGAGAGAGAGAGAGAGAGAGAGAGAGAGAGAGAGAGAGAGAGAGAGAGAGAGAGAGAGAGCATGAGCATTCAAGATCTCATAAGTTGTTGCCTGCAACCGTTTGGACTACTATTGGTCCAGCTCCACTAAGAGTCCATTTTCAGAGGCTGCCTTTCTTCAGTGGGTTAACCAGGTGGCATATTAACCAAGCAGGTCTCCCAGGAGGAACAAATACAGTTTATTGCACCCTGACTTTGAAGTCCAGGTCCATATGTATTCCAGACAAAAGGCCAAACAAATTTACAAGACCATGCATTTCTACATTTTTGTTTGTCCTTAGGGATCTGTAAATGCTACAGTAATCAGAGGTTCTAGAATTCCAAAGGCCCCAAAAGGTGATGACCTGAAGCCTGATTAATAGATGGTGGAAGGCATAGACTAAGTAGCTCTGAGTGACAGTAACCACCCTATGTTTTGCATGAAAATCAGCATCTATAAAATGACCTCTGCTTTTTTCTTTTCAAACCTATGACAGTAATGAGTATGAAGCTTCTTGTACATCAAGTATTATTTATATCTTCGCAAAAGAGGAAGGTGAGATATGGTGTGTAGTATAGGACCAGTTCAGAACAGCATCTCATTTTTCTCACTTCCTTGGGATTATTTGGATATTTCAGCAGCAGAACTTACTTCTTCTGAGGGTTTTTTTTTACATTTAGTGGGAAATGGGGTGGGGAAAAATCTGTAAATAAAGACCCACATGTTTAAAGCAGTACTTCCTCTAATATATAATATTGTCTCTGTCTAGTCTGCAAAACGTTTCTGAATGTTTATAGAAACATTTAAAAGAAATGCATGCAATACAATAACAAAATGGATATTATTTTAATAGCCAGCAACATACTATGGATTATTCTAGTAGCTAGCAGAATACAACGATCAAGGATCCACCAGACTGCAAAAAAAAAAAAAAAAGTGACAGCTGCTACTACAATGCAAGGGAGGAAAAAGGTCTACATAATTAGATTTGCTTCTCTTTGGATAGGCATGTCCGTACTGAGAACAGTTCATCTTAGTAGAGAGTTGTGGTAGAAGTATGGAATTGGGTCGATGAATTTCACATCCATTTTATACATGTTCCTTGTTCAAGAATCATGAATGGATAAATTGATGTGGTGCAACAAAATAAGGTGGCTCATTATATTTACTACATAACCCTTTTTTCACAGCTTAAAAAAGAACAATAGGCAAGGACTGATCACTGAGAGCTATATTTCAGCAATGCTTAATTCATACTACCCAAGCAATTTTTTTTTTTGCAAAAACAACCATGATCAGTACAGTTCTGATATCCACCTGGTTTTTAAAAACTTAGGCTATGGTTTGGAGCTTATATGCCTGAGCATGGACTTCAATCAAGGCTAGAGAGTAACCATCTCCATAGAATGATGGACAGCTATTCCACATTTCTGCAAGTCCACCGCTAATAAGTAACACACTTATTTAGGAAGTGATATCCTGATCAAACAAATTAATCTAGCACAACAGTCTTATTCAGGCATCACAAGAAGGATTAGAACACACCTGCTAAGAAATAGGAAGTCAGTCTGATGACTGGACATCAGTTGGACATCCTTGCTGTAGAATTGAACAGGTATTCCCATCTGTGTGAGCTCAAATTTCTAATCAGGGTTTGAGTTTCTATGGAAACTTCCCATACAAAGGAAAGTAATGCAGATATCTCTGTTGAATGCATATATGTCACTCCAAATTAGATGGCTCCAGCATAACTATGGAAAAGTAAGGCTACTAATATAGATAATTACTCTCTACTTTTGTCCTAGCTAGGTATCCAACAGCCCAATACCCACCAGACACTCAGCAATGTAGCTTCTGTAATCCTCATTAATATGTAACCTTTCCTGTTGCCTACACTCAGCAATTCTAGGAGAGGGATTGAAAGGTTATAAAACTTGCCTAACGAAAGCAGCCCCTTGTGACTTGTTTCCATGGGAAATCATCCTGAGCAAAGTGCGATTGTCTGGGAATGGAATTCTCCAATACTGCAAGGATAAATAGATCTGGTGTTCTGGAGTCTTCCTTGATATTCACCTTTTTGGTATCCAACCTATAAATTCACTAGCCAGGAATTTATGCCAACTTCTACTAAAACAATAAAAACTAAACTAAACTAAACTAAACTAAACTAAACTAAACTAAACTAAACTAAACTAAACTAAACTAAACTAAACTAAACTAAACTAAACTAAACTAAACTAAACTAAACTAAACTAAACTAAACTAATCTGTCCATAGGTTTCGTATTTCCTAAATCTAATCTAACCCAACCTTCTCTTATTGGATGAGAAATCTGCCACTGTGCTATCTTCCACATTCAGATTGTTGTTGTTTTTTTAAATCATGTTTAATATTTATATGAGTACATATGTAAGTTGTGATAAATTCTTAATTTTAAAAAGTGAGTCCAATGAAATATGCACAGATTCCTATTATTAGTCATAGAAAAGGAGTTTAGGGAGCTGTAGATTCCATTCCAGAAGGTTTACTAGTGCTGTTACTAGCTTTCAAATTAAATCTTCTGGAATCATTTGGGAGAATACATACACTTGGAACTGACATCTGAATCGTCCCTTTTGACAGCCTGAAAATAGATGTCTCTGCTTGCTATAATGCATATTACAAAGAGGTGGCTAGTTAAACTGACTACCAAAAGACAAAACTAGACAAAAAAAGAGAATGGAGTTTTTCTTCTTGATGAATACATGTTTCTAGTAGATCTATTTTTTTTAGTACTCTTTTGATTAAATATGTAGCATGAAGTAAACGTTAACTCTTAGCAACCACATAGATAGACCTTCTTCAGGATAATTTGTTCTCCATTTGGCCCTTCAGATCTTCCAGCGGTGCACCTATCATTGCTGTGATTGAGTCTATCCACTCTGCTGCTGGTCCTCCTTTTTTTGTCTTGTCTTCCAGATTACCAGCATTATAGATATACTTTCATTTCCAGGAAATTTAGAATTGATCAATGGTAAGGATTGAAGCAAACTTGCTCCCCATAACTTTAGTTTTTGAACCAATTAAAGATTTAATCCCTGGCACCCATAATGGCTTCTACAGACATATTTTCCTGCTTCTTATGGGCAGATCACATGTGCAGAATATTCAATACACCATTAAATACAGTTAGTCTTCGAGTTACGATCACAATTAATTGGACCCAAAATTTATGTTGCTAAGTAAAAATATTTGTTAAGTGAGTTTTGCCCCAATTTATGACCTTTCTTGCCACAGTTGTTAAGTGAATCACTGCAGCTGTTTAGTTAGGAACACGGTTGTTAAGTGAATCTGGCTTCCCCATGGATTTTGCTTGTCAGAAGGTCGCAAAAAGTTATCACTTGACCCCAGGACACTGCAACCGTCATAAATATGAGCCAGTTGCCAAACATTTGAATTTTGATCATGTGACCATAGGGATGCTGCAATGCTCATAAGGGTGAAAAATGGTTCTAAGCCACTTTTTTCAGCACCATTGTAACTTTGAACAGTCCCTAAATGTTGTAAGTTGAGGAATACCTATACAGGGAAAAGATATTGCAACCTTGATTTGAATTGTAGTTCTTAGTGTTCCATCTCTTACAACTCCTTTATGAAGATTGATCATGTACTGCACTAGTTAAAAGGCTAAAATCTAAATGTGCTCTTAATTATCTGGAAACTGTTTCTCTAAAATAATATTTCAGTTCCAAAATAGGAACAATTTTGGTCATTAATTGCCTGCTAGTCTAAAAGGCCCAACTTTATAAATATCAGAGATCAAACAGCCATATTAAAAAAAATAAAGACAGCTGTGTATTTGTGTTTTTATTCCTTGTTCTTTATTCTTGACTTGCTTCTACAGTACCCTATCTTAAGTAATAAAACTTATTCAAGTGACAGATTTGAGGCAGCTGGAAGCTGCTCATCATGAAAGACCATTAAGCAATATCCTTTTGTTCATAAACCACAGTTACACTGGCTATTCTTAATTATTTTCAGACATTGATTCTTTCTGCCCCTATTGTAAGCCTATAGTATGTACTGGATTCATAAATCACAATAACTTGTGATGTATTTCAAATCTTGTTTCTTAAATATGCCATAGATGTCTAGTTCATATGTAATGTAGTTTTGCTATAGTTTACAGATTACAGAATATTAGAGAGACCAAAGTGGCCTACAAGAAGAATAGAAAAGAGACATGGCAAGGCAAAGTATTAGCACATTAAATACACACATACACAAACAAAACCTAGCAGGTAAAGCAAATAACAATAAGACCTGCCAACGGCTAAGAACAGGAAAGTTGAAGAAAGACAGAGGGGCGGATTCTGGTTTCACAAGACCAAGCTTTGGGAACAAATGCATACAAAGTCAGAATTCAGAGATAGCAATGGACAACAAATGCCACCACTGCAAAGAAGCTGAAGAAACAGTGGACCATCTGATTAACTGCTTTATTGGAACATATACAAGAAATACCATTTGCCTGCAAGCAAGAACTGGTAGGATCACAAAATAGATAAAGGAATGGAAAACGAAGAAACCAGTGTTCTGGGACATTCAAATTCAAAAGACAAGCACCTGCCATACAACAACCCAGACTTCACAATTATTAATGAGAGAGAAAAAACTTCTGGATGGCAGACATTGCAATACCTGGAGACAGCAGAAGAGAAGAGAAAGAACTGGAGAAAATCACAAAATAAAAAAAATCCTGCAAATAGAGTAGAGCAGGAGTGTCAAACTTGCAACGTCACGTGACGTGTCGCGACATGTCATGACTTTTTCCCATTGCCGGCAATGGGGTGGGCACGGTTTCGCCATGACGCATCCGGCCCGCGAGTCAGCAGTTTGACACCCCTGGAATAGAGCAACTGTGGCAAAAGAAAGTAACAATAGTAATAGGCTCAATCTTGAGTGTAATCTGAAAACAATTGGAGCACCACTTGCACCTCATTGGCTTTAACAAAAATCACCATCAGTCAAATGCAAAAGGGAGCTTTAAAGGAACAGCTTACTTCCTGCAACAATACCTTTAACAACATTGAACAACATTTGCCTATCCCAGATTCTTTAGAAAATGGATAAAATGTCAAATCCAGTCTAAACATGTGGCTGACTGTGCAACCAACCATAATAAGTAGTAGTTGTAGTAGTAGCGGTGTGGTGGTGGTGGTGATGGGAAAGAAATTGAATGTTATGCCTTCTTAATTTCCTCTGATCTTAAATAATGCTGATAATGTTCAGACTTTCCAATCAAATTTTCCTTCTTATTTCTGGAAATAATGATTTTGGTCAATCTCAGGGATTGGTTTTAAAACATTTTTTCTGGCTCTTTTAGTGACATTCAGTTGTGCTGAGTTACCGGGGAGACCTTTGGTGGCTGCAGAACAGCTGGCACCCAGTCCTTTCAGAAGGATGTACCAGAAATATAAAAATTAGAGGTTTTCTGTTCTTACTCTGTGAATAATCCTGTAACTATATTTGGCTTGCACACCATCTTCCTCAACATCTATGGAGATTCTCAGTCATCTAGGTCATGGTTGTCTCAAAGGTGCAGGGGTATGAATGGATTTCCAGAAAAAAAAATGCAGACTACAGGAACCATTTACGCTTCTGTTTGAGATGGAGACAATACAGATTCATCCCCAACAGCCTGCCCTGTGTTCAACAGTGAAGGGACACAGGGCAGAAAACATCCTGCAGAAAACACAGCTCCACAACACAGTCCTTTCAACCGGTCCTAGAAAGCTCCACACCTATTTGCACTACTCAGGTGACCTTGAGGAAACAGATAAAAGTGGTCCCAATGACTCTCTAAAACAGGGGTCTTCAAACTTGGCCCTTTTATGATTTGTGGACTTCAACTCCCAGAATTCCTCAGCCAGTGTGCCTGGCTGAGGAATTCTGGGAGTTGAGGTCCACAAGTCATAAAAGGGCCAAGTTTGAAGACCCCTGCTCTAAAAGAATGCAAATGACCAGCAGTCTGCAAGGAATATAAATCCTTCCATTCCCCACCATCCAGTCAGAGCTGAAGAAGCTTCTTGGATGAGAAGCAAAATGTCTTCAAAGAAAAACAAGAAAGCTCACTTGCCTCTTGGAAAAGCACCTTTTCGGCATCTTCCTCAACAGATATACACATTGTAGAACTCAGCTACATAGATACCACTTTAATCTCATGTAAGTACATGAGATTTAAATAAGTGAGGGGAGAATCATAACATTTGTTGCTATGCTTTCTTAAAATTCAAGGAGCTGTCTTTTTATAACTTAATTCCACTTAACCAACTGTGGTTTCACCAAAATGGCAACTTCAAATTTGTCGATAGAAAATTTCTCTTGTAAGTCCCAAACTGTTGTCCCTTTTCCCTTTTCTCATAACTTTTCAGTCTAAAAGCAGATCAAGTTCCAGTCTATGTACTCTAGAGAACTGCAATTAAGGGGCACCTGGATTGCTCTAAAGTTATCAGAGAGGCAGGCAAAAGAAGCACTTTACATTAACTGCTTCCACATCTGCATTGTGAGAAACACCATCTTAGAACTTGTTATCAGATTGCCAGAGGGGGGGGGGGAGAGATAATGGATGGATTAAAAACTAGGGCTATTCTTACTTACTGTAAATGGAGAGATCTACTGTAACATCTGAAGGATGATGGAGCAGGCTGAACAGTTTCCAGTTCAAAAGTTTTTTTGGAAAGAGAGGGAAAGTTGGAAACTGAGTGATTGTGTGTCACAGCCAAGAACAGAGGGATGTAGGGAGAGAGAGGAAGAGAAGTTGCAGCAGTCAGCATTAGTACATTCTGGCAGCAGCTATCAAAATCCCAGATGCCTCTTTGCTGATGTATGAGTAATGACATGGCTTGATGTTTATGGACAGCTTGTGTTCTCATCAAGGTGAACAGAAGAGCTGTCACTCTCTTTTACCACAAGATGTCAGTAGTACCGTTTGAGTGTTAGATGTATCCTGACAACATGTTTCCACTCACATTATTAACAGGGTGGCTTTGAGTTTACTTCCCTCTGTTTCATGTTGTTGTTGCCGTATTATGATTTTATTATGGTTTGTCGCACAATCAACCAGATGTTTAGACTGGATTTGGCATTTTTATCCAGCTATTGAGCCCTTCCCAAGGACCTGGGATAGGGAGATGTTGTTGTTTGATGGTGTTAAAGGTAGTAAGATGTTTATTATTATTATTACGGTTCCTTGCATAGTCAGTCAGCTGTTTAGACTGTATTTGATATTTGTATCCTCCTACTAAGTCTTCCTCAAAGGACCCCAAAGATACCGAGATGTTGTTTTGTTATTACTATTACTCTTATGGCTGATTTAGTTATGTATAAGTGTTCAATCCTTTGAAATAAAAGGGTCATTAGTTACTGCATGTTCCTTCGATTTTAATGGATCTGTTTTGACTATGACTAATCTGGAAACAACTCTTACCATCATAATTTATTTATCTTTTCATTAATAGAACATCTACTATTTCAATCATAATGGAAGCACTGTACAAATGCTCAGTAATACAATAATACATTTAATGTTGTTCTCAATAAAACTACATCTATATGGAGGAAAATAAGCATTGGGGTACCCCAAGATTCTGTCTTAGGCCCAGTACTCTTCAACATCTTCATAAACATTTTAGATGAGGGGACAGAAGGGGAATTCATTGAATTTGCAGATGACACCAAGCCAGGTGGAATCGCCAACATTTTAGAAGATAAGCTCAAGATCCAGAAAGATCTTGACAAACTCGAACACAGGGCCCTATCCAACAAAATGAAATTCAGTGGTGAGAAAAGTAAGCATTTACATTTAAGTAAGAAAAACCAACCGCATTGGTATACAATAGGCAGTACTTAGCTCAACAGTAGAAACTGTGAGAGGAATTTATGAGTCCTAATGGACAATCACTGAAGTATGAACCAGCAGTGTGCTGCAGCATCCAAAAAAAGCCAGTACAGTCCTAGGCTGCATCAACAGAGAAATAGAATCAAGATCACATGAAATATTAGTACTGCTATATACTACCTTAGTAAGATTACACTTAGAATACTGTGTCCTGTTCTGGTCACCATGATACCAAAAAATTGTTCAGACTCTTGAAAGAGTGCAGAGAAGAACAACAAATGTGATTAAGGGGCTGGAGGTTGAAACATACGATGAACTGTTGAAGGAACTGGGTATTTTAGTTTGACAAAAAAAAAAAGGATTAAGGGGTGACATGATAGCAGTGTTCCAATATTTGAGAACCTGTCACAAAGAAGAGGGGGAACAATCTATTCTCCAAAGAACCTGAGGGCAAGACAAGAAGTAATGGATGGAAACTTATCAAAGAGAAATTCAACCTAGAATTAAGGAGAAATTTCCTGACAGTGAGAAAAATTACTCAGTGGAATGACTTGCCTTCAGAAGTTGTGGTGCTCCAACACCGGAGGTTGGACGCCCATTTGCCCAGAATGATATAGGATCTCTGCTTAGGCGGCGGTTGGACTAGAAGACTTTCAAAGTCCCTTTCAAACCTATATTCTGTATTCTGTAATCTGTAAACTATAGCACTACAGTGAAATAGTAAAATAGAACAGAATAAGCACAAAATGTCAGGAGTGAAAGACCAGGTCCACATGAGATGGTCCAATTAAACTGTTTTATTGCTTAAAAGAAAACTGATGCACAAGAATTTTCTCAACTAATGGTTAGCACCTGCTTGGAGTTGGGTAAGATAATTCAAGGGGGGGTTGGATTTAATCGGCTTGTGGCCGATTGATCCCTCTTCTAACTCCAACCCCAGTTCTACCACTCCTTCTCCTACACAAGAATACACTAGATGGTGCCAGATTGGAAACAACTTATTGTTAACCTCATTCCCTGGAGGCCTTCCAGAACAAGCATTTTTTAAACCTCTTTCAGAAGAAGTCCTTCTTTGCTCTATGGTCAAGAAGTATGAAAGGAGGAGATCTCCTGGTGCAAATACACTTTTCCACTGAATACTTTGGTAGGAGGTGCTTCAGCAGGCCCTCTCAGATTGCGCACAATGCACAGGCAGTTTCTATTGTCAAAGATACCCAGGCCTCAAGTCATAGAGGGCTTTACAGGGGACAGGTAACTCTGAAAGATACCAAGAGTCAATGCAGCTCCACAAAATGTCACAGGAAGTATTCCACTCATTGTACAGATATCAGAAAGCGGCGTCAGTGAGCTACATACTTGCATTGATTCTGCTTCTTTGCATATTCTTCACTGCCTGCTACACATCAGCTAAAGTGACTTTGAGGGACAGAATGGGGTTAACAGATGACGGACTGATTCTCTCTCAGACTATTTATAATGTGAAAATCCCGCTGGTTGATCAACATTGCCAGTGTCTTTTACACCATGGTTCATAGTAGTTGAACCATGATTTCCTTGACAGAATAATGTACTGTCTGTGATTATGTGTGATTCAGCTCCTGTGATTCTCAGAGAAAAAGAGACTGAGTACCCCCAACCCATTTCTGGGAGGGGATACTTTTCTGATTCCAGAATGGAACTCTAAAATTTTATCTGCCTTCCCATAAACCCCCCCCAAGCTGTCTTACTAAATTCTTGCCCAGGACCATCTTCAGTGAGGGAAGTTTGCTTATTATATTTCTCCCATATTATTATTTCAGACATTTTTTTCCTGCTGCTCTTTGTCATATCACATTTCACCAAAGTTACATCCTAAAACAATGCCAAGAAACATAAACTGAAAAACAGTCAATAAAATGTAAGAATAGGGCTGCAGACCATTACAGTAACAGTCTATGCATTTAATAAAGATGACTGTGATGCATCTAAGTTTATGCCATGATAATTTTTTTGACCCTTAAAATGCAACAAGATTTCTGGTTTTCTTCCCGGAGACCAACATGGCAATCTCCTTGGAAAAGAGTACCACCTTGAACACAATTATCTAGCTGCATGGGTAGGCAACAGAGGTGAAAAATCTGCAACCTCTAGCTGTTGTTGATTTACTACTTTTTGAATCTGTCACTTTTAGTCAAGCCATCTGAGCTTGCTTGAATTTGGAGTTCAGCAGCATCTGGAGGGCCATGTGTCCCACTCTGGTAAAGGTTTGAAGTCAATCAGTGTTTTTTTTAAACAAAACATTTAAATCCCCCACACTTGCTATTTGCGTTGGAAAGTCAAAATGGCCTATAGAATCTAAAATGCAATGTATTTAAAAAGTGCAATCAAAGATTAAAATTGGTGTTAAAACTGTAACAGCTGCTAGACCTGGTGGATGAGAAATATTTTGGTTGCTCTTTAGTTATTTCTTTATTACAGTGACTTCTATGCTGTTTAAGTCTAAGCATCCCCTATCCCACAGGTCATGGACTGGTCTGTGGCCTGTTAGGAATCAGGTCACACAGCTAGAGGTGAGTGAGCGAAATGAGTGAAACTTCATCTGAATTTTCAGCTACTCCCTGGAGCTAACATCACTGCCTCAGCTCCACCTCAGATCATCAGGCATTAGATTCTCATAGGAGTGCAAACCAACTGTGTATGTGAGGGATCTAGGTTGTGCGCTCCTCTCCCCCCCCCCCCCCCAGTCTGTGGAAAAATTGTCTTCCACAAAACCAATTCCTGGTGCCAAAAAAGGTTGTGGACCGCTGTCTTATATAATAAAAATCAAACAATACATGCAAAAGAATCAACATAATAATAAACTGCAGCAGCATGTAATGAAACATCCTGACCCTAGTATCCATTTCGTATCCTGCACAAACACTATAGACTTCAATTCTTCCTTTGGTTCCCAAAGGAAATAGCAAGGTGTTCAATTTTCAAACATGACAAGTGTCTTATCTTGTGGAGAAAGCCATTCCACAGGAAGCAGCCTGCCACTGAGAATAGCCTTTTTGGGGGTTTCGTCACACCAAATTCCACAATGCAATCTTTACTTGTATGCATTGGTCAAGCAGGTCCTTCTTAGAGCCAGTGGTCTTGAAAAAAACTAAATCTTATGCCATATAGGATTTTATAAGTGATAACCAGAACTTGAGTTGAACCGAGAAATAAGTCAGTAACCACTGTAGGTTCTGTGTAAAAAAAAAAAGAAAAGTACCAAGTGACAATAAAAGGCTTGACTTGGGCAGCTGTATTCTGCTTTGGGTGTGGTTTCCAGATGGTCTTCAAGGACAGTACTTATTGAGCAAATTAAAATACGTGTAATCCAAATGAAAAAGGAGTAGAGTAGAGTAGAGTAGAGTAGAGTAGAGTAGAGTAGAGTAGAGTAGAGTAGAGTAGAGTAGAGTAGAGTAGAGTAGAGTAGAATAGAATAGAATAGAATAGCAGAGTTAGAAGGGATCTTGGAGGTCTTCTAGTCCAACCCCCTGCTTAGGCAGGCAACCCTATACCATTTCAGATAAATTGTTGTCCAATCTCTTTTTAAAAACTTCCAGTGTTAGAGCACCCAGAACTTCTGGAGGCAGGTTGTTCCACTGGTTAATTGTTCTAACTGTCAGGAAATTTTGCCTTAGTTCTAGGTTGCTTCTCTCTTTGATTAGTTTGCATCCATTGCTTCTTGTCTTGCCTTCAGGTGCTTTGGAGGATAGCTTGACTCCCTCTTCTTTGTGGCAACCCCTGAGATATTGGAACACTGCTATCATGTCACCCCTAGTCCTTCTCTTCATTAAACTAGACATACCCAATAACCATGCCTGATGTCTCTTCTTCCATAACATAGCTGAATCTGGGCAATTTTTCTAAAGCTACAGAAAATGATAATTAACTCCAAACATTCTAGGGAATGTAGCCTATGTTTCTGGAGTAATTTGGGAATAGGTCATCTCTTGCATGGCCTCCAGATAGGCCTCTGAAAGTAGTCTGAGAGAAATCTTCTGAAAAGCCTCTCCTGTAAATCTTAGCATGCCCACAGCTTCAGATAGTGAGGCCTTAAAACAATTTAAATCTGCAGGGCTTTAAAGGTTAATGCCAACCTTTCAGAGAGTGCTCAGAAAATAAATGGCAACCATCTTTTAATACGGGCATCATGGCATTTTGTAATGTGAACCAGGTAGCAACTTAGTGGGAAATTGGTGGGAAATTCTGACCACATTCTTCTCCCCTTTTGGGGCGTTTGTTTCATATATTATGCTTCGTCTGGTTTTCTTTTTTTTCTGTATTGTATAAATTATAGCAGATTGCAATAATGTGGCCATATCTCAATGGCCACATTTCCCACAGCTGGGAAGGTTTGCAGATTTGGTTTGTAAACCAGTAAATAAAAGCAGGCTTCTGTTTTAGGGAGGCCATTTCAAAACCAGGGCACCACAAGCTGAGAATGTTGTGCTCCTTGTACTAAACCCCTGAACTCCTTCTCAGATGATAGCTCTTCTGAGTGCTTTAAAGTGCCTGATATTTCAACGCATAAAGGAAAACCACTGGCAATGTACAAGGAGATGTAAGATTATATTAGCCACTTAGGTAGATTTTAATTGCTTGGATTAACAAGGACGGTATGGTTCTTTCTATATAAACAGTCCATGTTGGAGGCAGCTAGATATCCTGATGGGGTCTATGACAACTCATGGTGGCCAACTTGCCGTGGTCATCCTCAGTGGTGGGATTCAAATATGTGAACAACTGGTTCTCTGTGTGGATGCCGCTTCTGGAAGCCCATTCTGGCCTGGGCAACAAAAAATTAGCTACCGGTTCTGCTGAAGTGGTGCGAACCAGTTGAATCCCACCACTGGTCATCCTGCCCTGGCCATCCATCTTGCTGCAGCACAGCTAGTCACAGCCAACTCACCACAGGGAGAGTTGGCTGTGGCAAGCTGGCCATGGTGAATTGTCCTGATGTGATCCAGTATTTGGAATGAACATCCCTACAGTTCATCTCCATTGAGCTGATGAGAATGGAAACCCCAAACACATGAATGGGGATACATGATTGCCAATTCTGGTTCTGGGAGACCCTTAGACAATAGTTTCACAAAAGGCGATTACTTTTACCATTGTCAACTGCCACTGAAAAATTAAGCCATTTTCTTTTAAAAGGCTGTTCACGTACGCACACATTGCATAATTCATAAACAGTGACTGATCCATCATGAAGTTCTGGAACAATGTTCTACTTAACTTCCATCTTGCACTGTGGAATGGCTTGTCTCTAGAAGTTGTGGATGCTTCATCACTGGAGGTTCTTAAGAAGAGACTGGACAGCCAATTGTCTGGAATGGCATAGTCTCTCCTGCTTGAGCAGAGGGTTGGACTAGAAGACTCAAAGTTCCCTTCCAACTCTATTATTCTGTATTTTGTATTCTGCATTTCACTCTTTTCTGTACAGAGGGATATAGAAGCCATGTACATAATACAGAAGCTTTGCAGTATTGATATATCCTAATGAGCTTGCACGCATGAATTAAGCACTATGGGGAGGGCAAGTGAGTTCATGAATGTTTGCCAGGTCTTAAGATGTAGGATATATTTGTTATTTATTGTTATTACCATAAAGTGAAAAGTAGATTATTCAACCAAAATAGTCTTCATTCTTGCCTCATAGTGCTGTACAATAGAGGCTGATGTATGCATTCAAAAATGAAAAAACAAATAGCAGCTGATTTGTTTTAAAAAAATATTATTTTGATCAGCTTCCTTCCATGTACACCTATGTATCAGAGCTTAATGATGCTATATGTTCTGTTTTCCTTGGTGTTCATAGATATCTGTCTTTTTCACCAACTGATTTATGTAGCATGGAACGAGCAGTTAAAGAAGCAACATCTTCCAACCTTTGAACCGTAGATCCTCCACTCACTTCTTTGAAGCCAGAACAAGTCCTGAACTTTGTGGATTGCACCCAGAGTGTTACAAAATCCATACCTTCCAGCCCATGTTCAATTGCCATTCCAAGATGGCGTTTTACTAGGACAAGAATGAGCCAAGAGCATATTAAGGACTACAGTGTAGGAAGAAACAATGGCATGCTATTGAAGAGACAGCAGTAAAAACCAGTAATAAACAGGCTTCCAGTGGGGACTGCCAGCTGAAACTGGTGAAGCATGTGGCAAACCCAACATGTAACAGCTGGCCCTATAGTAAAGCTACCCAATGAGTAATCCACCACATGTTCCTGCTTGCTGTTCAGCATATGATGAGAAAGGTTTGCTTTCGCTCATCAAATGCGGGACAGCAGCTTGTGTCATGTGACCATTTGACCTTCAAAACTGCCAGTTTGGAGGGTGTGAATTAATCCTGACACCAATTATGAAGAAAAGGATAAATATATTACTCTTTGGTATTTCAATTTCTGACTATATTTTAGGATGCCTTATCCTTTTATGAAACAATCTCCTAGGAGCTAAGACATAAATGGAAAACAGTATGTAAATAAAACGCCTAGAGAAAGGGAATCTGCGGTTGTACAGCTTTGCAGAAAAAAACACAAATGTTTCCCTTTTCTGCCTCAATCCGAACAAATTTTGGCTTGAGAAACTATAATTATTACTGCATGAAAAATATATAATCCAGCTAAAGACAAACAGTCTTAATCTATAATCTTCAGGTAGTCCTTGACTTACAACAGTTTATTTAGTGACCGCTTGAAGTCACAACAGCACTAAAAAATGACTTATGACCATTTTTCACATTTATGACCATTGCAGTAACCCCATGGTCACATGATTTACATTCAGATGCTTGACAACTGGGTCATATTTATGATGGTTGCAGTGTCCCAGGGTCATGTGATCATTTTTTGCGACATTGTGACAAGCAAAGTCAATGGGGAATCCAGATTCACTTAACAACTGGGTTACTAATTTAACAACTGCAGTGATTCACTTAACAAATGTGATAAAAAAAATGGTAAAATGGAGCAAAACTCACTTAAGAAATTTCTCACTTAGCACATAAATTCTGGGCTCAGTTTTGGTCTTAAGTTGAGGACTACCTGTATAACTCTTCGTTTAAAATTTGTGGGACTGAAAAATACTTTGGTTGGATTTTGGTTTGGATTTTTATTTACATTGTTCCAAAGCTCTTCCAGTTCTGTTTTTTTTCCTCCCTACCTAACCATGCATGTAGTCCTGCTGTTTGAAAGCAAAGAATTTTTGTTGCAAATAAACCAACAACAACGTGAAAATGAGGATGTAAGCAGATTAATAACGTTGGATTCTACAGACCTGAGTAGTGTGCCTGGTTTAGCTCTCAGCTGCATCACTATGTCTATTACTTAAGGGATATAACAGGCACGGCCCTCAAGGCATAAGTTTCCACCTGCAATCAAATTAGACCAGGCCCGATCCCTTTGTTATTTTATAACCCTTATAGAAACTTCTGGAACAGGGGAAACATGTGGAGTTTCCAAAAGTTGGATATTGCAAAGGAGCTGAGTTTTGTAAATACACCCACTAGATAGCACAATAAACTTTCTTCATTTTTAGTTGGGAGACAGAAACAACAACAACAAAAAATGTGCAGAGTTTTTCCTTCCCCTTCCCTCCTTTTTTTCCCCTCCCACCCAAAGAGCCATTAGCCTTTCAGGCTCAGAGTAATGGGGCTTCAGAAAAAGATCAAAGTTTTTCAGATAAGTATTCCTTTACACAATGTTACTGACACTCTACTTTGTAAACAGTTTTTTATCCTCTTCTCTCTCCCATTCCCCACTTTTTCCTTTTCCTTTTTCTTTTTGGCTAAAAAGAACATATAAACATGCCAAGTGAGATAGATAGACTGTCAGTTTTTCTTTTTCTTGCCTGCTCTGTATGTGAGTTAACTCTCCATGAGTATCAGAGTTGGGCTGTACTGATACAAATGAACTCAGGCCTGTCTTTTGTATAAACAGTCAAATAAAAAATGAAGGGCATATGAAATAATGCCAAGCACGAATTGTGTTTCAGGAACATTGTTTCCAACTTTGATCTTCTTCCCTCTTTCTCTCCAACCCCCCCCCCCCCAATCTCTTTTAAAGGCCTTTGATGGGAAAGGGCTGTCTTGTCCCTTCAAAAGTGGAGTTGAAACATGACTAGCAGAGCTGTCTACGAATAAAATTAAAATCTTGTTGAGGAGGAGATTGTAGATTCTTCTTCTGTTAAAATGACCCTGGGATAATAAAACCAAAATGTATTTGTCTGAATGTAATCAGATAGAGAATTTGAATTTAGATACAGGTAGTCCTTGACTTACAACAGTTCATTTAGTGACCTTTCGAAATAACAGTACTGGAAAAAGGGACTCATGAGCGTTTTTCACACTTACGACCGTTGTAGCATCCCCATGGTCACGTGATCAAATTTCGGATGTTCGGCAAATGCCTCATATTTATGATAGTTGCAGTGTCCTGGAGTCATGTCTGACAAACAAAATCAATGGGGTAGCCAGATTCACTTAGCAATCGCGTTATTAACTTAACAATCACAATGATTCACTTAACAACTGTGGAAAGAAAAGTTGTAAAATGGGGCAATATTCACTTAACCATCTTGCTTAATAACAGAAATTTTGAGCTCAATTGCAGTTGTCAAGGACTACCTATATTAACATCGATATGTAGACCATAAAGATTTGCAGTGAGGAACTGCAACCTATTTTTTTCCAGTTTCCAGAAGGAGAGCTGCTGTGCAGGATTCCAGCCAACCACTTCACTTATGGCTAAGTTTTCTGTTTCTCTTTCCAAGCAAAACTCAACAGTTCTTTAAGTGTTTGTTCCTATAATTTATTAAAACTTTGGAAAACCAAAACCAACCCCCTCCCATTTTCTGTTTTTATTTTTATGCCTGTAGTGGAAGCATTTACCGGGGTGGGGAAGTTCCATAGTGTTAAAATAATGGGTGTGACCAAGGTGAGTGAAGTCCCATCCTCTTCTGTGTGCAATGTGTCAATGCATGTAGCACATGTTAAAAAGTGGCACTGCTTCAATTCCCTGGTTGCACCTGTCATTTTATGCTATTTAACCCCCCCTTTCCTACCCCTCCCTCCTGATTTTGTGCCTGTTGGTATTCAACTATATTGTATGAGAATAATATGACAGTACAGTAGGTTGAAAGGGTCACTGTATCAGTGCATTCGAACCGTCCATTATGTGCCAGTTCAGGCAATTTGTAGTGAGCCAAGACTATGCACTGTTTAATAATGGATCACTTTGCTTAATTTCTCTGCCAAATCATTTTAATGCTCCCAATGACCTTATTTTTCTATGGCCTCTTTAATTTCCTGAGACCCCCTTTATGCAACATAACTATGCTAAGACGGCATTTGTATATTTTCCTGAACGACAGGAACCCAGGAAAAGATGCAGCTGCTTTAAGATATGGCAGACAATTGCTACATTAATAATGTACTGGTACATGGACACACACACACATCTCAAAGCATCTCCCTTGCAATCAAATCCAAAGTGCTCTTCTACCCAATTTTATAGCACTTTGAAATATTCAAAATGACCACATTATTCTGTGGTAATAGTTATGGTATCTCTCAAAGGCAGAGAAGTTATCAATACCCACATATTATGTCAAGAAGGAATTATAGGCAGGAGCAAAATAATTTGTCAAAAGCCATGATGCTTCTTCGGGTTACTTAACACCTTTGAACTGGATGTGTAAAGCGATTCATTTAAAATGTTATTTTTAGAAAGGTTTTATTTGTTACAGCTGATGAAAACTGCGAATCATCCTAAAACTGGCTGAATCCCATAAGAAACGCACATGTATGAATGAGCCACCCTAGAATTAGCCAGATATCTTGATGAAAACCATCTAAATCTTATGCGCTTGATCTTATGCACTGGATCCTATATGAGTAGCTGTATGATTGTTTGGTGACCTACAAGATAAAGTATCCTCTTTCTTACCTTCAAACATATGTACTGATTTTCTGTAACAAATGTAAAATAAGGTTCGGTTTGTCAAAAGAGATGGGAGTGCGGTGTGCAAGTTTCATACACAATACTGTTTTTAGCACAGTTGGGAACTCAAACGAACACATTTTGCTTTAATATGTTAAGGACCTCAAAAGACAAAATGTGTATTTTAGTTTTGAAATCTGGTCTGCTTTTGGAGGATACCACATTGGTTTTAAATAGAGATACTCTATTTAAATCTTAGGCGTCTCACATAACATTGTAAACTTTTTTGGAGATATATAGAAATAATACCTCAGGCATTATCCCAGTATGTTTCTTGGTGAATAACTGCACCATGTGTCAGAAAATAAAAGAAACTATTGTGTTATTTAATAGATTGAAAAAATTCAGAATAATTCTTCCTTTCCTTTCCTTTCCTTTCCTTTCCTTTCCTTTCCTTTCCTTTCCTTTCCTTTCCTTTCCTTTCCTTTCCTTTCCTTTCCTTTCCTTTCCTTTCCTTTCCTTTCCTTATTTGGAACTATAACTAGTAATTGGGCTCAGTGTTCCATTGAAAAATCTTTTCTTAGTTTCCATGGATATGGTTTCTCCTTCCCACCTTTCATAAATAACTCCAAGGAGCATAGTTGTTGAATGAGCAAAGCATGAATTGATTTCTCACTTCGGGGACTTCCTGCTGACCAGATTGCTGCCTTGAGAAAAATGAGCTGGATCAACTCAACTTAATCCCCAATGAACACAAGTAGTAGATCACTTTGCAAAAACCAGCCATGCATGATTCAGCATCATGAGCTGAGAAACTACCAGCTAAAAATCACCTTTTGACCTCAACCTATGCAGTGATTCTAGGCTAGGAATAAGATATTTGTAGACACTGGACATAAAGTTGGCCTTTCTCTAACAGGCAGAGAAGAACATTTTTTTCTATTAGACAAAAGTTTAATTTAGTTTCACATAGCAAGCAAGGACATATATGCTTATAACAGAATATGCTCAAGAAAAAAAAAAGGGTAGAACTAAGGATATATTGAATTATAATTAAATCATATTAATCAAAACTAGATAATGTGATTATGTCATATGTATTTAATAATTTTTTTCTTCGGTCACATCAACAATTATAATTTGGCAGCAATTTTTAGGAAGGTTTAGGGATCATATGCAAGGATTTGAGGGGATTTATTCAGCCTCGGGACTTCAGATAAAGCTCTATAAGACAACGGCCATAACAAAAAGTTGATTGTAGAAGGGAAATAAAGGTAATTTCCTGCAGCAAAAAGTGTAGTAGGCTTAGGAGGTAGTTTGATATTCTAGAGATGAAGGATCAAAAACAAACCAGAGGGCAAAGAATAAAGAGTACTCAACATTAAAGTCTGTAGTTATGGGAATGAATCTAATAGAAGAGAATATATGTAACTGAGGATTGAGCCAGGAAATTCTCAATTCTCTCTGAGCTGTGGTGCACGTAAAGCCGAAATGGAGAATGTGGAAATCTAGGTGAAAATCAACAATTAATAAGCCAAACAGAATTACGTAAACATGGAAAACGTACCTTCATCTCTCAAGGCACGGAACAGAATGACAAACAGTACGAAGAGAGTGGTTCTTAGGTTCTACGATAGGTGATCTTGTCTCAACAAAGCAACTTATTTGGCCATGTCAGCCCTGGGAAACTTCTGCTGTTACTGGGGTGAGGGTTGAGTTTCTGAAGAGTCTGATTCTATTGTTATACCTGATAAGATTAATAGGAAGATTAAGCATCACCCACATCAGCTTCTAGAGCAGGGGTGTCAAACTGCCGGCCCGCGGGCCGAATGCGTCATCCAGAAGCCACGCCCACCCCATTGCCGGCAATGGCAAAACCAGCCCGATACGTTGCGCGAACATGACGTCGCGAGTTTGACACCCCTGTTCTAGAGTTCCACTGAGTCCAATTACCTGCTGAAATTAATTCCTACAATATTCCAGTATTTCTTTCCTGAAATTTATCTGTTCTCAGCATAAATTCTATCTATCTATCTATCTATCTATCTATCTATCTATCTATCTATCTATCTATCTATCTATCTATCTATCTATCTATCTATCTATCTATCTATCTATCTATCTATCTATCTATCTATCTATCACCTCTCTCTCATCTTTTGTGTAAATGAACTCTTCTACTTTTCAATGATTACTTGATAATGCTGTTTTTAGTATCTGTGTATGCACGTGTGTATATATATGTGTGTGTGTACATATATACATACATGTTGTTTTAACATATACAGGTAATCCTCGACTTACGACCACAATTGAGCCCAAAATTTCTGTTGCTAAGCTAGATAGTTGTTGAGTGAATTTTGCTCCATTTTATGACTTTGACTTTCCTTGCCACAGTTGTTAAATGAATAACTGCAGTTGTTAAGTTGTATGATAATTAAATTAAATTAATCAATATGATTTAATTATATTGTTAAGTGAATTTGGCTTCCTCATTGACTTTGCTTGTCAGAAGGTCATAAAAGGGGATCACATGACCCCAGGATATTGCAACCATCATAAATATGAGTCAGTTGCCAAGCATCTGAATTTTGATCACGTGATCCTGGGGATACTGCAAAGGTTGTAAATGTGAAAAATAGTCAAAAGTCACTTTTGTCAGTGCCGTTGTAACTTTGAGCGGTCACTAAACGAACTGTTTTAAGTTGAGGACTACTTGTATAACATGGTTAAAATGGCAAAATGATTATCTTTTGATAGTGCAGCTGCAGCATTTTATAGTTTACAATGAAACTGCCCATTAAAAAAATAAAATAATTGCCAGCCAGGATAAATTTTGACTATGGGCAATATGATCTGAGTGGGAAGTTGAGAAAATAAAAGGGATTAAATATGCACAAATGCAGTTCTATGTGCGCAGATCTCTCATCATTTGGGCGTCAATTTAAGAGATAAAGGTCAAGCTCGAAGTAATAAGTGCTGTGATCTGAGATGCTGAAATTGGGGAGTGGCACATGCAATGACGGAATGCCACGTTTCCTACTTTGACACAAGGCTGGGCTGTAGCAGTTCTTTTTCTGTAGCAATTGCTAGAGTCAAAGGCAAGCATTTGTAACACACTTAAAAGGTGTGATCTGTATTTCTGACCTGGAATAAATTGTGACAGGCATATAGTGTGCCAAGGCACTGAACTCTGTTCTGCTTCTCTGCCCTCATCTAACAATGATCGTAACTGGCAATAGTACAGTGCAGACGTCACCATGTTTCATCTCTCAGGGAAAAAAAAATACAGTAGCAAATTATGATTTCATCAAAACGGTGGTCTCAAGTTGGGGCAGAAAATACATCCTATTGTGTTCATTCATGTATTTGGGTTGTTCGTGAGTTTTGGTTTTTTTGCAGCCCCAGCAAATGTCCATGAGTGCACCAAGGGAATCTTGAATTTGAGGCAATTCTTGTGAAGAATTGTCCTAAGTCCTAGGTTGAAAGGCCTGAGTCTTCCTCTTATCAATCTTCTACCTATTTCATGGCAATATAATTCTGTCTCATCCAAATTCTTTACTCCTGCAAGCTCAGTTTTCTCTTTCTAGGACCAAGGTCTCTTCTTCAGGTTTTTGTTTTTTGCTACACAACTTGTATAGAAGTGAGTGAGACTATTTCTGTCCTGATACAGACAGCCTTATCTGGGAATTTTCTCAGTTTCTTTCACACAACTTTTTTTTCTGGTGCCACTTTCTTATCACAAAACAACCCAAGTTCCAACTGGAGTGCAGAAATTTTACACAATGAATTGCCCATATTGATTCACACAAAAACAAGAGTGATACATGTGAGATTCCAAAATTAAAATTGAAATGGAAATGGGCTGGTTACATAGCAAGAAGAACTGATGGCAGGTGGACTGTAATGTACTGAGCTTGTGTTAAGACAGCAGGTGCAGGGCGGGAACCAGGCGAAGCTAGCGGCCATGTGGCTGCTGCGGAGCCTGGATGTCTGGAGACCCAGGCATGCTTGCTCTTTTAGTGCGGGAGAAACCCCGTGCAATGATTGGTTAAGATTGCCCAGAGCTCCTTGTATAAAAGGGTGGAGCCAGTTTCGTTTTCTGTTCTGTTCTGTTTCTGTATGCAATGAATAAACCTTGTTGTTGTTTTACCTCGTCTCTTCAATGTCTACCACCCTAAGGACAGAACAATTGGCGATGAAGGTGGGATACCGCTGCCATCTTAATGAAGGGCCTGAATCACCATGAAATAAGGCCCGATCACGCTGAGGACAGCATTCCTACTTCAGCTCACTCACCTGCCACTACGCAAACGCTGGGGAAGAGTGCTGCAAGGAACTGCCCGGGAAACCCTCTAATAGAGTGGCAGCACATGGTAGAGGAGAGACCCTATAATGGCAAAACTGGGTCGGCTCGCGGAATTCGATGTTGCTCACCCGGAGAGGTGGAGCTCATATGTCGCCCGGGCTGAGAATTACTTCCAAGTAAACAGGATCGCAGAAGACGAACTGAAGGCCACCATGCTGCTCTGTGTGTGTGGCCAAGCCATCTTCGACATTGTGGAGAACCTAGTGTCCCCAGTGCCATTGGAGACTGTGACATACGGAGAGTTAAAAAAGATGCTCAAGGAGCACTTCGAGCCGAAGCTGTCGGTCATTGCATGGCGACACGCTTTCGAGCAGCGGGACCAGCATCCAGGAGAGTCCGTCACAGAATTCATCACTGCTCTCCGACAGGCAGCGAGGCCGTGTGAATTCAAGGACTTAGAGGAATGGTTATGAGACTGTTTGGTTTGCGGACTAAGGAGCAGAGATCTTCAGCAGAAGATCTTCGCGAAGGAGACCGTCTCATTCCAAGACGCGTTGCGAGAGGTCACCGCAGAAGAAGAAGCCGGCAGAGCTGTAAGGGCCTTGCAGCTCTCAAAGAACCCTCAGCTATCGCAAACCGTCCACCACGAGGATGTCGAACCTGAGGAAGAGGCCGAGTCGGACCAGGAAGTTGACCTGGTGCAACAACCCCCAGCGAAAGGACTTCCTAGACTTCTTGAAAAGGCAGATCCCTTCCCTAGGTGCATGGGGTGCAGGGGACGGCACAAACGAGCCGACTGCCGGTTCCGAACAGCCAATTGCCGAGCATGTGACAAGCAAGGCCACATCGCTGCTGTTTGTTTAGGTTGTGGAAAAGAAATTTCCAAGAAAGAGTTGCCTCGGAAAGGTAGCAGGGTACCCAGCCAAAACAGGGTGGTGTTCTGTGCCAGCAGGCGCAGCATCCATAGAACTGGGGGACATAGGCCCTTAAAGAAAAAGTTGCAACTCGAAGTCAGGTTGCAAGGGGTTCCATTGAGGACGGAACTGGACATGGGGTCCACCCTGTCCATCATTTCCCAGAGCACTCTTAACAGGATTTGTGGCCGAAGCGGCCAATGGGTGAAACTTAGGCCATTGAATTTAATATTGACCGGTTTTCAGAATTCCCCGGTCAGAGTTAAGGGGAGGCTACTCTAAGGGTGCAATTCCGGAAATTCATGGGAATGTTGAACATCGGTGTGGTCGATGGGAACAGGACAAGCCTAATAGGGCTTGATTGGTTCGAGGCCCTGAGAATTCAGGTAACGGGGCTGAACAGTTTAAAAATGGCCAGCCTGGACCAAGTCTGCAAAGAATTCGCAGACGTGTTCACTACTGAACTGGGGGAATATAAGGGGCCCACAATTACCTTGAAGTTAGATCCTTCTGTCGTACCGATTAGGATCAAGCCTCGTCGGGTGCCGTTCGCTCTCAAGCACAAAATTAATGCGGAATTGGATAAACGTTTGCAGCAGGGCATCTTAGAGCCTGTGGACAGCAGTCCATGGGAAACCCCCATAGTGACGCCACTTAAGGCCAACTGAGAAGTCAGAATCTGTGCTGACTATAAATGCACGCTGAATAAAGCTCTGCAGCAACACTCCTATCCTGTGCCAGTAGTCAGCCATATTCTGGCATCTCTACAAGGGGGTTGCATTTTTGCAAAACTTGATTTGGCCCAGGCCTACCAACAGCTGCTGGTGGATGATGCCACAGCAGAGGCACAAACCATTGTGACCCATCGGGGGGCTTTCAAGGTGTGGAGGCTACAGTTTGGCATTAATGTAGCGCCAGGTATTTTCCAGAGTGTCATGGAGCGAACGCTCAGAGACCTTCCGGGCGTATGCCCGTACTTCGATGATGTCCTCATCACCGGGGAATCAGTGGAAAATTTAGCTGAGAGACTCAGGGCCGTGTTGCTGCGGTTTCACAAAGCGGGCCTGAAACTCAGGAAAGACAAGTGTAAGATTGGGGTCACGTCCACAGAGTTTCTGGGTTTTTGCATAGACGCGGAAGGCATACACCCTGCTCAGTCCAAGCTGGAAGCGATCCAGCAGGCACCCAGTCCCAAAACAAAAGCAGAACTTCAAGCGTTCTTAGGACTGCTAAATTTCTATCATGCCTTCCTTTCCCACAAGGCAGCCGTGGTGAAGCCGTTACACTGGCTCCTAGACAAACAGACTATATGGGCATGGACACGTGTCCACGAAAAGAATTTTGCTGCAGTTAAAGCATTACTTTCTTCAAATGCGGTGTTGGCTGATTTTAATGAGCGACTTCCTGTTAGCATAGCGTGCGACGCTTCCCCTTATGGGATCGGAGATGTTTTAAGCCACCTTAAAACAGATGGGACTGAGGTCCCTATAGCGTATTATTCCAGAACTCTGTCTGCCGCAGAGCGTAATTATGCGCAGATAGATAGAGAAGTATTGGCAATTGTAGCGGGCATCAAGAAGTTCCATGACTTCTTGTATGGTCGCCGTTTCACGGTCTTCATAGACCACAAGCCACTTCTGGGGTTGTTCACAACAGACAAGTAGACACCCCACATAATCTCTCCTAGAATGTTGAGATGGTCAATATTTCTCTCTGCGTATGATTTTTGCATGATTCACAAGCTGGGCAAAGAGATGGGCCATGCAGACAGCCTCAGTAGATTGCCCTTAAGGAACATAGAGCCTGATCCTGCACCAGCAAACCATATCTTCTCCATTCAGGATTTGCCTGAGTCCACTCTCCACGCAGGGGATGTAGCTGCTGCAACAGCTGCCGACAACACATTGACATGCATGTTGAACTGGGTGTTATCGGGATGGCCGGACACGTGTCCGGGCACAGAATTTCAGGGGTTTGGAAGCGAAAGTTGGAGCTATCCACCTTCAAGGGGTGTATACTGTGGGGCAGTCGGATAGTCATCCCGACCTCACTGAGGACTAGAGTCCTTGTCTCTCTGCACGAGGGACATCTGGGGATAGTCCGCATGAAGGTGCTTGCACGCAGTCACCTGTGGTGGCCAGGGCTTGATAAAGAGATCGAAGCCCAGGTCCAAGGGTGCCACATTTGCCAGAAGTCCAGGCCAGAAATGCCCCAAGCTCCCATCCATAGGTGGGAAACAACACAGGATCCTTGGTCAAGGATCCATATCGACTACGCTGGCCCCTTTCAGGGGCAACTCTTTCTTATTGTCATGGACAGTCACTCTAAGTGGCTGGAAGTAGTTCCAGTGTCCGCTGCAACTTCCACTATCACCACCAGGGTTCTTTGCGGCATTTTTGCCACTCATGGACTTCTGGATGTAATTGTCTCCGACAACGGAACTCAATTTACTTCCTCGGAGTTCCAGTCTTTTCTGCGGGCAAACTTAATCCACCACGCTACATCGGCGCCATTCCACCCGGCGTCAAATGGTCAAGTGGAACGCATGGTGCGAACTACGAAAGATTCTTTGAAAAGAATCACACACGGCAACTGGCATCACCGGTTGGCTGACTTTCTCCTGTGCCACCGCACCACTCCATGCACTGCTACGGGCAAGAGCCCCGCTGAGCTCTGATGGGGTCGCCGGCTTATCACTATGCTGGATAGGTTACACCCGGACCGGGTTGCATCGCAGGTGTCTCAACCATGGGCGCCAAGGCGACTAAACTTGGGCGATCCGGTTTGGGCCCGCAACTATGGCCCTGGCAAGTTGTGGGTGGTAGCTGTGGTTTGTAGGGTCACCGGCCCCCTTTCCTATGAAGTAGCATTGGAGGATGGTCGTGTGCTGCGGCAGCATATTGACCAGCTTTGCTGGAGGTTGCCAAGCCACTCTTCCGCTCCTGGCTCTGCTCTCGGGGGGGAGAAAGCTCCCAAGATTGATTGGGATGGTCAACAAGGCCATGACTATGGCTCATTGCAACTAGCGAAAGAGGGGGTTGCCATTGAGGCGGCTCCTGACTCGGGCACTACGCCCATGGGACATTGTGGGAGATCGGCTTTTCAAGCCTCTCCAAGGGGGGGGGTTCGCCCATCTGGGATATTGCTCCCAACCATCTGCTCATGCAGACCAGGGAAATACCACCCCTCAGGGGAATTCCACCCCACAGAGGACCACTAGCCAGGGGAATACCCCCCTCAGGGGAATTCCACCCCAAATCGGCATGCAGAGCTGGACCAGCAGGCCAGCCTGCATTCCCCAATCCCGACTGTTTTAAGCGGGTCCCCAAGTCCTGGTCTGCCGAGCCCGGTGGGCAAGCTTGCAGACCAGGCAACCGCGGCACTTCTGCGGAGATCGGAGCGGGTCCAAGGGCCACCGAAGTTCTTACGGGACTACATGAGGGTTCTGTCGGTGCTAGGCTAGAATTCAGAGTTTGTACTAGCCGAGCATTCAGATGTGTTCAAAATTTACAACCTTGCTTTTTTTCAAAAGCTGCCACTACCTTGCTTTTTTTTCAAAAGCTGCAATGTGCAAAGGCAGGCGACACGTCCTAAGAGGTCGCAGGCTGGGGCCAAGGTTAGTGGGAGTGATTGGGTAGCCTTCACACGGTATAAAAGGGCGGAGCCAGTTTCGTTTTCTGTTCTGTTCTGTTTCTATGTGCAATGAATAAACCTTGTTGTTGTTTTACCTCGTCTCTTCAATGTCTACCACCCTAAGGACAGAACATGGACCAAGGCAGTCATATAATAGATCCCACTTGATAAAAAAAGCATCCAGAAAAGAGACCTAAAACAAGATGGAGTGATGACATCAACAAGTATTGTGGGCCCAATTGGCAAAAGAAAGCCCAGGATACAAGAGGCCTATACAGGATTCTTTCAGCTGAAATGATGATATCCCAAATCCAAGGCATGAACCCTTGAACTGCTCAGATTCCAGGCAGCCATTTTTGAGCAAAGTAATCACAAAGCCTAACTTCATTGCAAAATGGAGCTAGAATTTCTTAAAAGATTTAACACTGTTTCTCATGGATGGAGCAGAGATTTGGGTTTCTTATCAGCTTCCCCACATAAAAGTGTTCATGTCACATTTAGCAACTTCTGTGTGAATGAATATTGCCAAGAAAGTAATTACTATTACCCATACTTGTGCATTTCATTTTTCTCTAACCTCGCTGTTTATTTTTTTCAGTGCTCTATCCATCTTGGGATAATACCTTATGCATTGGACTGGAAGTCTATTCTTTTTATGCTGTTTCAGGGAATTCCATGTGTAGCATTTCATGTTCCTTGGTTACAACGTGCACAGCCCTTTCCAAGCTTGTTGCCAACAAAGGACTCATTCCAGGAACAATATTAAGTTATGCACAGCTTTCAATCATTTTACTCACTAATATTTAAAAACAGAATTGGCAGCACTCAGCAAAGCTCAAAGCTGGGGCTGGAAACCTTCAAAGACTTCAAGGAAACTAGCTCCATCATAAAAGATTGTTACACTATATAACTCCAGACAGACCAAGTTCTGGATTGTATATTGCATCTGAAAGACATTGAGATCATACCACAAGGGAATGTGAGGTGGTCTTGGAGATGGCTGCATGTTTTGCAAAAACGTCTAGCCTGCTCTATTCTACTCTTCCCTTCTGTGATTGAGGAGGTTGCTATGTTGCTGTCAGTACTGAAATAAGATTTATCTGGACAGTTTTTATACTCTGAATAAACAACCATGGCCTTGCTGACCATTGGGAAAAGTCTTGGTTTGGATTGCTTTAAATCAATGGATTTCACTTTCACTCTCTATTTAATTTTCTCCTTATATAGCCTGCCCTTGGCCCAGTCTTTTTTCTCTTTGGAAGGAGAGGGTTCATACAAATAGCGGCTGCTCTTAATCCTATTCCAAATGCAGAGAAATATTCCCACTTACTGTATTAAAAAATGCAATTCAGAAAATCTAAACACTACACGTATATGTGAATGCTTTGCTCTGAACAAATGTATTGCAAAAGCTGTACTTTGTGCTGTCCATGGATCGTAAAGTGCATTTTTTTAATGGATATTCAGCTGGATTTGTGATTTATCTGTTTTATTTAAGTGTCTTACGCTCTAAAGATAATAATACACGTGAATCTGGCTTGTTGAAAAATCCCAGTTTTTAGCATTATCTGTTAAGTGCAAGAACCCTGACTCCTGCATTAAGCAGTTTTAGTGGTGTAAATAGTGGGCAGTTGGAAGTTTGCCCACCTACCCAGAAAGATACTAAGAAAGTTAAATAACAAAAAAGTGATCACTCTAAGCCAGTGGTGGCGAACCTATGGCACGCGTGCCAGAGGTGGCACTCAGAGCCCTCTCTGTGGGCACCCGCGCCATTGCCCCAGCAGAGTTCACCAGAGTAGCGAGCACGTGGCGTTTGGAAGCGACAGGGCAGGAAGTGAGCGAGCAAGCGGCGTTGGCCCCCCAGGGATGCCCCGGAGATGGTGAGGGACTGGCCCCGGCCATACTCACCCAGTCTGCCATGACCACTGCAGCCACGCCCACCCAGTGGGCTATGCCCCCCATGCCCTCCCTGAGGGCACCACAATGCTGATGCAGCCCTGGCACTTTGCGATAAATAAGTGGGTTTTGGGTTGCAGTTTGGGCACTCGGTCTCTAAAAGGTTCGCCATCACTGCTCTAAGCTGAAGACTGGAAGAAGGATTCTCAGAGAGCAACCTTCGTTACTTTGTCTTCTGATAAATGAGTATTCTTGTAAATTGACATACCTCTATGGCAGCCATTTTGTGACCATGCCTACCACATTCTACGAAATCCATGGGTTCAAAAAAATTACCTATGCTCTGTGTAGAAAACTACAAAGGCAAAAGGTTGTCTGCAAGCTTTATAAGGAATAACATGATTAAATATAGAGCTGGAATTGAATCTGGGTTTAACCAGCTGTCTTCTTTTTCCTCTCCAGCATGTTTTTTTAGAATGCCTGAATGGAACTTAATGGAGCTTGACTTTTGATTCTTCTGGAAAGTTCCGATTCTGCTATGTATCAGGGGGATTTATCCTGTTTATATTCATTCTGGCTTTTAATGTGAAAATCTGAAATGGTTCATTTTCAGAACAGAACAGAAAGAGGAAATTTTTAATAGCTTGACCACTCATGCTAGTTCATTTATGTATGGCGTTTAGAGTGTGTGTTCCCTTACATGATCCCCAATAAATATTTGCTTGAAAAGGGCCTCATCAATTCCTACTACCCTACTTGCCGGCTAAGATCTTTTCTAAGCAGATTCCAAAATGGGTACTTTTCAAATAGAAAGAAGTGTTAAAAATGCTGCTTTTAAAATAGTGGTTAAGACTGCAACTGAGCAATTAGAGCATGCAGTAATCACATAGTTACAGTTTCATCAGCATTTGGGTGCACAGGCCTCTTATGCATTTATGGCAACTCGATTGACAAGCGAGACCATGATGGCTCTAAAGGGTCAATAAAACACGTGCCTTGAAGGATCTACACAATATACGGTAATGGCTTTTTTGGAGCTGTTATAGTCTATTGGGTCAATAATAATCCACTTTTTAAAGAGTGCCAAAATATGAATTTACGCAGCTGGCCACCCTGATCTATCAGATAAATAATATGAATTATCAACACTAGTGTCCATGCTGCCCTGTTCACCCAGTGATTTGGGCATACAGAATATAGTGGAAAAAAGTGAATGTGGATTTTGTTCAAAGTCTAATATTTCCCTTCAAACCAGTTTCTTTAAATATTTTTTAATTCAATGCTGTAATTGATTTTTTTTTTAAAAAAAGCCCTTACTCATGAAGGTGTATACTCCGTGTCATTTTATTTAAATGAAAGAGTTTAAGAAAATCAGTGAATGTACACTTGTATGGATGGCCTAAAATAGTATTTTCTCTTTTTTCCATTGTAAAGATAACTAGATTACCATTTCAACATTCAGCATTGCTGTGCTCAGCAACCACTCTTAAAAATGAGGACTAGAATGACTCAAACAGGGGAGGATGCAGCATTATTTCTAGAACATTCCATGGACTGATCCCCCTAAGTGGATGGGAGCTGATCATTTGATAATCCACTATCATGACCTAAGAATGCTTGTATTAGTTGTTTCAAGTGAACATCACCATAAAAATCACCCAGAGCTACTTAATATCAATGGGTTTGATTTCAGTGTATGGATTTCATTATGTAGTCTGGAGAACAACTGGGAAATGGACTTAGGTGTAGCTTTCAATAGCCCCTTATGTGAGGTGTAGTTTTTCAGTGGGCACTGGGTAGTAAGACTGTGCCAAGTTGAATCACTGTGTTATGAGAAAAATAATTATTAGTGTAATTGTTGAAGCCCTAAGAAGCATGTCTCACCTCTATATGACTTACTGGTCTCCCTTGCACCATTCCAAAACTTGTTGCTTAAATGTCAGAAAAGAGGTTTCTTGGATACTCTTGATGAACCAGCTAGTTTCTTGAATAAGAGCAATGACCTATTCAGAAATATAGGAATTGAGCACAAATTTCAGTATCCTGAGTAAGCAACTCATAGATGTTTCAAATTTCAAATTCTTGGGCAGATAGCATATACTCACATAGTTTATGGAAATTCCAAATAGCATATACTCACATAGTTTATGGAAATACAGTTTTCCCAAAATACAATAAATATTTTCCCCAATCTACCGGACACCTGCAAGGCTGCTGATTCCAAACAATACAGATATCCCAACTTGCTTTTTGTTTCCTCTTATTTTAACAAAAGAAGTGGCATTTTGCATTTTAGCATTGTAGTGGTGTATGGAATATGTTCAGGAAAAGCAAACCCAAATCCCCACTGCACATATCAATCCATTGTGTGGGTGAAATGGAGCTTGCTAGACTGTGCCCATTAAGGATAGTACCTAGCAAAATATAGACCTTGACTTATTCAGCAGAGATCACAGAAAGGGCTGAAATAAATAAAATGGCGGTATCTGTTGTTAAGTGACTATCTTCCATCTACAGTATTGACTCGTTTATCAGGCTGCAGGTGTCTCCATCTGTCCATCCTGAATTGCTATCTTGCAGAAGATTAAATATTCTGCCTCCTCCTTGTGATTTTCAGTCTTCATGTCACCCCATTTTCAAACAAACTCCAGTGGTGCACATTTAGCTTACAGAAGTCCAATGGCTTATCTTGCTAAAGCAGGTGATTTAGGCCATATTTCCCTTGTACTGTTCCAAGAGATCACTACCTGCTGCTTTTATGCTTTGAAATAGTTCCAAGGGCATTTTTTCCAGTTCTTTTTCCTCTGTAGTCTCCCTTTTCTTTGCATAATAAGATTATGTAGAAGGGAAGGGAAGGGAAGGGAAGGGAAGGGAAGGGAAGGGAAGGGAAGGGAAGGGAAGGGAAGGGAAGGGAAGGAAAGGAAAGGAAAGGAAAGGAAAGGAAATTACATCTGAGCCCTGGCTAACAGACTTGTCTATGGGTGTCTATGGGAAGGGGAAGTGACTTCACAAGTGTCATAACATTATCCCACAATTTGCATATTTCATGTCATTCTCATGATGGATAGTATAGACATCTATCACATGTTGTCATTTTCAAAGACATATCCAGATACCACAACCTGGTTTTGTTAGTTTTGAAAATGAAAGCAGTGAATCTATAAATGGCATCGTTCCTAATGTTTTCTTCATTGTCCTAATGACCTTCTTTGCGAATTAAAATAATCACAGCAGGCCAGCTAACTGAAGGGGGTTCAGCTGAATATACACTACTTGGGATATATTGGTTACCTTAAGAATACATGGCTAATTAAGCACAGTGAAAAAATTAGCATTTCTCAGTTTGGCAAAAATGTACAAGAAACAATTTGTTGCCTCAAATAGAAAAAAAAAGCATCTTTTTATTTTCAGGAGAAAATAAAATACTGAAGAATAATCAGAGTTTCAAACACAACCAGGCTCGCTCAGACCACTGAGTTGAGTGATTATTGGACGGAAAAGAAAAAATTGGATATTAAGAAGAATTGAAGACAGCTGCTTCTTATTCAATTTAACTTAAGAAACTCTTCTGAGGTTGCAAATATGGTTTATATCAGTTTCTCAACCTCAGCAATTTTACACGTGAACTTCAACGCCTAGATTTCCCCAACCAATGGCTGCCTGTGGAATTCTGGGAGTTGAAGTCCACACATTTTAAAGTTGCCAAGGTTGAGATACACTGGTTTATATTAACAGTTTTAAGTTGCAGATTCCTAACCTGAAGTGTAATTGTATGGAGGAAGAATTCTCATAAGAGTTTCTTTGTTATTGAGTAGACCTACATGTCAGTACCACCGAGCACTTAAAGTTCACATAAAAATAACCAATGGATGGCAAATAATTCAGGTTTAGTTACCTGTGATATTTTAAGTAATACGTTCTCTATATCCATCCAAACCCAAGAAATGTGTGTGCAGTTAACCCCATGCAAGTAGCTAAACTGGCCTGATTCATAATCTGGAGCTCTGTCAGACATAGTTTTAGCCCTTGGTGCTACACTAATTAGAGTGGGTCCAGTGATTTGAAAACAATGTCAATGAAATTTTATGGAAAAGGCATTACTGTGTCTGGATGACCTGCAACAGAATTTAATTGCTCAAAGGAATGTCTATAAGCAAGCGTGCTGAGAAATAGTACTGGCCTTACAATCTACATGACAATCTATATAACAAGTATTGCTTAATCTTTCAAGCAGGTGAAATCATTCCTTTGGAGTCTTACTTATGACCATTGCAGCATCTCCATGCAGCATCCCCATGGTCATATGGTCAAAATTCAGATGCTTGGGAACTGACTCACATGTATAACCACTGCAGTGTCCCAGAGTCAGGTGATCACTTTTTGTGAGCTTCTGACAAGCAAAGTCAATGGGAAAACCAGATTGACTTGACAACCGTGTTACTAATTTAACAACTGCAGTGATTCACTTAACAACTGTGGCAAGAAAGGTCATAAAATGGAGCAAAATTAATTTAACCAATGTCTCACTTAGCAACAAAAATGTTGGGCTCAATTGTGGTCGTAACTCGAGGACTTCCTGTACTTGTGCTGTAGTTGCATTGGGCACAGGAGGACCCTGGAATCTGAGCCTAATCTGTGGCAATCTGTAACTTGAGTTTTGTGGGTAGGCAACTGCTTACATTGCATGCTTCATTTGCAAGACATTATGTTCCATTTCTGAGGTTCCACAGGGTTTATAGCATTTAACTGTCAGATAAGACAGCTCAGCTCAAGCTGAGCAATGCTGTAAATTCAATTTAGATTCCTAATATAGTTAGAGTTTAAACATGAATGGGTGTCCAGGGAATGAATGGGGACTGTGGTCAGAGGCGGGGAGTCATGAAAGCTATAGGAGAAATCAGAGCAATCAATTTGTTTGGTTCTTAAAGTACGTTGAATCAAGAATATTGTTGCTGCCCTTGCGTTGCCTTGGGGAATTTGCTTGCCGAAACCTCTAATTTTTTTTTAAAGGTGAAGGGGGAATGATTCATCATCCATGCATGCCTGATTGATTTGGCTTAGGAGAGAAATTAGGGGTCATACAAACATATTTTATTTTTAAGAAAGGCATTCTGAGGACTCAGTAACTTAACCAGTAGATCTTTTGGCCGTGAGTTGCCATTCAGCATTCACTTAGTTTTCATTTAATCCACATTTGCTACCTGTGTTATTGCTCCAATCAATGTGGATTGATTGAAGGACATTTCCTCAGCTCTACATGGATTCAATAATATTATACACAAAGGGATGGCTTTGACCTATAAGGGCTTTCAAATTCTGGTATAAAGGTATGTGAAAGATGAACTTGGAATACCAGCTTTTTGTGAAAATGACAGGCAGTTAGAAGTAGGAAAAGAAAGATCTGGCGGTGACTTTGGAGTTCTCAGGTAGATTTGTTTGGTGTTTGAAAATATGTTGGCACAAAATACTTTCATTTTCTATGTACCTTAAATCAAGAGTGGGTTATATATATATATATATATATGTTTTCTGAGGTTTTCACGGGTGTTTGTATGTAGGTCTTTGGTAATTCGGGTTTTCTCCCGCGTAAAGTTGGAAGTGTCTTGGCGACGTTTCGACAAAGTCTCATTCGTCATCTTCAGGCTGGTGTCTCTTCGGCCTCGTGCTTCTAGGAGCAATGTGTGATCGCAGCTGTTTCCAGCTGATTATTCTCATTGTCACCACCCTCTCATAATCAACAGCAATATCATGAACTGTTTGGGTTGCTTGCCTTTTCGTGCAAAACCATATTGGAAATTATTGGATCAAGGGATTCAAAGATCCAGAATTTTAAACCTGTTAAACCAGGGGTCTTCAGACTTGGCCCTTTTATGACTTGTGGACTTCAACTCCCAGAATTCCTCAGCCAGCGTGCCTGGCTGAGGAATTCTGGGAGTTGGTCCACAAGTCATAAAAGGGCCAGGTTTGAAGACCCCCGTGTTAAACCATTGTAAAATCAATGATCGATTTATAGCTAGTTATGTTTTGTCACATTGTTTTCTTAGAAACCCCTTTTAGATTGAATTTTTTTCTGGTTTGAAGATGTCCTTAATATTTTCTTTTTTACTGGCACGATCATCAATATCTTAATACTTTTGTATGGTAGGGTAAATATATCACATGATATCATATAAAGATAATAACATTATTACATAGATAATATTTTTTAAAAAACCCTGAATATGAGAAATTTGAAAATGAATATATAGATGATATATCCATTTAAGAATTTTGTTTCATACATATATACTTTCAGTAACTGGGATTGTGCATTAGAAAAAAGCATTGTTATTCAGGCTGACTTGGTGAATTCATTAAGACAATCTCAAATATTTCTTAAGACATATGAATCATATAATTATTTCTCCATGAGGCAGGGGAGTGGGGGGCAAGATTGTCAACTGATACTTCAAATCAGTGGAGAAGTTGAATCCTCTTTATCCACACTGAGCTAGAAATACAAAAGAAACAAATGGATAATGTCTACTCCATGTAGGTGTACTCAGAAGTACATTAATGGCTTGTTTCAGGGGAATCAGAATTGTTCTTACTGATCTAAAGTACATAAATCTTTCAAGGTTGATGTAGTAACTAGAAAAAATTGTATCTAAATTATGCACCCAAAGTACCAATCTAATTGCCCTTTTGGATTCTGATATGGATTTTCTTCTGATCTGTTGTCATTTCCATAAAAATCAACCAACATTTCTGTCCAATCATAACCATGTGGATATATATGAAATCTGTCTCCTATGCCTTCCTACGTTTTAGTTTATTTATATAAACTATTTGACAAAGAATGATTCCCTGATTAGCTAACAATTAAAATAAAATATCAAATAATTTTAAGACACATTTTAAAAAACATAAATACAACACAGTGCATTTATTTTATCACGTCAATTTAATTAAAACTGCCTATCAGCAGGCAGATTTGCATATCTGCTGAAGATATGATAGAATAATAACATGATTGCCTATTGGCAGATGGATAACACTCAGAGAGGTCCTGATTTTTGGAGTGAGATATGATACTCCTCAGGAAATCAGAAAAGGGGGAACTTATATTTTCTAGAAAAATGAAGAACCTAGTAGGAAGAGAGAGAGGAATTATTTGAGGAAGAAAGTGCCTACAAAAAAAAGACAAGAAAACTAGACCAAAATAGAAAGAGTCTTTCAAACTGAGCTTCTTCCACATTTTTTTATTTACTTATTTATTTCATGGACATATCCGTGTTTCTTTCTTTCTTTGATTTATTTATGCTCCTAGACCAAAGTTCCATACAGTACAATATAGCAAAACATATGAGTAAAACTATAATATTAAAATTGTAAAATAAATAGTTAATAGTCTTCTAACATGAAAGTGATCTATCAAATCCTATTGAAACTCGCCTGACAGCCATCATGATTGTACAAAATTTTGCAACTTTTGGAAAGTTTTCTAGGGAACTATCCACTAAGAGAAATACCGTTGTCTCTTTTATAGAGCAACTTGATCAATTGACAAAGATGGAATGGATATTCTTTCAGAGCATCATCTATGACACTATTTAGAATAAAATAGAATAACAGTGTTGGAAGGGGCCTTGGAGGTCTTCTAGTCCAACTCCCTGCTTAGGCAGGAAACCTATACTATTTCAGACAAATGATTGTCCAATCACCCAATTTCTCAAGCTCAGTTTTAAGATGTGTGATTGCAACTCCCAGAATTCCCCAGCCAGCTATTGTAAACTTCAACAAAGTTCACACATCTTACAATTACTGAGGTTGAGAAGGACTGTTCTATGAGGGTAATAGACAAGTCAACGAAATTTAAAGGGGTTCTGCTACACCCTTTATGCAAGTACAAATATACATTTAATGAGATGTGCCTACTTGTACTCCACAGTTTCCACCCTACTGGAAGTTAAAAAGGGATGTATTCTGGCTCTCTCTCAATAAAATCTTTAAAATATAACCATCTGTTTTAATACAAGCTTTATAAAAAGTAAATTGCATTTCCTGTATTGCTTCCTAGCTAACAAAATTAAAACGGTTTCTCACTCCCTTGGAGACTAGGTGAATTCTATATCTCAAAAGTCCAGATATTCTGTAGCCTATGGGTGTAGACAGAGATACACACAGCATTATGTCCAACTGTTTTACTTCATGAGAGTAAGAATGGTCAACATTCCTTCCTAAAAAAATCATGGGGGGGGGTGTTTGAAAGAGATTCATTTATTTATATTCCACCTTTATTAATTTTATAAATAATAATTTAAGACAGCAAACATACATAATACTCCTTCCTCCTCCTATTTTCCCCATAACAACAACCCTGTGAGATGGATTGGACTGAGAGACAGTGAGTGGCCCAAAGTCCCATCTGACTTTCATGCCTAAAGTGGGACTAGAACTCACAATCTCATAGTTTCTAAGCCTGGTGCCTTAACCACTTGATCAGGGGTAGGCAAGCTTGGCTCAGGCTGGCTCAGGAATTCTGGGAGTTGAAGTCCACGAGTCATAAAAGAGCCAAGGTTGCTTACCCCTGCAGTAGATCAAACCGGTCATTTAAATACCTGGAAGCAGAATCATATAGGCTTTAAAGATAAACAACTCTTTGAACTGCAATAGAAACAGGTGTAGAAAACCATGGAGATGACTTTAGAGAAGTTATCCACAGCAATAGATGCAGAATCATGTATTAAGCCCAAGGAGGCAGGTGTGTATTAGAAAGACATTCAGACTAGCTCCATCCTGGTTCCCAAGGCTATAAGAGTGAGGGGAAGAAAATACAGGCAGACATGCAAGATTTTGTTAGCGTAGGCTATCTTAATGAAGTATATTTCTAATCTTCCTGTGGAGGCAGTTTCCTGATCTGGTCTAACCTCATAGGTCTGAGTACATTAGACCAGTAATCAATGCAGTGCCCTATCATCAGTTCATACTGCTAAATCTAGTCCCCTAAGCTAGTAAACTGACTGGACTAATTGTAGTTTCAAGTCTTTTTCAAAGTCATCATGTACAAGGCACTGCAATGGTCTAATCATGAGATGATGCGAATGAGAGTCACCACCATCATATGCCTAATCTTCAAAGACCCACAATTGGTTTAGCTGACAAAGCTGGATGAAGGTGCTCCTGGTTACAGCCTTCACTGCTACTCTAGCAGAAGCCAGAAACAGAAGCCAGCCCTGTTCCTACAGTTGGATGCAACCCATCCAGGCTTAAAGATGGAACTAGAATCAAGCCATACCGATCACCAAAAAGCAGCAACAAGGATTTCATTTTAGTTGCTTTCACACATCGGGGTTCTCACAACCTCCAGGTACTGGATCAGGGCTTAGACAGCATTTCCTGTCCAGCCAAATCAATAGATGTAGAAAACCTAGTGGTTTTATATAATGTTAAATAACATGGAAAGGGTGAATCCACTTGTATCTTGTGTTGGAGCTTTCATGGATATGATTATTCCTCCCCTGACAAGCCTGGAAGAAGTAATGGAGCCATTGTGTTGGCTCCAACCATTCCAGATATTTCAGAAGACCACTTGGTCAATGGTATCAATAGCACCAAAAGATCTGGTAGTGGTAGGTGTACTCCCTCCAGGCAGGCTCTGACAAAAGGGGATTGTTCTTATAACTAAGCTAAGCCACTGTAGCCTTTAATGGAAGTAGAGGTCCTATTAAATACTAGGAAGTAGAGAATTACTATTACGTTTTAACGCAGAAGAATTTTAGTATGGGTTCTCCAGGGACATCTGCAAGATGAGTTAAAAAATATTCACCAATGGCAGCTGCGACCATGCAATTACATGACACTTTTTCACATGATAGCTGACAATACAGGGAAAGAGATAATGCTTCAATCAACATGGTTGCAGCCACCATCTTGACTTTTTTGCCCCACACTGAAGATGGTCCTAGGGCTGTCTTTTATGTCCCAGGGGTATAGTTGGGATATAATTAAACTGAGTGTATTTACTGCAGCTACTACAGTTAAGTATGATTGTTTCTTTAACTTGGGAAACCTAATTATCTTGTGACCAAGAGAACACTGAAGAAAGAGAGTGCTGGCTTTGTCCAAGAAGCCTGGAGAATCCTAAGGTGCTATACAGGTAGTCCTCAACTTATGACTACAATTAAGCCCCAAATCTCTGTTGCTAAGTAAAACATTTCTTAAGTGAATTTTGCCCCATTTTATGGCCTTCCTTGCCATAAAGTGAATCACTGTAGTTGTTAGTAATGATTGTTAAGCAAAGCTGGCTTCCCCATTGACTTTGCTTGTCAGAAGGTCACCAAAGGTGATCACATGACCCCGGGACACTGCAACCGTCATAAATATGAGTCAGCTGCCAAGCATCCGAATTTTGATCATGTGATCATGGACACGCTGCAATGGTGGTAAGTGTGAAAAAGGGTCATAAGTCACTTTTTCAGCACCCTTGTGACTTAGAACAGTCACTAAATGAACTGTATACAGTGACTGCATGAGAGAAAAGATGATGTGTAAGTTTGGAAATGGAATGATAAATGGTACTGACAAAAAATATGGCTGTCGGCATTTGGAACAAAGCTTTGTTCTGAAATATACAGATGGAAATTATTTTAATCTGGGAAGAGCGGTAGAGCTGAGAAGGAACACCAAACTGATCATGAGCCAGATTCGGCACCAGGACCATGCAGTTGCTGAAGGGCCCAGCTATTCCCAAAAACCTCTGAAGTTGACAGACCAGCTGAAAAGCTCTGGAGTCCTTCACTGTAAGGAAGGATATGCAGAAAGGGCAGGCTTTTTAAAGATCCCTGTATTCAACAAAGGTTAAAAAAAGTACAACATTCTGCAGCTTCTTTTTATAGTTAGCAGGTGAGAGGACTTTTGAAAATGATATGGTGATACCAATGAGCATTTCTTTTGAGAGCAAATTATATGTTCTAATGACTTTGTAAATCACAGACATAGTTTTTGCAAATGAATGGCTTCACAGCATACCTTTGTGGCAGAAATGGATGCAAAGGATTTCAGAAACGGTCCACAGATGTTTTCAGAGCCTAACTCATCTCCAAGAGACTACTATCTCTCTTGCAGATCATGGCACTCAGAACTTTATGCTGTTTAAGATACTACAGAGCTAGAAAAATGGTGTGATGGTTAGGCTGTTGGATACCTGGAAGTTATAGCTCTTCCCACCAGCAGCTAGACTTAGAACAAAGGTCTCATTAATCTCAATAGTATTTTTTTTGCTTGGATGAATTGCTACACAGGATTGAGTAGGGGACCTATGGGGTGGACCCAGTGGTTTGTAACCTCCCATATTTTCAGCATATCGTTCCAACCAAACAGTGTATTGTGAACTGAAGCAGTTTCTTAGATAAGTCTATCAAGCATCCTTTGGTATTTTAGAACCTAATAGAAACTTGCCTTCGTATAAGAATTCAGTCTTTTCAATGCATAGGGAATGTAAAGCTGTTAAAGAAATATGCCATTAGTGGGGTATATTGTCTTGAAAGGATTCTTGGCACCTAGGGTCAGCAAAACAATTTACATCTTTATAAATTTAGTAACTGATCTCATTTGAGTTAAAGGTGTCTTTTTTAAAATAGTTCTTCTGCCTCGATGTGTCTGTAAGATCATTAATGATGCTCATTTTCTCAACTGCCAGGGGTATTATATGTGGGAAGGTGATACCTTTAAGAAAACACATCATGAAAGTATTACTGCATTTTGCTTCAGCCATTCAGCCATTAACCCTAGCAAAAGGGGAAAGAATGACCACTATTTTCCCCAGGAGTTAACAAGACTCCAAAATGTTGGAAGTACAGATGGTAACAGTGAAAATCTCTGTAGGAATGACTTCATATTACAAGTCAAAATACTGGAACTTCTGAGCTGGTCAAAACTTCATATGAAAATGAAGACTGTTAAAGTAACAGCTTAATCCAATGGGGCCCAACTGATCATTTTAGTTAATCCTAATCCATAAACTCCTTAAAACAAGGATTGACTCATCTTGTCTCTGTTGTTTTTTGCTTTCTTCTAAGTGTATATTTAAATCGCAAACTCCTTCAGCTCCATGTTAAAATATATTTATAAATGTTGGTAAGTGCCTAACATTGCCCGAATCAAATAAAAGGCTTGTCCATCTGCACTATCCAAATTTAATGATATAGCTATTCACATCACATTCACCCCAAAGCTACGATGACAGTAATCCTGTCTTCTAAACATGGTTTGAATATACAATTACTGAAAGCCAGCATTGGAAATCTTGGAAGCTGTCTTCGAAGTTTTCTAGCTGGATGGATTTATTGGTTGTGCTTTCTCCCACATATTTTTTCTTTTTAAAATATGCTCGTGTTGTTTCCATCTATTTGTGAAGAAATATGGGAATATTGGTAAGATTTTAATAAAAATTGAACCGGATAAAATGTTCACACATCTGCATTTGGAACAGTTTGGAAAGAGGTCATGTCAAATATGCCTATGCTGAAAAGCCAGTTTATCACTTCTGTCTTCAAATTGTAATGCAGCATCATAAATGAAACAAGGATGCATGGAGATTCAAAATAGCACTATTTCTGATGGCCAAGTAATAGCTTTTATAATATTTTCAATGGAAAAGTTAACTTTGGCAAAAATCTCATAGGTGGATGCAACATTCTGACGTTCGCTTTGGTTGTCAGATGACCCCAAAGTATGATGGGGTCTTTTTTTCTTCAGTCCTTTCTGTAATGCAGGGGTTCCCAATGTTGGCAACTTTAAGATCTGGGGACTTCAACTCCCAGAATTTCCCAGCCTATGATACAAATTGGGATAGAGTTTGTGTTGTGGCATTACAACTCACATTTTGTCACTTGTTTCCTTAGTGGGCACCTATTTGTTCTTTCCCTTCTAAAAAGTGAAATGAAACTTTGGTTCCGCTTTGGATCATTTTTAGAGCCTCATCAGTCTTGTTGAAGATGCTGGAAGAAACCCCAGAAGCAAAGTAATTTAATCCTGCTATTTTCCCTACCAGCATTATAGTGGCCATATAATAAACAATGCATAATAAAACAGATACTAATAAATAAGAAAGAGGAAATTATTTGTTATAACTGCTGAGAGTTGGATAACCAGTTTTGCTGGTGATATCTTACTACCTGTTGCACACTCTACATACTACTGTGCAAAATGTTGCTACCTTACAAGTTGTGGCATGCTTTATAAGGGACTGGAAGCCATTTGTGGACTTTCTACATGTTAAATACAATAACAGATGATTAACAGAGGGATCTGAAGAGATTAGTGTAATGTTTGGGCTAACCTGTTGACTTTCTTTTTCTTTTTCTTTTAACATATATATATAATGATTATATGTTGGGTCGATTTAATTATTAGACTTTTGGAATATTTATTTATTTAATATAGTATTTTTGTTAAATAAGGATGGGAAAGCTTATAACTATTTGTAGACCTGTTATGTAAGGGGAGGAAAACTTTTCAGTTTTTTTTTTATTATTTACTTTTCAGCATCCAGCTGGGTTGGATTTTTTATGTTTATTGTTAGATATATTTGACATTTGTTGGGTTTTTTTGTCCCCCCTCCTTTTTTTCTTCTCGTTAATGTTGGATGTTCATTTTTCTGTTTTTTTTGTTCTGTATTTTATTTTTGTTGATAAAAGAAATAAATTAATAAAAAAGACAAGTTGTGGCATGCAGCCTGCTGGAAAATAAAAGGGAGAACATGCCTTAACTTGGCTGATCTGGAGAGTTTGCCCCTGGGGACATTCTATGTTTAGTATGCAGAACCTTATAAAATGTTCTATTTATCAGGCTAAATTCAAATGTTTCAATTGCTTTTAATCCATGGTGACAAGAATGCTCCTTGTATAGGCTGTTATTAAATCTGCCTTTAGCAAAACAAATGAGAGGATGTTGCATTGAGTCTGATACTCTGCAATGGTTAGGCAACACTTCCAAATTGGTGAGATAATTGGTGGGTTGGAAACATTGACTCAAGCCAAGCCTCCAGGTCCTAATATTTTTAGGAACTAATTTCAAGATTTCTGGGTATTTCATATCTAGGACCCATTATGAAAAAAGCTGACATGATCATAATACATGGGCAGAATTTTTTTTGGAAAGAATAAGTTCAAGACTGTAATTAATACAGTCTTCTTCCAGATCAAATACCATTTATCATAGTTGATTAAAGAAGTCAATTCGATAAAAGCTAAGCTTTAATCACATGAGCCTTTACCTTGAGTAAGTCAGCCAACAGCCCCTAGATGGCATTTGGGACACTGTAGCGATCTGAAGGACTGTCCTCTTAAATTTGAATTGTAGAATTTCTGATAAATAATAATCAGGTTACAGACCAAGCTGGGCTCAACATAAGAGTTAAGCAATTGACTTAACCTCACATAATCTTATGGCAATCTCCATTCAATCAGAAGAATCTTTAAAAAATCTGTGGCATTGTTTGTTTGACCCAACTGGAAAATAAGCCCTAGCATGATTTTTCAGGATGCTCATAATATCAGCCCCATCCCCAAAATAAGTCCCAGTTAAGATTGTCAGCCAGACAGATGCATTTAGTACCATATTTTCCCCAAAATAAGACCTAACCAGAAAATAAGCCCTAATGCAACTTTTGGAGCAAAAATTAATATAAGATCCTGTTTTATTTTTAGGGAAATATGGTAGGAGAACTTTTCAGAGACAGTAAGTTATGTTCACAGTATCCAAGCGAGTTAACTAATGAGTGAACTAATGAGTTTTGCACATGCCTATATAATTTTTCACACATCTATTATCAATCAGTCCCTGTGTTAATTTGCCCATTCTTTCTATGTGTTAGACTAAAGCTTTAGCATAAAGGTTTTGTTCTAACTGTATAAGCATATCTCAAATAGTTCCTCATTTCTTTTCAAAATGCTTGAAGAATGGCTGTTTTACATTTTTCTAAGTTAGCATCAGTAGTAGAATTGTCATTTTGAAATTGACAGGTATTTGTAACAGTCAACAATGCGTTGTTCACATCTTGGTTCACTCACCAATGTAGATAATATCTGTCAGGTGTCACAACAATGTAGAAACTCATTAAATTATAAAGAGCTATACTATAATTTAAGAAATTATAAGTAAAAGTCTTGTGTTATCCGAGCTGATTAGAGCTAGTTCCTTAGAGGAAACACTATAGTTCTTTTTAGATAATTTTAAAAGCATTTCAAAGAAAATCTCCCTGGTATGAAAGATCACCTCTTGGCAACCTCAGACTATTAGGGATGAAAGAACAACTTACTTTTACCTCTCCCTTTGAGGCCTAAATTATGTGTTTTCATTCATGCATCTTTTCGTGGAAGTATCATTTCACTTGAACTAGGCAATCTGTAGCCCTCCAGGTATCATTGTACTGCAATTCCCAGCAGCTCCAGACAGGATGGTTAGTTATGAATACTAGTAGTTTGCAGTTGAACAACTAGAAGACCACAGTCTCCTATTTGTGCCCCTTACAGACTCAGAATTTACATTAGCTCTATTCTAGTAGTTGGATGGTTACTCCAGACATTAAAGGAGAGAGAATAGAGATGCTCTCAAATCCATAGCCATACCCATTTTCCCCCAATGTCTTGGAAGGGAATGGTACATTATCTTATGCAGCGCTGTTGCCAAGAGCATTTTAAAAAAATTAATTGCATTCAGAAGCTATATTTTCTAGCTTTTCCAAATAGCTAGCTTCTGTAAAAATACAAATGAAAGTGAGCTTGTCTTTGGACCATCTTGTAGAATTTAGTAAGAATATACAGAATCAAAAGAGGTCAACTTCCATTCAATAATTTTTTGGGTTAGGGTTGGGGGAGGGGTAGAAGCTATAGATCGGCTGCAACTGTTTCAGAAATCAGATCCACCAAATTATCCCATATGGCTTGGAGTATAGAGAGTGAAGAATTATTTCTTGATCATATTCCATTTCCCCTTTATACTACATCCTTTAATGTCCAAAGAGTGATGTCATAGGAGAGTTTGCTAAGTGATTGGATTTGAAAATCCAAGATGCAAAAGTATACTATGCATATTAAGACTAGGAAGAAATCTGGAATGGTGAAAACTAGAAAGGACACTTGGCAGATTTATCTACATGGTATTTAAAGGTTAGTTTGGTACAGTGGTTAAGGCATCAGGCTAGAAACCAGGAGTTGTGAGTTCTAATCCCACCTTGGACACAAACCCAGCTAGGTGACTTGGGCTAGTGGCTTTCTGTCAGCCCTAGGGGCCAGGAATAGCAAGCGACTGGGCTACTAATTTAACAAGTGCAGTGATTCACTTAACAAATGTGGCAAAAAAATTGTAAAATGGGGCAAAACCCACTTAACAAATTTCTCACTTAACAACATAAATTTTGGGCTCAATTGTGGTCGTAAGTTGAGGACTACCTGTAGTTGGTGATTTCAAAATATCATTTTCTTTAGGTATATTTGCTGGCAGACATCGTGAATGAGGATGTGGTGCTAGTAGAAGTGCAAAATGTGAGATTAATTCAAGCATGTGAGTGGCAGCTAATGTTTGCACTATCAGAGCTACAGGCATCTCTAGCACTGAATTACCAGCTATATAAAGAATGCTCAGCCCATCCTCTATTTATCTAGCCTCTGAGGCTCCATCAAATACAAATGTAAAATGCGCAACACTACTTCATCCCAACTCTAACCTAGATGGTTATCCCTATAACAGATAGGCAAGCACAGAATCAAGAAAAATAGCAAACCCTAAAAAGAACAAAAACTCTTGTTGATGATTTTGCAAAACTCAGCTTGATGTAGTTCCCTTTAAGATTTTGTATCTTAATATCAGGGTTGGCCTGACAGTTTAGAAGCATTTGGCGAGGAGTACAAATGAAAGGGCATACTGTTCAGACCATGTTCACACCACCATCTAGAAAAACATTGTTATGAAGCTCCAGATTATTTACATCTTCATATTTTCAGAGAGGAAAATTTCTGATCGTGTACAGATTCATCACTGAGGAAGTGGTTATATGGTGCATAGAGTGGTGGGCTTTTATGTATCACATATCCATAGCTTCATTTTAGTTAGAACTCATTAAAATAGATACCATAACAATAAGCCAGAATCCAGAATATAGGCTTAATCCAAACAGAGCCAAACCATGATCTAAGGAGTTTGAAAAAAAGAAAAATAGCTTGGGCGATAATGTTTATCAATAAAGGAATATTTGTAGCTCAGGGTTGAAATGAAGGGTCCTTTGGTGCTCTCTGAGCTTGGTTGTTTTCTTGAAGACATTTCATTACCCAAAGTACACACACTCAGTCTTACTGTAGATTTTTTTTTAATGTAAGAATCCAAAATACCATCGTGCAACATTTTTGGGGCTGAGACACATTTGGCTATGTTTTGGCAACTGCATTCTGAAACAAAATTCAGGCAAGAATAAATACTAGGACAGTAGAATATAATAGTAAATATAAGCTTTCTTAATATATTTAGTATTTTTGCTTCTATAACTTTAAATGTTACAATTACATAGCCTGTGGAATGCTCCAACCAAGCCTTGAAGATTCCCCAAGGGTCATTAGGGTTTGAAATGATGCATCTATGGCACAGTACAAAAAATATAGTATCTCTAAAAGTCCTGAATTTAGGTTTCAGATGGCACAAATGCTGGAATAAAATGTGGGAAGCTGATATCCTGATTCCCCCAAAGAGTCTAGGGAAAGTACATTTGCAGGCCTTTGGCTTGTTCTCTATGTTGTGAAGATGTTGGGTCATAGGAATCAGATTTCATGAAAAGGTATGGAGAGAGGTGCCTATCTTAGTTACTGTACCTTGATGGTACAGTAGCAGATGAAAAGGGCATGTAAACCATTGAACAAAATGGAATGGACAAGACTGGCATTAAATAGAACTCTAGTTTTTCAGAAAAATCTGAAATAAAGGAATAAGATCAATGCCTTTGCAACCTTTCATATTATATGCTATATATGGATAGTAATGGTTAGAAAATGAAGTGGTATTTTATGAATGTTCATCAATACATATGAATCTCTCTTTTGCTTTCAAGTCTATATTGGGCATTATTCCCAGATATATTGCTTCAGAGTCTATAATGTTACCACACTTATGGCAGTTTTCTTTCTCCAGTCCCCACCTCCCTATACAAATGAATAAATTTTGGAACACAAGTAAGGTGGTTTATAATATACGCCGAGTTAATTCAGACAGCCAGCTCATCCCCCTCAACAAAACTATGGCCCATATACAAGTCAAATCTATTCCTTTCCCTGGGCAATGATTTATTTCCCTCTTAAATTGGCTGGACCAGTTAGTTTTTTATTTTTATTAAGTCACACTATTCTTAAATGAAACTATTGATTTAAAGTCAGCTTAGTGAGGATTTAATTTGTTTTCAGGGGATTAGAGCAGGTAACATGGGATAATTTTACAATAAAGTGGAATAGAAGCATTCCTTCACATTACCCTCACCTCTTTTTTTTGTGCTAGGCTGCAGAGACATTACAAATTTTCTAGTAAATTGTGAAAATACATTCATAAATCAGTCCTAATTCTACTGCCTGCTTAGAAGCTATTTTAAAGTATATTTTCTTCTGACCTTGTCCCTGTTTGTCCTTCTGTTGATAGGTTATACATCTGATGATTAACACACAAACATTGAAGCCCACACAGGGGGGAAAAATTCAGTAAACTTTGGATAAAGACATTTATGGTGAGGTTTTTTTTATTGTTTGCTTCTTTGTGGTATGAAATAGCACATCCTTGAAAGGTAGAATGGGAATAGAATGGTAAAGATGGCAAATAAAATGCAGGGTGAAATTGGAAAAATCGTAAAGCTGAACATTGTTTTCTCCCAGCTAAGATGTTTTTGAAATTAAACTGTAAAGTTTAGGTAAACTCCATGGAAATGCTGCACAGCATGAGTGCTTAGATCTACATTCAGGAAGACATTATTTATCCAGTATAGCTGGCTCAGGAATTCTGGGAGTTGAAGTCCACAGGTTGTAAAGATCACAAAGGGGTCATAGTTGCCCACCCCTGCACTATACTCAAAAGTATTATGATGCCTTTAACCTACTAGATTCAGATTTTAAAAATTACTATCAATATTCCTTGGAAGATAGGTCTATTGCTTTGTTACAAGATTAAAAACTGAATAATCTTAAGCCCTTCAGAGTGCACCATCTCCAGTGCTTTGTTCCTTTCCAGTAGTAGCCACAGGTCTGATCAGCTGCAAGGGTTTGGCACACCCACTCCACACAGCAACTAGATGAGGCCATATTGTCCTATTTTTGCTGGTCAAGAATTGCTTTTTTAAAAAACATTTTTTGCAGTTAATCCATTGATGGCTTTTAAATCAATGCACTGAACTCTAGAAACTCCTGCTCCATTCAACCCTTACATGTCCAAGTTTTAGTTTCTGCTCAGGCTGGGTAAGCATGCTCTCCTTGCTTTCTTAAGAAGCAGCAGAATGAATGCAATGTGAAATATCCTTGGAGTGTGGTAATACCCTTGAGAAAAGAGGAGGAAGATCCTCAGCCAGGGCAATGGTTAGATAAGAGACATCACAGCCCACAGAAGAAACAGGAGGGGGTATGGAAAGCATCTGAGAAGATCCTCCCTAAGTCCCTGGAAAATTAAAACAAAATATGGGAGAGATATGCTTTCAGATTTGCAGGATACTCTTACTGTAATCTTACAATAAAGGTTGTGTTAGTACTGATATTGGTTTCTTCTTTGGACTACTCTAACAATGATTAGTCAGGTGGTGGGCGATAGTGAACCAGTCAGGTGACAGTTGTGTAAACTGAGCACAACATGACCTCATCACTAACACACAGCTATCCGGATTGAAATTTCTGAAACTGGTTTATGAAAGAGCTGAGCGCAGCACAGGAGACAAGCAACTTAGTCTTCTGTCTCGAATTGCCCTTTGTTAAAATAGATCATTTTATAAACATTTGCAGGGAAAATGAAAGGTGTTCAAGGACTGAGCAAAGTTCAAGTTGTTTCTACTTTTCTCTGAATAGAGAATTACATTGAATCCCCAGCTGTGTAGGTCTGAGTAAGTAGTAACGTACTGCAAGTAAAGAGAATGGAATTAATAGAAATGGGATGACTGAAATCTATTATCTTCAGGGTTCCTCCCTCTGTTGTCAGGCACGTGTCAAAGCATGTTGCATAGTTAAAAAAAGAAATCACATACTCAGGTAATGCCCTTGGGTTTGGGAGAGTTGAGGAAATGCAGCTCTTTTCATAAGCCAAACTTGGGGAAAATGAGAAAATCAAATACTATCACAATGGAGAACAGAAAATGATTGTTCCAAGGAACTTCTCTACAAATCTTAATTTTGTCTTTGTGTAATAATCATAGAAGAAAAAAAACTGTATTTATTCCCGTCTCTGCTAAAACTCAGGGATCAAACTATTTATATTTCCTCTAGCACAAAGCAACTACAATGTACTTTAAACATGTTAAGCATATTTAACAACATATTGTTGTTGCCAGAATAGTTTCCTACATTTAAATTTCAAAAACTTTAGACGCAGGTGACCCAAACAAATGAGTCATGCTGTAGAAAGGAATTCTTTCCCTCTTGAAGATTTTAAGAAGTCTATTAGAAATCAGACGCAATAATTTTTTGTAAGCCCATTAACACATCATAACAGCAACAACGTTGTCTGTTGACTTTCCCCAGGAGGTAGAGAAGTGTGAGTTTTATTTTCTTTCTGCCTGCAATATCACAGCAAGTCTGTTTTATGTTTCATTTATGAATTCACAAATAGTAAGAGAACATTAGTGTAGCTAAATAATAAATACTGCAATTATTTCTATTTTATATTTATTAAGGGGAAGAATAGTACTTCCGCTCCAAAAAAAAAAAAAGTTTGAAATCAAGTTAAAAGTATAGGAAACAAAAAGGGTACACATAGTAACACAACAAACCTATTAAACAAATAAAGGTACTCATAAATGATGATTATCTGTATAACATCAATATGCTTATAGAGCAATTAAAATAAAAGCTAAGGAGGCACACTATAGTTAACTGACTATTGAGTATATAACCTATATGGCAAGTGAGTGTATTATTTGGTCTTGATATGCTACCTTTTCAAGAGGCCAAGCCCAGTTATCCCCATATGTCCCTGCCAAAGTTAATAGTACCTGGCTTCATTGTCTTTGTTTTGGGATGTTTATTAATTTTTTAAAATTTGTGTACTGCCCAGTCACAAAGTACTCATTTTGTGCACTGCCTAAACACAAGCTTTCCAGTGTTTTACAACTGTAAAATCCATAAAAACAGAATTTAAAGCATCCTTCAGTCCTAAGAAAATTCACTACGCCATTAAACATGTAAGGAGAACTTAAATAAGTCTCAAACAAGCAAACAAAAGGCAGTACCACTTCACCATGAACACCTATATACCTATCAAGAAAGAAGACACCAACAAGGTGGAGTCAAAATATCTAAACAGGCAAGCTTTTCAACAGTATTGGAAGACTGGCCAAGCTGTCTTCTGAGGTAGGGATTTAGCTGGAGAAGATGATGCAGCCCTGTGACCCACAAAGGTCTCAAAGGACCATTCATCCCATCTCATTGGCAATGTTTGACTATTTTGGAAATGTCGATGTGGAAACCGAGAATGGTAGAAGGAGCAAAGGAAGCTATGGTATCTTTAAGAGGAAAATTTGGTGGGTAGCAGAACGACCATCACTATAATGCTCCCCTTTCCCCTCCATTGGTTTATAACTTTAGCAGGAGCTTGTAGGAAGTAAGAAAGTACAATTGTCTTTATTTTAGTATAAATCTTTTGCATGTTATAGCTAAAGTAATCTTTCAGTCTTGCTCTATACCCTAAAATAGTTAGTCGTGCGGGTTGGAAAACAAAGTATCTGCATGATAGATCTACCTAGTCCTAGGCACTGGACTTTGTTTTCATTAGTTAAGTAGCTGTCTCATCTGCCCCTTACAGATCTCTCAAGGCTAAAACAAAATTGTGTGGAGATTCATTGTTAAAACCGCCTCAAAAGAAAAAGAAAATAAAACAAAATTGTGTGGAGATTCATTGTTAAAACCACCTCACAAGAAAAACAAAACAAAACAAAACCACGGTACTAAATGTTCATAGATCCGCTTTTAGATTGCGGCCACCATCAGAAACCTTTTCTGCATTTGCTTACAATTAAATGCCATTGCTTTCAGAGTGATTTACAGTTCTCATCACAGACTGAAAATTGATCTGGCCAGGACAGAGCTATCAGTCGACTCTGTCACTTTGTGGTCAGCTACAGTTGGAGTGAAGGAAGCTGCCTTTTATTGATTCAGATGCAATATTATTCACCCAGCAGGGCATCAACTTCCCTGGGGAGCCCATGCTCTACATGGAGGTATTGGGGAGTGAGCCTCAGATCTTTTGCACAAAATGCTTGTAGTGTTTCCCATTCTCACCTGTGAATGCTTGTTATTCCCATGGAAAGACGCAACAGAATACCTGAGAACCACAAGTGCAAAATCATATAAACTGTGGTGCAATCGGCATTGTCCAGTCTACCTTTTCTTGAGAAATTTGAATTGATCATGAAAGGATGAAGCCAAGGGACTTTTTAATCATCTGCAGCTGTTTTCTCAACTTACATTCTTTATTTTCTTATTCAATCAAGTGCCCTAATTATTGTTCTTTATGAATTATTTTTGAGATACTTTCAACATATTCTAATTTTGATTTTTTAAAAAATATGTATTGTAGTTATTAGAATTACGGCTTTACTTTTTTAAATGGAAAGCAGTTTAGGATTTTTTTTAAGTGAAAAGCACCACAGAAATTCTACATTGAGGTGAACTGAAATAATTGACTGCATAATCTAGTTCTTGCATTTGTAAATTTGATGTAAAACAGCCTTTGAAAATAGCCTAGAAACAATTGCCAATGCCAAATAAGGAAGTCAGATTAGATTATTCATACCTATTGATCCCATCTTGCTTGCAGTGCTTCCTATCTTATTATACTAATCTTCCTGACTTGGGATATCAATGACTGATGCATGTCTCTTCTTACCTATTTATCTTTCCCCCCCTTTTTTTTCTTTTCCTCTTCATTCTTCATAATAAGAATTTTATTTATATACCTTTCTCTTAAAGGATCGCGGAGCAGAGTACAAAGCAATAAAAACACAGCATCCCTATCTAGCAATTACAGCATCAATTAAAAACTACATGTGCTCCATCATCCAGAAGCCCAGAGAGCAACTATTAGAGCAAATACCTTCTCAGAGTGATGTCTAGTTATTCAGTGTTGTCGGTAGCTAAAATCTCCCAGGACTAACATTCGTTTCGACCGGAACTCATGCTTTCTCATTCATTGCACGACATGTTGGTCTCTTTGATTTCTTGAGTGGCTTTTGCTTCTATCTTATAATCAGTTTAACTGGATGCTACCTTATAATAAGCATCTGATGAATAGGAATTACAAATAAATAAAAGAAACGTAGCTGCTCTTTGATAAACAGAGACTGCATAAATGCAGATATGGGAAAGTGAACGTGTGCTTGAAAAGAGATGATTCATTCCGTGAAAGCAAGACAGAGGACCATATTCTAAGTCTTCTTGAATTAACATTAAAGTCTGTATATGATAATGATTAATTCGTTCATGTCTTATTTCACCAGCTTTCAGTCTTCTTACTTGCTGGAAACCACATTGTTTCAAAGCAATTCTTTATAGCCAGTTTAAAAATCCATGTACTGTACTTTATATAAAGTAATCAAGGGCAGCAATGTTTTTAAAAATCTTCCTTCTAAGTCATTTCCCTTTTTTCTAATATTTGCCCTAACGTTTCTAAAATCCTTTATTTAGAGTGCACCTATGTGTCATTGATATCACAGATTAACACAAATGAAACAGTAACTATCTGGAATATGCTTTTAAAAACTGGCCCTATGTTAATTAGATACAGTTAAAACACCAAATAAATGTGCATGAATATGAATCCCATAGTTTGTTCTTATAAAATCCCCGTGCAGCAAATCTGTTCAAACCAATCTTTTGTTGCCTGATTTACAGACAATACCTTAGTTGCCAAACATCTTAATTAAAAATAACTACCGTACTTAAAATTTTACAGGTTGTCCTTGACTTACGACCTTTCGTTTACTGACCATTCAAAGTTACAATGGCACTTGAAAAAGTGTTTTACATCTTTGCAGCATCTCAATGGTCACATGATTAAAATTTGGATGCTTGGCAACTGGCATGTATTTATGACATTTGCTAGTTTGGGATCATATAATCGCCTTTTGTGATTATTTCTGATAAGCAGAGTCAATGGGGAAGCCAGATTCACTTAACAGCCATGTTACTTGTCATGGTTCCGACAGATGAAACTCTTCAAAGAACTTCGAGGCATTGTTTACCTTAAAGAATCTTTATTTGAGAAGCATAGCATCGGCACTAACACAGTTGAAGCCAATAATTGAATTCCCCTCTCCTGAGCACATAGTATCAAAGCCCAATTCCTTCCTCCAATTAACAGCCATAAATCACATTCTCCAATTAGTTTGAAATGCAGGCTTTTCCTCCTGTTCTCCAATCCGCCAATTCTTATCATCTCTTATTTCAATAACCTTGGTTCACACATTAGGTCCAGTATTGTTATGTCTAGCTAAACTCTCATGCACATTCCTCCCCCCAGCATCATCTAACTCTAACTCTAACTCTAAAAGTAAAACATAAGAAGAAAATGGTTGCATCTGCAAAACATCCGATGTTAGCAGCATTGACATTACTAACTTAACAGCTCCAGTGATTCATTTAACAACTGTGGCAAGAAAGGTTGTAAAATGGGGCAAAACTCATTTAACAAATGTCTCACTTAGCAACATAATTTTTGGGTTCAATTGTGGTCACAAGTCAAGGACTACCTATATAAGGATCTGTGTGCTCAGTGTGGCATCTTATGAAGTCAAAGGGGAAAAAAATCACCAGAAACAAGGGCATATTTAATAGACACGCTTTGAAACTAGATCAGTATCACCAGCAGCATATTAAGCATGCAGAAATTGTGCCTGGATTTCATATACACAAAAAATCTAAGGGAAACAAATGATAAATTGAAAGAGTTGTTTGATTTAATAGAAAGTATACACTCTGCATTCTCATAAACATAAACAACTGCACGTGGTTTATGAATTATAGTAGCCAGCAATCTGATAGCTCTTATGATTCTGTCGGGATGTAATTAGTATACCAAGTGACTTATTCTAAACCAGCTGCCAGAAGCATACCAAACTTCCTAAATTTAAACTGTTGGTCTAAAATTGATTTGATTAGCTCAATGATGTTTAAATAGAACCTCAGGAACTCTCTGGTGCTTTAGATACAGACTTTCCTTGGGATACTGGGATCCAGTAAAGAAATGTTTGTATGCAAATAATGAACTCTGCTACTAAATTATGTCCCTTCCCAAAGACTGGAGGGCATTCTTGGATAATGGTAATTAACTTTGTAACTTGTGTCTCACAGCTAATTCACATGACTGGAACCTGAACTAACATGCCCAGCAGGGAGTAAAAGAATTAAGCAATGGATCTTGATAGAGAACATGTGAACCTGTACATCAAACTTAGGATCTCTCTCTCTCTCTCTCTCTCTCTCTCTCTCTCTCTCTCTCCCTCTTTCCCTCTCCCTCTCTCCCTCTCCCAGATCAGAAGTGCCCATGTGATCAAGGTAAGGTTTTTTTCATAAAGGCTGCTTCTCCTTTGCAGCACTTCCTGGAATGGCCACCTAACTGTAACTGAACCAGTATTAAGTGATCACCTCAATTAAAACCTTTATGTATAGACCTTGCACTGCATCTGCCAGAGAGGAGCCTTTTTTAGCTTTCAAGTGTAGTGATCACACAACTGTGATATTCCACAGGAGGAGGTAATCAGACTGGCTTATGCAATATTTTGAATTTTTTTAAAACGCTGCTTCCCCCCCCCCCCTGTCATTCATCACTGCCAAGAGACCCTGGAAAAAGACTCATTTGATTTAAGGAATTGCAGACAGGAACTATGTATGTTCAGAGAGGACCATTTCTTCCTTTAAATTTGAAACATTGGAAAGCCCCACTATCCAATGGCTTGAGGGTCTCCCAAAAGCCTTTTAATGCTTTGCGATAATTGATTTTATCTATATAGGGAATATTTGGGTTCTTCAAGGCTACCTAGAAAAAGCCTAGTGTTTGTAAGAAGCTTCACTTAAATGTTTATACATAATCTGATAAGGATAAGATTTAGAGCCATTCTCAGACACCATTTTTATGGTATTTGATACATGAAATTTACTGATTCAGTCCTTTTGTAGTCAAACCAAAACTTTATTACACTTCTGTGTCCTCTTAGCCCATATGTGCAGAACTGTGTTGACAGACATACACTTACTTTTGTTTTAGATAAAGAAATACTTTCCACATAAGCACATTTTCTAAATTAAAAAAAATGCATATGATACCCATCATAAACCATAAAGTCTAAAACTGAGAAATTGTTTATAAATAGTCCTCAACCTTACAACCTTTCGTTTAGTGACCATTCGAAGTTACTGAAGAAAATGACTTTCACATTACGACGGTTGCAGCAGCCCCATGGTTATGTGATCATAATTTGGATGTTTGGCAACTGACTCATATTTAGGATGGTTGCAGTGTCCCAGGGTCATGTGATCACTTTCTGCAACTGTTCTGTCCCAGCCTACGCAAGTACTTGCTCAACTGCTTTACTCACAAGGAAAAACCCCTCTTCATGGAATCAGGCAGGACCCACAAGAAAAACAAACCCCTTTTTATTTTTACACACCAGACTCAATGTCCAAGACTTTGGAGGCAAACAACCCAATCAGCAAAACACAAAGCCACAGTGTGAATGGTTGCCTTTGGCAACCAGCACCTCCCACATCTCTCCCTTTTATAGTCCAGCCAGGGCGTGGCTTCTTAATGACTTTTTTTTTTGCCTCTGGAACCACCCCACTGCCTTCCTCTGTCTTGCTCGCCTCTCCTCTCTGCACATCCGTGCATCTGGGATCGGCCCCAGCTGTTCCTCAATGTTACCCAACTCAGGCTCCCAAAACTGCTGTGTCTCTGCCTGAGCGTGAGTAGAGGGGCCGGGCTCCTCGTCTGACTGTGAGTCTTGGTGCTCCTCAGTGCACCAAGTCCTCAGTGACTCCAATGTCACTCCAGGCCCCTCCTCCTCATCTGAGTCCTCAGACTCGGCTGCCGGATCTACTGGCTGGTGAGGAATCACAACAGCAACCTTCTGACAGATTTACTTAACAACCATGTTACTAACTTAACAACTCCAGTGATTCTGTGGCAAGAAAGGTGATAAAATGGGGAAAAACAAATGTCTCGCTTAGCAACAGACATTTTGGGCTCAGTTATGGTCATAAGTTGAGGGCTACCTTTATTTTACAGTAGATACACTTGTATGGATACAATATTTCCCATCTTCATGTACACCTGTCACAAAAACATTATTTCTCAAAGACAGGCTTTTCAGGTTAAGATGAGTATAACTTAAAAACTAAATTATAAGATAATATGACATCTGGGTTTCAAAGTATCAAATCAGTGTTTGAACTCATCATTTTTCTCTCCCATTCATTGCCCAATCTCACAAATCAAGCTAAGGAAGGTTAGGAACATATGCTTTAGGCAAGATGTTGAGAGCAAAGCAAAGCTGGTTCCAAAAGGAAATCACATATTTGCTATCCATTTCATAGAAGACAAATTGGGCATAGTTTTCTGAAAATTCCACCCACCACACAAATTTTACAGATGAAATAGGCACAGATACTACCCTTGGTCTTAGCCAAAAGGCTGAGAAAGCATTATAAAAGTTCAAGCCTTTTATTATGCATGCCACATTGTACCATTTTTTTTTTACAACATACTGCATTTTTTTTAGTTCTGTGTCAGTGATCTGCAATAAAATTTCACTGACTGAAAATAGGCAGAGACTACACCAATGGAAAAAAATGCTCAAGAATTAATCAAAGCCATGTGAAACACATATGAACACAGTGAATCCAGCTTAATATGAATGCAAAGCAGAAACAAAATACCCTCATTGTTCTTTTTCTACCTTTCTATCCCATCCATAGCCTGGTCTTCTACTGTCTTTAGTCTCCCATAGTCCTGTTTTTAGATTTCTTTTATTCCAATTTTAATATTTTTATAAATAAGGCAGCCAACATACCTAATACTCTTTTCTCGTTCTATTTTCCCTACAATAACAACCCTGTGAGATGAGTTGGGCTGGGAGAGAATGACTGGCCTAATGTCACCCTTTTGTCTGTAGCTGGATGCATTTTAAAACAAAGCTCTGGGCTCCAAACAGCCACCTAAAAATGTAAGTGAGAAGCAACCTAGAACTAAGGAGAAATTTCCTGACAGTCAGAACAATTAATCAGGGGAACAACCTGCCCCCAGAAGCTGTGGATGCTCCAACACTGGAAGTTTTTAAGAAGAGACTGGACAGCCATTTGTATAAAATGGTATAGGGCTTCCTGCCTGAGCAGGGGTTTGGACTAGATGACCTCCAAAGTCCCTTCCAACTCTGTTATTCTGGTAACTCAGTTCCCAAAGGCATCTGGTAGACACTATAATGATGTCATGTGCATCAGAACATCATTGTAGAAAGGTTACACATTATTTTGCTTTGTTTGTACAGTCATATAATAAGATCCACAATGTCACTTCTGTAACCTTTTCTCATGAATGTCCACACCTAATGTACTCCAAAAATTAGATATAATTGTGAAGGTTGATCCCTCGCCTTCACCACACAGTCTCCTACCCTAAGACAAACAGGCAGAAAAGATTCTGTCAAGTGCCAAGAGATTTATTTATTTAGGGCATGGCAAGTGCCTAGACATGGCTGTTATCAGAACATTGCAAATTCCAAAAGCATAGTTTTCTTCCCTTGCTGGCATTATTACAGAAATTTTAACAATTCCAGAGTTTGTAGAAAGATGATTCAGACATCAGCTGTATATGTGAAGTTGTCTGAAGACTGAAAATATTTTCTGGTGTGGATGTGCCAAAACACGTACACAAATGCACAAGGTTCTGAATTTCAACATTCTCGTTTTTCTGCATACGGCACAAAGGCTCTCTTATCCTACTTCCTCAGTAGCAACTTTCATTATTCCAAATAATAGAAGTGGCACATTCTATTTCAGTAAACAAATGCACACAGTGCAATCTTGCTTTCGGATTACCTGGTATAGTATTGTGTTTCTGTAGTTGTTAATTGTGTCTTACATTAATCAAACAGCAGTAATGACTTTCACCTTCTTCCACTGTCTAGTCTTTCTCGCCACCCTGGCCTTGCCCAGAAGCATTTTCAGTTAGCGATCCAAAGCATAATCTACCTGGGATTTTTCCTATTATCTTGTTCTTTAGTTCTCCGTGAAGAATTAGAAGGCGAGAATGAGATGGGAAAATAGAACTTGGTATTTTTTCTTTGCACGGAAAAGAAATGCATAAAAATTAAAGTAAGGGTGTGAAATGAAGGCCAGAGGTAAAAATCACTGATTGGTGCAGCATTGCTTTTTCCCCCCTGTTGGATCCTGCCAGCTGCAATTGCTATTGCTACCTTCCCGTTTTAAGATGAAAACAATGATGGCAGACACGTGCAGATGCACAAAAGAACCTATTTGGACTGGCATGTCAGCTCATCTTTATCAAATGTTGCACAGGTATATTTGGTTGCCATGCTTCATTACCCCAGAATGGCGTGCCTGAAATGTTTGCCTCTGCTATAAACCCAATAGCTTTCCCACTGAGTCACATTTGACAGAGCAATAGCCGTGTATTCACTTGCCGGCATCCGTTTGGAAAGCCTTAGCAATTATGTATACTATGCGGTTTGTATGTGCTCACGCACAGCCCACAAGTATGGGGAAGCATCGGTGCACAAAAGATGCAAAGTACAAAACACCCAAAGAAACCGGAGGAAGGGAGAATTTAGCCAAATAAAATGGGTGGGGAAGGTGGATTTGTAATTCACCGGATTTAATTCAGTCTCTAAGTGTGGCTAGCTGTTAATATATAATCTTTTCTTTATTGGTGGTACAAGATGCAAGCCGTTTTGCTTTGCAGAACATCTGTCTTTTTTCCGTTCAGTATTCAATATGTTTTATCTTTGCTGGAAAAAAAACCTGCAATGTGTTTCGTCTGATCAGTAGGCTGATTATGGCAAGATGTTGATCATCCTTTTTTGCTTGTTGCACTTGTATTCTGGGAATTTGAGCTGATGTATATTGGGGCAGGGATTTCCTCTCCTTACTCCTATTCAGTGGTGGGATTCAAATATGTGAACAACCGGTTCTCTGTGTGGATGCCGCTTCCGGAAGTCCATTCTGGACCTGGGCAACAAAAAATTAGCTACCGGTTCTGCTAAAGTAGTGCGAACCGGCTGAATCCCACCACTGCTTCTACTTCACCCCCACCCCCACCCCCAATCCATTGCATTTGATTGGATTGGAAGGGATTAACTACTCGAAAGTAATCTGGAGGACTTTAAGGACAAGAGTGTTTTTTTTTATTTGGGACTCTGAGGTAGAAATTCAACCTAACCATCTGTGTCCCTCACTCCACCCCAGTTAATTTCCTCAGAGTAGTGGTACTAAGAGCAGGTTATGTTATTTATTTTTTATTTTATCATTTTTAATTGAGGTTCTGGAACTATAAATAATGTGGCTGGGTCTAAATCAAGAAACAAAAAACTGTGCTGAGGTAGAAGTCTCTCCTCCTAATTTGTTAAAATCTGCAACTGTGGCAAAAGGTACTCCTGTTTTTTTTATTCCCCCTCTACATAATATAATTATTTCTAAACAAAAAAAATGCACTGCATGTTACAATGTCTTTCTAGATACAGCTATTGTCTTTTATTATCTTGGTGGAAGGGAGAGATTTCAGACCTTTTTGCTAGTGGTTCTAATAATGTCTGCCTTTAAAGGAATGAGTTAAAATGAATTTGTACATAAAATAATACAAATAATACAAAACCTTGAAATGGCAGCTATTTTTGAATAGTCATTTCTGTCAATTTCTAAAAAAATTCTATTATATTTTTCCTGCCCGTTTAAAGCAGACAGTAGGGAAAGAGATTTTATGGTTGTTTTATCTAATAGAACATTGACCTATTTTTAAGATGAAATTGTTTTAGCATTTATGAATTGTTCTGAAATACTTCCACTTCTTTCTACATCAGAACTATAAGGACCTAAGAAGAGCTTTGCTTTTCTAGCACACTATTACTCACAAAGATCATTACCTGGCCATTGCAAATCTGTATGCAAAAAGGCAAGATTATTTCTAAGTCCTGTTCCCAACCACTGGTACTTAAACCTTGGTATCAGAATTGCCAAATGGTCATCAGGACCACTAAATAGTCATCCACTTTTGATGACTTTTGATTGAACCACTTTTGGCCAATTCTTATCTTTAAACCCATATTTTCCGACCTCAGGAACGTTTAGGATATATGATGCTGGCTGGGGAATGCTGGGAGTTGAAGTCCACACATTTTTATTGCTGAAGTTGAGAAAGACTGCTCTAAACCATATTAGGCAGAATACCAATCTAATTACTCATATAATAATAAGTGACCATATTTGGAATAGCAAACTCTGTATGTCACCGACTTAACTATGCACAATCCTAAATTAAGAAAATATGGATAAAAGTAAAAATAAATATACTTACCGGTAGCAAATTAAACAAATATTAATGCCACCTTAAAAACTATACTTGCATTACTGATGTGTGCGTTTCTCTTTAATAAAAGTTGTCACAGTTTGTTAGGAAAGACTCCTAGTACAGTGACAAAAACATACCTGGCATCCTATACTCACTTTTAGATGTGCTTCAGAGGATCTTCTTTCTATGCCAGTCATCTATGTCACAAAAATTAGGCCCTTCACAGTTGTGGAACTGAACTCTTTGTTTAGGACCAAATTACCCATGCAGGCAAATGTGTCTCTTTATGCTTCATGAATCATCATGGCTCTTACACTATTGGCTGTTTGTTTTTATCATTAGTGGGGGTTCTTCTGACAAAAAGATGGGCTAAAAATATTCAGAAGCACAAGCTTCAGAAGTAGCTTTTGTTTATCTTGTTAAAAAAATAAATGTAAGCTCTTCTGAAACCTTTACATGCATTGAATAGGAAACAATGTCTTAATATCTTTTCAGATAATTTCTTAGGGTGAAAGACAGACAGTTTCCCTTGGCTACCATATTATATTTCCACCTCTATCTTGTCATTGCATGCAGAAAAGATAGATGGAATGCCAGCACCAGCAAACTCCTTTTCCAACAGGTATTTTTACATGCCAACAATGGAAGAAACAGGGGCTCCAGAGAGGAGAATGATTTAAACAATATATTGAAAGTTGAAGGAAAGGTCAAAGGTGTCTTACTAGATGGGGCTGAGACACAGTTCATGGAGAGCATACGAATGACAATTTTGTCAAAGAAGATCGTAAGTCCAGGGAAAATGGGGGGGAGCAAGCTAAGAGTTGGCCTTTTCTTAATTAAGGACTGTGCATCAAAGACTCCTGTCCTCATAAGACAAACAGATTGAGCAGAAAAAAAAGGATTTATGTCAGATGTCTTTTGATGCTTGACATATCTAGCTGTACTCGGTTATAGCTAGACATACTGGATGGAGGCTTGGCTGTTCAGACTGAAAAACCTCACACATTTCTCTCTCTTTCATGTCATAAAGCCACTCAACCCCAAATAACAAGTAGATATAATCTAGGATTATAGTGTTTTTATTGTTATCTTTGTTATTGATTTTGCATGATTTGAATAAATAATATCCAGCGTAAATCAGGGATCAACACCCATTGTCTGATTCCCTGGTTTAACTAGACCACTATCCTGGTCCAAAAAGACATTTTGACTTTAATTAAAGTTTAGACTGTTTTCTGCCCTGGGGTACCCATCTCTAGGCAGGTATACCATACGCTAAATAAATAAAATAAATATAGACAGATCAGTCACTCCCAGAGATTATTGAAAAAAGACCCCCCCCCCTTTTTTTTAGAAAAAAATGTCTTGGCAAACCAGTAAACCTGTGCAACTTTGCATTTTTTTCCTCTAATGTTATCCTTGTTTATTAGTTTTGCTTTCTAGTTGTGCCATGCCTGAATAGGATTTGACTGAATGCTACATGCATTTTTCTTGGAGCACTTAAATGTTTGCCACGTCTTATCAATATGAGCTACTGATAGGGATTTCTAAGCAAGAAGGATCATAGCAAAGCCTAGGCTATGTGACCCTTGCAAATACACCATTGATTTAATAATCCAAAGAGAAAGACTTTGGTTGCATGTCAAAAAATACCTCTTTCCAGAGCTTTGCACAGCTCTACTAAAGAGAATGTTTTTATACTGATTTCATGGGTCAGGCATTTCCAAATGATCTGCCTTTCCATTAAGAAACTCCAATTAAAATGCAGCTTAGATTGACTAGGGTGGTTCAGGTATTTCACTATACCAGGAAGTTACCGGAATGGACACCTTTACTACTTTGTGAGTCTATAGTGTTCATAGAGAACTGACATCCAATAATAGCTTTCTGTTTCTGAGCAATAGATGAAAACAGAGGTGTCCCAGCCAATAAGTCAGGGCTGAATAACTAACCAGGTTTAAAACAGGATTTTTTTTCCAGGCACAACTGGAGATGCTATGTGATAAGGAATGCCCCATGCTATCATCTCAGTTCATACCAAAACACAGAGTGTTTGTTCTCTCTTTTTTTTTTAAGAAAAGGGAATGGAAGCACTGATGTTTGGTTGTGTTTGTAACAGCGGCATTCCCTCAAGCTACAGTTATTATTGCAGCTGATTGCTTTTACCTAATACTTTTGTAAAAATATTTTTTATTAAAAAAAGTTTTATACAAGATAAAAAAAATCAAAAGAAAAATAAAAGCAAAGAAATGTTTATTAAAAGGCTTTTTACCAAATAAAAACAATAGAAATATAAAGAAAAAGAAAAATAAGGAAAAATAAAAATGATGAGGAAATAGAAATGAAAGAAAAAGGACAAAGAAGGAAACAAAACAAAACAACGATACAAAGAAGTCACTGCCGATCTTTTTCTGAGATGGAAGTGAAAGTAAATCTAGCATCGTTTCCAGTCGTTACAGAATTCTCCTAGCATGACTTGATGTGCCAAGATTCCACAGCTTTTGTGGTAACATTTATTGGTACTAAAAATAGGCTCCATCTTTGATGAAAACATCGAGCCCGCAGCAGGTGCTGAACTACAGAGAGTCCTCAACTTAGGACCACAATTGAAACCAGAGTTTGGGTTGTAAGCAATGCAATAGTTAAATGAGTCATCACGTGACTGGACTTGATTTTACAATCATTTTTAACATGGTCAGTAAGTGAATCACCATGGTTATTAAGTGAATCATGCAGTCATTAAGAGAATCTGGCTTCTCCAATTGGATCTTGCTTGTTAGAAAACAGTTGGGAAGGCCACAAATTGTGATCACGTAACCGTAGGAGTTACATAAGTGCAAGCTGATTTTCTAAGTTGCAGGATCCAATCTGGGTCGGTCGCCAGGGCCAGACATTTTGTCTTCCAAGCTTTCGGACTGGTGCTAGAGCCCATCTTCAGGGAACTTCTCTCTAGCAGAATGTGTGCAGTTCTCTGTGTGGTATTTATAGTGCCAGTTTTAAGTGGCTTTTTAGATGTTGATTGGGGTGTTTTGATAGCTGGCTTTTAAGACATTAGCTGTCCTTTGCTTGTGGCTGCCCAGCCCTCGCCTTCTAAGTAGTTGATAGAGTGGTGGTAAATCAGCACTCCTGTTACTGATGAAGGGCCTGTTTCCCAGGCTTCAATCACTTTTCTGGCTGTTTTTGTGCCTGCTCGTCCAACAAGCTTGGTAGCTGCAAAATTGAATGTGTATGCAACATGTATATTCACCTTCATTTATGATTTTCAAGTGCCTGAATTGTGATCATGTAACTGTGTGGGTGGTGTGATGGTTGTAAATTTGAAAACATATCATGGATCACTTTTTCCTAGGCCACTGTACTTTTGAACCAACATTAAACAAATATTTGTGAGTCAAGGACTACCTATAAGGCAGAACTGAGTAAGCTGATATAGGTTCCAGTGATAGAATCCTACGATGTGGCTGGAATGGCACTTCTGCATAGCAATGGACTCATTGATGCAGCATCTACTCTGTATGTAGAAGATGCCAAGTTTCATCCATGGCTTCTGTTGGCCAGGATGTGGGTGGGTGAGTGAAAAACTGGATGGCTATTTAGCATTTCAGCCAGATCTCAGAAGAACTCCAGCATTATTTATAGACTGTAAAAGTATTCACATTCCCTTTTGTGTGTATACAATTGTGCATCTGCATATACATACTGTATTTATGCAACTTTGACACTTGTTTCCAGTGGAAAAGAATCTCACGGACTCTATATGGCTGGCAAACACTTCCATTTCCACTGTATCAGTACAGAAATGTAGGAGCAAACGAAATGTAGCATTTCTGTGACTCATTGGAGTTTGCCTTTTCTGCATGAACAGGTAATGATCATGAGATGTTGGAATTATATTATACTGCAACTGCTAGGCCTGTCGTCACTTTCAACAATGGGTAAAGAACAAGTATCCTCTTAAATTAATAGCATAACCCTCCCTTTATCTTTCAGTTAGAGAAGATTTTTAGTTTTTGGCTATGGCACCCGGCCCATGACTCATAGCAGTGCATTTAAAAAAAAATAAAATCCAATAGTGGAATCATTGTGACACAGGAACAATAGCCACTTAATTACTATGTGGAATTGGCAGGGTGGTTTTTAAAGTACTCATGGATCTTAAATAGGTTGCATGTGCAGAGCAGAAGAATATTTAGTAAAAAAAAAAACAGTTAACACACAAAACCAAAAGCAATCTGACTCATTTCCATCTCTGCCTTCTTGCAGATTCCTATAATCATTTGGGTCTTTATCTCTTGTGGTCTCTCTGCCTAGATAAATGAGAATAAAAGCAGATGGGGTTTCGTTATGCTTTGACTGCCCTTCCCCCCCCCCACCCCCATGAGTTTGGTTGGATTCATTTGGTTTACTTCTTCTTTTAAAAGAAAAAAAAGAGGGACCACATTTTCCGCACTTCCAATTGTGCCTATGTGGGGGCCATAATTCTCCTTTGAAAACCCTAATCTGACTTGGTGTTGGTGTGGGGGCTGCATGAAATAAGCACCCCGTTTCCTCATGTAGCTCCCCTCTCAATATCAAACCAACATTTTCTGCTAAGTCAAGCCCCCAATAAGGGCAGAGTGGTAGATGTGTCTGTGTGGGATCTCTCTCTCTCTCTCTCTCTCTCTCTCTCTCTCTCTCTCTCTTATCCTTTTACAGAAGGTCTCTCTCCGAGGCCAGTTCAGTTGTCTGCGTAAACAAGTGGGAGACAGGAAATGGAGTGTCTGTTATTTCATGTAGTGAAAAAAAGGAAGCAACACCTTGGAGGTGAATGATAGATATTATTATAAGAAAGTTGTAGCTTAGGGCAGGTGAGTGGTGTGTTAATGAGGCCCACCCTGCTCCCTTCTGACAGACGGCTATCATTGTTCAGATACGGCCATCAGACAGATTAATAACTGGGCTGCCGGTTGCCCTGCAGTTGGAGAACAGGCTCTTCATTCTTCTGCAGATTTCTCTAATCTGCTGACCTGGAGATGACCCAGCGAAGGTGGAGCCCAGTGTTTCATCTCCTGCCTAGAACAGTGGAGAAGATGCCGGATGAAAAAGGAAACTGTTTCCTAAAGTATTGCCGGCCTTGAAATTCCTTGCGATTTGGAAAGGAAAAACCACCCAAGAGAGCTGAGATTATTCAACAAAGATGTCAGTCTAATCTCAAGTGACAAAAGCCTACAGGAATCCCTTACTGTGCCCAAAGGACCATATGTTATGGGTTCATATAAAAGTAATTTAGCAGAAATCTCTTCACGGCGCATGTATTTTCATATGCATAAGTATTGCTGTGTTAGGATTATAGCAATATGCACAGAAGAGACAAATGAGGGTAAATTTTATTTTGCCCTCAGGATAAATACCAGGTTTCCCTTCAAGCAAGCATTTGCAGAGGCCTTCCTGAGCCCTAGATCTGCTCCCTTTTTATGTGCCATGACTTTGATCTTGTGGGTGCAAGAGCCATCTTGAATTTTTTACATGCCCCTCCCCTGGACAGCCCTACCACCAAGGAACAAACCACAGCAATACATGTATGCTAATGAAGACTCAATCATCCAGGCCAAAGGTGTCAAAAAGTTGAATCATGGCAATTGGACCAAACTTTGTTAATCTGAAATGTTTCTTTACTCATCCAAGCAACTTCATCAGTCAAAGCAAAGTTAGTTAGGCAGAGAGTCAGAGAATCATTGGAATGTACCAACATCTAGCTTGAAGTTGGTGTGGCAAGAGTTGGTACATTCCAACAACTCTCTGACTCTCTGCCTAACTAATTTTACTCTGACTGATGAAGTTGCTTGGATGAGCGACATTTCAGCTGAAATGATACATAGTTTTGTTCTGGCCACGTCTAATTCTTGGCCATCCTTCCAATCACATTTGGAGAATGCATCCCCCCCCCCCCGTCCATTCAAGAGCTGCAGAGCTCTGTTTTAAAGGAACACTAAACTTTTTCACCTCTGTCTTTTGAATGGCAAGTTTTTACTAATTCCTTTTAAAATGAGATGACTACAAACAGCCTATTTTAAGTTTGACAGGTAAAATAGATGGAGACCATCCTACATTATGAAGGAAAGTATTGTCAAGGATGGGAGGGAGAATTCTTTGCCAGCCAGTAATTTTTCTTTTAAGATTTGTGAATATTCTCACCTTTCTAAATTTAAACTTTTCTTAAAATGGGTAGCAGGAGTTTTGCCTGACCATCTGCAAGGTGTGGCAGGGTGTTAATGCGTACATCTGCTTTGGATACACAAAGAAATGGAAGAAGTACAGTAATAATAGCACTCTCCATTTATAGGGGAAAACTTAAAATCAAGGCGATCCACAGGAAAATGTATAACTACTAAAGTATAGGCTGTCTTCTATAATAGGGACCTACATTCAAGATAGAATTTGCTTCCTCTGTTAAAAAATTGAGTTTGAAGCAGATGCATCTTACTTCATTTTTAAAATATTAATCATAAGATAAGACACAGGCCCATACTAATAAAAAAAAAGTTGTTTTTTTTAAAAAAAGAGCTACATTATTTTGGGATCAAAATGCTACAAAAAACTCTTTAAAGATATCTACCTCAATTTCCAGTACAAGTCTGGAAAATCTTTCTGAAAATTTACAGTAAACAATTACTTTTTCTTATGCTTTGCTCCCTAAAATAGTTGACTAGGAGCTTTTATTGGATTCTTTTCTGACTATCTTTCTTTTTGCCTTAAACAAGTAACTTCTAAAGTATGTCTTACAGACCATCAGTGAACCACAAGAATCCAGCAGGCTGCAGCCTTGCCATGTTCACAGGCCAGAACTCATTTGTTGTCCTAGCATGAGAACTGACAGTCAACTATAAAAGCTTCCTTACCACATCAGATCTCATCTCCCATGTATATTGACATCCAATTCAGGAAAATGAAAGGATGTCTGGAACTGAAACATTTTAAGATACACATAATGATGCAAATAGCAAAGCAGATAAACTAGAAGAGCAGCTGACTTTGGTGGAACCAAGGAAGAGCATCCACTCTCTTTCTGAACTGCCTCATGGTGCAAAATTTTCCAACATATGTCATTTCTTTTGGAAAACAGGTCGAATGCACTTCTAAAATAGTACTAAACCCATATCCAAAAGAAACCCAATTATCAGCTTTGGCATAGATTTTAACATTCGAAGAGAGAACAAATATCACTGCTAATACTGCTCATAATTATCTAGATTCTAACTGGGCTATTCTGGACTGTAATCTAACAGTGTTAGTCTAGAATGACAAATGCATGCTTTATATGGAGGCAAGTTTTTTTTTCCAATGGAGAATCTGTGTATGCATAGGAACAGGCATTTCCCACAACTTGAGTCAATGAAAGGGATCAGGGGCTGCGGGAAAACTAAAAAGGAGTTAGATAACCTAGTCAACTAATTCTTAAGGGATTAAATTTGAACAGACATAGATAGGATAAAAAAGAAGTTGAAACTCTGGAAAGAGTACAGAGAAGAGCAACAAAGTTGATTAGGGGACTGGAGGTTAAAACATATGAAAAACAGTTGCAGGAATTGGGTATGTCTAGTCTAGTGAAAAGAAGGACTAGGGGTGACATGATAGCAGTGTTCTAATATTTGAGGGGCTACCACAAAGATGAGGGTGTCAACCTATTTTCCAAAGCATCAGAAGGCAAGGCAAGAAGCAATGGATGGAAACCAATCAAGAAGAGAACTAACCTAAAACTAAGGAGAAATTTCCTGACAGTGAGAACAATTAACAGTGGAACCACTTGCTTCCGAACTTGTGGGTGCTCCATCACTGGAGGTGTTTAAGAAAAGACTGCATAGTCATTTTTCTAAAATGGTATAGAGTCTCCTGCTTGAGCAGGGGGTTGGACTAGAAGGCCTATAAGGTCCCTTCTAACTCTGTTATTCTGTTAGGATTAGATTAAATCCATTCAATCCAATGTCATTGTTGGAATGCCTAAACCCAATAAGTTAACCTTCTTTTACTAGGTCTTCCAGGAAAAAGAGCTGTAGAAAAACATTTGCTAAAAAAACAACCGTATCCATTATAGAACTTATTACCAAAGACTGGCATCATAATATATACCTTCTCAACTCTTCTCCCCCTCCCCCCAATGATCAAATCATGCCTACTGTTCCCACCCTAGACAGTGGGCTTGAGACTAATGATCTCATGAAATCTTGCTAGTACTGGGAAAATAAGCAATTCCTGGATAAAATGGGCAAAAATTCTGTATTTTCAAAATGGAGATTTCTGACTCTGCGGGGACTTTGTGTGCTGCTGGTACCACCAAATGATTTGTTTGAGGCAGTGTACAAGAGTAAATGTATCTTGGTAGAGGTATTAGATCCAAACTGCTTAACTTTAGATCAGGAGTCTCCAAACTTGGCAACTCTAAGATTTGTGGACTTCAACTTCCAGAATTCCCCAGCCAGCCATGCTCCCCCTATGAGAACATTGAACAAGCTGGATGGGGAATTCTGGGAGTTGAAGTCCACCAGTCTTAAAGTTGCCAAGTTTGCTGTAGATGTCTACTAAATATCTACTAAATGTCTACTAAATGGCAGCATAGAGCTAGTGTTTCTTAAATCTCTTTGTTATTATCTAGCAAGTCTGGGGAAAAATGTCCCTGCAGTAGAGACAATATAAAGGAAAGGATGGAAGTTTTGGAATGGCTCACACGGGACAGCTTCGTTTCCATTCATGGCTGAATTACTGTATTGACAAAGCCAGTTTGCACTTGACGATATGTGTGATTGATGGGTTTATTATTACCATGCCTGCATTCCCATCTTGTTTAACAGGCAGCTTGCAAGACAAATGTTTTAATTTATACAGTACCATTATTTGGTGTCTGATAATAGTTTGGGGGCTGCTGGGTTGTAGCATACAAATGAAAAGTGCCGTGGACTTCTTTTGTTTCATTTTGTCTTTCTGAGTTTCAGGTCCTGGTGTGTGTTTTTAGCTCAGTGTTCCAACGTTGCTGATTAAAATGACTTGCTTTGTGATGAGGAAAAAAACAAGGCTCTTTAAATGTTGCTATCCATGATATGTATACAGTTCCATTTAAGTAAGTACTATGCCATTCAAAAAGGGACTTCCGATTATATAACTTGAAATGATGCTATTAGTACTTTTACAAGCGATGCTCTTTTATGGTTAATTGCCATTTATTTGTTGCTCTCCCTATGAGAACATCGATTTAGTATGTGGAGCATTATTGTTATCTTTTTTGGGGGGAGCAATAGTTTTCTCGTCATAAATCCAGATAGTAGGGATGGGCAAAATTATTCCAAAGGGCATGTTGCAAAGCATGGAGAATGGTCCTCTGAGCTTTCTGCTTGGTGGGGGTGAAGGGATGCTAATCCTGGCTGAAGTCTTGTCTATACCTGCAGACAGTGCTTACCTGATAATAGGGATGCCCCTGAACACCTGGACCAAAGTTTTGAGCAGCTGGCTTGGAGGAGTTCTTTGGTCACTTTGCAAAATTCTGTCAGCCTTGTTAGGTAGTCCAGAAAAGACGTACACACAGAAGTACTAACTCTAACTTTATTGCCAGGTTATATTAACAGAATCTTTCAAGTCTGGATTTAAATATTGAGTATTCATTTGAACTAGAGAGAGGTCACTGTATTGTACTATTATCCTTTTATTGAAAAAAGTGGGAGGTGACTTTTGTTTTATATTTGTCTGATGTATTTTTGTTTCTTTTTAATCTGACCTTTTATTTCCCTCTAATCTGTCCTTTTCCCCTTTATGTTAGTTTTTATTTTTATGTTTGTTTATAAAATATAATAAAGATATTTGTTAAAAAAAAAATCTTCCAAGTCTAAAATCTCTCCCCCTTCGCCTTTAATAGTCCTAGAAACTAGGGAGGGTCCTTCTGAGATGTCTTGCTACATTCCCAATCTTTTTGCAGGCTCAGCTGCTTCTTATCTCAGCTGCCTCTTCTCAGTCATCCAGGCCATGGTTGTCCCAAAGGTGTTTTTTCAGAAGACAACTGGACTTTCTTTGTTTTTCCTTGAAGATGTTTCATTTCTCATCCAAGACACTTCTTCACTTGTTATCTGTTGCCTAGTCTGAGGCTCCTGTTTACCAAGGTCATTCCCACATACCATTACAAATTCCTTCCGAATAGCTTGCCCAGCCCTAACATATAGATACATTTACAACACTGCAATTCCACATGGAATTGCCTTACAATAACAAATTCTCATGAAGTCCAAACTACTGTAGGCTGTAAGTTTTATAACCCCACCAGAGACAACCTCCATGGAACTCCATGGAATTATTTCTGAGTAAACACAAACAGGATTGAGCTGCCAGAAACCAAAATAGTCCTTGGCTATTGATTAAAAATGTAGTCAAGAGAATTGGCTTCCAGCCAAGTATTTATTTTTTGCACTTATATGTCTATGGAGATTTTCAGTCAACCAGGTTACGGTTGTCCCAAAGGTGTTTTTTTTCAAAAGGCAACTGGACTTTCTTTATTTTTCCTTGAAAACCTTTTGCTTCTCAACCAAGAAGCTTCTTTTTCAGTTTGGACTCATATATTGCGATGAACTCAACTTTCCTTCTTGGTTCCCCTTCTTCGTATTTTTCATCTGTGAATGCAAAGTGCATAGAGAGGGAGAAAAAAAAAATATGGTAACTCCAAGGCTTAAGAAGAATACAATTCTGACTATTGCCAATAACTTCATACTGAAAGGATAATTCATTGAGTAACTTAAAAAATAAAAAAAACCTATCAAGTAGGAATTCTTGAGGAATATCCATTTTTCATCGGGGTATATGGATGTGAGCATGCTGTTCTTAAGAAAAGCAGCTACTATCTATATGTGCCAAATGACATTTTTGATAAGCCCTTTTGTAAACTAGCTATTATCAAAATAAAAGATGGGTGATTTGGGTGAAACAAAAAGTAACAGCATACCGTAGATGTGCATTCAGAAGCTTCAAGGCTTTTTCTTTTTTTGCAAATCTTGAGTCACCCAAAGGCTTTCCTGAAGCCTTCTCTTCTGCATCATTGTCTGGCCTAACCAATCCTTCTAAAGATGGCGCAACCCTAACCCATCATTCAGAGGAGCCATTTTGCATATTGATCCTGTTTTGGGTCTCTTCCAATCCAATTTCTTTCAACAGTCAGCCAGCATAACCTCTGATGAATAATGCTGGAAGCAGTAATTCAGCAGCACTGGAGGGCCACGAGTTTCTTCTGCACTGTTCCAATGAGATATGGTATAAAGACAGCAGGACATTTTTCTTATTACTGTATCATCATACTGACTTTTTGCTCACAGTAACGTCAATTATCAGATTTGGTGGTAAAACTCCAAAGGAGAGCTGGAAAAATATCTTCTTTGGTTCACAAAAACAGAATCTATGGAGCCTTCAGATAATCTTGTCCAGATTTTAAGATTTTATCTTAAAAAATGAAAACATCTAATAGTATACTGAACAGGAAGACAAATTATTTCCTCTGTCGTAGTTTGTGCATTTACTCATTTACTCAAATAATATATCTTTTTAATGTCACTTTTTAAAGCAAAGCCCTTGAGTACTAAAATAAAATGTCGTGCACTTTTCCAAAATCTTGATACATCATAAGCCTTGATGGAACAGATCCAGTTAATAAAAATATATTCCATGATTCTCACATGTAATGATTCCAGAGTTACTAGAGAGACATAAGGCAAAATCCAAATTAATTTTGTTAGGCTTTCAGGATGCTGGACATTTAACAATTTTTTTTTCCAGCGAACAGAATATTTCTACCATTAAACAGGGTCTCATGGTTTTATTATAAATGTACACAATGTGCACCCTTCTTGATTTCAGAAGGGTCCTTTGAATTTCATTTAGTCTCCTTTTTTTTGGTAGTAGTGGATAGTTGGCTTTATAATACCTGGTTAAAAGAAAATATAGATCTATTTATACTTTCAGTTTTAGAAATGAGCCATTTTATATACATACATGCATTCCATTCAGACATAGAGATAGCACACACATAAACCACTCATGCACACATACTCTGTTTAAGCAGCCTCTTTAAAACACCCTGCTTAGACAAAACAGCCTCCATTAACACCTACAGAGGTAGTTGAAAGCCAGACTGGTGTCTGAGGATGGTCATTTTTCAAGTGGAGTGATAATACAGGAATAGGCTGGGATAGCCTTTCTTTAGCAGTGATCCTTCCTTATTTCAAATTTCTCTATGCAGCCGTTATACTGCACGGAATAGGGTCTTATCTCTGATTAGCTGCTAATTGGAAATACCAGCTTTCTCCTTTCTTTGGGAAAAGGAGTTGCTATGATATCAAGATTAGGTCTGAGGCTGAAAGGGCATAACCTTTGTAGGACATTGTATGCATTTCAGCAGGGCCTTGAGCCTGCAGCTTCACTAAGATTTTCCTTCTAGCTTGTCTGACCGCTTCAATTTCCTGAGTTGGTGTAGGACATTCAAAGCTAAAGCATCTTAGACTCGTGGCTCTCCAGTTTCTGTTTAAAGACCTGAAGCAGAGAGAGTGCTTCTAGCACTCCTCAGCTTAGCAACTTTATGATGTGTGGACTTCAACACCCAGAATTCTCCAGTCAGCATTCTGGCTAGGGAATTCTGGGAGCTGAAGTCCATACATCCTAATTCTGCCAAGGTTGAAAACTGATCTAGTAAATGGGTCTATCTATAGACATACTGGGTATTTCCCTGTAGAGTTTTCTTCTTCACTGTCCTCTACATTTTTACCCCTTTATGATGGCAAGGATTCAACCAGACCTGCCAATGTAGGCTATAAGCTTCCATTCTCTCCGATGTAGAAATTTGAAGCATATCAACCCCACTGTGAGTGAAATGGTTAGCAAAAATGTCTCCAGCTGACATAGGTTATAGCTTGGATCAACTTGTGGCTACAACTGAGTGGTTATTGAAGAATTATATTTGATTTGAAACAGAACTGGGAGAGAGAGGCAGGGAGGAAAAACAGCAGTGAAAATACCGTATGCCATAGCGTTTGAGTTGTCTTAGCTTTTTTATAACACTGAAACCAAGTCCAAAGTAATTTTATATTTTCAGCTCAAACTAATAAGAAAGTGATTTATTAGATTTTAAAATATTTTTAGGTTGACTTGACATTTAGATAATATTGTTTTCTCTATCCATATGCTTGCCTTCTTAGAGAACTTGTAGGTCACCAACCTTTGTATTAAGCCTTTCATAATGGTAAAATTTATGTTCCAAGCCAATGATTTTTATAAGTCATAAAGCTGTCAAAATCTATCATTAACCCTGTGAACATGAAAGAGTCCTTAGCTCAGCCCTACACAAGATTTCCTTGAAGTTCTGGGAAATCTCAGAATGGAATGCATTGGGTGACTTCAGGAAATAACGGACGTTCTCTCGAATGTTTTGTCAGGACAAGAAATCACCCTAAGCACACACAAAAGAGCTACATGTGGCACTTTCTTATTTCTAGTGTGCTGATGCCTTGTTCTTGATTGAAAAGCAGCATCGGGAAGAAGTCATTTTCATCAAAGAAGTCACAGGGGTGAGGTGGTGAATAGTCCTTCCTGCTCTTCATTGCTTCTTCACGGTGATGCCTTGCATGAACTTTTGCCCCCTCATTTGGGATTGGCTTTGAACTAATGTGATAAATATTGTAAAATTGGGTTGGAAAATTACTGTGGGTAATTTCCAGTTTAGTTGGCACCCATCACGCTCTCAGTCAATCCCTGTATCCAGATGAGAACGAGGATACAGGCCACTCAATTCAGCAAGCAACAGATATAGCCTGAAGTTTCTTTATTAAATATCAGAAAATCTCAGAATAGTTAAACTGACACAAATGAGACAAAAGGCAGGCAAATGTATGGGAATGAGAGCAAGAAAAAGAGAGGGAGAGAGTCTTGAACAACAGGCAAGAATTCACATGATCCCTGTAGCTAACTATATCTATCAAAAAGCACAGCTCTTTCCAGAGCCACTGGAACAATACATGACAGCAGCACAAAAGAGATGGAAAGTATGACACCAGGTGACCCCTTCTCTATTTGGCACCACAAAAGAAACAATCTGATGAATGGGGATAATGTATCCAACAGTCCTCTTCTCATCAGATCCATGCACCAAATTGCGCACACATAGTTTCATCTTCCAAAGCCCAAGGCTTCTCTCAGTCTAAGGACGTGGTCCCTGAACAGTAGCTTGATCAATGCATCTGCCACCATATCATCAATTGAGCAGTACACCAGTTTTACTTGCCCTTTTTCTTGCATGTCCTTCACGCAGTGCAGTTTGACATCCATGTTTCATGTTGCATCCAAATATATTTAAGCAGGGCAGATTGTGTTTGCTCCCATTCCAAAGTTTATCTCCACTTTTTGTTGGCAAACCATTTTGCAGATAAGTAGCTGTGTTAAGTCCTTTAGCCTCTTGCCCCCAATAATCTATGTGTCAACCAAAAGATGCCTTCCTATTCTTAGCAGGTTTTGAAGCATTCTTTCTGCAATCCCACTTTGTTTCTCGCTGTAACTTAATTTTTGGAAATCATTTATTATTAATAATCGAGTTTTTTTAAAAAAATTCCTAGTACAATATTCTCCCTGTTATCAGACCTTCACTTCTTTATTTTTTGTTGACCTTCTATAACCGCAGTACACTTTGAATTTCTCAAATACGTGACTCTTATTAGTTAAGAGATGGTGTAAAATTACTTTCAGTGCCAGTCAATGAACCTTTCTCCCACTCTTTGTTTTGATTGCAATGAGAGTACAAATGTCTGAAAAAATAACTTGCAACAGTTGGTTGACTTGTTTGAATGCAACCCTGAGAAAAAAAGGTTTCTTTTAAGCAATAACAACATTTAACTCCCATTGTTTCCTGCAAGGATGAAGAGTGAATCCAATTGCTAAGACTTCATCCTTTATTTTCTTATTGATAGAGTTATTTCTGTGACCAACTTTTCTATGCCATTTTGCAGGATCATTATTATACATGCATCCTATTTGCTCTAGGTTGCATACAAATTAGCTCTAGGTTACAACAAATTTTTCATTGTGTTTTTCTTTTAACTTGGTAGTCTTTTGTAACAATGCAAAGTCCATTCTAAATTTCAATCACAATTTTGCTATATAAAATAACCTAGATTTAATTAACTTGCACCCAAGTTCAGGTACGTAAAATATAAAAGAACCATTATTTTATTGTCAAAGAATAACTCCTAACAATTGCTTGATTGAATTATCAGAAGAGTTCAGATTATTTTGTCTTAGTGTCTTCCGAATAAAGAGACACTGTAACATACTTTCCATTAAACTTCCCTGATTATTTCAGTTTAATGAATTTTCTGAACATTGAAGTATTACATTCATTCCTGAGTGTACATGTGTCTGTCCAACTTGTCTCAGACTTCCTTTCTTGAAGGATTATTTTGAATCAACTTATGTTTTGTCAAGTTCAGCCTCAGAATTATTTTAGACTTAAGTAAATCTATCCTTTTTCATCTGACTTACACTATGACTTCTGATCACAGTATCTCCAAAGCTTCTGAACGGTCCAGCTTCTCAGATAGTGCTGCCAGCGTGATGTTCCAGATGCAACAATGCATGAGATTTTTCTGACTCTGATATCACTGCCATTTTCAAAACTTTTGGCTAGTTCTGAAGGCATGAAAAAGAAATGCTCTCCAATTAGGGTATTTCAAATTCTGAGGAGTAACTACACAGTCTAGCTGGTTCAGCTATACTGTATACATAACCAAGTCTGTGGGAAATATTTATGGGATGTTTGGTGACTAGGGTGCTTTGGATGCTCAGCTTATTTATGGCTCTCTGCTGGGCCCATAATCTTTTGTTTGAAAATTACTATAAAAACCAGTTAAGTTTGCACCTGGCACACTCTCAATCAATTTCTTCATTCAGAGGTTCTCAATCCAACTAATAAAAAAGTGTAGCCTGTTGTTCATTTGTTAAACATCAGCAGCATCAAAAAAGGTGAACTGGAAAAACTGAGATAAAAGGCAGGCAAAGAAAAGGACGAGTGTGTAGGAGAAAGAGATGAACAACAGAAAAAATATATTTATATATTTTACTGTGCTTATATTTATATATTTATATTCATCTCTCTCTCTCTCTTGCTCATCAATCATCTCTCTCATCTCTCATCTATCTATCTATCTATCTATCTATCTATCTATCTATCTATCTATCTATCTATCTATCTATCTATCTATCTATCTATCTATCTATCTATCTATCTATCTATCTATCTATCTATCTATCTATCTATCTATCTATCTATCTATCTATCTATCTATCTATCTATCTATCTATCTATCTATCTATCTATCTATCTATCTCTATCAAAAGATACTGATTTTTCCAGAAACAATACTGTGGTTAATTAGCATAAACAGTCCAAAGGGAGTTGCCTTTGTTATTTCAGTTTTAACCTTATATGTATTAATAGTAGCAGGATACATATGGAAAGTAGATCAACAGGTGATCTCTATTACCAATAGTACAATTTGGGCAAGGTGATGATGTAAGCAACCAATTGGTCATACTAAAAACATCTCTATCATTCCTAAGCAGATAAACAAAATTAATAATAAACACTAAGACAACAAGGGAAAAAAATGACTAGCAAGTCTAGATATCTGTTGTAACACACACATTATATGTTTGGAAATGGATGGACCAGACCAGACCAGATAATCAACTCCACAGGAAGTCTAAAGCTATTTTTTATTGAGATTGGCTATTTAACAGACTCTCACAAATCTGATTGTGCTGTACCTTCTCCTCCTCCTCCTTATAATTCAGTGAATTAGGGAGATTTATGCCTGAGCCCTTCTGAATGCTAGCTCATTGTTTTGGACTCAAAAATAATGCTTTAACTCCTTTCACTTCAACAAGAGCTCCCACATATCTCCATCAAAGATATCTTCCTTACTGTCCACACTTACTGTCCATACTAAATGATAATTTGAGACCAATGTGGAATTGACTTTAAAATTATGTTTGTGGGGGGTTCTTTTTTAAAGCAAAACACTAAGAATGGTACAGAGAGTCTTGCACCTTTAACATGATGTCATCCCCCTTTGTTTTTGATAATCAGCAGTGTCACAGATTGAACCTGGAACCTTCTATTTACAAAATATGAGTTTCACCCCGGGCTTTGCTCATTCCCTCTCTTATCATTCTCTTCATCCGATGAATACACAACCTTGGGAATGCGACAATGTCAATTGCTGAGCATATGCCTTGCTTCTATCTTTCTCAGCTCTACCTGCCATCTTCAGTTTTTAAAATCCACTCATATTGATTCAACCCCCTTTCATGTGCCCCCTTTGAGCTGGCTGGAAGTAAGCTCTGTTATGCTTGTCATCAAGATAACTATCATTATATGGGCCTTACCTTTTTGGGTTCTTGCTTATGTAAAACTGGGTGAGTGCTATCGTGTGTTAAGCCTGCAGTTCAAAATGTCAGATTATGGGTTTGCTGGAGCTATGAGGTTCAGGGAGATTAAACTGAACTCAGCTGTTTGCTTTGCTGATCTCATACTAGCTGGATCTGTGACATTAAGATGTCAATAGCACAACAGGATTTATCTAACTGTTTCACCATTGACATCATCCTTAGAAGATATGGGCAATTGCTTCTCTTGACACATCAAGATGTATTTCTTCCTTTGTAAAATGTCATTAGTGGAAGGCTGAATGGTTTGAATTTAGTTGGTCCTCTATGGGTATGCTTTTTTAAAAAAAATGTAATTGCAAAGATACATTTCCAATTGAGATTTTCTTTTTTCTTTTTTAAAGTTAAGGTCTGTTCCCCAAAGACAATCATTTAAAATTAACAGTTTACTCATCCTCCTAATTTGTTGGAAAAAAAGAAAGCAAGATCACAGGGAATTAAGGTCTCTTCTGTTATTCATTGAACATGTAATTCAGGATTGAATCTATAAAATGAATGCATTTACTTCACCCTCCCCCCTCTTTTTTATAAAGTGTTGAAATCCATACATTGTAATGTTACTGAAGTTGAGAGACACTGGTCTAAATACAGGATATTTGGCTATGTGACTTGCCCAAATCTCTTCATGCAATTTTCTGGAACTTTAAAAGATTGGAACCTGCCTCTATATTTTCAATACTTTTGTTTTAATCTTCTGTAGGTCAGTCCTGATGAAGAAAGACAAGTTATGCATGTTCTTTAAAGGTTAAAAAAAAAGAGGCCTAGAAATAGTGTTCTGATATAATGCCAGTAAAAAGTTCCTGGTTTGTAACACTAAAATTATTTGAGAAGATAGGCCTCAGAATTTGGCATAACCTTCCTAAACTTGCCTTACATTTAGTGATCCAATGGAAACTCAATGTATTTTATTTATTGAGTCAACTTAATATGCTGTTCATCTCACTTGGAGTATATATAAAGTTTGTAAAACTATCCCCAAAGGGTTTTCAAATAAACTTTAACCTTGAAGAGGAACATCACTGACTCTTGCAGTATGGCAAATAATGGAAAGAGAGAGAGACAGAGAAAGAGAGGGAGGGAGAGAGGGAGGGAGAGAGGGAGGGAGGGAGAGGGAGGGAGGGAAGGAGAGGGAGGGAGGGAGGGAGAGAGAGAGAGAGAGAGAGAGAGAGAGAGAGAGGAAATAAAATTCCAAACTGACAGATTGATCAGTTTAGGGGACTAGGAACTGAGAGACTTAGGGGATTGTGGCAGGTACAAAATAAATATTCCAATGTAAAAAGGAAGATCTGACCTTCTTTGTAACCAAAGCCAAAGTGTATGTTTTGCCCAGCAATTCAAGGAGACTTGCCAAGTCAATTGCAGCTGAACCAAACATGGTCCCCAAACATATAGAATAAATAACAAAGTTCATCCCCAGGTTCATCACAAAGCTGCTCTTGATTGTCCAGATGCAAAACATTGTGCTTCAAACAAGGACAACTCACCAATAGAGGAGAATATATGTAGGTTAGGGTTGAACTGGAGAGTCCTTGATGGCCTCTGAGTTTGTTGTTTGCTTGCAGATGTTTTTTTAACCAGACTTGGTAAACCTAGATGGGTAATGAAATGTCTGCAAGCAAATAATCAAGCTAAGAGATCACCAAGAACTCCAAAGAACAACTCAAGAGAGTACTAGGCTGTATTACTCATGAGTTGCCTTGGGATGGGATGAAGGGGTCTTCTTGGGAACATGTCCCTCAAAAACAGTTAATGAAACATCTCGGTGCCTTGGCAAGTGGGATGTGTTTCACTTTTATCAAAAATAGTGATGTATTGGGGGGGGGGGAGGATTGGGGAAAGAAGATAATGATGACCTAAGATCATCATACAAAGAACTCAACTTTCTTGACTTTTTAGTAGCAGCATTTGCATGATGGTGTTGTGTGTCATCACAGTTGTCTGCAGATGCTGCTAGTGTCAAATAATGGGAGGTCTGGATTTAAAATAGACTCTGTTTGAAAACTGAAGTGCTAAATGGTACCTTAAGCTTTCTCTTAAATGTCCTAATTGCACAACAGTTCTCAGTGCCTTTGAAAGGAACTTTAGTGCTTTCCATGTGTTTGGACTATTGTCTCTTAATGACAGGCATTACAACTCCATAGTGCCATAAATCAGACTCAAGGCTGTCTTAAATAGGATATCGATATAAGCAGGAACTGGTTCTCTAAAGTGATACTTGGGGAGAGAGAGAAGAGAGAGGGGGATGTTATTGTTCCATGCCTTAATTTTCAGCTAGAAGAGAATGTCCCACGCCTATGGTTAAAGAGTCTTTCATTATTTAAGACTTTAAAAAAAAAAAACCTCTGGTTTTGACTGCAGCTTAATTAGAACGTTCCTGTCTTATGGATCTCCTTCACCCCTCCTAATTTCTTGCAGTAATCTGTAGTTCTATTTACAAGACCTGGCATATCTTCTCTACACCCTCACCTATTTCCCAGGCATAAGCTGTAAGACAAGCGAGTTTGCATGCAAAGACCTACAATTACTGTCCCCGATTTCACACTGAAAACTTTACAATGGTCATGCAGAAAGATCTTCCTCTCCCCCTCCCACTTCTTCTAAGAGAACCAAAAAAAAAATCCATCAAATTAACACATCAATGAGTTGATTGTAATCTCCAGGGTTCAGTGTAGCACTTTCTAGCCTCTCAGACAGGAGGCCAGCATGATTTATCAATGCAAACCTAATAGCATCAATATGAATCTAACTAAAAATCAATATTTCATTACCAAATTGTTAGTGAGAATGAAGAAAAATGGCCAGAGTCAAAGCATTCTCTAGGGTAAGAGCATCTGGAGTTCAATGTGACAAGATGAGTGATGCATGACTCGGGGCCTAGGGAAGGACACTGGGAGGACAGGCCACTACATAAGGCTGAAGACTCATGGAGAAAGCTTTTATTTTTCTCTTCTCTTCTCTTCTCTTCTCTTCTCTTCTCTTCTCTTCTCTTCTCTTCTCTTCTCTTCTCTTCTCTTCTCTTCTCTTCTCTTCTCTTCTCTTCCCCCCTCCCTCCCCTGAAGCACAGAAAATCTGTGTAAGAATAATTTAACAGAACAAATGCAAATGAAAGATGCAATGCAATTCAGCTGCTCAGAGAAAGCTGACTCAATATACACAGCATCAGATGCCCCCACAAGCACACAGCTTCCTTATACACCCAGGGTGTAACAGATGCTCAGAGGGTAACCAAAGTCCCCCAAGGACCTATCAATTAAAACTTTCTAACAGAATATACACATGTTTGGGATTCTGTATTGGGATCTTGGTCACGTATACCAAATGTCAAGGGACATTTATAGAATGTGATTTGAACATTGGTTTAGGCCAGATCAGGTCAATGGGTCTCTCTTACTCATCAATGTCAACTCTGATATGGTAGATCTCTAGGTTTCAGTGAGGGAAGATTTGTAACCATACTTGAGATGGAAAAAATTTGAACTTTGAGAGTTTCCTTTCCGCAAACATTTTTTGACCCAGGACAATGGACCTTTGTTTAAATATTCAGATGATATTTATGCATTGAAACTTATTTTTATTTATGTTTATGACCCATCACTGCCCCTGATGTTAAGCTATTTGGCTACCTTGCTTAGCTTTTGAAAGGGCAATTTGGTTTGATGCCTTTTCTTCATGCATAGCTGTGACATTGCCTTTTTTGTGTGTGACTGGTAATCTGACAAAGTCTGATCTAGCTAGAATGGAGAATAATTTGATCCAAATTATGGCTAAAAGGGAAGGGTGCCACACATAAAGGAGTTACAAGAAAGGCCTGCACATAGAGAATCTCTCATGCATCCTACATAGAGTTCTGCAGTGTTGCATCTTCCTTAATTTTGGCCATAGTAGTCATTTTCTACACATCAGGATGGAATCTCATGAATCTATAGCTACCATAATTGTCATAGCTATTCTAATTCATACTGTAGTCCATTAACATGAGGGGAACATCAACTTGATCCAAATGTATTAGAATGCAGTTCCCAAAATTCCTAACAGCATGGATTGAGAGCTGTGGTCTCATACCATCTGGAGACCACCAGGTTGGGAAATTGAATGTATTGAATTACCTGTCATCCAGATCTGGAGACAATCAGAAATGGTTTTAAAAGTAGACTAAGCAACATTCCACACAATTCATTTTTAGGCCAACTCTATTTCTGGGAATGGACAGTTACAGCTAAACAGACATGCAGTTTGAGAAGGATCTATGATTCTTAGTATTGATTGATTGATTGATTACAAGTGCTTTTATGCTGCTTCAGCTAAAAAAATCAAATGTAAGCCACTTACATGACCTAGTCTTTCCACAAGTACAGATCCCAAGTGCTCTGTACAGAGGTAGTAGGGAAAGTGGTAGACAAAACACAATAATAAACGGACATTAATCCAGGATGGTAGAAGCCACTAATGCTGCTAAGATTTACCTATGCCCACCAAAATAATGTCTGGTTCACACAGATAAATCTATATGCTCTCTCTATATTATTTGTTGTAGCTGGCAAAGAACACAGTCAAAATATAAGGTGGCTAAGCAAAGGGAACAAACAGAATAATCTAAAAATAAGATGTATTTACACAGAATAGCATACGTTTGCAATGAATAAGCTCATCTACACATCTCAGTTGTAAATTGTGGCACCACCACAGTGAAGGTGGTGGCAAAAAGATGAACCGGTTGCCAAGCATCTGAATTTTAATAACATGATCATGGGGATGCTGCAACAGTTGTAAGTGTGAAAAACCATCATAAGTGCCGTTAACTTTGAATGGTCACTAAATGATTGGTTGTAAGTCAAGGATTGCCTGTAATGTACTATAGTGTGATGATTCATCCTTACCATTTTTCTATGCTTAAGATCCTGAAAGGAAGTCCATGTAGTCCACTTTCTTTCCTGTATCCTTATTTCTGAACAAGTGTGGCTGGATTCTGAAGCAATCCTACATAAATTCGAACTGCAGCGGATACTGAATGGCAGGGTGGATTAGATTAACTCAGTGTTTGGTTTGCAGTTAGTTCCCCACTTGATCAGGATCTGCTCTCATATATGAGAAGGGCGGATTCTACCTTTTCAAAAGCCAGCTTCCTCTTCCTTTATCTGCACTACAGTTTTAAGGAAATATTTCAAATCAAAATGTATGACCAGACGGAGATTATAACTAAACCTAGTTTGACTTAATGCTTAAGAAAAAAAAAATGTTCCCCAGATGCCTGTTTTCCAATTCTGTCAGGAAGTAACCTTTTTTTCCCTATAAATACCGATTTTGTTAGCAATTATTTAGTGTTCTTTTTCATTCAAAATGCCAGTTTGGAATTGTAGAGGTTTTTTTTATTACTTCTGTATTTTTGCTGCCTTATGAGCTTGAATCAATTGTGAGTGAAATTTTCCCTTCATAGGAAGCCCATACAGTTTCTTTTAATTATTTAAGAAGTTAAGATCCAAGAATTCTTTTTTAAAAAAAAATATTTATAGTATCCAGGCTTTAGTCTCTCTCTCTCTCTCTCTCTCTCTCTCTCTCTCTCTCTCTCTCTCTCTCTCTCTCTCTCTCTGTGTGTCTGTGTGTGTGTCATATATTATCTATCTATCTATCTATCTATCTATCTATCTATCTATCTATCTATCTATCTATCTATCTATCTATCTATCTATCTATCTATCTATCTATCTATCTATCATCTATCTATCTATCTATCTATCTATCTATCTATCTATCTATCTATCTATCTATCTATCATCATCATCATCTATCTTTAGAGGTTTATATTAGAAGTTAATACATATTTTAAGATTATCTGGCGACTTGGAGACATGAAGGATATGTTCAATAGCATCCAAATAAACTGTAAAAAAAAGTACCTAAAGCATTACTGCTTATTAATCCAACATATGGCAATTATTTCACTGGATACTAGAGCCTAACTGAAAATGAAATATACATTTATTGGAGATATTTCCTCTACTTGTAGCATTTCAAATTATTCACAACAGATAAGATTTTGTAATATTTCATATTGTCTCAGGCCCATTGTTTACATTAGCCTCTGAAGAAATAATAAGGAATATAAAACCTCTATACCCAATAGTTTATGTCTCTCCCTCTATGTGGGTATAGGAAAAATATATGGATATACTTCATTCTCCCCAGTAGCCTGGAGATAAATGGAAGCAATCAGTAAGAGTGCCTTGAGCTGGGTTTAATCTTGCCATTTTCAGGTGTTTCTTGAACTTCCCAATGTAAGCAAAATCCATCAGAAATCCATTGAATATCTCATCCAAATACCAACCAGAGCTAACCCTACTTAGCTTTTGAGAACAGCAATGGCAACTAAGTACTGCCACCTGCAAGACAACTGTGAAAATAAACATTATACCTTAGGGACTGTTAATGGCATTATTTTACTGTAAACTTTCTTTGCATCAGCGAAAAATTCTGTTCTAGAAAATTTTGTGCCAACTGCATTGGTTAATAGGATAAGCAAGTCAGGTCTGGTTTGATTAGAACATCTGATCAAACCTGATTCAATTCAAATATATTCAAAATGATTCAGAATGTGTTGAAATGATTCAGACCAAATCTCCAAATCAGCTCTGATGTTGCGCATGGACTACTGATAAGGTTTATCCAATTTGGAAGTAGCTAATTAGCCAGTAGATCTTTCTGCTTCTGCTCACTGGGTGGAGGCAAGTAAATACACCATGTTCATTGTTCAGATGTATTTGTAGTGGTGTTCCAGTATTTGAGGGGCTGCCACAAAGAAGAAGGAGTCAACTTATTTTCCAAAGCACCAGAAGGCAAGACAAGAAGCAATAAATGGAAACTAACCAAGGAGAGAAGCAACCTGGAACTAAACAGAAATTTCCTGACAGTGAAAACAACCAACCAGTGGAAGTTGTGGGTGCTCCATCATTGGAGGCTTTTAAGAAGATTCTGAGCAGACATTTGTCTAAAATGGTATAGGGCCTCTTGCTTGAGCTAAGGTCTCTTCCAATTCTGATGATGTTCTATGTTCTATGTTCTAATCTAAGCCCTTGTTTATTTGGAAAAGGGAATTGCGCTTTCTCTTTCTCTCTGTCTCTTTCTCTCTCCCTTTCTGCCTTCTCCCAGGGCTTAGAATATGGGTCTGAAATCAGAAGATAGAAATTATTATCAAAGAGAAAAAAAATAGGGAATGGGAGGGGGGAGGAGAGGAGAGAAGAGGAGTCCTTCTAGAGGGCTAGTGGAGCAGCCATTTGGAATCTAATCTTTCATGAGAATGAGATTAATCTGCTGACATTTGAGGAAAGTTTGTACTCAGTTCTTGGCTTTATAATTATACAAAAGTTGTATTTTCATGCAGGTGTGTTTTGAAATGAAATAATTTAAAAGCACATACACGAGGAAAATACAGACATTCATTTTGTACAAATGGAGAGACTCCTTCAGGAGGCATCTGAGCTGGTATGATGTTTTTTGTTGGAGGAACAGCAGTAGAGTCTACTTTTGCTGATATTCAGTCCCTTGCAGGCTGTTTTCCCTGCTCTGAAAATCCGCTCAAAAGGACTGGAAGCAATTAAGGACAATGAAATGGCGTTGTGGGCAGAAGAGAGAAGGGGGGGAGAAAGAATTTGTGGAAGTGGCCTCAAAGAAAATCTTCTTAGAGGTTCTCCCACTGGAGTAATGAAAGCAGGATCAAAAGCACTTGTTTAATAATATATGTTAGAAGTGTGAAGATTAGTTAATTGTTTAAAAAATGCACAGGACTGCAAAAGTGGGCTAGAGCAAGTTTATACTTGAGGTCTGATGGAAATAATAGACTGATTTGCTCATCTTTAGCTCTCACATTAAACTTGGAGATGTAATATCTGGCCGGTTAGAAAGAACCTCCATTAAGTTTATTATCTTGTTGACTTTGTATAGTCACCTACTTTTTTGTTTTTCTTGCCCTTTGAGTGACTGTAGAGGTTGGCAAATATGCAAACTCAGATTGGAGCCATTTTTTTTTCTATACTTAAAGGGAAACCTAAACCTAATCTCCTTTCCTACAACAATAAGACACCACTATCCTTTACTCTACAGTAGGTCTGATATAAAGTTTTTAATTTGGGGGCTGATGCCCCTTAGGTCCATCCCATTTCTGCTCCTCCTTCTTATTTCTCTTACTAACTTCCAAGCGTAAAACAAGTCTCCCTTTTTCCACTAGAAACTGCCTTGATAACTTTTATAGGGCCAAAACATGTTTTTCCTTGAAAGTACCTGGAATGATGATATGACGATAACTCCTCCTAAAAATTCAGTCTTGGAGCTGAAAGAAGCATTTTGATGAAAGTAGCATCATGAGAAGGGGTTGTAATCGGTATCCCATGTCTTGTAAGAGAGCCAGATATTTCAATAGTGCGATGAAAAGATTGTGGAGGTTGACTTTTGATGGCATGGAGCACCGGAAACTAGAAAACTACAATTATTGTGTGGATCTGGAATATGTCCATATCTGGCCATGATTAATGGCTGCCATTTCCATCTTCTGTTTTCCTTCGATACCCCTTCTGCTCAGCCTCTGCTATGCAGTTAACCATTTTTTTCTTCTGAAGTCAGCTGACTTTTGAAAATCTAGCCTGTTCCCTACAGTGATGTGAGCACCCAAAATATTGGTCATAACTTTTAGTTTTGGAATAAAATAAATGTTTCCATATGTTTCCTATATAACTAAAGCCCAGTTTCCATTTGCTTACAGTATTTCTCTCATTTCATTTTAAAACATTAAACAGGTACCCAGTGAGTAGAGCAGGAAGGAAAGTTTGGCATTATTAATTAATTTATTTATACATTTGCCATTTAAATAGACATCTGTTAAAATGTGGCTGATGATAAAAATGGATATTTTTTTTTCACAGATCTGTATTTTACAACTAGAGAATCATGTACGGTTCCCTCCCCCTCCCATTACCACCCATTTTACATACTTCTGTGTAAATTGTTTCACAGTAAATCTGCTTAACTTTATTTATGGAAAATGACAGGTGCATTTTTATGACACCTTATACTTTGGGTCTTTATTTTGACAAATGTTGTTTTATCCTATTCATTTATACTTGAAAGTTTGAAATGTCTATTATGTTTAATTTAAGATTTTGACAAAAGATTTGTCTCGAAGATTTTGACTTAAAAAAAAAACACTTGCTAAAGGACATAAAAACCAGTCTTAATGGGTCACAGCATAAGCAGAGGTGTGCAGATGGATGCATGATGTTGCTATTAGACTCTCAAAATGTTAAGTGGTTACTCAAGAAAGACAGTAATACAAATAGTCCTTGACTTATGACCACAACTGAGCCCAAAATTTCTGTTCTCCTAAGTGAGACAATTGTTAAGTGAGTTTTGCCCCCGTTTTATGAATTTTCTAACCATCGCTGTTAAGTGAATTGATGCAATTGCTAAATTAGTAACATGGTTGTTAAGTGAATCTGGCTTCCCTATTGACTTTGCTTGTCAGAAGGTAGCAGAAGATGATCACATGAACCCAGGACACTGCAACCATCATAAATATGTTGCAACACTCATTAGTGTGAAACGATCATAGGTCATTTTTTCAGTAACTTTGAACGGTCACTAAATGAACTATTGCAATTTGAGGACCACCTGTATTGTACAATAGGTACAAGTATGAGAATACCCTCTATCCACCCGTCATTGGGACATTCCTATTCATCATACATAATAATACATAATATGTTGATGCTAATTCTTATAATTCTTATTATGGGACACAATATATTACTCATGCAATCCTTCTACGTATTGCAAAATGTTAAAATGAATGTGCTAGAAGAGTGTGCCATTTATAATCCTTCTTACATGCCACTCTGATCTACAAGTCTTGCAGATTGCCCAGTTGCTCTTATATGGTTTTGTCTGAATAAATGTGAGCTGAATTTTATGATATCTTTGCAATATGGGTTTTATTTATAAATGCACCTTAGGACAAACAGGGTCTGATATAAAAGAGGAAATCTACTAGGAAGCAACTTGCTGTTGCTTTTTCAATGTTTGTCTACTACACTGTAAAGCAGGGATTTCCAAAATTGGAAAGTTTAAGACCATGCTGGCTGAGTTCAAGTCACAAGTCTTAAAGTTGCCAAGTTTGGAGACCTCTGCTATAAAGGATGATTTCTTAAAGCATGGGTTCAAATCACGTGCTCAACTGAAAGCAAAGAAATCAACATCTCTGTTCTAAAAACAATGAAGGCTATCAAGGATTGGCAGAAACATTCTTCCTGCCTTTAGATTGACCAGACAAAAATGATTTGAGTTTTCCCTTATTTTTTTTCTTTCTTTCTACTAAAACAAACAAACAAAAAAAGTTTGGAAAGATTAATTGAGGAGCTTCATTTGGAAAAGCTGGGAATCTCTACATATGGACCATAATCTCAAAAACCGATAGTTCAATGTTGTATTCAAAATACTTCATCAAAAATTAACCCACAGCCAAATTTATGGCCAAAACAGTTCCCTTCTATAAACACATTTGCATAAGGAACAATCAAGTAATGGAAGTTTGAGAGAGTCAAATATTTAAGCATGTATTTGTTATGTAAGCCCAAATAATTGATTATTGATTATAGTGAAGCATATTGATGTTACATTGATTTCACTCACTGCGAATTAAAGTAGTCTAATTTTACTTGCTAATTAAAATAATATATTAACCTTGCTTTATTTTGTCTGGATTTTGGCCTCTAATATATTAGGGAGCTTCCAAATTTGATAAGGAATTTTCTTACAACAGTTAGAATAATAAGAACTAGATGACCGAACACAGTTGAAGCAACTTAATTAATTAATATGTGTAATATACTGCATATTGTATGTGAAAAGAGACATTAGTAAGGTATTATTCCTATGGAATAAGATGAATAATTTGAATAATTTGAAATAATCTGAAAGAATGCAAATAAAATATAAAACATCAAGTTTTATCTTTCTAAATTAGTGACAAAAACATGAACTATATTTTCTTTTCTTCTTTTGCTGCTAATTTTAAAAAAAGATAATGACAACAATTTAGACTAGTAGTTTAGCATAAAATGACACAACTCTGTAACATATTTTTTAAACACCACATTTTCACTTGGATATTTCACCAAAAAAAAAAAAAGGAAAAAGGACTTTTGCATAAATTATTTTTTCAAGATTAAGAAATAGTAAAAGAAATGTAAACAGAGATCATAAAATATACATCGATAAGCACACTTTTATGAATAATGAACAAAATGAAATGATGCGGGAGAGATCCTCTTTCATACTGTTAACGGATGTGGAAAAAAACTGTATTAACTGAGGTAAATAAGTTGTCAAATTCTGAAAAGACTCCAGCATATGCAGTGGAGAATTATTCACCATGTATTCAAAAAACCTGAAGAAACTGAATTCTCAAACCCAAAGGCAATATATAAAGGTGTTTTCTTCAGTAAACCTTTCAAAGAATGAACACGTGTCAGTGTCAGGCTGAGCTTTCTGCTGTGATGCTGATCCTTTTTTTGTGACAAAGTTAGGGTTTGTCATATGTTAATACAGAGATAAATGGTAACACGGAGTTTAATAAATGAAGACTTATTTCTTCTACAGAAGCGTCACAGTTTGCTACTATAATATGCCTACTGTACATGTTTACACAGGCCACGGTGCATAAAAATTCTGAAGAAGATTGTAGAGGGCAGGGGTAGAGATAACCTGCTTACATACTTTTGCTTATCTTACCAGCTATTTCTATAAGCCCCTTTCCTATTCTGAAGTTGGATTCTTTCTTTCTATTTGTTTTTAACATTTATATCCCTAAATATCCCTAAATATGGAGAGGCAAAAATAACAACACAAGCAAACAATAAAGCATTAACAGTGTACCTATAAATACAATTCCCTTTATTGGGGAACCAAATGCAATATTATTGTTTGTTCAACATTTTCATTTTAGGAGTTATTTTTCTCCCATCTCTTAAATCTGCCAATTTTTAAGTTTTGTCTTGATCTTTTTGTAATGGTTGAAGAGACATCCTCTAAATCTGACAGAAACATTCTCAGGATGAATTCATGAATCAAACTGAATCAAAAAATTTCTGGAGTTGTTATTGGGCATAATAACTTTGAAAATGGCAATACAAAATTCTCTTATTGCTAATATTTTTTTTCATTTTTCCTATTAAGAATAAAGAGCCACAATAATTTTATCAATATTTTCTGAAAAATGAAAGGTATGGTGAAGAAAAACAATCACTCTCCAAGCCTACTTCTCAGCATCTGTTGGGAGCTAAATGTCATATATGAAACATTTATTTTCTTTAGAGACTTTCATTCAAGTCTATAAAAAGCTGTAATTCTCCATTCTTTAAGATTAAAAAGAATAATTGATTTATGAAATTTATAGGTTATTCTAATATGTTATGACTCTGGACAGTTTATAGAATCCAACACAGTTATAACATATAATTATATCATCCTAAAATAAACTTCAGAAAAAAATCACCAAAAAAACAGAACATCTCCCAAGGGATCCATCACCGACTCTGATCCAGGGACAAGGCCTACACAAGATTTTAAGAAACCATTTAAATACCGCTGGTCGTATGTGTTGCATATGACTTTCTGATGGGATGATGTTCCAGAAGACAGGTGGCAGTACAGAGAAGATCTGTTTTCTGGGTCTTACGAGCTGATATTATTTAATCCCTGGGAGCTGGAGTATACCAACTATGTCAGATGATAGGGGACAGGCAAAAATTGTGGAAGATAGGAGGTCCCTCAGAATATGCCATGAAGGGTTTTATAATTTCAGTTTTTAGGTTGTTTATGTGTAAGGACTGTGGACCAACAATTTGATACAGGAAACTAAAGCCATAGGAAAATTAACCAATGAGTTAATTTTAAAATAAAAAATGAACAGAAGCTGTAGGGCACCTGACTACCACCCATGAGCACCATTGATCTCTTTTCCTGATCCCAGTGATGGTTCTGGCAATCATCTGCAAGAAATGCTGCACAATATGAGTTTATCCAAAAGATGTTGGATATTGCTTAGGACTAGCCAATATGTCTATTCAGTAGGCAATGTTTAATATTTCTTGTACACGGTGGTTGCCATCATCCAGGGTTTCCTTGACTTGTGGAGTCAAGGAGCCGAGGAGGCTGCTGGTAGTTATGACTCTTCATTCTCCAATTAACACAAGGTACAACACGTACAAAACAGTAAGAAAACAAAAGAAATTTTAACACACAATTCCTAGTCATTGTGTGGAACACATAGGGATGATCAAAGGTATTTTTCATAGGGGATAGTTAGATGTAAGCTCACAAATATCCATGAGTACTACAGGCTAATTCTGCTGACTGCCAACTACGGCAGTTTGGCAGTTCGATTCTCACTGGCTTAAGGTTGACTCAGCTTTCCATCCTTCCGAGGTTGGTAAAATGAGGACCCAGATTGTTGGGGGCAATATGCTGACTCTGTAAACTGCTTCGAGAGGGCTGTAAAGCACTGTGAAGCGATATATAAGTCTAAGTGCTATTGCTATTGCTATCATTAGATGTTTGTGGATCTCCGGATCGCCATTCTCCCTGCTATTAGTCTTACTTCTTAACCTTTACAGTCTATTGGCTCTCATAACCATAATAGGTGGTAGATATTATGAGCCATAACCATAGGTATAGCAAGGGGAGTCCTTTTACTTGTGGTACACATGAGCCTGCATTTAAGGACTTCATTCTCTTCTCCTAGATGTCATGGTTCCGATAGATAAGACCAGCAAAAACAGAACTCCAAAGCAAGAGGTTTCCTTAAAGAACATATTTATTGGCTACAAAGTATCGGCACAATCAAAAGTGAAACCAAGACTGAAGTTCCCTCCCAAAGGTTACAAAATTACAAAGTTGAACTTCCCACCCCAGTAATATGTCATTAATCACATTCCCCAATAAACTACTTTGGTGGACTTTCTAACGGAAAGCTTAGCCCGCCAAAACCTAAGCTGCAATGACCTTGGTTCCCACAGGACAATTTATTGTTTTGTCTAACCTTAAAAGCACACATCCCCCCCTCTCAACTGTGGAAAGTTGCAGCGTTGACACTAGAACTGATACAGAGCTTCCATTCCAAAGTGACATGAGTGTAGTTCTTTATTATGGCAACTATGAATCAGGGTGGATGGTCAATTTCAACACACAAGTCAAATTTTTGGTACAGGAATGTTTCCTCCTCCTCCTCTTCTGCTTTATATTAGTTCCAAAGTTTTGGAGCAGAATTAACCTAAAGGCAGGAATGGGAGGTGGGGGAAAGAGAGAAAAGACATTAACCAAAGCAACAAAGATAGTTAATCTTTGTTTGAAGCTGGTATTTCTGTCCCTCCATCCTTCCCTTTCTTATGGCCAAGCCATTTCCAGACAGCAGAGCTCCAAAGGAGGTAAGCTTGCTCCCTTGCCTAGAAATATATACCCCTTTCTCTGCTTGCCCCTTTCTCTAGAGGTTGTCACTTGGCCTTTTAGTGGTAGCCATGGTTCTCCCAGCTTGGCTAATCTTGGCAGCCAGCAGAAGTCCACAAATTAACTATTTGCAGCTGTGCAGCGAGCTGAAAAGAATGTCCTCCTTTATTTCTTTTTTTCCTCTCCATCTGCCCCTTTTCCCCAATCCTCCTTTCTATTTTCCCCCTTATTGTTTATACAAGACCTGCTGCAATGTTACACCAGAGCAGATCTCTGCAGACAGATCAGCCTCCTTCTCTCCCTCCCCCCTGCCCCCCCATAACAATCCAGGTTCATTCATTCTCCAAATGCTCTCCCCCCAAAAAAATATCTCACAAGAGCTCTGCTTAATTAGATATTTAAATGATTGGAGCAGCGCTATTTCTTTAACTTCTCACCAACCACAAACATATATAGAACAGACTGTTGGCGGCATTTAATCAACAGCAGTCAATTTATCATTTTCACAGTTTTAGTGAGTGGTTATGAATCACTAAAATCACAGGTATTGTAGACGCAAGCATTGTGGCACTATCATTAACAAATACGGAGAGCACAGAGGGATGACTTGGTAATTGAGTGGGACTAATAAGAATACATCATTTAGCTATGTGTGACAAACTGTGCCTCCAAACACAAGCATGGAAAATTCACATTTTGCTTAATAAATAAATTACACAGCCGATGTATTATACATAATTTGTGTCCTCGTGGATTTGAGTGATATATATAATGCATGGTCCAAGTCATTTATTTATTAAGACTAACTATATATATTGTAAGTCGGGAATTTTAAACTCCAGAGCAAGACCTGCCAAGGTAACTATTAGAACTACTGAGTTTGATTGGGCAGCAAATGAGGCTGTGTGTTTTGGGACTTGCAAACACACTGAGTGCTTCTAATGTTACAAGCACTAGCATGTTTATAAACTTCAGTTTCCTCTGCTTATTTAAAAGCCAAAGAGAAGAAAGTCCTCAACTTTTCTGGGAAGGTAGTTACAGAGTTATCTTTTTCAGGGACAAAAATGAGACATTTCGTTTATTTGAAACTGAGTGGGGAATTGGGAGAAACAACACATACAAATAATGAATGACAATCAGTAGTTTATTCAGTTCTCATAAAAGGCAAGCCAACTTCTAAGAAAGATGAAGTGTTTGTCTCAGCAGCTAATCCTGGGTCTCCTGAAAGGGCAGGAAATAGTTGTTTAATTTATAATTGTTATATTTTTTACAGTGAAATGGGGAGAGATGCTTGTGGGATTTTTCTGCCTCAGGTGCTAAAATAATTTGGCCAGTTTTGAATCCTCTATCTCTTGACTTGAGTGGGTGGTATGTCTTTTGCGGTTCTATCCTAGGCAGCAAAAGTTTCCCTATTATTGCATAGCAATCTGAGGGTTGAATATACTGTTCAAATTTACTAATGGAAACTTCAACGAAGGAAGGAAGGAAGGAAGGAAGGAAGGAAGGAAGGAAGGAAGGAAGGAAGGAAGGAAGGAAGGAAGGAAGGAAGGAAGGAAGGAAGGAAGGAAGGAAGGACATACCTTTTATTTTCTTTATAAAGAAATGCTATTTTTATATCTACACTTGCCTAACATTTACAACTATTTCTCTTAGTTGTGTGTGACTATGTGTTTCAAATATTCGATTCAAGGGCAATTTAACTGAACTATTGAACTGAATCAATTTTTGGAATCAGATCATTGTGTTGAATAAGACTGATAATACCCTTCAGTCAATCAAAACATTTGATGAGGTTTTGCAAATGGAAGTCCCCCTGAATGAAATCCATGATATGAATGGAATTATCTTGAATTGATGACTCAGCTCAATTCTGGATTGATTTGAAGATTCAGATTGAATCAGCTTGGTTACCTGAGCAGGGGGTTGGACTAGAAGACCCCCAAGATCCCTTCCAACTCTGTTATTCTATTCTATTCTATTCTATTCTATTCTATTCTATTCTATTCTATTCTATTCTATTCTATTCTATTCTATTCTATTCTATTCTATTCTATTCTATTCTATTCTATTCACACTTAATCATTTGACCTACCATATATATATATTAAAATGCACAGTTTGCAAAAGAGTAATCTATTTTAAGGCAGATAGGGGTATAGGCCAGGTGTAATGGACCAGAAAATATCTAATATAGTCATTCCAACAGAAAATTGTTGGCACCATTATTAGATCAGTCAATGCCAACACTAATTGGAAATCCAATGTTATGTAATAAGCACCCTACAAGATGATTTAAATATGTTTTAGCATATAATCAAAAGATACATGGAGTTGCTAAGCTTCAGTACCTTGATTACAGTAAGGAGGAATGCCACATGTTTAAATTCCATGTGGAAAGAAAGTGGGTTATGAAAGTCCTCCATGAATAAGGCAGAAGGAATTTTAGAGCAAGAAGAATTCTTTCATAGGTCTCCTCAGTACTAATTCTTCCTACCAATAGGAAAGACCACATGAAAGCAACAAGAACAAAAAGGAATAGCTGAACACAGACTAGCTTTATACATGTGGCGGAATGCAACATTGATTGCCGCACTCCCTTGTTTTAATGCATGTAACCAGCCATTCAGTTCTTCAGGGGACTTTGGTATATTCATGGATGAGGCAGGTGGGGGCAGGAAGAGGGAGAGAAGATTTATGAAAGCTGCTGCCCTATAAACATGTCCTTGCTGTAATTTAAGTAATTTCCCTGAGCTATTCTCTATTAAACTTGCAATATCTGCAATAGTTCAAGGATTTCTGTACACATCCCTGCCTCAGTGTGTCATTCCTGATCTCCAAATATTCAGCTCAGGCTATAGGACAGGAAGATTAAAAAAAAAAAGCAATGAGATGTATAGGCCCCTTCTCTTTTTGAGCTAAATTAAACACCTGTACATTGGCCTGAGCTCTGTGCTGCAGCATATTCAGCTGGTTTAGATGACCTGAGGATTTTTTGTAAAACTAATTTCAGAGTCTGTATTAACTCAGTGTGAAAGTGTTAATATTCCTGTATCACAGTACACTGATTACACATCTTTTTACACCCACTAACTCCAGACAATGATTATATTATTCATAAGGTATTTTACCTGAAGTAATAAAGCAAGCAGTTCTAAAACTTATCATTTACACACACACACACACACACACAATTCTCATTCCTTCTAGCCCTACCTTTAGCTCTATAATTTGTATTACAAATGCTTTTTTTTTACTAAGCTGATATAATAACGTAAACAGAGAGAATGCTATCATAATTTAGATATATTTTGTTATCCTTTTTAGAACTTTTAGACAATTACCCCCGATATGTGTAGGTTGAATATATATAATTATTTAATATATATGCAGGAATCATAAAACAATAAAATAGGGCAGACATTTATTATCTGTTTTTCAATTAGATGTGGAGTGACCATAGATCTCAAGATGATTTGTAATAGATTAACAAGAATTTCTGACTTCCAACTACATAAGAATTGTAAAATTCCCCACTTTAACTATTTAGGTAAGTAAGAATAAATTTGTAAAAGAACTGTGGATTCTACTCCACCAGAATAAATTGCTAAACATTAGTTCTAAATAATCTCCCCCCCTTTTTTTCTTTTCTTGGTATCTGGCTCTTATTAATGTCTTGAGGTTTCAGTCAAAGAGAAAATGTTGTTCAGAAACCTGGCAACCTATGCTTTAATAATACAGGTATGAACATTCCCTGTTGGATAAAGCTGCAGGCATGGAAAGCACTCAGCAGGAGAGATTTTAGGGCTGGGTATTTGTGGGCACTAGGGTGACTTTGACAGCTCTTGATGCCATCTGCTGTTGCTGTCCTTTTCAAACATTCATTAAACATTTACAAATGCCTAAAATCTTGAAAGATCACCATCAGAGTTCTACATGAGATTTTGAGGACTTTACAAACTTTTATTCTTTTCCCCAAAACATTATTATTTCAGCATTCTTTCTGGCCAGTAGCAGTAGCCGTCAGCCCCTGCTTTATTGTCTTTTTCTTATATATACAATAGTCATTATTTTACATGAATATGTTTATCTATGGGGGGCGGGGTTGTCCTTGTACATTTCCTAGTAGGGTTCAGTTTTCTTTCTCAAAGCTTCAGGTTTTTCCAACACAGTCTTGTTTAATTGCAAGTTCTCAGAGGTGGAATATATATGGAAAAATTACATTGGACTGCTTATAGAAGTATTCCCAAGCATGCTAATGGCATCTTATTGCACTGTATGCTTTTATATTAAAAAAATCCAGAACTGTTGACTCTGTTCTTTCCTTGTAATCAGAGGCTGATGAACTGAAAGAAAACAAAGCTGTTCTTTCTAAAACATGTGGTGTTTGGGAGGGTTAACCCCAAAGACTGACAGATAGTATAGGTAGAAAGATAAGTTAGTCAAATTCATTTACTGAGAATTCCAACCTGCCTCTTCCTCTGTTATTGACATTCTAAGAAACACATTAAGCAGCACTCATTAATCGTCCTTTTATGCATACCAAAAACCTCAAGAAAAAAAAGATGAGTAAATTGCTCAAGGCAGAGGAAAATATTTCTTTCCCTATAAAGCACCTCCCATAATCTTTAATTTTTAACCAAATTAAAAGCCAGCACCTGAACTGAAAGGTAATCTCATGATTGCTTTTTCATAAATCTAATCACATAAAATGAAGCATATTATGCTATTTAAAAAAAGAGAAAGGAAAGAAAGAAAGAAAGAGAAAGAAAGAAAGAGAAAGAAAGAAAGAAAGAAAGAAAGAAAGAAAGAAAGAAAGAAAGAAAGGGAAAAATCAATGCATTTTTCCATAGATGAGCAGAAAGAGAAAAAAGACCTCAACTCCTACAAGCTTTTCCCTATGGGAGGAATCACAGCCTTCCTTCTACTTCCCAGAGATATAAACTAATATCTTAACAATGACCTCTACAAGGTTTACTATTGCTGCATATTTTAGACAGGTGGTAAGTATTGCCATTTTTTATTATGCTGATAAACAGTCTTAGAGTGCCAGGTAAAATGTGTTGTCAATGGTGATTTCTCACTTTCCTGGAGCCTTCTCCGGTTTTTATTTAGGGACATTCTGGACAAACCCAGATTGTTGAAACATTTGACAGAGCTTCCCTATAGGCACGGTGCACAGCAGTAGATTTCTGAAGTGGGAAAAGAGTTTGTTTCACTTCTCTTCAGTGACAGAAAAACTCACTATTATTTGTAAAAGCTCTTTCATTTTTAGAACTTTTACATAAACAGGAAACCAGAGCATAGGAATTACACAATGCATATGCTTAAATGGAAGATACAATGTTCATATGTGCATGTTCAAATCGTGTTGACCTCTAGTTTGAAACAATACAATTCATTTGAACACTTGATGCTCCTATGGTATCTTCAGGTAAACACATGGTGCAAAATATACTAAAAAACAATTAGACAGAATCTTCTGCTGCTTATAAATAAGCACACTGGCCAAAACTGGAGATTCAAATTCTAATTTCCACCAACCATCCAGTTCATGCAATGACTCTGAGGTTTAATTTAACAAAACAGTTGCATGCATAGTCCCCCCCCCTCAGAGTTACACTCTATGTTTGTGATCCTTGAAGATAAGTCTGATGGTGGTGGTGATGATGATGATGTACCTGAAATGAATAATAATAATAATAATAATAATAATAATAATAATAATAATAATAATAATAATAATAATAATAATAATAATAATAATAATAATGATTTACTTTGAATTTAAAAGGACACCTCCCCACCCAGAAGAATGGACAGAAAATAAGCTCCCTTATCTATGCTATTATTTTCAAAGCTAATTAGGGCAAATTTATCCATTTTAAAAGTAAATTGGAGAAAACCAGTTTTCCCTTCAGTGAATTAGCAGTAGGAAAATTTTAAAGTCTTTATGATGTCACAGGAGTCTTTGCTGATTTTGCTGCTGAAGATGAAAAGTTAACAACTGCGCCTCTGAAAATAGGTCTGTCATAGGCTTCTTGTAAAATTCAAAAATGAAGAAAATATGCTATGTACAGGAAGGCAGGCAGGCAGACAAATGGATATACATTGAAGAGTTTATGGTTTTCAAAATCAATCCAATTTCATTTTTTTTTTTCTAAAGGGACACCGGAAAGGTTTGCAAAGGAAACAAGTTACAGAAAAGGAAGCAAATGGCGGACTGCAAAGAAATACAATTCTTCCATCCCCTCCCCACCATTCTATCAGAACCTATCCTTTCATCTCCCCACTATCCAGTCTCAACCGTCAGTACCTATCCTTCCATTCCCCCACACACACACACCATCAGAACTGATGAAGTTTCTTGGATGAGAAGCAAAACTGTTTTCTTCTTCTTCTTCATCCTCATGGAAAAAACAGTCCAGTTGCCTTTTGAAGAAAAAAGCATTTTTGAAAGAGGCAAAGGGAGGCAGTTACAGGTATCAGAAGAGAAGCAAGCTGTAATTCAGAAACACAAGATCAGCCACCAGATTCTAATTGCTTACCTTAGAAGTGGCCTTGTTTTAACCCATACCATTGGTCAATCCTACCAAGATCTGCAACACAAATTTATTACACCTTCACTAGCTTAGTATCCAGGCTGTACTTTCTATCCTTTTATCTGTTACCTTTTAGCTAACAAGAGTGATCTTAAAATATCATTAATCTCCAGCAAGATTTTACAGGACCTCACTGGGAATAGTTTGGTTTGGTTAACCAAGTTTAATAGTAACAGTGTTAATTCCTGTATTTATTTGTTTCTATTTTACACTGGTCTTTTCACTGAAATTTAATAGTCTCAGTGTTCAAAGTGCTTTACTTTAAATAAGAAAGTGTCAGCTGTGCTGGCTGTATTGAATTTATCTTATATTCTATTCCAGGGGTCTCCAACCCCCGGTCTGTGGAGCAGTACCCGGCCATGGCATGCCAGCAACTGGTCCGCACAAACAAGCAAAGATCCATCCGAGGGATGCAGGCAGCACACAAAACCACACACCCTCCGGTCCGCGGAAAAACCTCTCTTCATGGAACTGGTCCCTGGTGCCCCAAAAGTTGGCGACCTCTGTTCTATTTTATTTTTATTTTTATTTTCTTTAGCTTTTATTTTATTCCCATATTATATGTCACATAAAACTGGTCAATGATGAAATGAGGTACTTTAACTTAGTTCTTTTGGGTGGTTGCAGGTAAATCTCTCAAGGAATAGAGAGAAGAAAGAAGCTGTGAGCCAGGGATGGAAAAAGCTGAAATTATTCTCCTCCAGCCCCTATTTATGTTAGAATTTTCAGGAAGAAGAGATTTCCAAATATTCATTGGAAAAGAGTTAGTCCCAGCTTCCAGAGTCTAAAAATATGAAAAGGCTTCAACTGAGAACTTTACTGGAATCCTACATTTTGCTCGGTCTGCCTGCTGCTAAATAATTTTCCCTTTCATACATGCATGAATATAATAATCTTATTTTTTTTATTTATTGTTTATAATATGTGCTACTCAATTGGGTACTTTCTGTTCTAAACAGCCAATGGTAGCAGTTCTGCACCACCTTGCAATTTGCCAGAGTTCTTCTATTAACTTTTATATACAGTAGACTGTTGAAATCTTGTTATTATTGCTGTCTCCTTTTCTTGGATTCTGTAATTTATCTTCTCTGTACAGCTCTGCAATATATCTTCTTCAAAAATGATTATCTCTGTTTTAATATTTAAACCTAAAAGTATATTATGTACAGTTTTATATTTTTGAAATAAAATTTAATTTTAAATTAAATCTGTCCTGTGAGGAAGGAAGATAACCCAAAACATATGCTTTAATACTTTGGTAACAACTAGGTAAATACTCTCTGTTTCTCATTCAATTGGTTAAGTGGAGAGGGTGCCAGGTAAGACTTTCCCTGGACGACACCTAGGGGCAAAAAGTCCTACTGAGTTGCTACTCCAATGGGCAAAAAGGATGGGGAAAAGTATGAAGACTTGGGGGGGTTCTGGGAGATAATATTTAAGCCCATCAAATGTCTAGTCTATAAGATAAGATAAGATAACCTTTATTGTCATTTTTTTACTGTGGGCACAACGGCACACATCAAAAATGAAATTTAGTTGCCCGCTCTCAAAGTGAAACACATACATGACACACACCTAAAACATATTATATACAACATATGTATAGACCCACACCCCTACATATACATAACAAATAAATATTAAATACTGTCCATCTTGAATATATAACGGAAGGAGGAAGCTTGAGAGTTCACAAGGTTAATGCTGTATGGAATGAAACTATGGCTGAATCTGGATGTTCTGCTGCGGATACCACGAAGCCTCCTCCCAGAAGGTAACAAGGAAAACAGGTCATGAAGAGGATGTGTAGTATCCCAGATAATCTTATGGACCCTGGTCAAGCAACGCTTCTGTGCTATGTCCTGGATGGGAGGGAGGGAACTGCCAATGATCTTTTCGGCCATCCTCACCACTCTCTGCACCGCCTTCCTGTCTGAAGCAGTGATGCTTCCAAACCAGACTGTGATGCTGTATGACAGGATGCTCTCGATCGTCCCCCTGTAGAAAGTGGTCAGGACAGGGGAAGGAAGATGTGCTTTTCTCATGCAACGGAGAAAATGGGCTCAGTCCTGCTGCTACAGCCGCTTAACTTACTTATAGTGTAAGAAATATACTGAAACTTTCATTTTATTTTATGCGTTTTCATGCATTCATACTACAGAAGAGGATGCAAAATATAGAATAAGACTTAATAGATAAGTAAAACCAGCAGCACAGAACACAAATATTACACAGCTTTTTTTACAAGCACTGCCACATTTTTTTTTTAAATGAAAGACCAGGAGCATAACAGAGTGCTTATCTAGGGCTGATAATTGAGCATAGGGGCCAAGCAAGTAATTCTGGAAAGAATACTCTAAAACCAGACTGCACCAAGGAAAAGGACCTCTCCCATTTTATGCCATTTCTTTCTCTCTCTCTCTGTGTGTCTCTCACATCACGTAATATCAGAAAATTCTTGGCAAGCTATCCATAAAAGAAATTAATCTTTGTCCCGTGATTTCTGAGTTTTCTTAAGAGCTTTTCAGGGTCACGAGCTTGTCATGTGCTTTATTAAAACCCAAGGATATGTTTCCTACATATTTTTAAAGTTTGGCACTGTGAAATATTCTTTTTTGTTGTTCTTCTTCCATATGTTAAATCTTATAATGCTTTCAAATTAATTAACCTCGGGCACAAGTTAATCCAGGAACATGTATAATTTTTACATATCACTTTTGAAAGATTAGTGTTTAGTCCTGGCCTACTTTCTAATCTTCAAATAAGGAGGGTGGTTTTATTGATTGCTTACATGTCTTAGTTAAAAAGATCAACTTTTTATGACTGAGTTATTTTTAAGAACCAACTGAAATGAGTTCCAGCTGGCCATGTAACTTGTTATTGCTTAATTTGTCATCTTGTTTTAAACTTCATTTTCATCATTCTACTTGGCATATTCCTCTTTTATATGTGAAAGCAATGATTAAAAGGGTAATTTCTAGTTGTCTACTCAAACATAAGTCTCACTTGATTCAAGTAACTGGATATACTGTTCTGGTGAAGATCAAGCCAATGAATTAACTTTATTTTTTTGTTCCTTCTTTTCTTTTATTATCCTTTACATCTTCTAGCTTCTTAGCATATTTCCTGGTATTCTATATTTTTATATATACTATCTCTCACACATGCATGCTTTTTACTGACTTGCTCCTCAACTTTTATCTTGGCCTGTTTCATTGTTACTTCATATTTGTTTTGCCGATTTAGGGTTTGGATTGTAGTTCTCATGAATGAATGCTTTGGAAGAAACTCTCCTGCAGAAGACTCTGCCATATGGTTGATCTTTTCTGTTTTAATCCTTTTGAATTTCTTTTTTCCCCATGAAGTTGTACTGTTGTTTCTTCCTCTCCATGCTAACAAAGAATGTGTTTAAGGAGGAAAGTGCTAGGAATCAGGTGGTTGAATGGTAAGCTATTGGTAAGCTATTTCCAAAGAGCATCATTCCACGAGAAGGAAAAATTATGAGATGTCAGTAGAAGCATAGAAACTGATATTTCAGTGCTGTTTTATGGTTAATACATGGACTTCAGTGCTTGGTACAGATCAAAAAATAGTACAGACCATATCAGAGCTAGGTTTGGGTATTCATTCAACCGTTCAAGAACAATAGTGCATGGTGCTTTGCTTTGCTTTGGGATGACTTTTTCTAAAATGCCAGTAATATGTCCATAAAAAGCCACAATACCTTGTAACAATCTCTAAGCCCTCTAACTCTCAAGAACTATACCACAGCATACTTTGAAAGAAAGATCAGGAAACTGCAGTCATATAATAGTATGTGACATTTACTCTGCACCTTATTAACAGATGTCTAGCTAAAAGAAAGCAATGTTACATACACATTGTTTAAATTTGCTTTGAGTATTTGTTGAAGTGTTAAGATTCCTTACACAAGACTGACAAATGCAAAATTGGAAGTTTATATGCTTGATTATTATACAGAGAGGGGATATTTAGCAGGTTTCCATACCCAATAAACTATGAATGAGATTATAAGATTAACTGCAACAAGATTATTTCAACGCTGAATGAACCTAAATTATTATTTAATGAAACACAGTTATCATAGTTATCTTAATTAATCAAGATTATCCCCAAAAGATGATTAGATAGGAAGGAAGCAGAATGACTTTTAATTCAACCTAAATAACTTAATTCTAAATACTGAAAGTCACAACTATATCCTAATCATTTCAATAGGGTTTACTACTAGATAAAAAGTGGATTGCATACTAAAACTGTTTACCTGATACATTGCTGAAAGATGACAATGGAGCTATGAAATGACAGAAAAAGTATATATTTTATCCATGTATGTTTTTCCTATACAAGCAGCAAAATAAAAATCTTCTGCTAATCTAATGGGGTCTGATTTTTGTACATATGCCATATTTATTGAGTTATTTTTCCTTAGAGAAAGGAACCACGCAATATGTGGAATTAAATACACTACCATATGTTCCTTGGGTAACTCCATGTACATACAAGACTATGTACTTCCATTTATTTGACCATCTGATTATCTGAATGTTTTGGATGCCCTCCAGGTCAATTGGATAAATGGGATTGTACTGTATTACCCTCATGATAAATACATATATTTTGCTAGATCAGCATGCTCAAAAGTATGGCAACGGCACAAGCTACTTAATGACCCAATTTGCCTCAATAGTTACCTTGGTGCCAGGAATGAAAAAAAAAATTGCTTGGATGCCAGCAATGTGAACCTTAGGGGATTAAACAGAAACTAATGCTACCGCTATGAACTTTGCATTGAAAATATCCCAGTATATTAAGGGTCTACTTCCTTTTACATCAATGTATAATTCACTAGGTTTCTTCAATATTTTTATCCATGAAGCCCAAAGGCTTTAGCCATTGATTCTGAAAATATATATAATTTATTGCAAAGACTTGTCCTTTTTTTTAAAAAAAAAAAAGCTCACAAATAATTTTGATATCTATCTCTAAGTGGATTGTCATCATAATATTTTCTAGAGTTCCTATATAAGAAGTGTCTGTTAGAAACTGCACTGAGATGTCATCTTGCCTCATAAATGGTCACACCCATCCCCAGTTTTGATGGCAGAATTTTGTAGAAATAAAGTGGGTTCATTTCACGCACATATATCACAAAGATCATTATTTTTTACGAAAGAAATAAAGGAACAAGTCATTGACTCAGACAGACAGACAGACAGACAGACAGACAGACAGACAGACAGACAGACAGACAGACAGATAACAGTAAAGCTCCTATTATAACAGTGGCCTATATGATTGACCTTTATTATGTATTATTATTGTTTCTGTCTTGCATTAGAAAACATTCTTACTATGGTAGTTAGATATAACATTCTGCCATCTGAAGCTTCTGGAAGGGAGATGAAATAACATTTCACCTGAAGATTTCTTATGCCCTGTTAGATTGGTATGACGGGAGAGCAAGCTGGAAGTGTTTCTATGCTGCCCTCTGTAACAAGCCTGGCATTCTTAATGAATGACACCTTTGTTAACCAATTGTTTAGGTTGGCCAGAAGAGCAAATACTTCCTTTTACTAAGTCCATCAGTCTCCAGAAATATCTGGGAGGGTGTCCAAAATTTTCTGCAGTTGTAATTGCTGCAAGAGAGCTCTGGGTTTAACAATGGACATGTTTATTGGTTGATATATTTCTAACCAGGCATAATTCATTATTCGTTGCTTTAATTGTTTGGGTCTTACTGTGTTAAACTTTTTCGTTTGGTTTTATGTGGCTGAGTTTTATTGGTCTGTACTTTGTCCGTAAATACTTGTAAAATATGGAAATTGACATTTTATGAATAACTCTGGCTGTATGGAATCTCAGTTTGGCCAAGATAACTATTCTGTATACATGAACTAAATTTACACTCTTGATGTTAAAGAATGGATTCAAGATATGTGTTCTTTATGCATTTTTTTAAAAAAATTAAAATATGAATGCTTACATTTAAAAGTATAAAGTGTTTTGATAAATGTTATTACTTTCTGAAATTTCTAAACCAAAAATGAGAAAATAGAATAATTTGTTTCTATATAATCTAGATATTTTAAATATAAAGTTTGAAATAATGTTGTATTAAGCTTATCCTTTCTTTTCCTTCTTCATCTTTGTGTCTTCCCCCCTTCCCTTAAGTTTGTTTTAGTCATTCTAATCCAGGGGTAGGCAACTATGGCAACTTTACATCATGTGGACTTAAACTCCCAGAATTCCTGAGCCAGCATAGTTGGCTCAGGAATTCTGGGAATTGAAGTGCACAGGTCGCAAAATTGCCATAGTTACCCACCTCTACTCTAATAAATGTATTATTTCATTGCACCGTATTTACACAATTGTTTCGTGTGCTTCACTAATAAAAAAGGAATTCCATATTCATCGTTCATTTATTATGAATTTTATTTCATTCAACAACACCCCACCACACTGACAGCCAAAACCAGGGAGCATTCTATGCCATCATTCAGCACAATGAGTATTGGACAGTTTTGGCTTTTTAATTTTTTTTCTTTTACAGCCATATTTATCCCACTCATAAATGCAGTTTTCCATTAGTGAATCTGAGAAATACAGGGGCAGATTTCAAAATGGAGTAATATTGTGATTCAGAATATATTCACTTCATGAAGAATTTCAGAAATAGTGAATGTCAACAGTCATCTCCCCAGGTTTGAAGAAGTAAATGCATTCATTGCACTTAAGAACTACGCTGATATACAAAATCCATTAGCCTGTGCTTTTGACTTTTACCTTTGTTTGAGAGAACACACATCTGAGAAAGTCTCTGAAAAGTCTTGATTTTTAAAGCAACCCACAAAACTATCCTGAAATATTATTAAATAGTCCCTTTTATGGGAATGGTTTGGATGAGTCAGCAATCTTGCTTTGCATTTTTTCTTAGAAAGGGAAGCAATTCAAGTTTTGTTCAGTCTTAACACTAGGGCAATAAAGAACAGATTGAAAAGCGAAGCACAACAAATTTTTAAAAAAGGTAGGAAGACGTAATATATTAAGCTGGAAAACTTTCTGTTAGCTATCATGCCCCACGCTGTTGTATATAATTATGAGCTGCAAAACAGCACAGCTTGAACCTTATTATTACACATTAAAGAACATTCCACTTATAATTATGAAATAAAAAAGTGCTTACAAGTCATCTGCCAAGAACCAACTTTGCACATATCAGGATTTAAAATACTCACCTTTCCTTTCCTGTTTATGAATACACAACTTTCTTCCCACGTCTTTCCTCCTGTTTTTTCCCTTTTAACAATATATTAAAAACTTGCACTTTTTAAACTTCAGAGCCCAATGGAAAGAAGAATCAAAACTCTTAACTTTTAACTTTCTCTAGTCAGCAAATTTTCTGAAACTTGCCATCCCTACACATTTATAAGGTGACCATTCTTTAAAAATCTACAAAGCACTTTCCTTAATTTCAGTTAATACAGGTAGTCCTCGACTTACAATAGTTCACTTAGTGAGCGTTCGAAGTTATGGCACTGAAAAAAGTGACTTATGACCACTTTTCACACTTGTAACTATTGCAGCATCCCCAGGGTCACGTGATTTACATTTGGATGTTTGACAACTGACTCACATTTATGACGGCTACAGTGTCTCGGAGTCACGTGATCACCTTTTGCAACCTTCTGACAAGCAAAGTCAATGGGAAAGCCAGATTCACTTAACAGCCGTGTTACTATTTTAACAACTGCAGTGATTAACAAATGTGGCAAGAAAAGTCATAAAATGGGGGCAAAACTCAATTAACAGATGTCTCGCTTAGCAACATAAATTTTGGGCTCAATTATGATCGTAAGTTGAGGACTACCTGTATTTTATCGAACTTGTGCCATTCCAGATGGAAAGATACATGTTTTTCCTCAATAAAGACATCTAAAGAAACTTCTGGATAAGGGCATCTACTGATTACAGCATATGATAACACCATATCTGATGCAAACTAGGTAGATTTTTTTTTTAAAAAAAAAGACTTTTAAACCATAAACATAATTTTATCATTTTATTTTTTAAATTAAGTCTTCCTTTATTAATTTCAAGGAATTTTGAACCAATATGGAGTCCAGGAAAATGACATATGACCAAAGGTGGGAGAAGAAAAATATTTCTGTAGCTGCTGTTCAAACTATCAGCATCAGCTAAAATTTATTCTTGTCATTTAAAAAACTAATTTTTGCAGCCACACCAAAGGGCAGAAGGAAAGGTCTTTGGCTGAATTAAACTAGGTTACAATTATGTTTCATACTCTAATTAATAGACTTTTCGGTGGAAACCAAGTGAAAAATAAAATCCTACAATCACTTGCAGTATCAATATTTTCTGATTCATTCTTTGTTCCCTCTGGTATCTCAGACACTTCCATCCCATAAGAATGTGTTTATTTCTAGAATTCAGAAAACAAGTTGCTTTTGGTACTGAACTCGGTTTCTATGTACTTAGCTTCCTTGATGCAATGGGAGAATGGATGAGAGCAAGACTTACACAGAATATGTCCCTTTGTTCCCAAGTCCACCAGAAGTGCAGGAACCAGAACGTCTTATCTCCCTCGACACCTGAAATAGTAAAAGAGAAAGTAACTTCCAAAGAAGAGAGACATATGAGACACAAGAGAGCCTAAAACAGAGGTCCCCAACCTTTTGAGCACCAGGGACTGGGTCTGTGGAGAAAGGTTTTTCCATGGACCGGAGAGTGCGTGGTTTTGTGTGCTGCCTACATCCCATGGATAGGGCTTTGCTTGTTTGTGCGGACCGGTTGCTAGCATGCCACGGCCCAGTACCGGTCCACGGACCGGGGGTTGGGGACCCCTGGCCAAAAAGACATCTGTGCGACTGCAGTACAGAGGATGCTAACAGCCACTGGATTTATACAGAACTCTCCTTAAGCAACAAGGCATAGGAGTGAAATACAGTAGCTTCTTTTGAGGAAGAGCCATGGTGTCCAATATCTACTATAATATCCTGAAAGTGAAATACAACATTATTTTTTGTCTGATTTTAGAGATTCAGAAAAAAAAAATCATTGATGCAATATATAAAGCAATGAAGTATAGCTGTCTGGGTACAAGGTAGCACTTCAAAATTAAAATATATATTTTATATATAATCTAATTTAATCTAATTCTGTATCATATATAATGCATACCCTACATCTATAGAGAAGTTCCATAGTGTATCCATGGTACTAATGAATCTAGAATAGCCAATAATTGGCACATGTAATTTTGCTCATGATGAGTAAATAGCAAAAGGAACATCAGGTTTTAGAGTGAGGTGCTGTAAGTATATTTATATCTGCAGCTATCAATAACTCAGTCAGGTGAACTTGCTGAGGGCACTAAATCACAGTTTTTGATGCTGAAACCTCTGAATAGTTCTAAATCTTGACAAAATTGAATTGTTGCAGGTACAGTAGATATAAGCTGGTTTAGGTGGGATTGAAAATACGCAATTTGGAGACACTTCTGTATCTTTCATTGTATATTCAGATGGTCTTCATCATCTGCAATGCTTCATGTCACTTTGTTCTTCCATTGCAATCTTTCTTTGTCACAGATTACATTACTACAGTGATCCATATTGTAGTAACTTGAATGATGGATTTCCATGATGCCTTGTATGTACATGAAAGGAGTGCAAGAATTTCTAGTGGTGCAAAATTATGAAGGTACATTCAGACTGATTTATTTCAAATAATCAATCATTCCAGTTCTGCAAGAATTACATTGGGTATTTACTCCTGAGCCTAGTTCACAATACCTTAAAACCTTAATAAGTAGCTTCTTCAATACAATGTTCTATGTTTTTGCAGGTGCCTTCTGTAAAGAAATAGATGTGAAGTCATAAAGAAGGGGGTAGGATGGGTAATTCTGGCCATCTGTTTTGGACAGATTTTTCTCTTTACTGACTGCAAATTCTGTTCAACCATCTTCACGAATTTAAAAAGTGTTGCACAAATTTGAAAAGATTTGCAGAAAAATATGTATACATTACTCTCCTAGTGTTCATACATTTGTCATGCCATTTGTTTATCAGAATATGTTTCTCTAAGGTATGCATTTTGTGTCAACATACTGGTTTTGTGATACCTGTCACAAAATTTTGGGGGAAAAAATAGCATTGATTTCAATATGCTTATGCATCCCAGGTTCTTTTACATAGCTGACATGCCCAAGATTGATATATTTGCTAAGAATTTTGATGGACCAAATAATTCATCTATTACTAAGAAGAAAATCATTTCTGTACTTGCTTTCTGACTTAGAATGACCTTGGATGGAGATTTGGCTCCAGCTTTGGACCCTGTTATTTGAGATTGCATTTTAAACTATTTGCATGATTTTTTAAAGATTCACCATAGGTTCTTGATGACTAACTTGATATTAGTTTCATTTTCACATCCTAACAAATAAAGAGACCTTTTAAAAATAAAAAAATGATCAAGAAACCTACACTTTATCTACAGTAAGGTAGTTGTTAACTAGAGCTACTGGATCTGGTCTGCAAAGCTCAGAGTGTCCATTAGATGGCAGCAAGGAGAGGTAGAAAAATCCCAATGTTTTGCTGCCATATGGATTTCTGCAGATCAGTTCTGCTAGTTCTAATGTATGCCCACAGAAGTGAATATATATGTGAGATAATATACTATACTATAAAGGTTTGCACTGCACTTCCATAGGGAAGGGAACAAGAAAGGGATTTTAAAATATATCAATGGCTAAGCTTATATTTGATACAATAAGTTTCTTAATTGGGCTTCAGCTTTTCATTCTCAATGCTTTGTCTCCTCTTATAACCCACCTGTTAGGCAGCAGCCACTGACCTGGTGCAAATCAGCTGCAAATCATTCCTGGAAGCAATTCTGCAGGTGCCAGTAAGTTATGTTTAACAAACAAGCATTACTGAGCAGCTTATCACCGCATGTAGAGTACTTTCCAAATTGGTCAGCTGGCAAACAGCTAAGTTCATTTTTAAAACTGCAAACCTGCCTAATGTTTGGAAAGAAATGAGCAGGGCTAAGCAAGCAATCACATTGGGGGATCAGAGCCAGACTCACTTGATTAAGGCCATTCCCTTCTATGTGAGTTCAAAACGACTTGGCCTACTTTCATTCTGGGTATTAAAAAAAAAAAACATGCCCTAAGAACAGGCTCTATCCTCAAGTTATCCCATCTGGCCTGCATTTTGTTGAGAGCTCTTTTTTTCTAATAAATGCAAAGAATTCATTCTAAGCTTGCAATCTGGAAGAAGGTGTGGGAAAAATCTGAAATTTGATCTTCTCACCTCACGTTTGTAACTGTAGATATTACATACAAATGTCTGTGATTAGCTTGTGATTTGGCTCATGTGCCACTGATAAAACTCTGATGAATAAAGGAAAGATTAACAGTCAATTTTACAGAAACAAGAGGATATCTAGAAAGGGCCATTTCTTCAAATGACCAATTGAATTTGGTTGGATGATGCTTCCTAAGGAAAATGAAAGGAAGGCAGATTGTTCCACAAAATGTAAAACATTTTAATAATACTGAATCTTAATTGAGACTACAAAATTTAACAACCCTCATTTAAGTCCTCATTTAACAACCACCGTAAAAGCAACTTTACGATCAGTCCTTGCATTTATGACCTTCGCCGGTCTATAAAGGAAAGGAAAGCTGAAGTACGAGCATAAGCACAGTTGCAATTTTACTAGTTACTACTTAACAAATAAGTTGCTGGTCCCAATTGTTGTTGCTAAACAAGGATGGTCTGTAATAAACAGGGACAAAACATTTCTTGTACAATAAGTTTAACTACAGAGCTTAGTGTTTGTAGTATTAAGAATATGCCATTTATCCTGGAAATGGTCAATGTGAGATTAATATGAGAAAGAAATGTTGATTTAGGACTCAGCAGAACAAGATCATATGGGAGGTGAAATGCACAGATACAGAGATCAGTGAAGAACTACTGGTAAAACTCTTGGGAAGTGATCCCAAGAATCAGTTCCATGCCATTTTATTTGCTGTGTGTAACTGATTAAAAGTATTGATTCATTTAATCATTTTAAATAATTAACTCTAATATGGGTGACCCCCCTCTCCCAACAATCATATGTGAGGCCATGGAAAATTGGCCCTACTTCCACCTCTCCCCGAAGACTTCCTCAGCTGTCTTTTAAATATACTTCATCCTGAAAGAAAGTACAATGCAGGTCCATTTAAAAGTGAGTATAAAAATAAGCTTACATAGACTTTCACTGAATATTTATTGCGGCTGCAAATTCTGGATCATCTTACTCTGTCAGTTTTCAGCAGATCTTAAATTGTGTTGTGTTTCTTTTTTGGCAAGCATAGATTATGTTGTGTGTGTCAATATGTGGATTATGGGGCTGGTTCTTAGACCTTACCAAACAAAAAATGTCCAGGAGGGAATGATTGTAACTCCCATATATCCCTGAGCACTTTATGTAATCTTCTTTATTGGTTCTTATACCCCATAAGACTGGCAGAAGATAATTGGAGACAGATACTGAGCCTCAAATCACTAAATATCTTAGACTGGTCCAACTGCATTTTTTACTCAAGCTATCAACCTGCCCTAGAGGTTACCCAATGCAATGGAAGTTTCTTTAAATTTACCAAAATTATTTCATTGTTCATTTTGGCAGATTTCAGTAGAAGATAAAGAACACATACTTGTACGTGTATATATGTGATGCACATAAGGAAGAGAGAAATACACACACAGAAAATTATGCTTACCATAATTTCTGAGGGCTTGCTGTAAAACATTTTAAACTCAATCTTCCATATCTTATAATAATTTTAATATAATAGGTCTATGAAAATGTCTAGGATTTCAACGATACTCATTTATCATCTTTTAGGATTTGAGAGGACAACTGATAGGCTTTTGTTAGAATTAAACAAAAAGTTGCAAGATTTTTAAGTAATAATAAATTGCCTGGTATGATTATTTTCTGAAAATGGGAAGGAAGCTTTATGATAAAAGGTCCTTTCTGTGTTCTGCAGCAAAAACAGATGTTCATTAATAAACAGACTGGCCATAAAACATTGGAACTGCCATCTGGATGGGATATTGCAAAGGAGATGTTTTGTCTCTAATATTTCCTTTTATAAAGTTCTGGTGGGAATCAAGTTCTTTTCTCTTTTTTTTTTTAGTGAGCAGACAGAAATGTGATTCCCACCATTACTACCTCTTCCAAGTACTATTATAAACCTATTCTGTAAGAAATAAAAACAACAACACAACTCTTTCATTGTGAATTCAACATATTTATTTAAGCCCACCTAACCAACCAAGTGAGACATTGTAGCTTTCTCTTTTAGAATAATATACTTGGAAGATCTGTGTGGTCATTAGAGGTTTTAGAACAATATATCTAAGGGTATATCAAAAATCCCACCCTGTAAGAAGGCTTACCATTTCACCATCCTCGTTTTTTATTTTATTTGTGTTTTGTGTTCACCAGATGGCAACAAATTTAAATTATCTTTTGAAATAGGAGTGGACAAGCTATTCCTCCGTCCCTCAGCGCCATCTGACTGCACTTCCCATCACTTTGATATCGGGCACACAAAAAGTGCATTCTGAACTTTACAATAAACCTAACACAATTCTTTAAACTTGTTAGCAAAAAATACAATATTGTAAAGAAAATAAAGACACAAGAAAAGGAAAACCAAAAGTGTGTGTGTGGGAAATAGAATCTTGGGGTGTGTGTTTGGTTCACACCTCATCTATTTCAGCAAGGTACTTTGCCAGCAGCATCTGTAGGTGAGGGTTCAAATGAGGCAAAATGGTGGTCATAGTAGCCCAATCTAAGTCCTGCCTCCTTGCATGCGGGAATGTACAAAGGGGCGGAACTTTAATAATCATGGTGCTACAATGGCCATATTGTCTCACTTGATCTTCAACTGCAGACACTACCGTGTCTTTTTTTCTCACAGTGGTGCATCATTCTGCTTGGACAAAATAGGATGAAGGTAAAATGGAGCTGATATGCTTCATTGGTTCATCAGCTCAAGAGCTTTTGCCAATTCACTGAAAAAAACTATTCCTGGGTGACATGAAGGGTTGCAGCTGTGCTACTCCATTGTGGCTATTATCCAAAAGTGTTTTGAATAATATCCAGCCAAGCAAAGTTCCTCTTTGAAGATTTGTACAACCTTTGTGTTTAAGAATCTGCGCACATGCATACATATCTCAAAATAAAATAAAATAAAATAATAAAACATTTTAAACATTCTTTTCAGTATTAATATCCAGAATGATATTTGTACAGACTCAAGTTGCTATATGGTTTGTGTAGCTGAGAGTGGGGAGTGGAAAGAAGAAACCAGCTAAATCAATAATTTCTGTTTATATATTTCAAGCCACTATCTCCACTTCTGAAGTTTCTTGATGATTCTTGATGAATTTTGAACTTCCTTCTTGGAAAATGTTAAAAGTTGGAGAACTAGCTCAGTCAACATTTTTTGTTTCAAGTGTTTCAGCTTCCAATGGAATTGTTTTCACTTTCCATCTTCAAATGCTCCTTTACAGAAGAACAAAATCCTTTAATGAAGTAGATCTGCAGAAGTCCTAATGGAAAAACAAAGATGAATGAGACTAGCTCAGTTGGAGCCACCACATCAAGGATGTCCTGAATGATATGGACTTTGAAAAGTCAGAAGAAGACTTGGAGGTGAAGGAAATCCTTTGAGAACCAAGACTGAAATGCAGAAAACTTCTTGTTTTATGACAATGAAGAAGATGGCACCTTTTCTGATGAAAAATACAACTAAATAATCAGTTGACTTGGATTGGAGAAAACTGTATTTCCATCCAGTGTTAGGAGGGGAACAATCCAGAAGTGAAATTCAAGAGCTTAAGAATTCCAGTGATGGAGGAGAAACAGAATAGATTGTGAAAACTCATGAATGCTGTATAGGTAATAACACCCATATTTATATAAATTTAAACTCCAACAGTTTTGTTTTGTTGGTTTCAACTATCATCCTTCCAGTTCATACTACAGTGTACTTATGCTATTTGTGTTTCTGTTTCTATTAAAAAATGTGGTCTCACTGATTTACAATATTTGGTTTATGACTATGTTCTGGTTTTACTTCAATCCATCTTCAGCTTTGATCTGAATATGTGTTGCTACTTGTTACCTTATAGCAAGACCCAATGTGATGTAATGATTAAGGCGCTGGACTAGGAGCAGAGAGACACAATGTCTAGTTCTCTCTTAGAGACAGAAGCCAGCTGGGTGATCTTGGTCCAGTCCCTCCTTTCAGCCCAAATTGGCATCATTCATCTGCAACAAGGTGGGTGAAAAATAAAAATTCCTTGTTGCATCATATGTTACTAGCTTCCCTATATGAACTGAAGTGAACTGAAGTGTAAAACATGTATGCCCAGCTTAAGCAGAGTAACTGCTAGGACCAAGAAGTGATTACGTCTTACTAATACTAGCAGAAAGATATAGTTTGGAGCAGAACACTAGAATGTCTTTAATTGGTCCTTATATATATGTTGACTGAAAAGGGGCTGGGTGGGACTTCGCCCACTGTTAACATATAATCTTACAGAGCATAAATAAAGCTTCAGATAGATAAAATAAAACATATAGCTAACTACCTGCTGCAGTTGCAATAAGCTTTAATTCTAATACTGATTATATATTGCTGTTTCTTTCTCTGGTTTTATTGGTACTTGGCTGCAGTCTTCTGCAGTGTATCATGGAGGTAAGCTTCACTGGACAAGTATTTAAGCTTGGACTAAATACAGTCATAAACAGGGTTCTGGTGGATACCCGCAGTTTGGTTATGTCCACGAGGTTCTAGATTGTTTCTCTGTGGAGGTGATGAATGGCTGAACTGTATTTCAAACAGAAATTCTTTACAAAAAGAAGAAAGAAACTCAAGATGGCTTTTGATGCCATCTTAGTCTTATTGGGAAAGTTCTCTTTGTTTAAGCAACATAGCCCACTTAACCTCCTCCCCAAAGTGCAAAAATTGTATTACGCTTACCTTTCTCCCAGCCATCATTATCTATATATCATTCACAATGAAACTACATACCATCCTCCCAAAGGTGCTTTTTCAAGAGGCAACCGGACTACTTTTGTTTTTTCTTGAAGATGTTTTGCTTCTCATCCTAGAAGCTTCTTTAGTTCTGACTGAATGGTGGGGAATGGAATGATTTATATTCCTTGCAGTCATCTGGTCATTAGCACTCTTTCTGAGGCCACTTGGAGGTTTATCTGTGCCCTCAGGATCACCTGAATAGTGCAACTGGGTGTGGAACCTTTTTGGAACTGCTGAAAGAACTGTGTTGTAAACAGGAGATAGGTGGTGTCGTATCCCTCCCCTCTGTTGGGAGAGGGCTGTTCAGTTTTAATGCAGATGGCCTCTTTGACCCCTCTTTCAAACCTGAGGGTACAGATAAACCTCCAAGTAGCCTCAATAATTCTCAGTAAGAAAGTCCAGTTGCCTCTTGAAAAAGCACCTTTGGGACAACATGACCTGGATGACTGAGAATCTCCATAGATAGTACTTACTGTCCTGTTTTGCTGCATTGTCTTCTGGTTCTGAAACTGTATTATTTTTATTGTGGAACCAGAAGCCATGAAGACACAACCTGCACACTTCTCTCTATATCTAATAGGCTTGCATTACTTCTGCTGCAGAGAAGCTGAAGAGCCATGTGACTTATAAATCGTAACCAATAAAAATAGGAAAGCTGGGAAAATGTTGCCTCTAGTAGGAGATGCGTGTTCCAAACTACCTACATAGCACCTTGAGTCTCATGTAAGAGTCTAATAATGATCATTATTCAGCATCTTTCCCTGCATAATAAAGCTGTTAAGCAAATAATGATATGGGTTTGGGGGAAGAGTGAATAGGTGGCATTTCTCTGAATAGCTGGTTGGCATTACTAGAAAGAGCCTGATCAGCAATAGTGCTGCTTGACTGGCAGATGGAAGATTTTAAATTTACAGTGTGTGACTGGAAATCTCTATTGCCCTTAAGACTGAAAATGGAATTGACTTGAGATTTGAGAAGGATGGTTTCATTATTGACATATGTCAGACTATAAAAGAGGAAGAGAAACAGTGTGACAGAAAGTGTTTAATGGGAAGGAAAATCTGTAGGGGAGATACTGTGATGTGATATTACCAGCTCATTCAAAAGCCCCATAATAGCATGCAACTTTTTAATCTTCTAAAAATTCACTCTTTACTTTGACTGACACTGCAGCAATAGTGCGTTCCATAGGTATATATACATTTTCTGCTGCAGATGCTTATTGTCTGCCATCAGAGCAAGGCTCCAAAGATGTGGCTGTTGTCTAACATTAGCATTTATTGGAACATTCACTCAAGAAATATGTAATTAAAACAAAGAAACAGCTTTTCCTGAGCAGCTTCACTTCTGCTTGGTGGGACAGCAGATCATGTCTTCTCTTCCACAAATCCAAAGTGGATCAAACAGGATTCTAGGACAGGATTTTTAAGCACCCTGATCCTGGAGTGGGGTGTGTGTATGTGTGTGTGAGAGAAAGGACCCATATGTCTAATCATCTTGTTTTTTCCAGAAAACGTCAGCCATCTGACCATTTCGGAATGACTCATGGCTGGATTTACCACAAAAAGGAACATTTTGTGATAGCCACATGATAATTGTAAGTACTCGTGGTTTAACAAATATATGAGCTTTGAAATTCTCCTATTTGCTGAACTATACAAAAACAGGAGAGAGACAGACAGACAGACAGACAGACAGACAGAGACAGAGAGAAATAGCACACCATTGACTTTTGGGCTTCAATCTACAAGCAATATTGTTAAAGAAGGAGAGAGATGCAATCCCATCAAGCGACTCTGGGTGGCATACAGGAAGCCCTCGACTTACGACCACAACTGAGCCCAAACTTTCTGTTGCTAAGTGAAACATTTGTTAAGTGAATTTTGCCCCGTTTAACAACATTTCTTGCCACCATTGTTAAGTGAATCAGTTACATGCAGTTACATTAGTAGCACAGTTGTTAAGTTAATCTGGCTTCCCCATTGACGTTGCTTGTCGGAAGGTCGTAAAAGGTGGTTACATGACACCTGGACACAGCAGCTGTCATAAATATGAGTCAGTTGCCAAGTGTCTGAATTTTGATCATGTGACCATGGAGCTGCTGCAATGGTCATAAGTGTGAAAAAATGGTCATAAGTCACTTTTTCCAGTGCTGTTGTCATTTCGGTCACTAAATGAACTGCTGTATGTCGAGGACAACCTGCATAATGCTACGTTAGAACATTCAGTTAAGATGTTGATCCTTTTACCTCATGATACAAAGATAACATTGCCATGAAACATCTGCCTCATCCAGCACTTATAAGAAGGCTACATCATGTTTGGAAGGCTTTTGAAGATTAGCTTAATCTAGGGACTATAAGAGAATGTGGCCCCACCGAGCCATTAGAAAATGCAACATGAACGCAACTTATTTATTACTTTGATGCAGCCCGACTTTCCTTAATGTTAATTTGCTTGCCACTTTCTTCCCCACCCTACCCTTCCCCCAAGGTAGGCTAAGGACCAGCACTCTCCTATTTCACCTGTTAGGTCACATTCTTTTAACTGCTGGACAATTTATGACCATTTTTTAAAAAAACATAAATTACCCCGGCAGAGAACTTGCTATTTGGCACTGCAGCTATTTTAATGGGGGGTACATGGCAACTGATCTGGCACCATTATTCATCTCTTACAAAATGCCATTGTGAGCTAGGGGCTCCCGCTTCCCGTGGCTATGTTTTTTTTTTTTAAGTGTAGGGCCTCTTTTAAACTGTATTGGAATGGAGCATTCTGGGACTTCGTTAGCATTCATCCTTTTGCACAAAGGTTTTGAAAACTTACCTGCAACCATCATCAGTCATTCATTATCAGCCTTTCCCAGCCCGCTGCTGGCCGGTGGCACAGTGGATTGCTCTGGGCTCCTGGTGTTGGAGGGGCTTTGCCAGAACTGTGCCAGGTCCAGTAGCCAAGGCCAGCTGGTGAAGCTTTGAAAGAGCTTGCCAGCTTATTCTTTGCAGAAATGTCTATACAGTGGAATAACCTTCTGTAGACTGATGCCCCTTATGAAATTAGATAGCTGTTAATGTTCTTTGGGAATAAGCTTAGAGGAACAGTGGATGCACATTGAAAAAAGACTACTCCATCAGTATGGCCAGAGCATGTCAAAATATTTATTAAAGGCATATTTACACAGGGAGAAGTATTGTGCCATTCCATTGTGCCTCCTTCCTGCCCACCCACCCCTGTCTCTGTCTCAGGAAGACAACTGGAGGAAGACCTCATTATTTCTATTCTTATTTGCATACACCCAACAAAGAATGGGATAGTATAATCAATAAGGAGAAATTAAAGACAGATTGCACAGTAGTTCTGTTACTAATGCTGTTTTTTCCCCCTGTTACACATTTGTGAAATTTATTGAAGCAGGATTTATTAGAACTGAGTGCATTCCTCAGCACCGTTTTTGGTGCATGCTGGTGTTTTTTTTGAGACTGGCCACTTGTACCATCTCACGTGAATCAAATTCCATCCTTTGGTTGGTCTCTATGTACTCAAGACACAGGTTTTGATTATGGCTTGTGACAAGATGTACTATTGGGAGACTCAATCATATGATAAGGTAACACACACCAGTGGCCGTGTATAAGGGCAATCCACCATATGACTGCTGGTGACTGTTTCAAGGGACAGTCCTCCATAAGAGAATTTCAGAAGAGGCTGTCTCTTACTGCTTCTCTTAAAAAGGGGTTGTTGTTGTTGTTGTTTTTGCATACATAACATATACTACTTTCTTGATTGCTCTTTACTTTAAGAAACTGTAACAAAGTTAGGCCACTTCTTTTTTTTCAAGCCCACTTCTCCAGTTAGATAAATCACTTCCAAGAGGACTGCAAATCAAAGTCAAGTTTCATAATAGATGGTGACTTTTTGAAAACAGTATTTATTATTTTTTCCCCTTTCTCCCTATTGCCCCTTTTGCCATTGCTAGCCTTCAGAAGTCAACTTCCCCGTTCCCCCTCTATGAAAAAAACTCTCTTGGTACCCATAGAGCTTTCATAATGGATAGATTCTTTCAAGGGTCAGACAAAATGAGTTTTCTTAGTTGGAGCTGCCTCACTCTGAACTGATAATATAAGATTCCAGACCTATGGATATGTTCTGATTAGTACTTTTGCACTTGGTAGGTGTTTCAGGAACTTGCGTGTCTCCTACTTTATAAGATATACTTGGCCTAGGGGACTATGGTGGAAGGATGAGAGAGAGAAAAAGAAATGCATAATGGTATGGCCTCCAGCAGTATTATTTATGATAGTATCCTTACAGCAATCAGTGCTTGCATAGGGTGAAAGCATGGTTTCAGTTCTGTCCTTGAAACATGGATTAAGCAATGTTGCTAATACATATTTGTCCCCATGGCTGTCAAACATTTCACTGATACTAGACTCTGAAGACAGCTTAATAGCTAGGTCTTCTGTCAATGTTACTGCTGCAGAGCTTCCTTTGCTTTAAGATGCTGCTCAGATTTATTCAGGCAATAGGTTTGGACTGAGACTTGGTAAATAGCAGCACCTACCTGTGTACTTTCACCACCATTAGCACCAGCATTTTTGAGTTGGAAAGGGAAAGACCAGGAGAGGCATGAGTTCCAGGAAGTAAAAAAGAAGACACTTACGAAGACCATCTGTCTCTTGCTTCATACCTCATCCCTGTCGAGAAGCCAAATGAACCAGAAGCATCTGCAACCCTAATGCCACAAAACTCTGCAGATTTGGCACGTGCACAATAATAAGGACACTGCCTTCTGAGCAGTGCCAGAACAAAGATTTACAATTCCATAATTGCATTATGAGAAGTCAGCCCCCCCCCAAGAGAAGGAAATATTAAAAGGGCAGAATATTATATTTCCTCAAAGGATCTTAAAAAGGCAGAAAAGCATGCCCAGTTTTTTTTAATAGCCCCAAGTCTCCCTCCCCCAAGCAGAAACCAGCTCTGTAGAAATGCAGATATCATAATCCTTTCAGAAAGTCTGGCACCTGGAAGCTTAGAGCTGATGGAATTAGAAAGACAAAGATCCCTAGAATCAACAACCCCTCACCCCAAAAAAAATCCAACACAGGACATAGCCATTGGCCACAGCCCCAGGGAAGCAGGATATGACTTTTGGGACATAATAGGATTAACCCACCACCATCAGAATACCAGAAAGGCACACTCAGACTCAGGTCAAAGTTCATGCCACAGGAACAACTCCAATCAAAAGCTCAAGAAGCTATAAAAACCCACCACTCCCTACTAAATGTGGTCAGCTTTTCCAGAGCCATCTTTCTGTCTAGCTCTCCTCTTCAATAAACTCCAACCTTCTTTCTAAAGCATTTTGTTTATTCCCAGCTTGGACTGGACCCTGATGAAGATTTTTCTTTAAACAGCATAAAGAGCCAAAAAGCTCTCTTAGCTTTCATGGTGGTTTTGTTCTGCTAGTTAATACATGACTTTTTCTCTCTCCACCTTCTAATGCCATTTCCCACCTCCACCTCCATAAAGAAAAGAGAGAAAGAATGTGGATTGAATTAGATTGGGCTTCTTCAGTTTGGATTCCACTGAAGTGTTTCAACTTATGACAGGGAATTCTTGGAGCTGCAATTCAAACCCATTTGTGGGGATGTTATGTTAAAAAAGGTTGAAGTAGGTAATGATGGTTACAGGTTTATTAGTCTGTACCAAATAAACACAACACAAGTCTCCCAGTTTTCTTGGCAATGAGATGACTTCTGAAATTCTAAAGTCTTATCAGAACTGGATGAAATGGTATACTGAGAATAATCAGGTTTTTTTTTTCTGTTTTGTATTTTGCAATGAAGTTCTTGCCCCAATAGGAAAAGTGCAAGATTGGAGAAGGGTGTTTCATGACCTTTTCCTTTGTTTCCCCCCCCCTTCCAAAATGACACAATTAGCTTTCAGTATGTTTGCAAAAACTCTGTAGCATGTGCACACAGCCACAACCGATGTACAACAACAATTGTTTGTCAGGCACAAGAGATCAGGAACCAGGTTGTTCAGATGAGTACATTTTTATTCCATGCTAAACAGGATATATTTATCTCTAAACATGCTATCTCTGAACTACTAACAGTCAAGACAAGTTGGCGATAGTTACGAATCAACAGAATTCAAAAGGAGGGCTGGACTTAGATCTCTGGTGGGTAGAAACACATGCCTCTAACCTTGGGCTCAGCTTGGTCATCTCCTACATTGCTATCCTTTTATAGTAATGAAAAGCATCTCTAGTTCTGATCATCTGGTAGTCCTTAACTTACAGAGACTCTCTTATGAAGAAAGAAGTGGCACATATATTTTGATCTGCAGCTTGTTGTACAAGAAACAATAGCCAATGAGACAGCTGGACCCAAAGACTGTCAAGAGAGGCTAAATACTTGCTTTCCGGAAAGGGTGAACTGAAGTGCCATAGTGGGTGATGATTGATTTTCAGATGGAAGGTGGGAAGACAGCAATATAATTCAATAATAGACAAAAACTTTGCTGTTTAGATGTATCTCTGTGGCTGTGAATCATGCAGAGACCATTGAGTGAACTTTTAAATGGATAACAAAAATAATGGAGAAACAGACCAGACATAAGATTTAGACAATGCAGGATATAGAGTATCGCTGAAAGATTGAGAGAGGTTCCGTTCACAAAATTCCCATAGAGCCATAGAACTTATCAAGCACTTTAAAGCAGGCTGAGAGGCACATCTAGAAATATCAGAGCCCTGCCACAAAATAGAGGGGGGGGGAAAGCACATTTACTAGACTAGAATATATATGCTATGCTCAATCATACTTGAAAGATTAAGATATACCTTCATGGCAAACTACTGATTTTCCCATGCCAAACTATGACAATTTTTTTTCCAGGTCCCTGAAAGTTTTATTTTTTTTAATCCATGAAAGAGATTTTTGTTTTTTCTACCCATATTGGAAACTAATCCGTTGCGAAAAGCCAAGAGTTAACGGGTGCCATCCAGATTGAGAGGGAGTAGATTTAAAAATAAATAAATCTGAATACCTTTGAAGGATTGGAACAACATAGGAAGTGTGTTAATAGGTGGTTATATCAGTCAGGCGATGAAAGGAGAAAGAAAATGAACATGGTTCATGCCAACAATAGGTAGGCATCTATTTGTCACCTATTTTCAATCATTCATGCCCTGGTTACCTCCCAATGGTGGGATTCAAATATGTGAACAACCAGTTCTCTGTGTGAATGCCGCTTCCGGAAGTCTGATCTGGGCCTGGGCAACAAAAAATTAGCTACCGGTTCTGCCGAACTGGTGCAAACTGGTTGAATCCCACCACTGTTACCTCCCAAATGGAATATTGAATTGTGCTCTATGTGGAACTGCCCTTGAAGAGGATCCAGAAGCTTCAGCTGGTACAAAATGCAATAGTACAGGCAGTTATGTGTGCACCAAGAATGGCCACAACTTGCACCTGTACTCTGTAGCCTGCATTGGGTTATCAGCTTGGTTCCAGATCTAGAAGGAAAGGGAAAGGGAAAAGAGTTCAGGAGTGTAGGAGAAAAACCACAGAGAGGAATAATAAGTGCTCATTTAAATATAATTGAAATAGAAAACCAGCCATGCAAGTGGTTGAATCATTAGATGACAGAAGAGTGAAAGGGATCCTCAAGGGGGATATGGAATCTGCAGAGAAATGGAACAACCCTTTTGTGTATCTCTTATTATAGAAAATATAAGATTTCGTACTCTATTAACTTTGTTGGAGAGACTCAGAATAGGTAAAGAAAACTGAGGTAACAAGGGGCTATGTTCTAAGATATCTTGAGAGGCTATACTCTAACAAATCACTGGGTCCTGGTGGTATCCACCAGAGAGTTCTAAAATAATTCAAATGTGAAATTGCCAGCCTCCTAGTAAAACTATGCAACTTGTCATTCAAATCCGGCTGAGTAGCAGTGGTTTGGAAGGTAGCCAAAGTGACAGTTTTGTTTTTTTTAAATTGGACTCAAGGGAGATCTAGGAAATTATAGGCCAGTCAACTTAACTTTTGCTGTGGGGAAATTGATAGAAATAGTATCAAAGCAAAAATGAGTACATGTACAAAAGGACAAGATTTGTAAATCCTGGGGAACTAATCTTTTGGAGTTTTTTTCAGAGTGCCAATTGGCACGTGGATTGAGGTGATGTATTCATATCAAGCACTTGGGTTTACAAAAAGATTTTGAAAAAGTTCCCCATCAAAGGTCATTCAGTAAACGTTAACAGCTGTGGGCTAAGGGCCTTTCCTTTTTCAAACTGCAAATAGTTTGAAAACACAAACCAAAATGGGGAGTAGAAATAAACAGGCAATTTTTCAGTGAAGGAAAGCCAGAAGTAGAGTCCCTCAAGATCTACATTGACACCAGTGCTTAAATCAAGAATGAGTGATCTTAACTTAAAAGTTTAATAGCTCACTAGCTAGGCAAGTTTGCAGATGACACCAAGCTACTTAGCATGGTTTAAAAAAAGTGATTGTAAACCGCTGCAGCAGAATCTTTTTAAACTTGGTGACTGATTAACTGAATGGCAAATACAATTCAATTTAGGTAAAGTGATGCATTGTGGTGGAAATCCTCCTAACTACACAGACATATTGATGAGAGATTCCTATTCAGGAGGGTAGGGTGGGGCTGGGGGGGCAAGTTTGGTGTAGACAGCATAAGTGCCGACATTTACATCAAGGGAGATGATGTAGTGTGTACATGTGCTACAATGCAAATGTGACAGGTACACATTAGAGATGCTAAGCTTACATAAATTGTTGGTGTGCATTTGCCCATAGCTGACTAAAGGTTATGGCATGAATTTTGAGTATATTTAACATCCTTTACTGAAAATTCAGAGTTTATTTTCTCATAGCCCTTTCCCTCTCATAATGATTTAGCAAGCCATGGGAAAGCAATTTTGAATACCACTCTAAATCCTGAGTTTATATAACAAGCCTTGCTGAGATGTCTCCTTATTATTTATCAAAATTTATTCCTCCTGGGCTTGAATATATTCTGCTAGCCAAGTGGTTTCCCTCAAAGCAGTACAATGTGCAGAAAAATCACAGAGATAGCATGAAGGCAGTTCCTTGAGACCAGCGAACTTATCATTCGGCTTCTTGTCTGCTCCTGTTGTTAAAAAGAATAGGATTTGTAGCTTGGTCTGGTTTATTTTTGTTACTAGCTGAAGGTTGAAGGGTTACACAATTTAAATATTCCACCTTTGCTTTGGAGGATATTGTAAAAAGGGACAGACAGTATAAATGGGAGAGCTACTTAATGTATACAAGTAGAAGAACTGATTACTTTAAGCTTCACAACTGGATTATTATTGTCTATATGCCTGACATAAGCTCTTCATGAAAAATATTATGAATGCATTTGCTATTTTTGTTCTCCTTGAATTATGGTCCACCCAATTTTTCTTTTTCTCAGTGTTTCTATGAATAGAACATTCTATTGTTTCAATGTCAAGACTTAGGAATTTAAGCCTTGATTTTCTTTGAGAATTGAAGGCAGACAGCAATGGATGGATAGAGAGAACTTAATTAATCCTGTCTGATCTCATTCTCTGCAGCTCCAATTCCTTTCCAGATAGTCTTGCCCTTCTACTCCATGTCTTCCCACTCTTGATCCTAGAATTGTGTTTCCATCATTATCATCATTATCAACACCATCACTATTGTTGCAGTGAAAGGAATTTTGAAAAAAAAAACCCAAGAAGAATTGAAGTAATTGTTTTTCTTCCCTTCTGACATGGCTGCATTATAAATTCTGTTATAGGTAAGTCCTTGACCTACAACAAAAAATGAGCCCAGAATTGCAGTCATAAGTCATGACAATCATTAAGCGGGTCACTATGTGACTGTGCCCAATTTACTTGTCATTTTTGCAGCAGTGAATATTGCAGTCATTAAACAAATGTCACAGTTGTTAAGTAAACCCATTTTACCCAATGGGCATTTTTTGCCAGAAACTAGAAGTAAACTGCTGAAAATTATGCACATGTGATTGCGGGACACTGCAGACTGCAAGCTGGTTACCAGACACCTAAAATGCAATCACATGACTGTGGGGGGGGGAGGGGGGAGGAGAGTGACCATTGAAACTTTGGAACTGGGTTGTAAGTAGCTCTGGACAGGTCCATCGTAATGTAAGGGTCAACAGCTACCCGAAGAACTTGAGGTTCCAAGAGGGCAAATCAGGAGACTCAACTGGAGGCTTCCAAGATAAACTGCACTTTAATTGATCAAGTGAAGTTGCTGGGTGGAACACTGTCTGAAACACTGGCAGCTGTGTTCAGAAGTGCCACACCATGGTCAGTCAGGCATTTCCTTATATAGACAGCAACAGCCAATTACAGAGTTACACATGTCAGTACACATAGTATCAACCAATCACATTTTATTCTTTTCCCGTTCTTTTCCTTCTTTCCTTCTCTGGGTCTATGTACCTGTTCTTCCTGCCTTCATAAAATGCCGTTCCTAACGCAAGCACAGTTTACAGAAGCAAAATGGCGGTAGTTAGGCTAACAACAAGAATACATTTTCACCCTTTTATACAAACCCTATAGTAACTTTGAATGATTGCTAAGAGACCAGTCAAGGTCTACCTGTGTAGAAGTCCTAATGAAAACTCAGTTTCAGAACTTTGAAACACAATACGGTAGTTAATTTAGCTGTAAGTTATTGTAGTTTCTCTTTCTCCCTTGATAGTATACTTACCAAAAAGCAGGAGATAAAAAAACACAGATAGATACAAATATTTTTACTCAGAAGTCCAGTTTCTAGCATAAGGCAATAAACATTGTTTTCCTTAGGATTTTCAAGTAGAAATAGCCTTCTCCTCATTTTATTATAATACAAAAAATAGTGTATTATAAACAGCAGCAACAACAAAAAAGATTAGAGCAGAAAAGGATTTTCCCCTTAGTACTGCAGACAAAGATTTCTCAGAATTTGAAAATTATTGCTTTTATGTATTAGAGGTGAAAATGTTGTTCCGAGCTTAAAAACATGCTTATCTGAAGTATGGCATTGCTGTTCTGATATGAAATTTATTGTCATATATTAAGCCATCTGTTCCCAAGGACTGTGCATCATATTCCAGGGCTAGCCAATATTTGACTCTGTCAAGCTTACTTTTGAATCTCTGAACTCTTGCAACATGTCTGCTTGAAAGAAAAAAAAATTCTGGTTCACATTTGTGCATTTGGAGATTGTATTTGGAACAGTCGGTGCTCTCCACAGGTAGTAATAAGTAATCTGGAATTACAGAATTTAATTTTGACAGGTGGCATAATGTGCATGGTTAATCAAGCCTTATTGACTATTGTGATCTTTGTCCACTTGATTCTCTAGGCTGTTTTAGCCTTGAAATTGTTTTTCTATGTGCTATTCATATTTCTTTCTTTCCTTCTTTCCTTCCTTAGCAGTGTTTAATATTAGAACAATACTTTTCTGAGATCAGTCAATATAAACAGTGTGGGGAAGTTTACAGGATACAGAATAACAGAGTTGGAAGGATCTTGGAGGCCTTCTAGTCCAACCCCCTGCTCAAACAGGAGACCCTATACCACTTTAGACAAATGGCTGTCCAAACTCTTCTTAAAAGCCTCCAGGGTTGGAGCACCCACAACTTCTGAAGGCAAGCTGTTCCACTGATTAATTGTTCTTACTGTCAGGAAATTTCTTCTTAGTTCTAGGTTGCTTCTTTCTTTGTTCAGTTTCCATCCATTGCTTTTTGTCTTGTTTTTGGGTGCTTTACCAAATAGGTTGACTCCCTCTTCTTTGTGGCAACCCTGCAAATATTGGAACACTGCTATCATGTCACCTCTTCGTTCCTCTCTTCTCTTTCCTCTTTCTAAGAAGATGGTCTGGCTATCCTGTATCATTGTCACCCCTTAGCAGCCCTGCTCCTTCTTTCATCTTTGACTGTGATGAAGGTCTTTGTTGAAACACACAACTTCCACAAAGTTGCTCTAAAACTGGTATCTTCCTATTCCATTGCATCACTGGTTGTAGTTAGCGCTCCATCTCAAGAGAGACCTCCTTCTGTCCTTCTTAAATGTCCAGATCACCATTTGTGTATGTGGCCCTAGCTATTCTTTTCCTGTCTCCGATATGTCTATTTTCCTTCAGTTTTTATAAATACTCTTGAGTGATGCATTTGGATACTGTCATGGTAAACATCTATTGGAAGCAGATGTAGAGAATGATCCACCATCTCTACAGGGTTATCCAGCTTTATTTCTAAATCACAGGAAGGTGAAAAATGTCTTGTTTTATTTAATTTATTTATTTTGCAATAATTCTCATGACACCCATGACGAAGGACTGTTCTTTGATCTGTGATATCTAGGAAACCATTTTAAGCAGCTTAGACTGTCATAAATCAGATATTCTTAATACCTTTGTGTGTGTTGTGTGTGTACCCATTCAACTCAGTGTTGATTCCTGGCAACTCCTTGCAGTTTTCTTGGCAAGATTTCAGACATGGTTTGGCATTGCTGCTTTCTAGGGTTAAGAGAGAGTGACTGGCCAAGGTCACCCAGTTGGCTTCACGCCTAAGGCAGGACTAGAACTCATACTCTCCTGGTTTCCAGCCTGATTCCTTTATCTCCGCTTTGATTTTATTTTAGGTTCAGTTTTCAACCTAATAAATGCTTAACTACTGTTGCACCATGACTTTATTGATTCCACCACAGCTAACATTTCCTGAGATAGCTTGTTAGATAAACGAGGCAATGGAAAGTCTACAATAACATTAAATGTGTTCATATGTTCTTTGTTTATTCATAGTACTCTACCTCTTCCACAAGATGCTCAAAGTATGTTCTTTCACCATCTGATTTTAGTTTCAGAGAGGAAAAAATGCTAATAACTTGTTCAAGATTGCACAGTGAGGACTCCCCACTTCTAATATATTTCCACACAACACTGGGTTCATCCACAGTCAATATTATTATATTCATAAAAGCTGAAACACTCCAGCATGGACAATTCTATTATAATTAATCCATAGTTTATGCAGATGATGAGAAATGGTGGGATAATTTCAGCAAGGAACATAGTATTTTCAAGAAGAGCGAGGCAATATTAATAGCATATGCAGTGAGGACCTAAAATTCATTTGTAAGGAGGATTAGATTAGGAGGGGGTGATAAAATATATGTTGTGATATCATAATGCACAAACAGGGTGGAGCACCATGACCATCTGCAGTCTGCATGATTGCTTTGGGTACAGCCCCCCCCCATTTCCATCTTATTTTTCAGGGGGCAGAAGGGAATTTTTAAATACATGAGAAGTAATAATATCAACTATATCTGGACCCAAATAAGTTATATTCCTGTGATTTAGAATATAGTCTTATTGAATTCAAAGGGTTTTAGGAATTATTCTGCGTGATGAAAAATTCTACTACAATATTCTTAATAAAATATCAAAATATTGTTCTTTAGCTAATCAGCAAGGATTTATCTACAATATACTACATTAATTTCAGAGCCTAGGCACAGAACCTAAACTTAAGTTGTTATAGATATCCCTCCTTAAACCAGAAGCTTGGGTGCCAGGTTTATTATTATTTTAAAAATAATATAATGGATGTACGAGTTGTCACATGAAATCAACGTGGAATAAAAAGCAAATAATACAGCTACAAGTTGCATCAGACTGCAGAGGCGCAAGAAGCCATCAGATGTCTTAGCTTTTTCATTTTATGGCAACAGAAATGTTTATAAAAAGCTAGAATGTGACCAGCAGAATATCTGATTGATCTTTGCTGTTTTACATGTTCATAGGCAGCATGAACTAGATGGATGGTTCCTTTCCTAAAGCAAAAAAATAAATAAATGCTTCTTTTTAGTCATATAAATACAAATGCATTAAAAGAAAACACAACATTTTCAAATTATTCATGCTAATTAAGCAATTACATTGTGCTGTACATTTGCTGCATTTCATGACAGCATATACCCATTGTTTGCTGATAGTAAAGGATGCCTCTTTTATATTATAACCAGAGTAGTTTCTCATTCCCTGGAAAAGTCTCATCTTTGATCATTACAAGGAGAAAGTGTAAAACATGCCTGTCTTCAGAATGACAGAGAGATCCTGAGAGCATCTCTAAGATATTTTTTTTCCAGGGGAACTTTTTGACAGCTATATTTGTGTGTAGTGGGTGAATTTGGCCCATTTCTGCTGGTAAAGAATGATGCCCTTTGATATAATTTTTATTATTCAAAAGTACTTGAATGTTTCATGCATTACCATGACTACTAGCATTAGCTCTAAACAAAATAGCTTGTTTATTTTTATTTTCCCCTCTTAGCATGCAAAACAAATATTATACATGCAATTATTAGATAATTTATGGAAAGTGGACTTTAAACATGCAATCAGAGCAAAGAACCCAAGCTATTCATAAGCAGATGTTCACTGCAACTTTAGCAGTGTTTTCCTTTTCTTGCTACTTTAGCTTTGATCATTGGCTAATCTTTTTCTATGTGCTGAATTTTAAAAGGTACCCTAATATCAAGACTCATATTTTTGATTAACTTAAGTCATTGTCAATAATGACTTGAGAATGTCATTCCTTGGTTAATCGTGTCACACTATTTTAAAAATTCTCTTTGTCTTAAAGAATATTTCGTTTGCCTGTTCTGCTTTAAATGGGAAAGATGATTCTGAATGATGGCAATACACCCTTGATATAATATCAAGATTGTTCTTTAGAAACATTTCTATATGAGCTACATTAGGTTCAGCATAGTTTCTATAGAGAAAAAAACTAATACAATTACTAGCAGTTGATCCCATATCTTAAAGATAGGGATTTCTATATTGATGTATTAAAAACAGCCTAGCATGAACATTTTATAGACGGGTGTTTTAAAAATTCTCAGTTAATATCCTTGTTCATTCAGTTTTAAAGAGTTTGTTACATTATTTCTTGAATTGCCATTGTATATTGCACATAATATAATACTGTGGTTTGAGGGAAATGCTCATGTAACAGCTGTCTTTGCAAGACTGTTTTACCATACAGAACAGCTGTTATTAGAATTCGTTGCAGCTCATCCTCCGCATGAAAACAAAGATAAGAAATTCACATGGAAGTAAATTCAGCCAAGGGGATAGGGCCCAATCGAGACACAGAACACCTGGTCACATGGCAATTTTCTTTTGCTAGGATGGCCATTCAGACTGAGTTAAATGAGCACATTTTTCCTCTTCCTTCATTAATATATTGAAAGGAAATGTATGTAAATGCAAAAGCATTCGGATGACTGCTCAGCTGCAATCCAAGTGCCCATTAGATGCCTATGTTGGCAAGCTGTATAAGATATGTGATATCCTTAATATTGCTACTGCTAGGAGTATCTGAATATGTGGAAAAACAATGCTTTGTACATGGTAAAATACTCATATAAGAACTTTCTACTTATATTGCAAATTCATGGCAGCACACCATATCTCTACATAGAAACAGACTCATAAAGATGAGAAGAAATACAAGTCTTGACAACTTTGTGAAGAACTTGCCATCTGGAAAAAAAGGTAGCTTTTGTTGTTTCCTAAATTAATCCAGCTGGCTCCCACATTATATTTTATAATGTTTCCATCAACAGTCAATGCCAGGAATCATTCCCACATCAAAGAAATATTTTTTCTTATTTTGAGCACCACTCAACTACCTCTAGCATCCACTAGTATTCCAGGAACCTGTGCTGTCCCACTCACTCATACACACACACACACACACACACACTCCACACACACACACCATGGGTTTAAGGAGTCTTTATTAAGGCTTCCGAGCCTGAATTGTATTCCCCAGCAATTCCCTGTGCTAGCACCAGCTCAACCCCAATGAGTTCCACAGGCTACTCAAATGAAGCCAACACTAGTCCTCAAGGCAAGGCAAGTCCAGTCCACTAGACAAAGGCAAGTTCCCAAGGCAAAGGCAAGTTCCAAGACAAAGGCAAGGCAAGGCAAAACAAGGCAAAGGCAACAGTTGAAGAGACACGATCCGAAGTTCAAGGCAAGAACACATAGCTAGGAAATGAACATTTTGTTCCCAGCATCGCTTCCATCTGTCTGCTGTGCTAAATAGCCAGCTTCTGGTTCAAGAAGCTTCTTCAGTTCAGCAGAAGTGAAGAAGTTTCTTGGATGAGAAGCAAAATGTCTTCAAGCAAAAACCAAGAAAGTCCAGTTGCCTTTTGAAAAAGCACCTTTGGGACATCCTTGTCATTATATTTACTCTTTCCCATCCTTGCTTCAGTTATGCAAACAGTGAACAAAAAGAGTCCACATTATCTGAATGGAGTTTCTACTTTTTTGCCGAGTTTTCATTGTAGGCCAGGCTCCTGGGGACTCTTGGGAACCCACTGAAAATCAGCAAATAGAGTCAACTATGAAAAGCATTGTGATGAGAGTCAGTTGTAAAAAAAAATGTGGAAGTATATAAATACCAATATACACAGGTGGAAACTCCATGAGAGCTTTTGCAGTGCAGATGAGCCCCAAAATGTATAAGGCAGTTCCAATCCTCATCCCTTTAAACTGTAATGAAGTAGTAAGCCCCAGGTGAATGCTTAAGAAAATAACAGCAGTTAGGAAGTTTATTCACCTACAGTAAATCTCGGGGCTACATAAATCCACTCATAAGGATAAACAAAGTACGAAAGACAAAAAAAAAAACTTTAAAAGTCAGGATGATCTACTGCAATTTTTGAACAAAAAGAAGCAATTCGCTAAACATTTACAGGTGCTTTTAAGGAACTGAAAAGGTGTCAAGTGTTATAAAGCACCCACAATAGAGAGACAATAGACTTGAAAAAAGTTCTCCCGATGAAGCCAAAAATCTGTGCAGAAGTCACTTCTAACCTTATACTTTGTTCCATGTAATTTAAATATAGATAATTAAGCTTTCTTTTTTCCTCTTTTTTTGAGGTGCACAGAAAAGGAATTGCTGTGTGAAAATCACACAGATTTTCCAAATGTTTCTTTTTGTTGGCAGCGGAACAAAAATCACCTGCAAACAACTTCCCATATCAAATTACAAAAATAATGTATTTGTACTTCCTATTTTAAATTACAAAAAATAAATTAATCTGTTTGTACTCTGTATAACATTGCATACCCCAATAAGGAAAAATCTGATGTATGTTTATATCCGTGTTTTCATGTGGTGGTTTGGGGGTTATTCATTTCCTCTCTCAGCCCTGGGAAGAAGTCAATGGCAAAGCACTTCTGAAAAATATTGCCCAGAAAACAGCATGGTCTTGTTCATGCAGTTGCAAGTCAGGATTGAATTGAAAGCACAACAGATGTGTGTGTGTTTCTGAGTGTTGTGTAGGTCTACCTGTTGTTTGTTCAAATTTGTTACACCGAATGATATACAGAGCAAATGATGTATAGTAAATGTATTCTGTAGAATGAGTTATTAGAGCATACAAAAAGATAATTCAATAAATATGTAAATAAATTGGCACTACAGGTAGTCCCCACTTACTATTTGTTCAACAACTGTTCACAGTTACAACAGTGCTTTAAAAAATGACTTTACAGGCCATTTATAACTACTTATGACCACAGCATTCCTCATGCTAGTAATCCCCATTATAATCAGTATGCATTGTCCTGTGCCTGAGCTGTGTTTTTTTCCCCTCCCCCTGCATGCCCTTGCAAAGCAGAGACATTGGAGAGAAAGGGATTGCAAGAAAGTAAGCTGTTTGCTTTTCTACACAATCACATTAGAATCTGGAGCTGGGGGCCATGGGTGCACTATGCAAACAGTTTACAGTACTCTCTTAAAATCTCTTTCTTTTCAATTTCTCTGCTCAGACATGGGGTGGGGAGAAAAAAGAACTAATTATTTCTATAGGCAATATGTCCTTTTTCTCACCCTTTCCCCTTTCACCCTTGCAGAGCAGAGAGATTGGAGAGGAATTTTAAGAGAGCAGGTTGTTTGCTCCTCTGTGTATCAAGAGCACTGCTATTGTGGCTGCAACAGGAAATGGTCAGGCAAAGGAGAGATTGCCTACAGAAATTGCTTGCTTTTTCTCCCCCCACCCTCACAGAGTGAAGAGATTGGAGAGGGAATTTCAAGAGAGTACTTTAAGCTGCTTGCATAGCATGCCTGCAGCTCTCAGCCTAGGCTGTGGTGCTATAGCATTGCTTTCAATGTGTACAAGACTGTAAGGATCACTTCAGCATTCCAAAGGGTGAGGAAGTGGTTAGGAGACAAACAAAAGCAGGTTGGAGACAACATTTGCAAAATCCTGAGGGATGGGGAAGAATGGATCTGCAGCTGTTAAGTTTTCCAATGATTTAGTTACTCAATATTCTGCTTAGATCTGCCAGTTCCCAAGAGGCACTAGATACCACTGGGGTATTGTTGTATAGCATTAAATGGATTAGGCTCTTTTGGATGTCATGTAGGTGTTAGGTCATGGCTGACTCCCATCCATTTTGAGAAATGTAAAATCTATTTGTCACTACAGGACTCATGCATGGGCTACATATGTACATAGTTCCGGCTGCTTTTGTCAGAATGAAGAAAGAAGCATTGTGCTATCATGCTGTGAGCTTTGCCCTTTCAGACATACATGCAACTCCTGACGTATGTACAAAAGGGCCAAGGATTATATTGCAACAACACCATGCTGCTTTAATCAGACTGACCAGTTGGATCCTCCCTTCAGAGGCCACTTCCACGATGTGTTTCACTGGTCCCCAATTTACTGAAGCGTAATATGAAACAGCTAGGATGCATTCAATAACTTAATTCTCCCATATAAATCTGTATTTCCCCTTATGACCATGATGATGTCCTGATTTCAGCATTCAAGTATTTTTTTTCTACTTTCTTCATTCCATCTGATTCTTCGCCTTATGAAGGAAATCAAAATAGTCAGAAAAAAGAACCATAGTTAATAATAATAATAATTTTTTTTACACATTTGGGGAAGAGGATTACATAATAGTGCATTACATAGCCGCGATTGCCTTTCTGAAATCAAAGAAGAAAAGAAGACAGTCTCAATTTCTTTAGGAGGGGATTGTAGAATCGAGGTGGTAGAACTAAAAAAGCCTGATTTTAAAATAACCATTGAATTGGTCTTTCTAAGGGTATAACATTTCATAGTCATACTGAGGCATTGTAGCAAATATATATTGAGAAGAAATATGAAACCAATGCAGTTGTGTTATGTTTCATGCAGCATGGTAAAGCCCAGAAATGACTGGAGTCTTAATAGCTGAATTTTAGGGTGCATTCATCCTCTTCCAAATGCAAGAATCATATTTGTGCCATCCTTTGACTGTTCTCACCATGGACTGCCGAGGTTGACTGGTGCTCCCCCAGCAATCCTACAAAGGAACAGACAGTTTCCTTCTTTCTGTAATCTATCCTCTCCAATCATCAAATCCATAAAACATTTTTTTCCCAACAAAAAAGCCTGTAAGGGTTTTGCAGTCACTAATAAATGTAGTAATTTATGGTTCTCTAAGGAAACACGTTAATTTTGCCATCTCTGCTAGTTCCAGCATCTTCACCAACCATTGTGAAGTCTTCTTCCCTAGTGGGTATTTCAGAATCTTTCCTTATTTGCACATAAAGTCGTCTTGCAGCAGTAATCATAAATGGGAAAAAGCTTCTTTCTAGCTGTCTGTCTCCTAATCTCAACAAAACGGTTTCAATTGAATCATAGTCTTTGAAATTCCAAAATGCCGTACAATTTTAACTTCAGGAAGGAAAGGGGAATCCAAGCAACCAAGAAGTGAGACAAAGTGAATGTTCCCACTGGTGATAGGTAACTTGTCTTGCAACTCCAGAAAATTTTCTCTTGGGCAGCACCTAAGTCAGAAGATCAGTGGCTCAGCTGCCAAAGACCTTATTGAGATTGATGTGATTGTGGGACACGGGCAGGAAACCTAACTTGGAGCATCCTGTGTGTAAGAAAAGGTTCTTAACTAACTAATTAAACACTTTTTCAAGTCAACCCCATGAAGAGTATGTTAAAGAGTATGTTAAATAATTTAACCACAAGAATGAGGGAAGCATAAATCATTCACAAGTCCTTATAGATTTTTAGAAATAATACTTTCAACATTTTTATTGTAAAGACAAGATGTAATCTAAGCAATTTAGGACGTAGAATTAACTAAGATCTGAGGATCCAGTGCAGAGTAGATATTCAGTATGTTGAAGTTGGAAACTCAATGTCACTAAATCACAAGTTTGTTTTCCAACTGAATGGAGTTCTCATGGAAAGTCAAAACATAAAAACTGCTACTAAGGGAACTAGGGCCAACCTCATGTAGTGTTTGAAAAACTGGAGCTGAAAATCTCTCTTAGTAGCAAACAGATATTCATAATGACAAACTGAAGGGTTATTATTGGAGATTACTTAATCAAGATGTTTCTAGAAACAAATATTTTTTTAAAAAAAAGTCTAGGCAATATTAAAAGCTTCCAAAACCAATCCTACTGATTACATTTTCACATGAAATGGAGATGCATTTTGTCTGTCCTTCATACATGGGTTCCTGCTTTTATTATTAATTTTTACCATGCTTTCTTCTGTTCCTTGCTTGTCAGATTATCATTCTTGTTTCCGTTCTCATCTTTCCCAAAAAAGTACAGTACTATCTTCAGAACAACACACACATCAACCATCCTGATTAAAAATTATTTTGCTTCTCTTTTTTTACCTTTGACTGATTTATATCTCAGTATATAGTTTAGATCAGGGTTTTTCAAATGCATGGAACCCTAGGGTTCTGCTAGAATTTGATGAATTTCCATGAGAGACTAAGGGGAAAAGAAAAGATTACTTGAATACAGCCAATTTTTTAGTTCTAGAGTTTTGCCTCTTGATCAGATATACCAGGACTAGATGATACTGTATAAATACGATGGATGGATGGATGGATGGATGGATGGATGGATGGATGGATGGATGGATGGATGGATGGATGGATGAACAGACAGGCAGACAGATCAAACTAGAATAAAATATGTATATCAGAATATTCAAAGGATGACCAGTAAATCAGGAAAGGAGAGGAGAGGAGAGGAGAGGAGAGGAGAGGAGAGGAGAGGAGAGGAGATGATAGCTAAAGCTGAGTTATTATTAACAGGTTCTGGAAATTAATTCTCAGACCCACACATTTAATACATGGCAATCTTGATATAAATCTCACCACAAGTTTTATTATGATCATTTTGTTTTTATTTTGGCCATAAATCAATATAAAATATATAAAAACACATCTTTTTCAGGAATAAAAATTTAAGATACAGAATAACAGATTAATAGCAAAATAACTAACACAAAGCTTAGATAGATCAGCTAATTGGAAAGATCTAATTATAAGAACTATACTCATTACTGATAGTAAACTATAGAGATTATGATATGGGAATACAATATAGGCAATAAAATATATAGGATAAAATAAATAACAACAGACTAGTCAGTAGACCAAACACTCTAACCTATAAGATGTAATTAAATAAGAATTTACAACTAGCAATAATCTTCATCTTGATCTTGATCTTCATCCAAGACAGAAAAGAGACAGAAAAATAAATTTATAACAGAAAAGACAGAAATACCAAGATTGAAATGGATACATTTTAGTCTGGGGTCATTGACCTAATAATTTAGTATACAGGTAGTCCTCAACTTATGACAATAGAGCCCAAAATTTCTGTTGCTAAATGAAACATTTGTTAAGTGAATTTTGCCCCATTTTATGATCTTTCTTGCCATAGATGTTAAGTAATTCACTGCAGTTGTTAACTTAGTAACGCGGTTATTAAGTGAATCTGGCTTCCCCATTGACTTTGCTTGTCAGAAAGTTGCAAAAGCTGACTGCATGACCCTCGGACACTGCAACCATCATAAATATGAGTCAGTTGTCATTTTGATAACCTGATGATGGGAATGCTGCAATGGTCATAAGTGTGAAAAATGTTCATAAGTCATTTGTTTTCTGTGCCGTTGTAACTTCAAAAGATCACTAAAAGAACTGTTGTAAGTTGAAGACTACCTAAACCTATTCCTGCTGCATGTGGTGGAAAACACAATTATGATTAGTATGTCACAATTTGTGCAACCTATCTTGGAACCATTAGGGACATCTTGGGTAATTTTATTTATGTACACAATATTTTACCCATCCAAAATAGATGTTTTTCCAAAGTTTCAGCTGCAGTATTTAATATTTATTTAAACTATAACCAGAGGACATTAATGTAATAACTCATGGATCTAATCCATGTTCTGGGTCCAAGGATCAGAAGACATATGAAGGATCCAACTGTTATTTTTCTGAGAATGTTGTATTAGCAGACCTTTAATGGAAGGTCTGTTCACTGACAAACCATCTCAACTTATTCTGTTTTGCTCATTACCTCTGTTGCTGAAACTGTTAAATTAATTTGCTATATAATCATAGATAGCCTTCAGTTTGGTATAAATTTCAAATAAGCTCTTTTTGACATGTGAAATGATTTTGCAGGCGATATTATCAAAATTTTCTCTTGCAAGGATAGTGTTTTATGAGTCCCTTGAGTGTCCTATAAACTCCTATTATTAATGATGTGTTCATGGTTATATTGATGTGTGATAGCGTTGATATGGCATGCACAGTTAGGGAATTTTAGTGCTGTAAACTATATCAAGCAATGTGCTTTACAGGCTGAGTCTAGATAACATAATATAGCACTACTAATTATATTGATCTAATTAATCTAACTAAATAGCTGCTAGATATGTTGTACATGTCATTTATCCATACTAACATTGTGTAAACGTATTCTGTCTGTCTATTTAATATATAGCTCAATATTCACTTACAACTCTCTTTAACATTGAGTCAAATGTCTTGATATGCATTATGACAAGTATAGGATATTTGAAGAAATGGGGATAATCTATCTAAATCCAAACAAAGAAAATGCAGCAAATCAACCTTGGTCTTTGTAAAACCATACTTTAAAAACATATTCTCTGCTTTTCCATTTTATTACAATACATAATTTCTATTTTCATTATTTTAATGTACTAAGTGGTTAAATATTTCAGATAATTCGGTATACACTTCTAAATAAGTAAAGATGAATGTAATTGCAGTAATGCATAGAGGCATATGAGCTGACACAGTCCTTATAGCAACATCCTAGCGAAGGCAACTGGAATGTCTCTATCCTAGTTATGTGCTAGATGCCATTACAGTAACATATTATTAAGCCTATTGATCTTGTGAGAAGTTTTTATATCCAAATATATTTTATTCTTTATACTGTTTCCATCTTCCCTTTAAAATATTAACAGAATCCACAATGGTCTGAGAATCAGTGTCTCCACTAGATAATTAACAGTCAAGTTGAAACTAAGTTAATTAACTAAAATTTGCAAACTTCCTCAAATAAGTTGCCCAGACCTAATCCACATATCGAAGGATAAGGTCTGCAAACATAGAGTTAATTAACTTAGGTCTCCCAGAGGAACTGCATGTTCACAAGAATAAACATACCTACATGCATGTATACACACACACACACACACACAAAACTACCTCAAGTGTCACCCTAGAATCAGCACGTGATACCCGGGACAAGCTCCCCCTATACAAATCTGCTGCAGTACCCCATTTCTCTGCAGCCTGTCCCTAAATGCAAACTGTTTTGCTTTTAGGAATAAATATTTCTTCTTTCCTCAGAGTTGTCTGGATCTCATTTTTATTTATTCTTCCGTAGCCCCGGCTTGAATTGGAACTCCAAATTATTTTTCTGACAGCCTGTAGCTTCATTGCTCCCAGTTACACTGCCATTCCAATTCCTCTACCCAATTTGGTGTAGTGTCACCTTTTTCTTATGTCACAATGATTTATATTAATTTGATACCTCTTTCCAGAGCCACCAATGCTGAACTTTGGATTTGCGTTCTAACACTGATGATTGCTGTAGGCTGTAGGCATTTAAGCATTGTGAAGTTATGTGGTGACTGAACAAAGAGCAGATGCTCAAAGCTACTTTCGCCAGCTCCTTTTCTTCTTTGGGAAGACTCAAAGCTACAGCTTCTTTCAATCCCATCTAAGCAGACATTGGTAAGAGCCAGTGGTGGGATTCAGCCAGTTCGCACCGGTTCGGCAGAACTGACACCTAATTTTTTCTTGAGTTCGGGGAACCAGCTCCGAAATGGCAGACTAGCGTGCATTCATGTGCCTCCAATCCCTTGCTTGCTGCAATCTGGCTTTGCAGCAAGCAAGTGGGTTGGAGACACGTGAATGCACACTGGTCTGGCATCTCAAAAAACCCGGGTTTTTTTTCTCCCCGCTCCTGGATTTTCGTGGCCAGACTGTTTAACTTTCTTTAATGTTTACTTAATGTAGAATGTGGATCCTTCCCATTCTGCACATTTCTGAATATTTTGTGCTGTTTATGATTTGAAGGAATGGTACAGGACGTGAATACAGATAGTCCTTGACTTACAACAGTTCATTTAGCGACCGTTCAAAGGAACAACGGCACTGAAAAAAGTGACTTATGACCGCTTTTCACACTTACGACCTTTGCAGGATGCCCATCACCATGTGATCAAAATTCGGATGCTTGCCAACTGGTTCATATTTATGACCGTTGCAATGTCCCAGGATCATGCCATCCCCTTTTGAGACCGTCTGATAAGCAAAGTCAATGGGGTAGGCAGATTCACTTAACAACCGTGATACTAAAACTTAGCAACTGCAGTGATTCATTGAACATCTGTGGCTAGAAAAGTCGTAAAATGGGGCACAACTCACTTAACAATTGTTTCACTTAACAACAGACATCTTGGGCTCAATTGTGGTTGTAAGTCCAGGACGGCCTGTATTGTATGCTCCTTGGCGGGAGCATGGAAGTGTTTGTAATTTTTCCATTGTTTTCTATCCCAGAGTTATGGCAATAGTGTGTTAGTCTGAACAGTGGAGAGGATATTTTAAAAACCACTGAAATAAATTCCCCTCCAAGACAATGGGGAGACAGTTCTTGTCTTGGAATCCCGTTCCCTAAATAAATTAAGATCTGTTATTTAAAATTTTAAAAAAGCCTGCATCCCTTTTTAATAGAATAGACCTCAGATTTTTTCAGTTTCTTTCAAGAAACCATCTGTATCATTCAGCCAACAGATTAAATGAGAGCAGCTAATTTTTTTTAAGATTTATCTTTGCATTTTAAACATGCCCTATAATTGAATATAGCAAGACATAGCAGCACTCATATTCAAGTTATATAACAAAGTTCAACTAATCAACATTAAAGAAATATTTGTATAAAATAAATACAAAAAAAAAATCAAAGAAAAAGGTTACACAAAACCATCAATAAATTGATGCCATGATTCATGGCATCCATACTGATCTATATTAATCAATTCTGCAAAGAACAAATCAACATTGAATTATGAGAATTTACATTTACACAGCCTCAGCAATATTAGCAGCACCTGTTTGTGAAGCAGAGAAATGTATACACATAATGCTTGCAAAAACTGCAGGCAAAATAAAGTACAGCACAACTGGCATGCAACCCACCCATATAAATTCTAAGTTCATTATAACAATTAAAACAAATGGTGCTAACTTAGCAAACAGATTAGTATGCATATGATTAATTGCTTCTTTCTTCTCAACTTTCATATCACTCCTAGCCTCTACGAAATAGCTGGAAAATGGTTGGAAAAAGCAAACTAATTGCAATCCATCACAAAGCCCCATCACAATGTCCAGAAAAATTGGGCTATTCCATAAGATGCCTCTAGAAAGAGACATTTTGTTTCATCTTGAAACAAACCTGTCAAAACACGTGTTTTGTTTCATGTTTAATATTTTCAAAACTGCCTTTTTTTAGGTCCAAACATGCTGAGGTTGCAATAGTTGTATACCTCTGTATTGGTGAACAGATTCTAAGATCTAACAATGATGGGAGAATACCGTTTTTATTATATTCTGAATATGAAAAAACACTGTTGTTAAAATCGGGTCTAAATATGCATCAGCATGATGCTCTAAAACTGTGAAGATATATTGAGGGAGTCACTAGTCCTCTCTTCCCTGTGTTATTTTAATGCACTTTATATATCAGCCATCTAAACCCAAATTCAGGGAAAAGCTTACTGATCCATATTTCATGCAAGCCATATGCTGCTCCGAAGGCACATAATTTATAAACCCTTTTAACCGATTGTGTTAAACAGCAATTTCCCCCTCCTTTCTGTTCTCAAGACAAAGGCCTGGCCCATTCCATCTGATCAGCATCTTATTCTTCAGGCAGGTGTCAAGACTGCTGAATTTCATCCAGATGGCAGCTGATGTTGAAGGAAAGCCTGAGCAAATATCTATCTAGTTATCTGTCACCCGGGCCACACGGAGGTGTAATTCCCCACTTTGAATGACTAGGCAAAGCATTTGGCGAGCTCCTTTTGTCTGAAGCAATAAGGGTGGGCATTGGGCTTTTGTTTGCCATGTCCAAAATGGTTGGCATGAGTGAATCAAATTATCATGGTCCAAAAGATAGATTGCTATCATATAGCCCCTAGAGTATTTAGTGTGTGTGTATCTGTGTGTGTTTTGGGGTGGAGTGGGGAAAATCAGCAGAAAGACCCTTCCCCCAGTCTTTATGATGATTAGCATGTATAGGTCTCTGTCTTGTCTCTGCCTGGATAGGGTGCAGCAGTCATTCTTCCTAATAAACCCTTCTGATTTGTTGAAAGGTAACTACAGCGCTTGTAACCAAGGTACAGGTGCAATGAGAGTTCCAATCTGTGTGTGTGAGAAAGGATTGGTCCCTTGGGTTGTCTTGCAGTGCTTGTAACAGCTAATTGGGCCTGTTAGGGTCAGCAATTAGCTCTGAGCGATTCAGAACTTCTGACAGCACCACCTTTCTCTGTAAACCAACTCTTTCTCGAACAACTGTGCCTCAGATAATCCAAGAGTTCACCTAGCCCTACACAAAAGTGAGGCATGCATTTCCAGGAAAGGCTGTGCCCTTTTGTCATTTGTGAAACTGGAACATTCAATTCGCCATCTTGCCCTGCTGAACAAGAATTTGCTACATTGCAAAAACATAATTGATTCTCTTCCGTACCTTTACCATTCTGTTGTTTTATTGTCTTTTTATTACAGAAACCCAATAATGCACACACTGCCCTAGTGGGTGCAGTACAGATATAATAGGGACATGCTTATGAACCATTGCAAGCTGCAAGATACTGAACCTGCAAAAGGGGGGGGGAAGGCTTGTTTTAAAATTAGGACAGAAAATTGGACCGCGTTTCCCTTCCGCCTTTGGATTTTATTACAGAATTACAAACTTGAAGTGTTTCATTATACTCTATCCTTTTGAGGGATAGGCCATTATGCTTTTAGCAGTTGTGCAAAAGATGGCATTGTTGGCAGGTGCAGCTTGCTGGAAAACATAAAAAGGGAAAGCTGCACCTGCGGAAATTCCCTGTCCTGTCCTTCTTTATTCCTTGACACTTGAGTTTCAGTGGTTAGCTTACAGAGGTTTCTCAAGTCTCCAGATACTTTTCCAAACACATGAAATGTGTTGCTTACCTTGTCTGAGACATCCCGTTTACAGATTTTGTTTACTCTCTCAAATCTCTGGTGTACTTCGAGATAGAACATGAAAATAAGGCTAAAGTTACAGCAGTCTTGAATCCTAACCAAAATTATAGCACGTGGAAGAATCCTTCATGGATCTCTGCACATCACACTGGAAGTGGAGTATTTCTTATTTATAGTCTCCTTTAGATACCACTATGAAACAAGCAGACCAGGAGATGGGTAAACTGAGCTTCTGATGCTCTGTAAGGTTATAATAGTGAGAAGCTCTTTGACTTCATGATTAGTAGGAGAGCAGAAAGGATGTTTTTCTAGAGTACTTATGTATTTGTTCTGAGGCTTGTCTAGCTTCTCTGTTAAAAGGAGATTTGTTCTGGAATTCCAGAAAGTCTAACTTTCCTCTCCAGAACAGTTTTCTGATTGTTTTGAGGTGATGGATTTTGGAAAAGTGACAGCTTTATTTCCAGATATTTAATAAAAACATATATGTTTCCTATATATATATATATATATATAGGAAGCAGTAGCAGTTCAGGATTTTTAGTGCAGATGGTAGAAAGGAGAATTAAATGTGAAGATGAGTGGATGCAGTGAAATTAAGGGGATTTAGGTTTTATAGAAGGCACATAATTCCATACAAAGTGGCTTGCCATTCAAATAAAATGGACCTATAAATAACACGTTAAAACCCTAGCAAAACCTAATAAGTCTTCTCATAAAAAATGTTGGTTTTACAGGGGAGTAGAGAGGACAGTCCAATTGGATACAAGTTTAATAAATAATTATGAAGATGAAGTCCCAAGGCTTATATTAACATCTGGTGTAGCAGAGGGCATAAATTGAATCCAGTAGATGATACCTAAGACTCTGTCTTGAATATTCCTTTCCAGAAAAATGTAGCAATTTGCAGTTGGGTATATTCGAGTCTACTGTCTTGTCAGTTGAAGTCAAATGTTGCCAAAATTAGTGAAATAGTTATAGCTACATTTATGCTTCAAATGCAAGTGTAACCTAGTTTCGTCTCTTGGGAGTAGGATTCACATATTCTAGGCAGATCTGTGCCTTTCTACCAGATCAGTTATTATTATTATTATTTAAAAAAAAAAATCCTTCTTCCTTTTTTTGAAGAATTTTGTAAGACCACAAATTTAAAAGTAAGGTGGTGCTCCAGGTGCATAATATGGCTTTTCTGTCCAAAATGCCTGGAATGTCAAAATTGCTATAACCTTCCAAGAGAAATGCTAAATCACAATGTGATAAGAAAGGCACCCTTGACAGGGCTAGGAATGACAGCTCTATAATTTCAGCATTATTTTAATACAATGTAGAAGTACCTTATATGTTTAAGCTTCATTTTACATCTTTCTTCTCCTTCTCCTTTTTTTTTTTTTGGGTGGAATAATTGATTCATACTTGTCTGCCCGGGATTCAATAGTCTTCTTTTCTTGCATTATTTCATTGTCTGTCTTTCATATTTTTTTCACTTTTTTACGCTCTTGAAAAAGATTTGGGGGGGGGATGTCGTATAAAAATAAAGTGTATTTAACAGCCACCTTTACTCAAAGAAGCACAGTCCTGCTCTTAGAGATGGAACTGATATTTATGTTGGTCAGAAGAATGATTTAACTACCTGTTCCGGTGCTTATTGTGCACTCATGAAAGGAGAAAGAAATCAAATCAAAGAAAAATACATTATTGTTTATTGTGACTTAGGGTCTGCCAAAGAGTCTTGTCAGAGAACTGAGCTGAGTGGATGGCTATATTTTAAAACAACCAATATGTTTCCATGGGACATGAAGGATATCAAGACCATTCCAGTTGAAACACACTACTATTGATTTCTTCAACTTTCTCAACAGTGTCTCTTTCTAGCTAATATCTAGCAGAACAATGATGCATTTCTAAATTTTATTTTAAGAATTGTCCCTCTATTGGGAGGCCCTCTATTTTTTGTATTCATTATCTTGGGAATATTCAGACTAATGTGGGGAAAGAAATGGAGTGGCCCCGAAGAAAGAGTGTATGTGCCATAGGTTTAAAAAAAAAAGTGAACATTAGCAATGCTCCATGGATAAAACAAAATCTCTCGTGACACTGATGAAGAAACAGTGTCTTACAAATTTAATTCCAAGGTGCGGTTTTAAAATTAATGTTACTCAGGTAATTTATGAAATAGGATAAAGGCCTGAGGTTTGAAAGTTGGTCTTCGTATGAATCCTGAGCCAGCTGAGCATTTTTCTCTCTATGAAAAATTTCATTTCTCAATCCAAAAATCAGAAAACGAAACAGGTAGAATCTGAAAATGTTAACTCGAATATCCAGGTTCCTTGGACCTTCTGAGTCCAAAGACGCTGGACAGTGGGTGAAAAAAAAAATGATCCTGGGAAAATTGAAATTTTAGTCTCTGTGGAGTTCCTCAGATTACCGATACAGGAGAAATATTTCTTTTCTTTTCTTTCTTTTTGGTTTGAGTGGCTGAGTTTAAACAAATAAGCAAATAAACCATTCTTGAATTCCCTGATATAAGTTTGATGGGGGGGGGAGTGTTTTCAAAGGTAAAGTTTAAGAGGCAACAAATGTATCTTGGAACTCTGCAATCTGAAAGCATCCATTTCAGCCTTTAAAGGAGCTGTGGTGGTGCAGAGGTTCAGAATGCAGTACTGCAGGCTAATTCGGCTTACTGCCAACAGTTCGATCCTCAAGGTTAACTCAGCCTTCCATCCTTCCGAGGTTGATAAAATGAGGACCCATATTGTTAGGGGCAATATGCTGACTCTGTAAACTGCCCAGAGAGTGCTGTAAAGCACTATGAAGCTGTATATAAATCTAAGCGCTATTTTTAATTGCAAAAGCCTTCGTAAACTTGCCCAAAGCATACCCATTTGGTATACTATACGCAGCATGTTGTATGTAAAATTGTCCTTGAAGTCATCTTGGAAGTTACAACTGCACATGAATCTTTTAGCATGGGAAATCAGCTATTGCAGAGTAGCTGTTATCCTGCAATTGTGGCATGGGTTTCCAGCAAGTTTGTAAGCCAAATTAAACTGCTGGTTATTACTGACATAGTTGTCTATGATGGAACATTAAGTTACATCTCAGAATCTGATCCAGTGTGATTCTGCCTGTCCCATAAAGTGAAAACTTTACCTCTTATATGTAATTTTGGCATTTAGCCAATGATCATTGGATGACCATTTTTTTAGCTATGACTCATGTTATACACAGAGATAATTGGAGGAAGATATTTTTGTACTGTGTTTTATCATACTTTGTCCAGACTGGATGGTTATAAATATGTTGTCAAATAAAAAAAATAAAGAGAATAAATATGACAGCAATCGTTACTTCTATTCACTCATGTTTCTATTTCTTAGCAGGAAAGATACTCTAGCTCCATTATATTAATATAAATATAGCTATTCAGTACCACTGAACATGTGTTTAATTATATACATAATTAAAAAACAATCCAAGTAAAAATGAGAGTTAATCTTGGTGAGTAACAAATTTGATTTCTTTTCTTTTTTTAAAGTAGCTAAATTCTACAGCATTCCCCATCACCACAAACCTAGTAAACTTAAATCACCAAAAGGTATCTCTCATTTAAATTGTCCTTTTTGGCTCTGGGCTAAAACCCTGTTGGACTTTACACTGAGTAGTGGTAAGCTTGGGATTCATTTATAAGTTTAGTCCTTCACTCCTAAACCAAGTAGTATTTTCTTCTTAATTCAGGTATGGAATAAACCAGTCAATAACTATAGCAATACTTTGATATTGAACACCTGAGATACATACTCCATTTTCTTCATTTCTCGGTCCACTGATTAGAAGCTTCTTGAATAATTTGGCATGTAATGACTCGGATTCTCTTTTCTGTTGCCTAGTACAAAGCATCAATTTGTGATAGTAGTCTCTGACTGATGTTGTGGACCTGTTGTGAATCTTTTTTTTTCTCTATTCATAGGGTAAGTGTCACTTGTTTATATTATGTTTGTGAGACCCACACAGAGAAAGGGGTTCTTTCCTTAATTTAACCACTGCTGGCATTTTGCCATTTGCAAACTCTTCTTATGCTCAGTTCTCCTGCTCATAACAGACACACCAGCTGTTCTGTTCCTTATGTCCCTTTGCAGACCACCACAGAGATATTATCAGACTACAGATTTCAGAAAGAGCCATCACTGTGAAATGTACGTGGTGCACCAGATTAAAGGAACATTCCTACAGTATAGAGTGCTGTTATACATAAAGGATAAGTGACTATTATGTGGACTCTACACCCTGTCAGAATGTTTATTTTATATGAAACTCATAAAAAAAATAGGTAGGAGATGGTGATAGGATGCAGAACAACTTGCATATGGAATATATAAGACTCTAAAAGGTGTGCAGGGAGAAATAAGTGTGAGCGACTTGTCTGGAGATAGTATGAGTGCATTATCTATTCTATCACAGCTTTAGAATGATTAAAATAATACAGCAGTCTTAATCTCTTCCTGGTGTGCATATTTAAGTGGCAGTGTTATACATGGATATACTGCTGTAATCAGAATAGACTGTGATGGCTTGTCATTCATAATGTTTGGTTTTAATTTATGTTTTAATGTACAAGTATAAATACATTTTTTACAACTGTAAGCCAATCAGAGTTATCCTGTAGTAAGCTGGGCAGCCAATAACTTTTATAAATAATAAATAAACAAACAAACAAATAACAACTGGCTTTCTACTAACTTCCAAAGCATTACTGTATGTATGGAAAATATGTGCACTATATGCAAATCTGCCCCCAAATAATGATATTACAAAGGTATCTCAATAGAAAAATGATTTTCCCCAAACACACTCATTACAACAATATAGGTTAACTGTGAGCCTCTATGTAAATTCAAATTAATAGGTTAGATCCCAAGATATATATGGAGAGAGCCATGGAGATGACTTTGGTAGAAATTATCCTGAAGTAAAACAACAACAGATGTGGAATCAATGTGCTAAACCCAGGGAGGCAGGAAAATATTAGAAATAGACTCAGACCTGTTCATTCTGGGCCCTCAGGGATATAAGAGAAGGGGAGCTGAGTTGGAAGGTTCTGTTACTATAGCTTATTTCCAAAAAGCATAGTTCTTCTGCTCATTGGCAATTCAACTACAATTCATTTTTGCCTGCATTGTCATATTCTGAATGCATATGTGCACAATCACAGATATCCCAGATCTCCTCTGACACCTGCCCTAATGTTCTGAAATGGATGGCTAAAAGGAATAGAAGCAGCCAGTGGGAACTTTTGTGGCTGAGGGATTTTAGGTAGCCTGTAAGATCTATGATGATGATGTTAGTCATTCACTTATGTCTGACTCTTGACAATTCTATGGGCCAGGTCTCTCCACATCTTCTGATCTTGCACTACTTCTTTGAGTTTTTCTATGCTGTGGCTGGGGTCAGCTTTGGTGGTGGCCAACTGTTGTGTCCTTTAACAGCCTGGTTTCCTTTTACCACTAACTCTTCTGAACATAACTGCTTTCTCTACTGAATTCCTCTACATGACATGGCCAAAGTAAGTGAGACATTGTTTTGTGATTTTGTAATTTCTATAAAACTCCATAGATTTCCAGGCTTAATCTATTCTTTCATTTGGACAGGGACAAAGGTTTCCACAGAAGCATCAATAGAATCTGCAATTTCTGAGCCATTACCCTCAAGTAAGCTAATCAGTTCCTAAACTTTAGTCTAAAAGAGAAGACATTAGCTTGGCCTATCACAGTTCTGTTGTTTTAGGGAAATCAACCTTACACAGAATTTCTTAATAACTCATTCTTGCCTAAGTGTAGGGATAATGTTCTTTGAAATCCACTTGGCCTCAGGTTAATTCAGAACATTTGTAAAATGGCATGGTATAAATACAGGATTAGATCTTACATTTACCAGTAGCTTGGAATATCAAGTGTTTGATCCAGATGGCACAATAAAAAAGAGTTTCTGATTTCACAGAATGTTCATTTCAAGAAGCTTTGGGGCAGCTTTTAATTCAAGAGGGTCACGTTATTTTCCTAATGTTTTAACCCAGTTAGAAAGGCTCAAAGTCATCTTGGTTCTTAATGATAACAAACTCAGTTTAACCTTGGCTTAAACTATGTATTTATACTTATCTGTGAGAGAAATAAAGCAAGCTATTGATTTTACATCCACATTCACAATAGTAATTAAAATGTACCTTCATAGCCTGCAGATCAGTAGACTGCATATTGCAGGGCAATGAATGTTCTCTGAGTAAGTCTCATTTAGTAATAATCACCAAAATCAGGGTTTGTGGCAGGGTTTTCCTACTGAAAATTCTCCTTACTAAGTCAGGAAGCATGAATTGCAAAGACTTTAAAATGCAAGCTTATACTGTAGATGGTTAGTGAAAGCTTTATAATTCATAGGAGTCAAAGCACCAAAAGGAAAATCCAGACCATATATTTTTGAAAGCAAGAGTCCACAAAATGATCTTGGCCTCACTATCAACCACTTGTCTATCCAAGCAAGGGAAGTAGCAATTTATTTCAGGTAGATAATAGCACCCAGATCCTAATAGCAAAGCCATATCTAAAAAGCTAAGCAATGCATATTTGTATAATGAATGATTTTCACATGCTGGAATGAAACTATCTATTCAGATTTATAAAGAAAATTTGGTCACTACTTTGTATTGTATGATGAAATTACTTTGTTGCTTCATTCAGTCTTCCCTAATACAGAATTTAATCCTACATTAGAATACCTTCCATAACAAATAAGGTTATATTAAAAAGTCAAACATGGATCTTGCCACTCCATACGGCATTAGTTTTCTCTTAATTTTGGCAGGACTTGGCTACTTTCAATGAACATTTATTTATAGGTCATCAAGGCAACATGTCATTACCGCAGTTTAGACGGTCAGTTTACATCTAAGATTAAATCTGCCCAGTCTGATCATGTATTAAGATTCCTGATTTATTAGCAAAGCAGTGGAAGGAATCCTAACTTTTGTGTCCCAACTTGTTCTTGAACACAAGTTTAGGGCTATGTGCATCTTTAGTTACTCAACATACTGAGGTCTGCATTTACCAAAAGTTTGAAGTGGCTCTTCTGAGCTCTTTTCCTGGTCTTTTGGAAACCACTGAAAATGCTTTTGCTGGAATGCCACCTAAGCAAAGTTCTTGATCAGAGGACTTGGAAGGACCTCGTTGTGGCTGCTCCTAGTTTTCAATAAATGTCATCACCTCCATGTTTTGGAGCAGCAAGCATCAACAGATGAATTAAACTTTTTAGGAAGGACCTCTCTGAATACTTCGCACATTCCTTGTGGATCAGAGATTGTTAAAATGTTTTGCATCACACCTCCCTTTAGTGAAATCTTAATGTACACATCTCCTCTGAAAATCCAAACATCAAAATGAACACATGTGAACAATAAAAACAGGACAATGAAACTTTAGGAAAAGTGGATTTATTGTAACTAAAAGCTAAACAATAAATCCCCCCCCCTCTCCTGGATTCCTTGTGCACCTCCCAAGGGAAGTGCACATCAGTTATAGACTGCACCTTTGTTGTAGATATAGATCAAATTGCATTAGAAAATTGTGCTGAACATTTCCTTTTATTCAGTAGCCCAGTGGTGTAGATTAACAGCTGCATGTACTAAATTTTAGTGCTATTGCCAGCTTTTAAGCATTTCAACATATATTTCCTAACTGCAATAGCTTTCAGGCTATATTTGCTTAGAATTTGCTGCTGGAGTTTGTGTGGAGGAAAGAACTGAAAACTGCAGTGCTAGTGATTTCTTCCTTCTACTTTTTATCATAAAGTAAAAGTTGATTATGATTAGATGGAATAAGTCCAATTTGAAACAGTATACAGTTCTATAAACAATCAGTTACAAGGATGTAGGTACAATGAGCCTTGTGATATATTGATTAATGCACTGTGCATACTATATAAAGACACATCCTGACATTGAAATCATTCATAAGCACACATTCTTTTCAGCTTTTATGAAAATATAAACCTTGCTATCCTACTCTAGTGAGAAATGCACTGTAAAATTATAGCTCGAAAAAATAACACAATTGAGATTAATAGTGTTCATTAACTAGTCAGACTTCTGACCTACCAAAATCTGAAGGAATTTATTTTTCTTGTAGGAAAAACAAGACATAAAAATATGTGGGTGGTGGTAAGAGATGGTTTATGTCTAAATTTTGCTTAAGAGCTATTATTTAGGTTACTCTAAGGTGCTTTACTATTGGTTTTACAGTACACACACCAGAACAAGCATACAGTAACTGAATTGTTTCAACTTATCAAAATAACATTGAAATAGACTTAATTGTTGAGCAGGAGAAAAAGCAATGTGTCCCCTGAGACTATTAGTGTCATTTAAAAGGCTAAATGTATCATAAAAACTTGTCTTTTACTGAATAAAATTGTGCAGACCAACACAATTTTAGCTAATGTGTTCCACATTTCTTGTGGGTTAAAAAAAATAGTTTTAGGTTTTGTATTGTAACACAGCATTGGTAGTCTTACTGAGGAGAACTTCAGTCTGAAAATTCTCAGTTGAAGCCTTTCCTGATTTCTTTTCTTCCTTCCTATGTTGGCATTCAGTGAACAGCTGAGTTGGGGGTTGCATAGTTTCAACCAGGCATCTTTCTTTGAAGCCCAGTAACAGTGACAAAAAAAAGGTCCTTTCTGCCACGTAACTAGGTCTTATCTAGATAATTCCATGTTCTGTATCACAAAGAAACAAGAATTAAGTTCCAGTAGCTACAACAAGGGAAAGACAAGTTGAAGCAAAAAGAATAGAATAGGATGATTAAGTGAGGTAGAAATATCCATGGCTACATGGATTGATTGAAAAGAAAATAAAGAATTTACAAAGTGGCTTCCTTCTTTTTTTTAACTTAATGTTACTATTCCAACTTGCCGTAGACAATATAGATTTTGTAACATAGCTTATGGCCTTATATATGTACAATCCCCCTTTCACTGCATAGGATAGACATGTCTAGTTATGGATAGGTATGTCTAGTTTAGGATAGGTATGTCTAGTTTAATGAAGCGAAGGACTAGGGGTGACATGATAGCAGTGTTCCAATATCTCAGGGGTTGCCACAAAGAAGAGGGAGTCAGGCTATTCTCCAAAGCACCTGAAGGCAGGACAAGAAGCAATGGATGGAAACTAATTAAAGAGAGAAGCAACCTAAGGAGAAACTTCCTGACAGTTAGAACAATTAATCAGTGGAAAAACCTGCCTTCAAAAGTTGTGAATGCTCCAACACTGGAAGTTTTTAAGAAGAGACTGGACAACCATTTTTCTGAAATGGTATAGGGTTTCCTGCCTGAGCAGGGGGTTGGACTAGAAGACCTCCAAGGTTCCTTCCAACTGTATTTATTATTATTATTATTATTATTATTATTATTATTATTATTATTATTATTATTATTATTATTATTATTATTATTATTATTATTATTATTATTATTATTATTATTATTATTATTATTATTATTATTATTATTATTATTATTATTATTATTATTATTATTATTATTATTTGTATCCACATTTCTCTGGGTCTTTAGAACTACTCTTACATTCCACCTGTAAGTATATTAAACTAGACAAACCATGACCCATAGTGATCACTTCAGTTGTATCATAATTTCAGAGATATTTATTTACCTAAATAGATCAACAGAATGATCATCAGAGGGCAAATTGCAATGCGAATGGAAGTAATTTCCAACTTCTTCACAGTATCCTCACTGACTTTGCTTGTGGGAAGCTTTCAGGGAGAAAGTCAAGGGGGAATCCAGCAGGTACGTTGCTCAGGTAAGTGTCCCCCACCCACATACCCATCCCTATGTCCTCATGCAGTGTCAGACACTCACACATCCTCACACACCATCCCCAATCTGCATTGCACACCCTACCCAACCTTCACTGTACCTCTTGCACACCCATTGTTCCCTTCCCCATCCAGCAGGAACCACTTACCTGCCTGCTGGTCTTAAATGTACAACTTCCATCTGGCTTCCCCCACAGGCTTTGCGAAGAGAGCTTCAGCAATCATGATCAAGTTTAAACTTCTTGCCAGCTTCCCTGTTGACTTGTGGAAAGCTGTCAGGGAGTGTTGGAAATGATGACCACATGATTGTGGCTGACCACAGCAGTTTGATGGTGCTGAAACAACCATAATTTGCCAAATTTCAGTCCCAGGGGATTAATGAGTCCCAGATTTGAGATTCATTCTGTACGTTGGCCCATTTGAGGTACCTTGGTTCAAAAATTGCTGCTCTATGGTGCAATTGAAGGATACAAACAGATAAACATACATGAGAGTTTTACTAGTGTACAGAGCTTCTGTACATACAGTGAACTGTTCAGTTAGAACTATTTTCACAGTTTCCTCAGCTGAAGCCATTCTTATGGCTCTATTTCTTTTAACATAAAAAATTGAACTACTGCTTTCTGTGGTGTATGTTTGTGTGTAGGATAAATATATAGATAGGAGTGGCTGTCAGAACTGAAAGTTGCTTGGAATGCTTCCAAATTAATTACTTATCTATGAAAAGTACACACTAAGGAAACAGGATCATTAATAAAGAGCTAAGCGGAATCCCGAAAATTTGATGTTCAAAGGTTTTTTTCCCCTTAAAAGATATACAGATATAGAGACCTGCTAAGAAGTCACATTTTGCCACCAGAAAATCTATGTGCTGCATCTCTCATTTCCTAATATAAGTAGTCTTATTTTTATGTATTGTATTTACTGACTATGGGTGAGTTCAGTGGGATTACTGGTAAATAAGGATAGGATTATAACAACATCAATACAATATTAACTTGATTGTAATGAGACTAATGTAAGCCTTTTCCTTTGGATTTACACTAGAATGTTTATGTCCCATCAAGCTTGCACAATTCTATCTGAATTCTTCTTATAAAAGAATATAGAAATATAATAAAATGTCATTTGGAATCAAAGTTAACATCTTAATGTGCATCGAAAGTTGCTTGAATGCTCCAAAATAGCAAAGAATCTCGTGAAACATAATGTCAATATTGACAGCAACTTTTGGAAAGAATCTTTTTGTTGATTTGGGGGGGGGGGTTAATTTGATAACTCTAGCCCTCTTGTGGCTTAACAATACCACAATACGTTCTTTAACTAAGCTAGCATGATCAAAGGACAGGCTGAAAACTTGCACCCCTCAAACTGTAAGCTCTGTCATCAAAATTCAGGATAAACAGACCCCAGTTTCTTCTCCTTATTGTTGTTTTTCAGTGAAAAGGCTCTGTATTTTACCGTTTTTTTATCCTTTGGGGTTCATTTTTTCACAGTCCATGTGATATGTTTATCCTGAATAAAAGAAATAATGGCAGTGCTATTTCAAAGTGGCGGGGGAAGAGGAAGAACTTTAAGCATTCCTTTTATGCTGTCAGAGACACAAAAGGTTGTACCTTTCTTCCAAAGAAATTTAAAATATAGTGCAGAAATAACAGGAGTGGATACAAACAGTGGATCACATCTCCATGGAAGGAACAAATCTTCTATTTATCTGTCTTGGGCTTTCACTAAAATTGTATTTCAACTATCAGAGAACTATTTCGAAGAACTTCTGCTAACATAATTGTTATTTTTACAAATTTGGTTGCTATGGAGATATGTGATGTAATCTTTTATTCCCTTCCCAATTGTTACCATTTCTTTCACCTCGTCAGCTCTACTTTTGATTTTCCTTTTCTGTTACTTCAGTTAATTTCTTGGAAATGTTCAAACTTTAGGATATAATTACCATTTTGAGCAAGCTCTGGTGCTTTTCCCAAAAAAGTTACATTAACTTGCAACTGCAATCTTTTTGGAGGTTTTCCCATTACAGTAATGAGTGTGAATAGAAACAATGGTAATTTCCTGATCGCATGCCATTAAAACCAACTTGAATCCTGTAAATCTTTGAGAAGGAAAACATTACCGTGACTTAAATGGTTGTCTGCGTCTACTGCTTGCTTGGTATGCTTAGTGGTGGCTTAATTAAGGCATAATACTAGAGCATGGATTTTTGCTTGGCTGTGTCTAGTTTTAAGATATTCGTTTTAGCTCTGGTTTTTGCAAAATGTCTGAGTCTTTCATATTTCAAAATTGAGAATGATATCATCTATTTGCTACAAAGGTTCAACAAATCATTTATATCCTATGCTGGTTTATGTGCTATTGCTTTCATGTGCATTCCACAGAGGTCATTTTTTTGATTTAGTTCCTTTTCACAGAGTGCTAATTTGGATCAGATCTGATAATCTTTTTTTTCTTCCTATCAGTATTTATTTATTAAATTTATATGCTACCAGCTCACTCTGCAAAGCGACTCTAGATGGCTTACAATTACAATCATAAATATTGAAATATTAACAACAGTAGATAAAAACTTTTTTAAAAAACCAAAGGCAAAAACCCTATTAATCCACCAGCCACCTCCAATATAGACTGCCACCATCAGAACCCCAAGCCAACGAGCAGGGCCATGTTTTAATGTTCTTCTAGAAGGCCAGAAACATGGGGAAAGACTTCACCACAAATGCTGTCGCCCCCACAAAGGATCTGCAGCATGCCCCTTCTTCCAGAATGAGTGGGGTGGGCCAATCTCATTGGGGCAAGACTGTTCCTTAGATAACCTAGTCTCATGCAATTCAAGTCCTTTAAAGATGATAGCCAACACCTTGGATTGGACCTGGAAGCAACCTAGCAACCAATGCAGCTTGGGCAACAACATTGTTATGTGCACCATCCTAGGGTTGGCCAGAACTTTCTGGGGTGCCACATTTTGTACCAATTGTAGTTTCAAAATACTCTTCAAGAGTATAGCCATCCAAGCACTGTAAAAACAGAGGCATAACAGAGATTCGGTTCAGTAAGGAAAAATCTGCACGTCCACCATTGGCTACCTCATAATGGGAAATGGCACTATAGAGAAGTAAATGTATTTCTCTGATCTTATTAAGGTTCACACTCTTGACAATCCCCTTAAAGGACAGAGGTGGATAGATGGGATGCAATAGTTCTCAAGATATAAGACTTTTTAGGTGAAAACTAAAATGAACAGGGAGCCAGCTTGGGTGAAAGAGGATTCAGGAAGCTGTTATGGGACCTGAGGTTTTGGACAATTACATCCAGTTTGCAATAGTGGCAAATATCTGTAGCTCGATTGTAGGATGAGGGGGAAAGTTTGTTCTCCAAGCTTGTGGGTTGGTTTCCAAATGATTCATTACCAGGCTAAGTAACATCTTCAGCAGAGTTTAGGGGATGTCAATGTCAGGATTCTGTTTATAAGGGCTTCGTGTGGTCAGTAGATCTTGTGATGAGTCAGGTGTGGGTCAAATGAGGGTCTTGTAATGGGTCTTGTGATGGATCATGTGGGAGTCATCAGTGGGAGTCTTGTGATGGGGAGGTTTCATCAGGTGAGGGTCATTGGAAGGTGAAGTGCTGGTTGGGGGAGCTTGCATGGATTGGTTGAGGGTTGGTGCTGTCTCTTGTTAGCTATGTGGTTGATTTGGATTCTGAGGGGTTCATAGGCTGGTTGTAGGTCAATGTGTCTGTTGATGGAATTGCTTGTGGAGTGCCAGGCTTCGATGAGCATGGTGGGTGGTAGCATGGCCAATGATTTTTGTGTTGTTCGTGAGCCATCACATATATATACACCCATCACAAGACCCTCACTTGACACACCCACACCTGACTCATCACAAGACTCATCACAAGACCCACACTTGACACACCCACACCTGACCTATCACAAGACCTACTGACCACATGAAGCCCTTATAAACAGAACACTGACACCCCCGAAACTCTGCTGAAGATGTTATCTAGCCTGATAATGAAACGTTCAGAAACCAACCTACAACCTCGGAGAACGAACCTTCATCCTCAAATTACACCCAGTCCCCGGTTTTCCCTTTTTTACATGAAAGTGTTGAGAAAGTGACTAAGTTGTAGCTTCTGAAGGACTTGGATGAAGTAAATTATTTGGAGCCATTTCAGACAGATTTTAAGTCTGGGTGCAGTACAAAGATGGCATTGATCATATTAGTTGATAACTTTTGGTAGAACTGGGAAAGAGTGGTGCATCTATCCTTGTTCTTCTTGATCTCTCACTACTTTCAGTACCATCAATCATGGTGTCCTTCCGGGCAGCCTAAGGAACTTGTGCCTGTGTTGTGATGACACTCTTCTTTCTTCTGTGATAGGTTCCAGTCACAGTTGACCTGGAAAAGGGTGGAGTAGCACAAGTTTGACATAGGTACCTTTTTAACCTCTGCATGAAGCTGTTGGGTGAAGTCATACAGGTTCAAGTGTCATCATTATGCTGGTGATACTCAGTTATGTGTCTCAACTCCTGCTCAATCAAATGAGTCTGTAAAGAATTGGATGGGAAAGTAGAAAAGGCTTAGGGTGAACCTCAAAGATTGAGTGGACCTTCTGCTCCTGGGGATTTTTCATCCTTAGCTCTGAATGGGATGGTACTCTCCTCAAATGGAACTGGTGCACAATTAGGGGTCTTCCTCAACTCACAGCTACTTCATGAGAAGCAGATAGTTAGGGTGGCCGTGGGACCTTCATTCAAATTCATCTTGTGCACTAATTGTGCCCATTCATGAATCAGAATCCCCTACTCACAGTGATTCACATATTAGTCACCCCTCATCTGGTTACTGCACACCCTCCAGTCTCCCTTGCAGGCCACTCAGAAGTTTCAACTGATCCAGATTCATATCAGCAGCTATGGATACATTTCACTATAGGCAAGGAACATCTCTGCTATCTAAAATGCACTGATTACCAGTGGGCTTTTGGGTGCAATTCAAGGTGCTGGTTATTATTTCTGGGACTGTTTTTCTTCCATGTTTTTCTGCCCATCCCTTAATGTCTGACAGGATAGCATGCTTTGCCTTCTGTCTATCAGCCGACGCCATCTGAGGTATGTCTCCAGTGTTGTGGCCCCACTCACTTAAAGACCATTGATCCAGAGATCCGAAGAGCCATAATCCTGCTGTCATGTAGACAAGTCTTATGAGATCTGACTGTTTCCCAAGCGTTGGGCTAAACACTGTGTGAGCTCATTGTGTACCAGCTTATTATTGTAATGTTAGTTACAATCTAGTCTTTTTTAAATTTTGATTATTGTTGAATCTTTTATGATTTTAATTCATACCCCACCTCATGCTATTCTAAGTGGGCTGCCTACAAATGCAAGAGAGAAATATAAACAAACATAAATAAACAAACAAACAAACAAATAAATAAATAAATAAATAAACTATCCTCAGCCATTCTGATATAAAGGACTTGTGATTCTGAATTTTTTCCGCCACAACAGCGTAGCATAGAACTCAAAATCTTGCACGCTGCTTTGTGATTGGTTGTTTGTCTTAACAATGGTTTTCTTTCCTTGTAGCCAACAAAGCCACTTTTGCTCTTTTTACAATGAATGTGTTTGCAAAGTATGGCAACATTCTTCATTGATTTTGTGCAGAAAGACTGCATTTATCTAGGAGTAGGCATCACTGAATATAAAGAAGCATTCCATGGAAAATTGATATAAGAAAGAAAGAATGCAGGTCCATGACTGGGTCCACACAACATGCTAAGCCACAAGGTAGTTTATCTAGTTTTGTTCAGCATATTCTATTAACCCAACCATTTTGATTGGTAACTTATGGTTTTATATTTCCTTTGAGAACCCAGAAAATTCTGGTTCATATAATAAACCCTGGTCAAACATGGCTTAGTGTCCTGGGTGAATCCAACCTAATATTTTCTGAAAAGGAATGGACTGTAGAAGATTGTTCAATTGATCGAGATTAAATGGTTAAAGATACTGGAAAGAAATCTGAGATATTTTCATATTTATATACCAAAACAACAATATTGCTATGAATGTACTTATTTTGAATTATATTTATTTTTCACTACTCATTGAGCTATATATTTACTTTTCCATACTGTAACGGGGTACATAGTCACACAATTCATTGAGAAAGGAAGTATAGTACAGAAAACCAAATGAAACAGAGTATACAACCCCTGCTTTTCTTCATTATGCAAAAGACAGTTGCTAGGTGATATAGGCCTTGCCGTTTTGTTCCCTTTTTGTAAGAGGTTTCAGATTAAATGGATGTGCTTTACTTGAAAGCTACCAGTTCATCACAGCCTTTTAAGAAAGAAAAAAAAAGTTAAGCAAAACTGATGAGCTTTTTTTTCCCCAGCAATGGAGCATGCTGTATCTATTTTTTAAAACCCAAAACTTGTAAAATTACTTTTTATTCCTTCAGATAATACTTAAGGAGGGAAACCCTACATGTAGGGACTTTGTGATAAGTTCAGAATATATGGTTTTATCACATTTCTCCAATTGCAAAACCGGCGAGCAATCAGAAATAAGCTTAGTCATAAGGAAGGACTACTTTGTACAGGATTATAGCGATGAGTCAAAAATCCAGAGCTGGGTAATGAAAAGTACAAAGTAAAAGAAGTGACAGATGAGGGGAGAGGGAGAGGGAGAGGGAGAGGGAGAGGGAGAGAGAGAGAGAGAGAGAGAGAGTCAGTCATTTGTTTTATTGGAAATTAGTGGTCAGTGTAAGAATTAACCTCTGATGTCCTGATGGCCAAAGCTCAGAGCTGTGCATCAAGATATGCCTTTCTGTCATTGCCAATCCTAAACCAAACACACATACAAAATACTGATCCACCACTTACTATAAAAGAAAACAAGGCCAATATCTTCTGAATTGGGCTATGAATCCCATTATTTATATAATACAAATTAATCAATAATTCCAACGGAACATCAGAATTACAATAATTTATTAGTTTTTATTCTTGACAAGGAGTCCTTCAGGATAAAATATAAATAAAATAAAATAATAAAAATAATAAATGTTCTAGCTCTCTGTTTTAAAAAGTTTATGTCCATGGTATGCATAAGGAATTGTTCCCTGAGTTAGCCAATTCTTTCTTTTCCATCCTGTTCCCTAAAATATTATTTTTCAATACACCCGTATTCTAATTATTATGAACTGGCTGTGCACTCATCTTATTTAGAAGCCTTCAGGTGATGGAAGGAGATGGAGAGGAAAATCCTTGCAAACTTTTAGCAGATTACTTTTTATATGTGTTTTACCATCTCCTTTACTGTTTTTTCCTGCTCTTTTGACTTGTCTAGTTTAATCATAAATAAATAGAAAATAATTCTAATAAATGTAATAAAGAGTAAAAATAGTTTTAATGCTTTTACATTTTAATTGTTTTAACTTTCATTCTAAGTTAGATTTGAAGACTTTTAAACTTTAAGGAAAGAGCCATTTTTGTGTGATAGTTAACGTATCAGGCTAGAAACCAGGTGGCTGTGAGTTGTAGGCAACTGAGTGACATGACATCATGCTGCAGTGCAGAGCATGAAGCAAAACACCCAGCGCTGTTACCTTCCCACCGAAGTGGTACCTATTTATCTATTTGCATTTGCATGCTGCTAGGTTGGCAGGAGCTGAGGCAAGTGACAGAAGCTCACTCCATCATGCAGTGGTAGGACTTGAACCGCCAGAGTATAGACCTTCTCTGGTGTCTTTTTAAGCCATTGGGCTACCATGCCTCTGACAGCACCAATGCAGAAGCATTTTTGAGCTTTGGCAAGTGAGGTGAAACATTGAGAGAGCAAAAAAGCATTAAGGCAATGTATATTGCTCTTTGTTTCACCAAAGACAATCATCTCATATCATAGTGCAAAGGGTTTCATGAAAACAAAAATTAAATTATCTCCCACTTCGTGCATATAAAACTTAGTAGGAAATTTAGAAAGAAATTAAAGAAACAAAGGACCCTTTGCATCAATGTAATAACACACAAGTAATCATACCATGCTATTTACTGCAGCACAATGCTCATAATGGTTTGCTCCAGATCTTACAGAGGGGAAGAAAAACTCAAGATAGTTGTTGTCAGCTCCATACTCATTAAAGAATAACCCATGTATAATAAGTAAGTTATGTCCAAGAGATGCCTTACAAAATTGGTTCTTCACCTCCAGACTCCTGCAGTAGTATTGTAGAAACATAGCTAAATTCAACTTAACAATTCCCTCATTTTCTAAATGCCTCATTTATGGGTCTCTCCTACCACAGCCCTTTATTTGAACCCTTGTCCCAATTTCTCCTAATCCGTGTATTGTTCCAGATTCTTTTGCTTTATCAGAATTATAACAAGACAGACATAATACGATCTTACTGTTTTGGGGGCAAAAAAATATCATTTTTTAATGCAAGACTGAAAACCATCAGTGTTTACTTTTAGAAATGTCCTAGCTGCCATTATTTCTCAAAGCTACTTCTAACCCCCCCCCCCCCAAAAAAAAAATCAGCCTCCTTTCACCCTAATTGTACTTGCCTTGCAATGCCTCAAGTAGAAATGATGCATGGCAATGCCCCCATTGTAATTGCTTTAAATTAAAAATCAATTATAAGCTTGCTAATTACAGGCTAGTAATTCTGGGTCAGAATTAAGAGCAGTGGCTGAACAGATAGAGAGCATGCATTACACAACCTCGGTTTCATGGAGGCCACATTTATACTAAAGGTGGGTTGGTAATTACTGCTACTACTGACAGTTTTTAGCAAGAAACTTTACAAACAATGTATCTTGCTTATGCTTAACCTAATGTAATATCACATGCAATGATTAAATGGCTTGGCAAAATAATTGATAATCCAACTCAAATAGTCATCTGGCTAAAGATAGCTGGTGTTGTCTGGCCAATGGACAACCAGATTACTTTGGAAGGAAGATGCATAAGCTATAAAATATTACTATTTTATAGTAATATGAAATATTACTGCATGAAATTGTACTTTCATACAGTTTCCACTATGAAATACTGATTGATAATTTGATAATTTTCATGACCAAACAAGAATACATAATAGTTGAAGTGTTAAACATGGACCAAGAAGACTTAAATTCTACTTTTTACAGTAGAAGAGCCATGGTGGCACAGTGGTTAGAATGCAATATTGTAGCTAACTCTGCCCACTGCCAGGAGTTCGATCCTGACTGGCTCAGGTCGATTCAGTCTTTCATCCTTCCGAGTCAGTAAAATGAGGGCCCAGATTGTTGGGGGAAATATGCTGACTCTGTAAACCACTTAGAGAGGGCTGTAAAGCACTATGAAGTGATATATACATAAGTGCTGTTGCTATTGCTATTCCTTCTTAGCCCAATTGTACCTCATAGCAACTTAGAGGAGATAACATACCTATCACCTGGACCTCATAGAGGAAATGTGTGATGTAAATAAACAAACAAACAAACAAACATTGTACATTTTTCATTTTTATGGTTTGGTCTTTATACATTTTGATATAAAAAGGATTGCGTATATCTTTGGCCTTTTAACACTATAACATGCTTCTAAGACAGTGCTTGATGCTAATTTCCTGTTTCCTGTTCTCTTTCTCTCTCTAATTCTGCCTGCACCCCATAGTTTATCCTATTTTTGTTCTAGTAACTTGCACAACTTTTACTTGGGGGTTTGGGAGTTTGTATGCAAACTTTTTTCTTGGCATGGATTCTGGCATTTGTTATTTTTCAGACCAATGAAAACTTTTCTCCAATGTTTCCCCCATCGGCCTTCTGGCTGAAATATGTGATGGATGCTTTCTCTTCCCTAGTGAAGTGGTGCATCTGTGGAGTATGCAAAGAAACTGGGCAACTGTCAGGTTTCCTAAACATTTGTGCATGTCATTTCACTCACTGGTCTGTATCAAAGTTAGATCACTGCTATCAGCTCTGCTACACATCAGAGCCAGCAATTTCACTCATTACAGGAAGATTGTTTTGGTTAAATCAGACTCAGTCTACTCCTACATCTGTTACTGCTCTCCTCCTGCTCTTCCCTGGGATCTTTATTCCATACAAACAGGTTCACCAGAACCTTTGCTTTGCTTTCCCACACCCACATCAAAGTTATTAAATTCTCTGTTCTGTAATTAAATAGCTTCTGCTCTTTGGGGAAAACAAAACTTCATTTTATGGATACAGCTGCCTTTAAATTGTGTTTCCTGCACAGACCCAACTCTACAGTAATTAGTAATTGTGTAAGTTGCTTTCCCCAATAATTTATAATAATGGCAATAATTATTAGATTTGTGATTTTATGCTTGTGTTATTTAAACACCTGTGACTTTTCACATTATAACTAATGTGTTTTCTTCTTCATTTTGGAGAGTTAGTGGCTAGGCTGAAGGATGACAGCATGCCAAACCAGCTGTTGTATGAGTTTATCACAACAATCTTGCAGTTTTTGAGGAGAGAAGGTATACTGGAATTCATTTTCTGTTCAGAATGAACTTCTATTTATCCTGAGAAAACCTAGGTGACTACTGACAACTTTAGTCTTCTGTAAATGAAGAAGTTTCATAATCTGGCATAGATAGGTCTTGTGGCTAACATAATTCCATTTTCCTGATGTTTAATTGCCACCCGAGATAATGTATCCCATGCTGGCTGGAGAATTCTGGGAGTTGAAGTCCATACCTCTTAACATTACCAATATAGCGGATATTCCAAATATCTACTATATCTTCAGGTGTGTAACATAGAAATATTAGGGAGAAAGGCAAATACCTGGGCACAGTTTCTATGGAATCATGAATCTACAACTTCTATTGTTCTTATTAATAAATATTATTGATCAAGGAGTATGAGGAAATGGACAAAAATAAAAATGCCAGCTGACTATATACATTATAGAGTATTTGTTTGATTTTGAAAGGTTTATAGATAAGGAGAATGAGTTGTTGGCAAAAATAATTGTTTCCCTCACCTATCTTATAGGCCAAACAGTATAATTCCCTCTTAGAAAATCTGGATGTTCGATATTTTTAATTCCTGTTGGAATTTCCTCTCCCTCATGCTTTATCCAGTGCGATTTGATTTGTTTTATTTGCTTAAGGATGAAATTTCACTTAATATTTTATATTGAAAGACCAATATCAATAGATGAACCTCAGCTACATAAAAGACGAGTAAAGAAATATATTTACATAGGTCTTTCATATGCATCCATAAAGAGATTGAAATAGATTCTTTTTCTCCAACAGATTTTAACTATACCATATGTTAAGTATTTATTTCCAGGAAGACTAAACAAATGTCCAGCAGATAAGTTTTTTTTAAAAGCAATGACTTACAAGTACTGTATACATTTTAGCATAGAAAAGACAGTCTGAGCAAATCAAGCAAAGAATGCTGTTTTATTCCACAAAACTGGTTGAGTACAAAACAAAACAAAACAAAACCTTGAGGCTAAATAATAGCAAAGCTTCACTCTTAAATTTAAACTACATAAGGATTCTTCCAAACTGATACTTGACATAGAGACTATATAGTAAATACATAGCCTGAAGTACATCCAAGTATACACCGACAGACAAGAAGTTTTCAAAGCAATTCATATGAAATAAGATTGAGGAGAAATGATAAATAGCTTAATTTTCTGTTGCCTCAAAGTCTTGGACTAGAGGAGAAATGAGTGCAAATGGCAGACAAATAAATGTGAGTCAACTTCCTTGGGGTTTGAGAGGTGATGGACTCTCCGTTGCTGGTGGTATCTGAGCAGAGACTAGAAGGTCAACTTTCAGGGATGCTAAAGCTGCATTTTGCACTGTAATTTCTCCATTGAATATGAAACTGCCAAAGTCACTTCTAGTTCCTAGGAATCAATGATTCTGATCTGATTTTGCATGTAAAATTCTTTTCCCTGCTGTTTTCCCTGCTGTTCCACCTAATTTGCATAGCAATTTCTCAAAAGGGTTTACAAAAAGAGGCTTCTAGTTACCTTTCCCCACTTTCTTGTGAGGGTGATTTAGAATTTCTTTCACATTTATCTTGTGCTGGTTTTGATCTTACTTAATTGCTGGAGTGGCAGATCACTTTTCACTCTTTAACTTCCTTTACAAGTTCTTTCTTTTCTCTTCTCCTCTTCCACCATTCTGAATTTTCTGGTCCAAACAATGCCTTTCTATCTATTTTTATCTTCACTGTTCTTCCAGCTACTCTTCTCAGTATAATGGTGTTTATATTGCACTTGTGGAAGTGACTTTGGCAGTTTCATATTCAATGGAGAAATTACAGTGCAAGATGCAGCTTTAGCATCCCTGAAAGTTGACCTTCTAGTCTCTGCTTAGATGCCACTAGAGAGCCCACCACCTCGCAAACTCCAAGGAAGTTAACTCACATTTATTTGTCTGCCATATGTAAGCTGCCTAGAGTCGCCATGAACGAGTAGGTGGCTATATAAATTTCCCAGATAGATAGATAGATAGATAGATAGATAGATAGATAGATAGATAGATAGATAGATAGATAGATAGATAGATAGATAGATAGATAGATAGATAGATAGATAGATAGATAGATAGATAGATAGATAGATAGATAGATAGATAGATAGATAGATAGATAGATAGATAGATAGATAGATAGATAATCTGGCTATGCTATGGTAACAGCCTCTAAGGCTTCCACTCTGGCCTCCAGGCTTATGACTGGTGCCAGTAGCCCTCAACACCAGAATCAGAATCAGAATAGAGCTGGAAGGGACCTTGGAGGTCTTCTAGTCCAGCCCCCCACTCAAGCAGGAGTCCCTATGCTATTCCAGACAAATGGCTGTCCAGTCTCTTCTTAAAAGTGATGGAGCACTTACAACTTCTGAAGGCAAGCTGTTCCACTGGTTAATTGTCCTCACTGTTAGGAAGTTTCTCCGTAATTCCAGGTTGCTTCTGTCCTTGATTAATTTCCATCCACTGTTTCTTGTCTTGCCTTCTGGTGCTTTGGAAAATAAATTGACCCCCTCCTCTCATATAAATTGATCTCCTCCCCAGCCTCTCAAATACAGGAATACTGCTATCATGTCCCCTCTACTCCTTCTTTTCTCTAGACTGATTATACCCAAATTCTGCAACCGTTCCTCATATGTTGTAGTCTCCAGGCCTTTAATCATCTTAGTTGCTCTTCTTTGCACTTTTTCCAAAGTCTCAACATCTTTTTTTGTAATATGGTGACCAAAACTGGATGCAATATTCCAGATGTGGCCTTACTAAGGCTTTATAAAGTGGTACTAATATTTCACATGATTTTGATTCTGAACAACCACCTGAACAAAAACTCTGGACCTTGAGAAAATCTCTAGACTCCAGTGCCAGTCCATTCTCCCTGATCAAAACACAGATTTTACAGTGAAGGTCTCTGTCTGTCTGCACTTTCCTTTCTCTCTCTTTTTAACAAGTTGTCAATCTATCTACTTCTTTTGTTTCACCTTTCCTTCTCCAAAAGCAGTTGACTTAACTTCTACTATTGAACAATTTAATCACAGACCTACTAATATATTCAACTTTACTTCTCATTCTTCTGAGGCAAGAAGCCCATACTATATAGTTTGCCAAACAAGTGCCAAATTACAACTTCAGTAGTACTATACTGATTAGAAACAGTTTGTTCTTGTTATCAGCCCAAGATGTTTCAATTACTTTGAGGTATTGTGAAGCCCTTTGAAGCCTTGACCCTTAGAAGGCAAGCTTACAAATGTACAGCAAATATTAAATAGGTCTTATTTACCAGAAAATCAAAATGTCTTTGTTCAAATATTTCCTGTAGTTCTTAAGATCTATCAATGGTTTTTAAAAATCTGGCTAATTGCCAACATCCTTTCTTTATGAATTTGAAAAGCTTAACACATCACTATTAGGTACCCTTTGCAAAAAGACAAGATACAGCTCACTCAAAAAAAGCTGTAAACATTGAAATCTAGCTTCTTGTAATGTGAATTGTAAGCATCTTGGAATTTATGAAGTATGGACTTTGCAGATTACAATTGGACAGTTTTGATTGCTACCAGATAGGTGTTTGTTTTTACATATTAAGAAAGACTCATAATGTATAGAGATTTGTTTTCCTTGTTTAGATTGCAGCCCATCCCTCAGTGCCTAAGTGCTACTTTAGCATCAATTGGAAGTATATAAATAATATGTACAGTTATATATTTGTTTGTCTGGGCCTTGAAAAGCAGTAAATCAGAAAGCTTTCTAGAGCTAATTCCAATTCCCAGAACAAGACCAATACATTTGAACTACTGTAGATTATTTGGATGCTATGTGTCAAGAGGGTTATTTAAATCAAGTTGGTTTTTTTCTCTCTCTCTCCTTCTTCCCCCATTCAGCTTCCTGCCTTTGAAATTGCTGCTATACATTTTAAAGAACAGTTATGAGATGCTGTGTGGAAGCAAAGACAGAAAGTGGATACATTCACACAAAATACGTGTCTGAATGAAGAAAAAAATCACTACATCATGGAATCAGCTCAGACACACATGTTTTACCCTTTTTGGCTCCCAGACTGTATGTATGTATGTATGTATGTATGTATGTATGTATGTATGTATGTATCTTTAAGTTACATAAAAGCAAGAATACTTACTCTCTTCAAGCCAATTATTTGTAGAGTTGAATTATTATGATTGTATTCAGAGAGGTCCATTTTTTTTCAGAAAAACCAAATAATGCAACCAAATAGGATTGCATTCATAGTTGATGATGATGATGATGATGATGATGATGATGATGATGATGATGATGATGATAATAATAATAATAATAATAATAATAATAATAATAATAATAATAATAATAATAATAATAATAATAATAATAATAATAATAATAATAATAATAATAATAATAATAATAATAATAATAATAATAATAATAATAATAATAATAATAATAATAATAATGAGTTGGAAGGGTCCTTGGAAGTCTTCTAGTCCAACCCCCTGCTCAGGCAGGAAATCCTACACCATTTCAGACAAATGGTTGTCCAGTCTCTTCTTAAAAACTTCCAGTGTTGGAGCATTCACAACTTCTGGAGGCAGGTTGTTCCACTAATTAATTGTTCTAACTGTCAGGAAATTTCTCCTTAGTTCTAGGTTGCTTCTCTTCTTGATTGCTTCTTGTCCTGCCTTCAGATGATAATGAAATATCAGAAACAATCACTGAGTTTACTAAGGCCCTGAGTTTGCTTTCGCTATACTTGACTATTAAATGAACTTGTAACATTGTTTTGAATATTTTTAAAGAACAATATTTTCTTTAAAAACATATTAAGAATATATATTTTAAGGAGTAATCCATAAGTAGACCTAATCTGATTGGAGCTGGTTAGGAAAAAAAATCTGAGTGCCCACCCCATCAGTTCACTCCAGCTATGGTAGAATGCAGGTTATAGTGGATGGATGAATAAATTTAAGTATTCATGTGCATCAACCGTCCTCTTTCAGATTTAAAGCAATGATGCAGAAATAGCTTCTAGGTCCAGTGTTGGTTCTGGAGATGAGCTGCCGTTGGGCCTACTCAATAATCACAAACCAGCTTCCACTTTCCTACACTGCCTGTGGAATGCTCTGTCCCAGGCCTTTCCCCTTGAAATCACTTGTGGGAAAAGCACCGGCAGCAATTTATTGACCTGTTAGCTTTAGGGGAAGTTGTACATTTTAAGGGAGGGTGAAGTTTTCCATTCATTAAAAGATTTAAATTGTGTGCACTTTTCCTCTCAAAAAAAATATTTTAAATTCTTCTGCAGAGGTGTGTAGGTAAAAGCCTTCTCAAACCATCTGAAAACTTAGAAAAGATGTTTATAAATTTCAAGCCTTAGACATGTAATTAATCTTCATATATTTCTGCTAATGCAAACACACCTGTGGGATGTTTCCTATTGAAAACATGAAAAGGAAACCTATAATATATCTCAGAGTGATAGCTTTATCATGACTGACAAAGCTGCTGGAGGCCTCTCTGCTAGGAGAATAATTTGGGAGCATATAAAGGAGAGATTGATTTCCACAAAACCTGCTCTTTTCTTTCTAACATTTATCCCCAGTGTGCAAAATCCTTCTTCTTTTCTATGCAGAAAAGTCCAAAGAGGATTTTTCTAATATTTAATTTACATAGAAAGAAACAGCATAGGACAAGGCAGTACAGCATAATCAACACCTTGTGGATGGGCAAAGTCCAATTTCCATGGGAAGGTGCAATTTGCCAGTGTGATGCTGTATCAATCAAACACTTTCCTGTCAAAACTTGTTCTTATTTTGGATGCTTGGAAGAAGCAAAAGTTGAACATGCGGAGCTTTTCAGGAAGTGCAGAATGGAAACAAAAGGGAAGTTTTAGAGCCTTGACAGATGATTTTTAAACAATCTACCATCAGAAGTGCAAAATTCCAAACCCTCAGAAACATGATCAGTTGGATGGAGATGATTTCATAAAATAGTGAAACAGTCTGGGGAAGAAAGCAGCATTGGGTTCTAGTTTGTCTTTCCCTTCTTATCTCTTGAACGACAGTATTAATCTTCATAGAATTTCAAAAAATATTTGTGGAATTCGTGGTGCTTTCTGAGCTTGGTTTTTTGCTTGCATATATTTCATTACCCAAATAGGTAGCATCATCACTGTTCTCCATCCACGAAGGAAGTCCAAATTTCAACCCTGAAACTCCTGGCTGAGTTCTAAATAAAATAGAATAGAAAAAAATAGTGAAAAAACTGCATGGGATACTCATTGAGATAAGAAACATTTGTTTATATGTAACACCAAAAGAAACGTTTTTTCTACAATTAAATAGTAAAAGAAATATTTGTACTGATTTCTAGTTACTTGAAGATTGCAGAAAAAAGAGAAAGAAAGAAAGAAAGAAAGAAAGAAAGAAAGAAAGAAAGAAAGAAAGAAAGAAAGAAAGAAAGAAAGAAAGAAAGAAAGAAAGAGAAAGAAAGAAAATAACTACTTAAGCATTATACCATTCAATAACAGTTTGCCCGGATCAAATAAATATACTTTGCCATAGCTTATAAAAGGATCTTTTTTAATTTAGCTATTTCCATTAATGTCTGAGTCTACTGATCAATAATAAGCATTGCTTCGTTTCTGTGTTCATAAGAATCATCTCCTTGGCAGCTGCAGCTTCATTTTTGCAAAGTAGCTTTCAATGAAATAAAAAACAAAACAAAAAAACAAAGAAACTAAACCAGCTCACCACATGCAGGTTCAATAAGGAAGTTATAAACATGCTCAGAGGTAGATTAATTTAATTATTTTGCTTTGTTGAGCCAAAATGCTAAAACCACAGAATCATTTATAATGCTGGAATGGCGGAAGAAATTTTAGATGTATCAGGACTTGCAAATGTGATGGCAATTATTGTTGATAGTGAAAAATAGCATCTTGCAATGTCTAGAACAAGTTGCTGGATTTTATCTAGGAGGCAGATAAAATCCAAACTACAAGAGCCTGTCCAGAATTCTACCTCCGATCATGTCTCGCATCTCCTTGGACTTCTCTGAGGCTTTTTAATCATCTTCCTCATCATCCTGAATCTGCCGTTCGCCTTCTTATATCTGATGGGACACACGCTTATGGGTTTAGGAAATGTCCTAATGCCATCACAGACCATATTCGTCGCAGGTGCAACTTATTTTGCTTTGCTTATATGGATGACTTCATCAACTCTCATCCAAACCCTAAGTTCCTGGCTGCCATTAGCCACAGTTGCATTCAGTGTCTTCAAACTTACGGAATCCGGATAAATTATGATAAATCAACGCCTGAACCTGTACAAAACATTCATTACATTGGCTACCGAATTACTGACAGGACTCTGGGTATTCCTAAGGAACATCAAGAAAAATGTACCAACATTCTAAAAGAAATTGATTGTAAAAAATGGTATGATTGGAAAATAATAGCACGCTTCGTAGGGCATTTAAGCTTTCTTGCTGGTTTTTCTTCCTTTCAATGGTTTTGTCTAATCCCTCTGAATGCTATATGTAATAAGTCCGATGTACAATTTTCCAAATGGTATAAACAGTTATTGTTAAAAACTGTTAAAACATTGATCCATGGAGCTATTGTTGATTTAAGAACATCAAATAATGTCGTAATGAAATTCAAACAATCTAGACCGATCCATGGACAAGAACTATTTCTGTTATTCATTATCAACTTTGTGCTGTACTTTGTGATAGTATGTTTGTTGTGCACAAATGCTTTGATCATTTACCATGGATGCTTTCCATGTTATGTACTTTGTACTTGCATAAACAAAACGTATGCTACATGGCATCAGAAGACAACCCTGCTGATCGTCCTTCCCGCCTTTTGCCACCTAAGGTCAAAGACACTGCTGTACCCTCTCCTATTTAAGCCTTGGATGCCCAAGCTCACTTAGATTTATACCCCTCTCCCTCGGAGCAATTCAGACTGTATTCTCTATGTCCATAGGCTTGCTATGGCTTTGCTTTACTAGTCTGTAAGTACCTTCATGATTAAGTGATTAAGTGTGATTCTCTCTTCGATGTAAATGTCACTCAGTAAAACTACTAGAGAACATGCATATGAAACATGCAAGTTCATGCCTGATGGTTTCTTTCCTTCTGTTCTTGATACATTGCAGATGGCATGGGATGTATTGCATGATGACTCAGTTACAGCTGATAAGGGAGAATTAATTGAGAAACATCGGATCGCGGCTACCCAATCCTATCGGGAATTGTGGTTGCTTGCCCCTATAGTTGCTTTTTTAACAATTATAGTGGATAACAATATAGATACACCAATTGCAGATAATCGATCAGCATCTACCAGGGCTCCAAGTCGTATGTCTTATTATGGCACTGAGGCTGATCAATTAGCTTCTAATTCATCACTATCCCCTCATTATTCAACTGCTAGTGGAGCTCAAATAAGTGATCAGCCCCCAGCCAAAGATGATTTGGCCTCCAATTAAGAGTATCTCTACTCCTGAGAGCCCTGATCCCTTTGCTGAGTACCCCACTCCCGAGTGAGTCACTACCTACATTAGGGGAACTGATGAAGCACTGAGCATGGTTGGAGATTGGCATCTTCCTGGTAAACAGTTCCAATTAATTCAACCTGATCTGGTTTTTATGACATCTACTCTGCAAGTTATCAAGGCCTCCTTAAGTAATGTAGTGAAAGAGAAGCATCAAATGTTATGGTACCATACCAATGTTCTTCTCTGGGGAGAACGAACAGTATTATCTTATCTTGCTCATTTAAGAACTTGGCTGGCTACACCTGAGAGATATAGGGGAACAACTGCCCCTATAACAGATGTAGGTTTTGAACATGGATGCATATAAGGAATTGGAGGACCGAACACCGCAAGAAATCCTAGAAAATCTTCACAATGGGCGAGTAGCACAAAAGCCAGGATGCTTTATGTTTCCAGATGCAGATGTTCCCCCTCTCTTAAAAAGAGATCTAAATCCAAATCCCCAGAAAAAAACAAAAACCTCATAGAAGGTTGAAGAATCTGTCAGGATTATATCAGAACCTGGAAAATCTGTATAATCTTGATTGGCAGATTCCAGATTTAAAACCTACATGTTTGGATGAAAACATAAATCATGAAATACCTTTGAGAAATTGGAGCTTGATCTTACCCATTAGGTTTTGGGCAAAAAGGATTAAGTATCGTCCCATTTCTCACGCAGTCATTAATAAATATGTTGACCATGAGGCTGATCATCAACTAAAAGTAAAAGAGTATCAAGGTAGTTATATCTCCCAGACACTTTGTACTGAAGAGAGAATGGTACTCATTTATTGGTACTCCTTGTTCTTGGGAACAGTCTTTATTACACCATGGGGAAGGCTGAAAGCTATCAGGAAGCAACATCAGAAGGAGTAATATCTCTACTTCATCAAATTTAGCAAAAGTTAGCAAAATGCTGCAAAATCCACCACCAAAACCTCTGACACTGGCCCAGCAAATAGCAGAGGCAAAGAATTTGTTTCTTCCAGAGAATCAATTCCTAGCTGAGCCCTTCATCAGTCATGGATGGCAGCTCCAACAGCCAAAATTCAAGGGGACTTGTCTTCGTCACAACACCCCTTGCTGTTCAACAATGCTATGGGACTTTACTTGAACAGGAGTCCATCTTCCAAGTCAAATAAATTGTGGTTTATGCTCCAGAGGTTCGGCATGACAACTGAGAGAAGAAGAACCTTGTTACACAGAATGGGACAGAATAGAACTCAGTTATCGGCTGGCCATGAAATGGGACATTTTTGAACAATGGGCTCGATGCCTGGACAATTGGGACATCAAACGAGTCAATCAATTATTAAGAGAAGGTGTGACTCCAGTGAATGTGATCCCAAAATGTGTCAGCTTTCCTACTGGCCAAAATTGAAACAGACTTTTGTACACATACGTCAAATTTCTCAACAGAGGATGCCAGATCTATAATAAAAGAGACAAAGAAGCTGATCAATCAGAAAACTCTACCAACAAAGGAAGTAATACCAATTCAATTTTGTACAAAATGTTGGCTGCTTCAATGAGTCATAGAGAGAGATTTCTCTAGCATCAACATCTTTTTCAAAGCATCTCTCAAAGACCTTGCATTGTCCTTTCAAACATCTGCAAATTCCAGATGTACTCTTCAGGTGATTCCTTAAATTGGTTCTGTGACCAATTTCTATGTTATAAAATTTGAGCTGTTCCATTCATCCTCCCACAATTTTATCTCCCAGCCTTAGTGTTTAGCAGGTTACTATAATCACCAATCATAACAGTTCTTATGGCCTTAGTTGTTCAAACTAAGAAATTCCATTAAGTTATTGGTTTTTATGCCAAACTTGCAAGAAAGTATATATGCTTAAAGGTACAATTTCTGTCAGATTTGCCCTCACAACTAATTTCAACTGTTGAGGTTATTTCTATTTGTCAGTTAGAATCAGTGGCTTGCTACTGATACTGATGTTTCTACTAGAAGAGATGGTGTTGGTGGTAGTAGTGGTAGTAATCACATAATTAAATAATGAAGTCTGTGTTGAAAGTTCTGATCTTCATGACTCCATTATGGACCATAGAGAGTGAGAAGAATACCTCAACGCTTTATAAGACTAACTTGCTGATTTTTCCAAAGGCAACAGAATTTACATTTAGAATAACTTTTCAACCTCTCAGCATTCAGACACATATTTTATTTTCAAGGCATATTTTGCCACCATGACAAGCAATTGTACTTTCAGACACCTTTGTATAAAATGTTGAAGATGGCTGACACCACAGCCTCATGAGGAAATATATATTTCCCCTAGAAAAAAATGCTATCAAATAACAAGACTGAGGTACTACTTCTTATCAATGGTAAACTATGTTTTCAAAAGAAAAAAAAAAGAAGAGACTTTTTTGCTGATAGTGGTTAAATTTTATTTTTTTCTGGTTTTACAAAAAGAAAAAAGAAAAATTCTCTTATGAAAGGCACTGACTACAAGGAAAATGGCTGGTACAATATTTCCTCAACTAGGGAAATTGCATTGGATATATATATATATATATATATATATATATATTGCATTGTATATATATATATATATATATATATATATATATATATATATATATATATATATATATATATATATATATATATATATATATATATATATATATATATATATATATATATATATATATATATAATATTATCCTATTAAAAGCCACCAGCAGCAAGGATTAGTTTAGAAATATTAGTGAAGGATCATTGTTTAGATATTGGTCTTTAAATAAGAAGCTTTATTTAGAACACATAATTTCTAACTTAGTATAAATAAATATTTTCAAAGACAGAGCTAATTCAAGGAATCGGGTGGATATAATAATTATTGATCTTTTTTAAAAAAATCAAATTTTTGCACCATCAAAGTTACATCCCCACCACTGTTAATAGCAACTGGAGTGAGTTTGCTCTTATTAGTTATATTCTATAGTTGAACTGATTCCAGAAGAAGTTGTATTGTGAGGACGTCCAGACATCAGCTTTATCTTTAACGCAAGTGCTTTAAGAACCAGTGATCCTCACCAGTTTCATTAGTGGCTTTGGTCCAGTTTTAATTAGGTGATGATCTGTATATTATAGTGTGCTTAATAAGAGGGTAATGGTGATTATATGGATACTGCTGTTTTTGTCAAATATTATGCTTATGATGTTCTTCGTTAAGCCCTGGGCTTTTCTGGGTCACCTCCATTTTAAGTGGGAAAGTAGGTAAGAATGTTAAAGTTCATTGAAAAGAAGATCATTGTAGCAGCAATCCTCCAAGGATTATGACCTACAGCTACAACCTGCCTTTTTCCCCCTTTGTATCAGCTGGATACCCAAATTTCTCCCTATAATTAACTGTAGACCAAGGGCCCATTAAGATGGCAGATGATAGCTCTGGGCTGCAGATTACTGGCATATGCATGGCCTTGGAAAGATTAGAAGACCAGTAAAATCATTTCGGTGTGTACGCTGTGAGACTAAAATGTGGTGGAGAGAGAAAAGACAAATGGAAAGTCAGAGCAAAGAGGATAGAAGATTTGATGGCTTTAATCAAGAGATCTTTAAATACAGATTTAACCATATAACAGCCAGTGAAGGAATGGATTAACAAAAGAATTACTAGAGTGGATTAAAGTAGTAACTCAAGATAGCATCCCCTGAATCATCCCATAATCACCTTCCTTTTTTTAAAAAAAAAAAGCATAGGAAAGTTATCAGAATTAGCAGAACTGTTTTACTCAGAACAAAATGCCATTCAATTTAATCTTGGTTGATTTTAAAGCATTAAGTTTGTCTAGTTTGCATTCAAATGGGAAATCCCTAAAAAGTTGTCTACAGAGCAGAAAAATTATCTAGAAGAAGGAAATGGCAAAATTATGGGATATCTCCAGGAAGGACTCCTTACTTTTTTAAAGTACCTAAATGGACATAATTATTTTGAGTAATTCATAGTTTATTTTATTTTAATTGATTGTCCCCCCCCCCCTGTGTTTTAATTTTTGAAAGCCACTCAGAATCATATCATTAACCTATAGACAGGTACCTATATAAACTATATTAATTAATATTCCTCAACTTTCTTGTAGGAGCTTAGGATAACTATATGTAACACTAGCTCATCAAATTCCTCCCTCTGAACAGCATCCTGTGAAGTTGGTTAAGCTGAGCTTCGGTGGATGACCCCTGTCCTAGTCAAACAGATTAATGATTATACATACTAACCACTTATATATGGCTTCAGTGAATATGTCAACCATTGTAAGACCATGTATTCATTGGCTAAAAAACAAAGGCTAGAAAAGTGACTACTATATATGTAGATTATGCAATTTATTTTAATGGATCTCAGGAAATTCTTAAGTGCCATCTTCAATTGAAAAAACAATTAGATTATTTATTTATTGGAAATGAATACAGAAAGTGAAAAGGACAACTGTAGTAGATGAAGCCCTACAGAAAGATTGGACTAAGACTGGAAAGACTGGAGAATAACAGGGTTTTTACTACATATTAGGCAAGATTAAGAATTCAGGAAGAATAGAAATAAAAGGGTATGTAATTAAAGAAAAAGATGACATAAAAAACTGCAAACTAAACTTAAAAAGAGCAGCAGAATACACCTGAATCTCTTGCTCAGTTAAAACAATGATTTGACTGAGCCCCCAAATCTATTTTCTGAATTAAATTCAATCATTCATAATTCAACCATTTTTTTTAAAAAAATACAAAATTAACTTTCAAATTCAATCAATACAGTTAACCAAAATAACAATTCAAATCAGATGAGACATATTTCCTCTATCTTTAACAAAACTGCAAGCACACACCATCTAAATTCATGAAACAAGTAAAGAGGTGCAGAATTCGGATTTGACATGGGCAAGTGTGTACTGTCTCTATACATAAAAAGCCACGCCTTTTCTAGGGCTCACACAGTATCCATGCAGGTTCAGGAAAAGATGCATTTGAGTTAAGGAAGCATTAAAGAAGAGGTGACTAGATGGACCACGTGTTGCTGTCCTTTCTTTACCAACTTAATACAGACATGCATGTCCCTGAGCCCACATGCTTAGGGTGAAAGCTCAGGAAAAGATATGGCTAATTTAACAAGCAGCCAACAAGAACATAGAGTGGCCAACACCATATCCAAAATACCCTTTTGGCTATGGTATTGATTTAGATAACTGGCAAGAATTATGGGAAAGGAATAGGAAACTCACATTAGCCACTGCGTATAAAGAAAATTTATATAAGATGTTTTATAGGTGGCATCTTCCCCCTGTGAGATTAGCTAAAATGGATAAAAAAATTCTCACCGAAATGTTGGAAATGCAAAGAATCGCTAGGGACCTACTATCATATGTGGTGGGAATGTTTAAAAGCACAAAAACTTTGGCATTTGATCAAACAGTGGCTAGAAGAGATACTAATGCAGAACATCGAATTAAAGCCAGAACTCTTTCTGCTGGGTATTACTAAGGATAAATACAACAAAGGATACCTATACCTATTACTACACATGCTAACAGCAGCAAGATTAGTCTTTGCACAGAGATGGAAAGATAATGAGATACCCTCAGAAGAAGAGGTAATAAATAAGATTTTATCCTGTGCTGAAATGGATAGGTTGACGTTAGAACTCAAGGATAAGAGTGAAACAGATTATTATGAAATCTGGAACAAATTGTATAAATGGTTGGGGAAAAACAGATGGAAAGACTCTCTGATTCAACAAAATATACTGATTAAGAAAGATACTGATCAAAGGGAAAATATTAATTATTAAAGTGAAAATTAAGAATATAGATGATGGGATCTACCAGAGAGAATATTTAAAAAAAAAACATTTGTTTGAATATGTGGATTATGAATTATAGGAATCAATTGTTAATGATTTTTCTTTACAAATGTAAACCTAGCAAACACACTGTTAACTATCTATTATGTGATCTATGTTTTAAAAATCAATAAAACTTAAAAAAAAAAGCCTGAGGATTAGAAATGTAAAAGTTAGAGTCATTTTCAGATTAAGTAATAGAAAGCATAGATAATTTAAAAATAACTATGCAAGCCCATAGTCTTCTAAATTCTTCTAAATTCTATTTCACAGGTCTATTTCACAGATAAAAGCCTGGAAACCCACCAGGACCAATTCCTTCTTGCTTAAAAGTTTGTGCTGACCAATTGGACTCCATCTTCATCTGCCTCTTTAATAAATCACTGGAGATGTGTTATGTTCCTTCTTGCTTCAAATGCTCTACTATCATCCTAGTGCCTAAGAAACCCTGCATTAAGGAGCTGTATGACTACAGACCGGATGCTCTGACATCCGTAATTATGAAAACCTTTGAAAGGCTAGTGCTGGCCCACCTGAAAACCATCACGGATCTGCTGTTAGACCCCTTGCAATTTGCCTATTGAGCAAATAGATTGGCAGATGATGCTGTTAATATAGCTCTGCGTTACATCTTACAACATCTTGAATCTCCAAGGTCCTATGCAACAGTCCTTTTTGTAGATTTGAGCTCGGCATTCAATGCCATCATTCCAGATATTCTTCTCACTAAACTAACTCAGCTAGCTGTGCCTGACCACACTTGTAAGTGGATCTTAAGCTTTCTAACAGATAGGAAGCAGTAGGTGAAGCTAGGCAAATCACATCAGATACCTGTACAATTAGCGCAGGTTCACACACACCCCGCCAGAGTTGTGTGCTCTCTCCATTACTCTTTTCTCTATATACCAATGATTGCAAAGGATCCCTCTGTTAAAATACTGAAGTGTGCAGATGATACAACAGTGATTGATCTTATACAAACAATGAATCTGCATACAGATGGGAAATTGAACAACTGGCCCTGTGGTGCAGCTGGAACAATCTTGAACTGAACACATTCAAAACTGTAGAGATGATAGTAGATTTTAGGAGAAGGCCTCCTATTCTACCACATCTTACAATACTAGACAACACAGTATCAACAGTAGACACCTTCAAGTTTCTAGGTTCTATAATATCTCAAGACTTAAAATGGACACCTAACATCAAACGCATCATCAAAAAAGCACAACAAAGAATGCGCCAACTCAGAAAGCTCAGATTGCCCAAGGGGCTGCTGATACAGCTCTACAAAGTAATTATTGAGTCTGTCATTTGCACCTCTGGTTTGGTACAGAATCCAAACAGGACAGGTCCACATGTCAACGGATAGTTAGGACTGCAGAAAAAATAATTGCAATCAGCCTGCCTTCCACTGAGGACCTGTATACTGCACGAGCCAGAAAGAGAGCTGTGAAAATATCTACAGACATCTCACATCCTGGACATAAAACTGTTTCAATTTCTTCTCTCAAGAGAATGCTATAGGACATTGCACACCAAAACAACCAGACAAAAAGACAGTCCCCCCCCCCCATGCTATCACTCTGCTAAACAACTAATTCGCACAACTCTGTCTTATGCCCTGGAATGTCAAACCACCTACTAGGGTTGTTTACTATTACTATTATCTTTCTCATCTTTCCTATTACCTACTTCCTATTAGCTTCTTATGACTATAACTTTGTTGTTTGTATCTCATGAATTATGTTGATTGTTTTTATTTAGTATCCTATTATGATTTATGTTGATTGATAATTTAGTATCCTATGACTATCACTGAATGTTGCATTTTATCATTTATGATGATTGTATTTTATGATAAAGTTCATGATTTATCACTTGTTGCTTCTATGTACACTGAGAGCTTATGCACCAGAAACAAATTCCTTGTGTGTCCAATCACTCTTGGCCAATAAAGAATAAAGAATTCTATTCCTATGGCCATTAAACTTCAAGGAAAACTGTTTTCTTTCCTCCAATCCTGAGGCTTATATTTGTATTTATGAGTTATTTAATTTGTAATTATTTTGCTTAATTTACTTATAATTTACTAATTTTGCTAATAGATGTACATATTTTAGTCCTCCCAGGGAAAAAATCAAATGACCCAGCTGCTTCTGCTGCATAACCTCTTGCAAGCTAATTTGAGTGGAAAGTGGATTTTTCTAACTGCTAGAATTACTGTTCCCATAAAGAAAGTGAAAGATGTCTTCAACAGCTGTATTTAATCAAGAGTACAAGCTCCTGCCACTCTTTCCTAAAAGTGAAAGCAGGTTCAGGGTGCCCTCCTGGATGCCTACGGAAAATGGAATACTTCTTGCTCCATTAACTGCTGTGTAGGTATGGCCACTGGGATGACTAGCTGCTAAGCACTTTACTGCCCATCTACATCTAAGTCAGTGCTACTTAAAGCTAATCACATACTAACTACATATCCCAGTGACAAAGCTGCATTCCCACTCTGTCCGTATTGATCTCCCATCAGTCATTTGTAAGTGACCGTGCCAGACATGGCCCTTGGGCATTTTTCCAATACAGAAGCCACTTAACATTAAAATTGCAGGATTGCTCTTGGCTGTTTTACAAGCCTTTATCAAAACCATTTAAAAATCTACCCTTAATCATAATGGCTTTATGAATTCTTTTTACCTTTGAGCCTTGACCTCTTTAACATAACAGAAATATTTCGGTCATCACTCCCATCCTAGTCCTCTTGGACCACACTGCAGAATGCTGGTTATATGGACCACATATGATATTTTAAATTATTTATTTAAAAGAAAGAAAAACCCATCAAGTTTTACGTTTAGCCAAGGATACATTGTGATGGTTTAATTTTGGAAAATAGCAGTATTCCAAATAAATGTTATTGGTTTTACTATTGCTCTATGTAATTTAGAGAAAGCCGCAAGCAAAGTCAGAAACAAATTGAACATGAAGCTGAAACAGCTCCCTCAAGCATGGGTCAACTTTGCCTTGCAGTTGCTACTTACTAAATGTGTAACTTATGCTCTCCTATGAGGCATACAGAACAGTGAACAATTAAAAATTCAATTAAAACACTTTAGCAAAAAAGAACAAGATCAAAACACACATGTATCATACAATGAAGTACATTTAGAGAGTGACAAAGCATGTTACAGCATTAAAAAACAGATGAAATGGAACTGTCTCTGTGACCAGTTGAAAGCAAAATAACTGTTGAGGGACCGTACCTTGAATATTTAAAAACTTAATTTCTGCATGGATATGAAACAAGGCTTTCGACTGCGGTTTTAAATTATGTGTAGATGAGGTCTCCCCATATGGAAAAAGGAGACTTTTAATGGTTTCTTCTGCTTCATTCCTCATCTGGAGGAAGGAGGATCTCAAACATAGCTTCTGTCTGACCTAAAAATAACAGAGAAGCAGGATGTATAAGTTCAGATTCAGTCTTCTCTAAAACAAAAGCCTCTGTATCTGAACCAAGAAAAGAAAATTTGTGCTACACTTCCTGGAATTTAGATGCCTACATGAATAGGTTTAAGCTCTCAGCCTTGGACTCAAGCATAGGCTTTCTTGGGTAAAAAGGTCTACTTAACATCTCAGAGTTTGAAAGGTTCACAACTACCGGTAATAAGTTATTCTTGTGTATTTGAGATATGAAATTCAGTTCTGGCTCCAAGGAGTACTGGTATTATAAGGCCATAGTTTTGTTCTAACTATGCTGGGATAAGGACTTAGGTAAGTTATCTACTTAAGAGGTAATTACTGAAATTCTGTCTTATGGCATCTGTTCTGCTCATTTAAATCTGCTTCTATCTACAAGTCATCCTTGATTTATGACTAGTATTGAGCCTGGAATTTTGGTTGTAAGTCATTGCGGTCAGTAAGTGAAGCACCCAAGTGACTGCTTTGCTCACAATTCCAGTTCTCCCTATTGCGGTTATTAAGTGATCATGTGGATCATTAAGAAACCACTTAGGGTTTGGGGGAGGCCTTGGGAGGCCTGGCATTCACTGGCATATGGTAATCTGTTGTGGGCCAGAAGGCCTTGCTCAACTAGGCCCAGGGGCACATGGGCCTCCTCCCTTCCTTTCCATTCCCAAGAAGCCTATCTCACCATGCCCAGAAGGCCTTAGCCAGCTAGGCCCAGTAATGCATGGACCTCTTTCTCCCCCCCCCCAAGAGGCCTGATCTTCTCCCTGCCCTACTATGCACTGGTCCACTTAACTTTCCCATTCTCTGCTGCTGCTGACAGGCACACCCAACTGATATGAGACTTAGCTATAAAGCTAGCAATGGCAATCTTCCTCAGCACTAGAGAGGCAATCTTTCTCAAAGCTGGGCAGGAACAGGCAAGTCATTGGCTGAGGGAGGAGGCTAGCCAAGGCTTTCTGGGCACAGTGGGGCAGGGAGAAGCCAGGCCTCTGGTGTGAGAGAGTGAGGAGTGTCACTGGGTGTAGCCAGCTGAGCCCCCCCCAACCCACAATGGGGGGAGAGTTTCAGCACTCCTATGGTTGTAAGGTCAGATAGGCTACCAAGTACCCAAATTTTGATCATGTGATCATGGAAGTGCTACAATGGCGGGAACTTCAAACAGGGGTCATTAGTCCCTTCATTCAGCGCTGTCATAATTTTTAATCATTGCTGAACAAACAGTTGTAAATCAAGAACTACTTGTACTTAGTTAACATATTTGCTGGTGGAAAGAAAGCCTGTAGATTGCTAATGAGATCATTCTTGAATCTAGGTAGCTATTCTAGATCCACACTGGAGGACTATCCAGATCCAAACAATCAGATTAAATGGTAAGTGGAAACACAATGAAAGCCTGGAAGACTAACCAGTGCAAATGTATCTTACCAAAGCAACTTCCAACTAAATCTACCTGTTGCATTTTGTATGAGGTGTAAAAATAGAAAGCACGCATGTTATAACATTAAAGGGAGGAGTCCAGGAGTCAGGAGAACCACTGAGTTCCTCATTCTCAATACTAATCTCCAACAAGTTGGCTGAAAAATGTAACCCCTTATTGCATCTTGCGTTGATAAAGTTTATGGTAAGAATTAAGAACAGTGAAAAGCAAATGGCTCTTGCAACTAAGTGGGACAAATGCAGAGAGGAAAACTGTCTATGAAAAGATAGTTTCTTTTTACATTTCTTATTACAGTACATTTCTACACTTGACATACTGTTGCTTCCTCCAGAAAGGAGTAGCTTGATGGATACATGTACCTCTATTGAACAGATATTGTTTAATATAAATGCAACTGTTCAGCTGGTTATTGAGCAGTTTAATTGAAGAAAGACATTAGACTGTTTTTGATCCCTCTTGTTTGGTGCATACCTATTTCTGAATTGTTATTTATTTGTTTTCCTCAAAACAAAATAATTCTTCAATTCCAGAACCAGTGTATTCTTCTATAATTATACATATTTTTGCCCTCCTTCCCCTCTCACACATACACACACACACATCTCTTTGTATATAAATATGGGGCCACAGTGTAGCTATACTGAATTAAAATTCCTGGATAGAAGCTTTTTAAAGTGCTAATCTAGGGAAAGGAAAATCAACATTCAAATGGTAATTATTTACAAAGTAAATTGATCAATTTGTCCTAAGCTCCATGAAAATGAACTGAGGTCAATCCACTTTGCCTATTAAGATTGTGAAGATATCTAGTTGGATTACTTTCACAGTAAAAGCATGTTTTCCACTGGGGTTTCACAAGAAAATAGAACATCAAACTCTGTTAGGCATCAAGAAAAATAAACTTTTTATTTTATTACAAATTACCCAGCCAGTAAACTGCTCATGTAAATATTTTTCAGTTATTAATTTCTAATACAGTTGCCCTCCCTGAGGTCTATGCAACTTAACAGAACTAGTTACTATAGCTTCAGTTTATTACTATTTCAACAAATTGTATTCTTTACTCAGAGTTATAAAAATTATGCATACTACTTTGAATAAATAATTGGAAAAGGCTTGAGCCTTCGATTTTGTTTAGTGGGTAAAATGCTAAACAATGTCCGAGAGTGGAATCTTACTTTGGCCATGAAATTCATCCACAGGTTTTCTTAGGTCAATTATTAACCATAAGAATAATTTATCACACCTTGTTGTTGAGGATAATAGGGGTTAGGGAGAGGGGTGGGCAAGAGTCTAAGCAAATGCCAAGAGCATAGGAGGAAAATAGGAAGGAAGGAAATGATAATAAATAACTTCAAACAAAGAGCTCAGTATATCAGGAGAGAAACTAAATCAAAGAGGAATGTCCACCAGGAAAACTTAAATTCTTACATATTTGCTACTTCCAAAGCTCTATTGATTCATGTGAACAAGGGTAAGAAGACAGTCCGGTTCATTAGCCTGGTAGATTTTGTTTTTCATATCCCATTTCCCATACAAAAACTGAAATAGGTGAATCAACTGTACCAAGTTCAAGGATTGATGGCTGAGTTGTTCAAATCCATAGTTTCTCATATGTGTCTTTGTGTTTGTAAGGCTTACCCCAGAATGTCACATTGGGGAGTTTATTGCTAGTGAGATGAATATTGGTGTATTGCTACAGGCATTATGGGGCTGTATAATTTGTCTATTACCCACAAATTATTTTTTTCTCCCTTTAACAAACCAACAGACTATTAACTCAGGAAGGAATTATATTTCAGCTACAAGAACCCAAATTATGTTAGCCTTCTATGGATGGTACCAGTTATTTTAACAAGATGTGGAAAGCAATAGAATTGCTTTGCCCTTCTATGCCCATTCAGAGATCTCCAAAAATCCTCCAGACTCCAGAGTGTTTCAATTCAATTCCTGATCTGCAGAAGTTTCTTTAGAATGAGAATAAATTGAAATTTACCTATTTGCATTTGCATGCTTTCGAAGTGCTAGCTTGGCAGAAACTGGGGCAAGAACGGGAGTTCATCCTGTCATGTGGTATTTGGTGTCAAACTGCCAACCTTCCGGTTCACAAGCCGAGCATCTTAACTGCTAGGGCAGGACTTATTTTGAAATCATAGATTTTAAAAAATATCATCCAGTTACAGTTGTCTTTGTTCAGTAATAAAATGGTTTTGCCGTGTCACTTCAAGTACATCATAAATAGGCTACCTAAGGTTTTCCAAATGACAGCTAATCATACAAAAACAAAACAAAAGGACCCCAAAATCTTCTGAATATCTTCCTTTCAATAAGCATTTTCTCATACAAACATGGAGGAAGCGTCATTACTGCAATGAAACACATAGTGATTACTGACTAATCATAAACACATCTATTTTAATTTAGGAAGCAATTCCATTTTGAAATTCTCAACGTTTTAATGGCAGTGTATTAACTGGGGAACAGAGTCAAAGAGGTCCTACATTAACCTTGGAACTGCTTGGGGCATTACAAAGTGCTTGGAGAAACTGCTTAATGAATACAATATCACAAACAAGCATGGGACTTTAAAATCACACAGAAATAAACCATGATAACACAGCTTAATTCTTTCTAAATTTATTCTGAAATAAATCACATAATGTTTTTCTTGCTCTTACATTTCACATAGTAGCTTGAAAATACTGTGATCAAATTATAGTCTACCATGTGCACAAAACTGTAATTCTGTAGTTTGAAAGTAAAGTCCATTCACTTCATTTGATTCAACCTAAGGTCAGTGTTATAGGATTGCACCTATTATCTACCAACCCAAACTCTCTTTAATGATGGCTGTAAGAATAAAATTCAAAAAGAAAATGAATCAAATGCTTCTATCTGGGGGCATTTTATAGCAGATGGTTAAAATACTATAAAAACTATCCTTTTCAGTTGCATGTACAGCCTACTTTAGTCAAAGAATGCCCTACTGGACTGTATACTATTCCCGTGACAGCTTTCTAAAAACTAACAAAATACAAAGTTTCTATTCTTTTTTAAGCTAGTTATAAAAGGAAGCATCAAGATAAAGGATGCATTCTCATTTTTACCCAGACAGGCAATCAATAACTTTTTGCAACATTTTGTTTTTCTGCTAGACTCTTGTTATGTTGGCCTACTGTACAACTAAGTTGACTGTATAACTAGATGGCACTCTTAGGTACATTTTCCAGATTTGTGGACCCCCATCCTTATGTCTTCCTTGCTTACCATCTGGATTTTTTTTAACAAAGAGTAGTTATTTCACATCAAATCAGTGAAAAGTTGTGTTTCCATCCTCATATCCACTATTTTGTATAATCTTGATCCAATCTTTATCAAGCATGTGTATGCTGCTGTTGAAAGATACAAATTGCTCACTTCCCTACATTTCCTGTCCTGATGGTATTACCTACTATGGTAATGAAACATTTGCACTACGAAAATCTAATTCAAAGAATTCTGATAACACAACACATATTACTTATCCATACATTGTAACCAGCAATTCTCCTAGTGATTGCCACATTGCTTAACTATTCAAGTAACCAAAAAATTATTTTATTTACCTTATTTAAATATATATATATTCTACATTTGTACCATTGCTATCATCATTTTTTCTGCGTGTACATAAATAAATGTTTGATTAGTTGCATTAGATAAATGACATATTAGCCCTTCTTTAGTTATTTCTTGACTAACTAAAAAGGATAGATATTGGAGAATCAATCAGTTTTGGGTTTTTTCTCAGTTTTTTTTTTTTAAAAATCCCTCTGTTTTGAAAAGCAACAATTGCTTCTTTTTTGCTAAGCAATTTTCAAAGAGTTAAATTGCAAATATGAATTCTGATTGCCTGGTGCAGACAGTGAATGCATTTTAAACACTATTACTTAAGTCACTGGTTGATCTCCCCTTTGAAATTTGCTGAGCCTTCTTCCAAATGCTCATTTGACCCATATTATTATTTGCAACTCTGATACCATTTGTGGCTTATTTTTTTATGAATCCTGGTGTAAGTAGTATAGCATATTTACCTAACTAGCACAAATATCTGGGTTGGCATATGGCTAGTACATACTCTTAAACCCCAGGCATTAGGAAAAGGCATTAGATACAGTTACTAGTATATGTCAAATGTTGAGAGAAGCTCTTTTGCTAACTGTAAACCAGTCAACCTCAAAATTCATTAAATTGGCATCAGTTCCACCACTTGTGACTTATGAAGTTCTATCAGGTTCATCGTATGAACAAACAAAGCCAACTCTTATACGCTTTGGGATGTAAGAACAGACAGGAAAGGAACTTTAAGAAACTTTAGAGTAGCATGAAAAGAAAGTGTTTCAGCATTACGCTTGTACTATCAGATGTAGTAAATGCACCTTAGAATATCATGCTCATTTCTATTTTGCACACAATGTGCAAATTGCTTGAATATATATTAATTACAATAGTCTTATTTGGGTTAAACAACTAAAAAAAAAGCAATTTATAACCTCAGTTATGAATCCCCTGAAATGCTGCTGTTTGACAAGGAGCCATGTGTGACAGACACAGACATTTTTGCATGTGATCTATAGAAGTACCCAGCAACTGTACAGCTGTACCTGTGAAAGCTTTCTTATTACAGATGTCCATTATCTATGGGCGAATGCCTTTTAAGAAAAAAATGTCACAAACATAGCATGTCTGCATGTATAAGTTAATCTTATCTACTTGAATTACTCCTAACCATAACTCATAAATCTAGACAATATGATAGCTATTTACTCAATCCAAATGCCGGACGACTTCTCCTAAGTCAGGATCTCAATAAAAATAAAATCATAAGCTTACCTGCAAAGAAGACAATTAATTACAGTATATCTTCTCCTCGTTATTCATAGAACAAGTTTCTTCTTTCTTTGTTTTTAAGGAGGAAGCAGGACTGGATTGTGGAAGAAAGAGATGGAGACCTTTGTCTAGGTTCTTCAAAGGTGAAAATCACCCTTAGGATTCATGGTTATCCTATTGTATGTCCTACTGAACCTGTATATTATAAGGAGACAATCATTCTCCCCAAATCAAGTTCTGGTTACATTACCACTTGTTAAGTAATTTTTTTTTTTTTAAAGGAAAGTGGAGTCCTTGGTCATCTCTGAGCTTGGTTGTTTGCTAGCAGACATTTAATTATGCAACTTGGTAACACAATCAGTGCAAATGTCTATGGAGATTCTCAGTCATCCAGGTCATGGTTGTCCCAAAGGTGCTTTTTCAAAAGGCAAAGTCTTGCCTTTCGAAAAAGCACCTTTGGGATAATCAGTGCAACTTGTATGGGTCTTGTTGCCTGTTTATATACAGTAGCTTGCTGTGACATTTTTGGTGTGTGTGTGTTGTTTCTTTGTAGTTCCTTGATTAGGATATTGTTTTCTGTTAAATCATTTGCCTGGTGTTAATCCTTGCTTATCTGGGTGTTGGCTGCTGGAAAAAGTGTGTTCTGCTCTTTTTGTTTCCATAATAACGTTTTTAATTGTCTCTTTTGAATGGTTTGTAAATATGGTTTATTTCTATGTGCGTATTGATAGCCAAGCTTCCAGGAAATTCCTTAGCATTTTTGGATTTAGCTGGTCTAGGATACAATTTCCCAGTTGAAACTACAGTTGATGTCCATGTGTTGTGAAATTAAGAGTTTTCATTAGTTAACTATTGATTGGTTTCATGGATATTCTCTGCAAGTCATATGACTGTTCTGCATTGTGACTGTTCCAGTCCTTACATTTTACCTGGTAGATGATTCCTGTGTTTTTTTTCCTTGGGCTATTGGGTCTTTTGATTTTCTTGGTGGGTTTTGTTTTGGAGGGTTTCAAATGGTTTGTGTGCTGCGTGGTTATAATTTTCTGTTGGTTGTTTCTGCTATATTTTTGATCCATGGTAGTGTTATCCTTTTCATAGCTCATGTTGGTTGTGCTGTAGTGGATTGAGTGGTCAGGCACTTTTTGATAAAGTTGCGTTAGTATCCATTTTGTTGGAAAACGTTGTACAGGCAAACTGTTTCCTTTTTCTGGTTTTCTGGGTTTGCTGCAAGTGTTTGTCCTCATCTGAATAATATTCTTATGCAGTTCCCCTCATAGGAGATTGGGTTGTTACTTTGGTAATGGAATACTTGGTTGGTGGGGACTGTTTTTTGATAAAAGAAAAGAGCTCGAGAGGAAAATGTTTTGGAAAAAAGAAAGAAAGGTCATTTTCAAAATCCTAGACTGATGCAAAAAATGATCTGAGTTCTGCCTGATTTAGAAAGGGAAAATTGGTAATTTCAGACTCAGTTCGAGGTGAACAAGAAAATATCACCCTTTCCTAACTTTCAATAATAACTTACCATCAAAAATATCAAACTATAGTTATCTTATGATAGCATGACTTTTATAACTGGGTGTAATTCACCATGTTACGTTATTTTATATAGAGTTAATACTTAAGATGAGATTGGATCAAGCTAAAAGTCACTAATGCACTCATTACAAATGTAATAATCTCACAGCCTCCCTTGAGAAGCAGCATCACAATTTTCACAGAATATCCCAAATAAGAATACAAAAGAACAGACAAAAGAGAGTTTTTATTGAATTAGTATAGTAAAATATATTTCTTTGACCGCTTGAACATAATAATTGCGATGAAATAGTAAAGGATCAAGCAGTCAGAAACATGCCATAGACCTGGAGAGTAGCAATGAAGTCTTTATTCAAATGCTGTGATGTATCTATGCCTATGAAACTCACAACTGTGCAAGCCATAGTTTTTCACGTGACACAGCACGGGAGGAAGAAGTTGGACTTTGAAGAAGTGAGATAGGAAGACTATTGATGCTTTTGAACACTGGTGTCGTAAAAGTCAATGGATAGCCGGTAAACCAATCAAATGGATCATCAAGTGAATCAGCCTGGAGTTCTCACTCAAGGTACAAATGACCAGGCTCAAATTACCCTACTTTGGATACATTATGGTAAAACCTAGCACTCTGGAGGAGGCTCTAATGCTGGGAAGGATGGAAGGAAAGAGAAGACAAGACAGCAGCAAAGTGGAGAATTCAGTTACAGTGGAAATAGATGCGCTGTTGGAAGACTTGAAGGACTAGGTTAGGGACAGATCATCAGGGAGAAAATCTATCTATGTGGTTGTTAAAAGTTGACAATGGCTTGATGACACACAATCAAATTGTTAAAAAAGCAGAAAGAATAAGCCTGTTAACTTTTGGTGCTAAATCAATTTTTCACTTGATTTTTTTTTGGGTGTGTGTGTGTGATTTCAGTACTATAAAGTTCAAAAATTAAAAATATAATGGCATAAGCATTAAATCCTATCCCAGATGCTTTGCATATAAAATTATGGAATCTTGGCTTGCAAGGCTGGGAATATAACTCTTTCTCTTACAATGCAACTATATGTTTCTTTAGGGTTTCCTTCACATAGCTAACATTTTACAACTGTTTGAATATCACCTGCCCTCCAAACAATTATACACAGTCCTAGATATATCTGTTCAGAAATCAGCCCAGCTAAGTTCAGTGGATCATCTTTAAGATCAATGTATTTATATAGGATTGTAAACTGGAAAGACTGTTGTCAGATGATAGTTGGGGAGCTGACCTTTAAACAGAGCCGACAGGACACATGAAAATCCCTTATCCTTTGGTGGCAGATGCTGGAATCCATACTTGTAGATGATAATAACTGGTAAAATTTGAAGCATCATATTCAGTGTTGTCTGAAGTACCAAAGGACCGACTTGCTTCCATAGAAATAAGAACTTCTTTCATTGTTTCAAATGATAACATGTCACATTCTGGAAAAAGGAGGTCAGAGTTATTCTTAGAGCAGCTTCTCTCAATCCAAATATGAAGATATCAAGAAAAAAAAAAGTGTATATTGTACCTCTAGAGACTGGCTGACTGCTTAGAGTTTAGTATATTGCCCGCTATGTAGTTTCTTTCCAAAAGTTTTCTACTGTGTTATTTATACCATCTAAAGATGCCAATGAATTCTGCAACTGTCTACTCCTAGAAATGCAGGGGAAGCCTTTGCTGTTGCCAGGCTATTTTTGATATTTAGCAGATAATTTACTTTTCTGAAAAGGGTACATGGTGCTGTAGAACAGAGCCAGAATGCCATTGTCAACAGAAAACCACCAGTTATACTTCTGGCTCACTAGATTTATTGTTAATACAGCAGCAGACAACAGCAGTTGATATAATGTAGTATTGGAAATTATCCTGGATTATCACTGCATAATAGTAACAGCTGTGACGGTCCAGACATCTTTTTAAAAAGGAACCATGACCTTCATCCACTCTTCAGGGAATTATTCTTTTTAAAAAAAACAAAAAACAAAAAAACTATTGTCTTTATTTTGGTTGAGGTCATATATAAAGAAAGAGGTACATTTGTATGTGTGTGTCAATACTCTGAATATGCCTCTTTTTTGGTGGCAATGCAGGCAACAGTTATGTTGGCTTGCAAGGCAATCTCTAGATTAAAGATCTGATTTTGCATAGAACAATGTGAACACGCTTGGGGTAAAATGGGGTTTTGGATCCTCTCATAGGTGTCTGGAGAAAAAGCAAGAATTGGGAATAAGTGTGCTTCATATGCACACCATGTAATTTTCATGATTCCTACAGTGTTTGAAAGGTACTTTTCCCCCAAAAAACAACTGGACTCTTTTGTTTTTTTCCTTGAAAAATGTTTCACTTGTCAAGAAGCTTCTTTAGTTCTCACTCTAACTCTGACAGTGGGTGTCAAATATGAAAGGCTGACATTTGTCTTGTTATGTTGCGATGCATGTTTCATCATTTTGCCATTACTATTTCTACTAAATGTCTCTATGGTTGTATTAGAACTGTCCTTAGTGTTGGCAGCAAGGTTGCATGTGGTCCAGAAATGACTGAGTTTGGCAATTTAGTCTATGATCTCTCTAGCTTACTTCTATCCAGGACATACCATATAAGTGATCCTTGAGCAAGGTCTGCAGGATTGTCTGGGATGCTACACATCCTCTTCATATGAAATCTATGACACTTTTAAGATCTTCTGCAATCTCATGAGGTTCCATGCAAGGACACTGAATATTTATCTATTCCTTCAGGGTTCAATAAATACCATTTGTGGACATCATGCATATCAACTAAATGTGGGAAGGCAGGTTTAATTGTTCAAGATTGCTCTTGTCATCCATGCCATGCCTACTATGATACAACTCCTTAATTTGTGCTTTCTGATACAAGGCCAGTAGCTAAGTGTTGCAGACATGAAGAAAGGATAAAGTGGAATATTAGCATTGTTTAATTTTCAGTAATTATAACTGGAAATAAAAGCAAGTTATAGGATTGAGCGTTAGAAGTACATGGAGTTAAATTGGGATAAAAAGCAATATTGAAGAAACAGTGGTGTTCTTCTCACTGTAGTAGACCAAATAGAGATTTGACCTGCATGTTCACACTGTTTATGGTCCATGTTAAGCACATTTTCTTAGGCCTAGTGAGAAAGAATTCAAATTATTTGCCGTAAGTATCATAATGTGAAAATTTAAACACCTATAATATAAAGCTTTAAATACATAATAATAGAAAGTTTTTAAAGGGAGTGAATGGAAACATGGAGGCAGAGGGGAAAGCTGGTACTTTGGGGCAAAATTTGGGATAGTAATGTGCTTAGGATATATTTTTTAAAAAACCTTTTCCTCCACCTTCCATTTTCCTTTCTCCCACCTCTTAAAATGTATATATGGCAGATTATTTCACATGAGGCTTTCTTGAAGAACCTATCCCAAGCAAAAAAGACTTTTTGGAAGGGATCGCTCTTCTGGAGTCCTGGAAGTTTTCACTTTCAAAAATAAATTATAGTCTATTAGGGGAATGAGCTTGCCTCACCAATATTTCCATCCATAACTTTGTTAAACACAAATATCAGGTTTATGCAACTATTTATTTAATTGTTTTTCCCTTATCATCATTTGTTGTAGGTTGAGGTAAGAACTTGAAGTCACTTCTGAGTGATAAAAGAAAAATGAAAATGAAAGAAAAAAGAAAAGAAAAGAGAAATGGTCCATTTCTTCAAAGATTAAAACCAGGTGCAGATATTTGTTAATGCTATGGATATCCAAATTATTAGAAAGGTAATAATGGACAAGGGTGTATATGAGCATTTAGATATGAGCAGTTCTTTCCCTCAATATTAGAACCTTGATTACTAAATTATCATTCCCTTCCACCAAATTTTGGAGTTATAACATTTCAAGTTGCTCTTATATTGCAACCCTATGAACCATGCTGCTTAATGTGAGTGAAATTACATCATGTAAGAAATGTCCATTATTCTGGTCAGTGGCATGACAAGCTCAAAAAGAGTCACAGAGCTGTAAATTAGCTGGTTGGAGGAGGTGTATGGAGGAAAGCTGCTGGAAAGCATCTCTTCCAGCCCAGGACTGAGGTTCCTAATAACTTTAATGCTGTAGCCAGATTGTCACAAAGATCGTCATGAGGTGTTCTATCTTGGCACCTTGTCAAATGCAGAATATTTTATGCAAATTGAAATATCTTCTTCCGAGAAATAATAGAGCCGTAGTGAAATCATTCGCATGTTAAAGTGGGAAGGGTTTCATTGAAAATATGGGTTGGCCCCCAACTGGGACATCTTGTAGAGCCTACAAGGGTTACACTGAAAAGAAATTGATTGTGTGGCATTAGCTAATAGCAAGCAACACATACAAAGAAGAGGTCACAGGCACAAGACAGAAAAAAGGTAAGGCTTAATTGATTATTCTGATCTGCTTAACTAGGTCGAGGAAATTACTTAGTCTGTGAATATCAAAGGAGCAGAAGCCAGGAGCAAAGGGCTGTGATGGATCGTGTAGGGCAGGGGCTACATCTTTACTGTAGTCTGAGGCTGCATCTTATTTATTGATGGGCTGCGTCAGTTGCTTACAACAGGTATGCTTACAACTAGAAGAAAGAACTGAAGATTTTCAGCCCATTCGTGGGGAAGATTGAAGGTGGAGGGAGTTAAAAGTGAGACATGGATGTGCTTTACTTTGTCATGGCTAATTCATACATTTCTAACTTTCTAAATTTTGCTAAATTTTGTTCCTGAATTTCGATAGCATGATCTCAAGGTGCTCTAAGGGTGACAATACAGAGTTTTGGGGCCTGGATCTGGCTTGCTGGTTATGCATTCCTAGGGCTGAAGATACCTGCACTCTGGAATTCACAAAATGGGATGAAGCAAATGTGGAATGGGACAACTTGGTGAGGACAACTCACCACAGCCAACTCATTATGGGACAACTCACCATGGCCAACTCACTGCAGGACAAGTCACTGAGGGATAATTCAACAATTCAATTTAAGTATTTAAAATAATTTTAAAATAATTTTAATTTTTGTCATTCACGTTTCATTTTGTCCCTCCTTTTGCATCCTTTCTTTAATAATTCTATTCCACCATTTCTTTGATATTGGTGTAACTCTTGTCCTGGCTTGTCCTGTGGTGAGTTGGCCATCGTGATTTGTCCTGCAGTGAGTTGGCCATGCTAAGTTGTCCTAAAACTCAGCAAATGATGTCTCATCCTTTGAATGATTACTTTAAGAAGGCATCATGCTCAACATTTTTCCTAATTTCAAAGACTTACATTACTATAAAAAAAATTACATTTCCCAAGGGGGGAAAGTTATTGAAGATATATCATCAGTGCTGGAGTCCCATGTAAATAACATTGTTTTCTTAATGTGATATCACTCACCAAACAAGCTATCTATTAGGCAGAATTTCTGGGTAATGTCTTTCTGTCAATAAAGAACAGTGCCCTGCACTATTGATAGCATAGTAAAAGGCGGAGTGAACGAGAAGTTAGAAAGTGTGCAGAAGTCTGGAATCATTTATGGATAGCTACTAGCATCTTTTTAATATTATTATTTTTCTTTGTTAATGTCTGTTTTCCAGCAAAAGGCAACAAACTTATTGCTCTTCAAAAATGCTTCAATCAGCTCTGAGGATTCTGACTGGCAAAGCCAGTTTTGCATTCAGTTGTGAATGATTCCATTAGAACATGAAGCAACATAGGCTCTCCATTCAGTTTGCAAAATGTGGTTGAGCACAAAACCAAAAAGGCAACCATGGGATCAGGGGGTTGGGATTGTGTCATCTATTGAACCCTCTGCTCAAAAAAACTACCTTGAAATATTGCTTATTAAATGCCAATTTTTTTTTGGGGGGGGAAAGAATATGCTGAATAAAGTTTGCTTTGAGGGGAAGTAGGTTAATTCATTTTCTTGAGAATTTTAACACATTACAAGATGGAACAGTTGTGGGTCAAATGGAAATTGATTTGCCCATTACTACCTCCAAGTATATATAACCCAAGTATCTGGGTGGCATGTTGTGCTTAGAAAAGAAATACGAGTGTGGTAACAGTAAATATATTCCGTAACTGTAAGGCAAATCCTACACAGCAATATATTTGCAATGAAGGCATTCAGGTAGGAATTTTTCAGGTGATACCATTCTTGCAAATGATGAGGAACTATGGTGGTAATAGATTTGTTAGGTCACTATTTCACCTTTTTCAATATGGAAAGGAATTTTATCTGCTTTGTTTATTGTATTTAACAGAAATATCAAATCCAAGGTAGCTATTTGATTCTAATGTTCTCCCTCTTAATAATTTTCTGGAAGTGAAACAAGCAGGTTTTGTTTTCCCTGCAGAAGTAGCTCCAAATATTTTGCGATAAATCCCTCACATCTGAGTCAAGGCACAGTGAAATAGTTTAGGCAGGGCCTGCTCTAGACATTTTGGCAGTCTAGGCACAGTTATTATCTGGCACCCCCTACGGTTTGGCTCAGCTTCTAATTTTGTTAGGAATTTCAAAAAGGTGCTCTCTTCTTTCTTTCTTCGAGTTTTTGAACTTTACATTAAGATGGTCCTTTTTTTCCTCAGACATTTTCACCCTATTTACACAGTCAGTAATTTTAATTACATCAGCACCCATAGTGGTCCTATGAAAACAATTTTCTGAAATTACATTTAATCGTTGAGTGGGCCTGTTGGCTCACAGAGTGCAAGTTACTGTTTTTTTTAGTGTGTCTATTATTGTGTTGTTAGGAAGTCTTTTCAATTTTGGTCCCACTTTAAGTATGGTACCCCTAAGCCTGTCACTACTCAGCCTTAGTCTAGAGCTGGCCCTGAGTTTAGGCCTGTGAGACAGAATGAGCAACTTTTCCCTGGAAATAACAACAATAACAGGGGTGTCTACAGGAAGAGGTTAAAAAAAAAAGAATGTCAAGATGTTGACCATAATTGTGCTATGAAATCCCTTTGAACTGAGCAACAGCCAATGGCATACTCATATCTGCTCCAAAGCATCTTTGCTATTGGTGTCTTCTCAAACATCCATGTTCCTGGATCGCCCAGCTACAGTGTCAACCCAGGAAAAAAGGCAGCTTATTAAAGAAAGTGGTGGTAGGTATGGCATGAGTGCATCACACCCATTCTAGAGCACCTGCGTGGGGGATTCTGATCCGAGCATAACAGAACCCTTCCCCATATCTATCTCTGTGTCTGTATCAAAACCACCATCAAATCTGCAAAGCATTAGACAGCAAGGGAAGGGAAAAAAATGAGCTTTTTTCTTCAGGTGCAGAAACTTGAAGCAAATAATGAGAAGGGAGCATTTAAGATGAATAGTAATAAATAATTAGCATAGCATATGTGTATAGATTCATGATTATTCAAAAATAACTCCCACTATGACTCTTCAGTTTAGTAACTAACAATTTTGTGACTTTTAAAAATAGCTGCCTGAAGGAACCATCTCGGTCTATTGAACAATAGAATTTCAATCGAACAAGCCCTGAATTTCAGCCCCATTTTGATTTTTTTTTAACATCACTAGAACTCTTGATATCTCATTTCATGTAAATTATTTCAAGTCATTTGAAGCCTTCTGCCCCAAGCCTGGTTTTCATCAAATGATTTCTGGTATATCATTTGAGATCAGCAGCACTGAGAGAATATATAAGATGCTGTCATCTTGTTCTTTCCAGACATCTGCCAATAGTTTCTAACAGAACTGACTAGATGATTTGCAGAGGAATTTCAGAGTGAGTTGGTTAAATATGCAACCAAAAAATGAAACACAGAATTCCAATTCTGATGCTGCTTTCCAGTTTCAAAGCATGCACTCAATCAGCAATAAAGGGGGGGGGAACTAACCCTAAAAAGAAAATGCCAGCATTTATTTGGTAGAATTTTGTTTGCCTGTTAACTTCACCATATCAAAGAAAGGAAAAGGTGATAGATTCTTGTGCTAATCATACAGTCCCTCCTGTAGAGATGCTCTGGGAATCTCAAAACTCTCGCTCCCCACCTATTTTTCCTGAAATATTTGTCAAATGAAGAACAAATGGCAGGAACAGGTGTGAAAAGTGGACAAGAGCATTTGGGCAGAATACTTGATATATGGCATTCCCTGGCTTACAACAGCAATATACTTCAGCCTGGCACAGAACGAGCATGGGCATATTTGTCAAAAGATGTCCAAGGAAGACTTTCATTAATTCTGGGATGGTGAGGGTCATCTGAAGTAGCATGACTGTATCTTTAATACATTAAAAAGGTGATATAGGAACTGTAATATATCTTGAAGACATATTTATACTCTGAATTGCAACATGTCTACCCTTGATCTACAAGAGATATCTCTGATGTTAGATTTCCATCTACAGAGATTGCTACCTGCACCTCTTCAAATAACCCATTGAGAAGGATCTGATCTGAAACTTATCTCACTCCAGCTCTAACCTGAGAAAAGGAGTAGCTACTCAAAGTATGCTCTTTGACAATGGCTCAAGTCAGCTTCTGAATTAGTTAGGACCCCCTTTTGCATTCAGTGAATTATTGCTGCTACTTAAATAAATATTTATATCGCTAACTGTTGAACACACTATTGTGACATTTTATTGTTTAGATTTCTTGGGGAGAAAAAGGTTAAATATAATTACCTCTTTGTTCTTAAGTGATAAAAAGTGGGTAACATCTGTGCCGACTGCTGGGTGTGCAGCAATAATAGCTGAGTGTTAACAATAACACAATGACCCACTCATGTGAAATGTCACTGCCTTTTACCTGAGTATCTCCAGCAGCTAGGAAAATAATTCCTATTCACCAAAGACTAATTTTCACATTTAAAAAATCTTTATTATGGGTCTACGGCAATAGAATTGCTTGACACAGTAGGGAACCCATACTTAGACTGGCAATATAAGTATGAGGAAACGCCTCAAGTCACAGTCAAGCTGGGCAGTAATTCAAGCATCTGCAGCTACCAATTACAGCTGAGGGCCAGCAGATGGCACAAGACTTCTCAGAATGAAACTGAGCATGCTCACACAGCCAGCTACAATAAATTATTCAGATGTGATGTTCCTTTTTTTTCAGATGTTTATGAGAGTTCTGTGTGTTTCATTATAAACTCAGGGCAAGCTCACAGAAGTATAAGAAAGCACTCTGCTACATAAAATTGTAGAGTGTTCTCCAGCTATCCCCTGCACTATGAGGTTGTAGCAGAATGAAGGTATCAGTCAAATCATCTTGATGACTTTGAATTTCATTATCCAGCAACCATGGTTCTGTTTGGCTCCAGACTCTGAGGTTACCACTGTATACAGAAACAATATTTAGCTGTTGACTTGAATCCAACTCAAGATCACAATTGCTTCAATATTGAATGAAACAGTTGAAAGCTCTTAATTCCTCTTACAGAGTCATACTATTAGGAACATAAGGCAACTCTGATCTGCTTTAGCTAAAGCTCTGTCAGGTTCACACTAAGATGGAAAGATCCACTGTTTCTCCTCCTACTTCTATTTAAGATCTGGAAGGTTTGGGACCTGCAGATTCACAGCCTCATTCCTATTACCCATAGCACACCTTGCAATACAACTGCAATTCCTGTTCTTAGAACTTGTTGTTAGAAGGCAAATCTCTTGAAAGAGTTTCCTTGGATAGTGAATGCAAGTTTGGATAATCCCTCAATGGCAGGCCTCCTCTTCTTTCTCCCTCCTCTGAAGAAGAGATCTGATCTCACCTATAGTTCAGGAATATTTATCCAGGATTGTAATCTAAACAGATAAGATGGAATATTAAGAAAATTTTATTTTTGGATAATCAATTGTATAATTTGAGCCTCATTTGCTTTGTATAGCATAGCATAGTATTCTTCCTAATGCTGTATAGTTTCAGATAATTTGACTGAATTATGTCAGATTTTTCCTCAAATTGTCAAGTTTGAGTGTTCTGAGTTGACCAGTGCAGAAGGACAAAGAACATTCAATTTATTAAGCTTCATGGTCTTGATCTCTCCATATATTTTTGTACTATGGCTGGTTCTGCTGTCAAGTTCTCCTTTGCCCAAAGAGAATAAATAATTTGTTAAAGGTCATAAAGGTTATCGATGGAAAATCTGGGGATAGAAACCAGACGATGTGCTAGAGGAGAAAATCCACCTCAATGGCTCAATCGGCCATAGCAGAAGGACTGTTCTGAAAATTAAGAGTGACTGTGCAGCCAAAGAACCATTCAGGTTTAGAAACAGTGATTACTGATGTCTGAATGAAATGTGTTCTTGGGGAAAAAATAATATTTCCATCAATTGGGATCTCTTTTTAAATTCCATCTTCCATGGGAGGCATGACTCATTTGTGTATTTTATTAATTCTTTCATTTTTGCTGGTTTAATTTCCATACTTTTTTTTTAATATGAAAGGCACTAGGATTATGACAATATGAATGACTGGCATGAGTGACTGTCATTTTTGACAAAGCTAGAGCAGAAATGTTTGAATCAATAACTCCTCTGTTTTATACAGCTGATACCTCCATAGCCAAAAGTAAGGGCCTCAGTTCTAGTCATTTATACTGGTTCAAAATATATGAACCATATTTGCTTTATTCTGGCCACATCCACAAACTACCCCATTGGTATTCTTTTATTAGTTGTAGCTGATAAAACATTTCTTGGTTAATACCATACAAGCATGATCAGTGTATTATTTATAAAATGTTTAACAGCTTCTACAGAATTAGTTCACAACTATAAGACCTTGATTTAGATCCAAAGATATCTTCCGCTTATAAATAGATTTCTGCTAAGAACTGAAGACACAGTGACCCTTCAGAGGCTTCCTCCATGAGAATAAAATATAATTTTCACTGCTACTCTAGCATGTAGCTCAGCTTCACAACCCTTCAGTTCTTTTTGCAACCCTGATATTAGATTTTCAGGATAAAGAAGAGACAGTCAATAGTAGAAATGTCCTCTACTCCTTAAGGTACTACATAATGTGAACTAATTTGAGGATCCATTTTCTTCATTGGTTATTCTTTATTGCTGTTGTAAGGCTTGCAGTCAATGTACAGTAGGAATATTGATAGTCAACACTGCTGTAGGTTTATATGTGTAAAATAATAAATAAAACGTAAATTAAATATTACACGGCCAATTTCATGAATGTGTCAGGAGTTTTAAATTGTTCAGTGTTCTCCTCTCACAAGGACAAGAGAAGGCATCTGACTGAAGGAGTATTTTGTTCTTCCAGATCTAGTCAGGGATAGAAAGGCCCATTTCCAGTCAGAGAGGGAATGCACAGTGGAATGCATGTACAGAGAAGTCTTTCTGACAAACCTTGAATAAATTTGCTAAGGAAGCATAGTGGGATTGGATGATAGGACCCCACATTCCGCTCTGCCAGATTAAAAGGAAGACAACCTGAACAATCAGTCAATACACAAGGAAGACGGTAATTGATGGTACCTGTATATAACCATCGCCTTAATGGCTATGCAGCCTTATAAACAGGGCACTAGCAGAAAATCTAACTGCATCTTAAACACTTGTAAGATCAAAAGAAGGTTACTCTCTGAAGAATTGCAGTTTTGATAACTTAGTCAGGACAAGAATGGAATGGAATGGAATGGAATGGAATGGAATGGAATAGAATAGAATAGAATAGAATAGAATAGAATAGAATAGAATAGAATAGAATAGAATAGAATAGAATAGAATAGAATAGAATAGAATAGAATAGAGCTGGAAGGGACCTTTGAGGTCTTCTAATCTAGCCCCCGCTCAAGCAGGAGAACCTATACCATCTCAGACAAGTGACTGTCCAGTCTCTTCTTAAAAACAGCAAGGACAATCCAGCAAGCACAGTATTTTTGTCACAGCACTCAAAAATCTCAGGATTGTGAATTCATAGCCACCATAACTATAGTGCCAGTAGACAAAATTGTCTTCAGCATTTTTGTTTCATTTTTATTTTCTGAAGCCTGGGTGTGACTTCCTCCTCTTTCCTTTAACCTTTAACTCTTTCCCCAATAATCAGACAGACTCAATACTGGTTGACATCATAATGTTTCATTATAGCCCAGGATGTAATTTAATTCTTTTAATCCATTCCTGTCTCTGAGCATATTTTCAGCCTAGAATAAGGTTTGTATCATCTCCAAAGAAAGTGACTATATAGATAGATGTATAATATATATACATCAATCCCAGATATTGGAATAGAACTAAGAAAAAAAGAATGCATGGATCTGGATGTGTGTGCTAAATAACAGCTTTTTCTTCAATTTACTATTCAACTCGAGGTGAAACTTACTTAAAATTTTAATGTATCAATAGGATCAAATGGCTAATATTTAAAAACATGTAAGTATTAACAATCTGCAGTTTTAAAGAATATATTTGGTAATTGAAAGTATATGAACTTACTGATCTAATTTTTGGCTACCCTGGCCCTTTCCTTTTCTGTTCATTTAACTGAATTTATACCTATATTTTTCTAGACTATAGAGCACATTTGTCAAGGCTACATTAGAACAGCATATTATAGAGGAGGCCACATTAAAAATGGCTTGAATATCTTCTGTTGCATAATAGCTGTTATTTTTTTTAAAAAAAAACAACCTACTTTGAACATGTGTGATCTATGTGAGGTTTCCCTGCTGTGCAAGTTTGCTTAAGTTCTACAATAGAGCTGTATTTTTCATGTCATAGAGAAAAATAGAAAAGCAAGACAGTTATGGTATCTTAAAAAACAGGGAAAGTTTTTGCGGCATAAAATTTCACAAGCTGTAGTCTATTTCAACAGGTAGACAGACAAGCAGACATAACACTCCAGATTTAACAGCCATTGATAAGAAAGACAAAAATGTCTGGATAGCGGACATAGCAGTATCTGCAGAAAGCAGAATAGAAAAGAATTAGAAAAACACAAAATACAAAAAACTTTAAATAGAAATAGAATCACCATGGCAAAAGAAAGTAAAGATAGTACTAATAGTGATAGGTGCCTTGCATGCAATCCAAAACCACTGGCGCATCACTTGAACATCACTGGCATTAACAAAATCACCATCAGTCAAATGCAAAAGGCAGCTTTATTTGGAACAGCTTACATCCTGCAACAATATCTTTTAATATTATTAAACAACAACATCTGCCTATCCCAGATCCCTGCGAAGGACTTAATAGGTGGATAAAAATTTCAAACCCAGTCTAAACACATGGTTGACTGTTTTACCAACCACAAAGTATTAGATGCTATTGTCATTCATACTTAAATGTTTGGTTTAAATTTTTAAATTAAATTGTTAAATAGATATGGTTATGGTCTTATATATACATAGTGTTGACATAGATATGGATTTCGTGATAAGCCCTGGATCAAAGTCAGAACCGTATATACATATGAGCATGTAGTGATTAGTGGCTGTCTAATAATGAAAATAGTGAAAAATGCATGCCTACCAGCTCCCCTTTTTTGACTCCAGAGCTTCCTTCATTAGTGGAATAAAATATTTCAACTTGCAAATTTGAGTCCAAGAACTAGAGAGGCTAACAGGATAATGGATACTTCATCAAAGGGACACCTATGGAAATCAGTAGAAAATTATTTTCAGGGTAGAGGTTACCATATAAACCTGTTCTGTTCAGTCCAAGCAGTATCCAGATAGCTTCAGGATACTGCTTGGTGCATTGCCCTGGTATTAGCACTTTTGCGAAAGTGATCTGCTTTCCCCTTGAGAGTTTAGTTGGATACTTTCTAAGCCAAGAATGGGAAAAAAATTACACTGTTAATAAATTATATTCATTGATTAGTTATCTATCTATTTAGGTTCATTAGCCTGTTAAAATGCTATTTGGCAGTACGACAAAAGTGTTCCCTGTTTATTAAATAGAGTAGTGTGCTCAGTTCACTGAAGTTAGGTTGATTTACATCAGTCTTGAATTTGGATTTATTTCTTTTAGTCCCCATTTGTTTCCAATCCAAGGTTCCTTGTACTCTGGTTTTCAATTTCAAAAATTCCAAACTCAGCAAATGTGGAATGAATGAAGCTAAATAGAAATTGTGCCATTTTACATATGCCAGTAACTAGCTTCATACATTTTATTACCTTTCAAGTGAAAAATACAAAATGACTACAATGTGAATTGAATCATTTTTTCTGCTATAGCAATTGATAAAATGATCAAACTACTATTTTCTGCTAGGGGAAAACATCCATTACATTAACCACAACATAATTACTAATAGTCTTGTGTTTTCAGAGCTCAGATGAACAATGGACTTCTGGGGAAAGTGATGTAGAAAATGACCAGACTGACCCCAAGGAAAGGGTCAACTAGGTCATCAGTCTCAAGTCTCTTCATCCCCACAAGAGATTTAGTCCAGCTTACCTTGAATTCCATTGACTCTTATTTGCTTTGACCATTACTAGTTCAGATTCTTGTAGAAAGCATTAGCTTACAATAAACCTATATATTCAGTTGAACTGCCTGGAATAAAGAGATAATTGTAACCTTAGAGGGGTTAAGAGTGACAAAGTTTATTTACTCTTCTGATGGTTGAAAGGTTGGAAGTCACTTCTTTATATATTTTTTTCTGTTTTAATATATTATTCTTACTTTTTTCTTTTTTCTCTATTTTTTAAATTCTTCCTTGCATCTTTTCTTTCTTTTCTCTTCAAACTTTATAAGTTTAGCTTAAATTAGATTTTTAATCAGAATTCTTGATCTGTAGCAAAAAAAAAGTTGGCATGAACAATTATTTTTCTACATGCCAGATAGAAATTATATGCAGTGCGAAATATCTCCCACTAAAAAATGCATTTAGACTACAAATTCCATCTTAGACTGACATTAAAATGTAGACTTGATGCCTAAAATAATGTAACTGTTTCTCTGGAATAGTTTTATATTTTATATCTCTGGAACATTTTCTATGTCCTAGTTATACCTGAGAAAGAATCCTGAAGAATTTAAAAGTTTGTCTCATTCCAGTTTGTCTCGATACAGGTATTATTCAACTACGGATTGGATCTATACTGCTATGATTGCTTTTTTATACTCTGAGGAACAAAACTGTTGAGGATGGAGCCATAACTAATTGTCAGAACAGAAATAAAGTTGAAACTGTACGAATTTTATAGGAAAACTTTTGATGAAGTAGACAAGATGATAAAAATATCATCTGGGAAATCTTGAACATAGACATAGTTACAGTTTCAAGTTCCATCTGACCATATGTGGTAAATATGTATTGGGGGTGAGGAGACAAAAAATACTCTGGTCAAAAGATCAAGAGCTTAAAAGAATTGCCTAAAGATTAAAGTTTTGCAGAGAATGGAACCAATTATAAATGAAAAAACTAATGGAAATCTGTGATTTTATCTATCTGAGAAATATTAATAGAAACTATTAGGATGTGGTTGAAGTGATTATGATGAGGGTAAATATGGACTTCTGGGGGGAGGGGGGGAAGTTGGACTTAAGATGGCTCTGCAAAAGCAAATCTGATGACCATGGCAGAATGAAGAGCTGGTGAGTAAACCAACATTTTAATAATTCCTCTCTATTTAAGAAGAAAAGCTCCAGAGAGCTGCTTCTCATGGGGAAACTGCAAGGCAGTGGTCTCCAAGAGGCTTAGAGGTCCAGAGATGAGGGAATAGCCATGTTGCTCAGATTGCAGTTGGCGTCTTTGAAAAGACCCTAAGTTTGCATACTTCCTTTTCTAATTGCTTTAGGAAATTGCTTGTTAACTACTTTTAAGCTATTAGGAATGTTTGGATCAAGAAATCTGACAGCACTAGGTAAGTTTCCTACAATCCTTAGCAAAATAAGTTTTACACTACAAGTTTAAGAACTTATTTATTTATTCGAATAAACAGCAAATGGGTAATTAAAATGTCAGTGTTTATAAAGTTACTAAGGAAGAGATAAATTTGAAATAAGATTTTGGAATTAATTGTAAGAACACTTCCTGCTAAAAAGAAGATATTTTAAAATTGGACATTAGAGGGAACTTGAGAGAACTAAAGATTATCATTAAAGGACAAGAAAACTGAAACTCAATTTAGAATTATAGAATGGAGCAAAATATTTTACCATTGGATGTATTGAAGGATATTTTTTAAGAGTGGACCCAGAAGTTAATTTTAAGAATGTCTGCCTCTATAGATAGAAAGTTTAAAATGTTATGGAAGAGAAATGCATTTTACCTGACAAGATCAAGGCTGATTTGAAAGTGGACTTAAAAATGACAGATACAAGAATAAGTAGCTGAGAGTGATTTTTTCTATATTATATTTACAAAACAAGCTCATTAAGATTTTGAAGAATTTTTGAGAAGGAGCATAGAAAAAATGAAAAGAAATCACATTCTAGGACATTATTAGAAGGGAATAAAGATCAAAATTGTTATAAATAAAAGGAAAGAATATAAAATTGGTTCATTTAATCAAATTAAATTAGATTGTTATTTCTTCTTCGCATTTTTCTTCCTCGCATTTTCTTACAAGTGTAGGGTTATTTCCCCCCCCAGATCAGTCTAGTATTGATCCATTGGTAGCAAAAATTATCTTTTATTATAGATTATTAAATTCTACTTTTAAAATAAAATATTAGGAAAATGTGTGAGGTGTACTCTATTATGACATTTAATTCAAAGAACAATGAATGCACATTAAGTGCCTGCCTCATATTCACTGACAGCAAGATTTGAATATAGTAGAGCTGGAAGGGACCTTGGAGGTCTTCTAGTCCAGGGCTTTTCAACCTTTTCACAGATTGTACCACTTTTAGGACAGGACAATATTTGAGTACCACCAGTGCTTAGCAAGGTGTCAAAAACTTGATGACTAAAAAAAAAGGGGGGGGATTTTGGGTTTTACTGATTAGATTCATTTGTTGTTATGGAAATGGCTAGTTTATAATATTATGGAAAAGTAAAAAGTTGAGGTTCAATGTTAATGCTTCCTTCTGCTGCAACAGAGGAAGTATGTTCTTTTTCCCTTCTCCCCCTTACTTTCCCCCCCTTTTTCCTCCCCACTGTGTCCTACTATTTGCTTTTGTATTTTTGTATTTTATTCTATAATCTAATAAAATATTACAAACTGTAGAAAAAAAGAGAAAAAGTACCAATTTTAATTTCTGCAGTGGCTATTCCTTTGCTGAATCACTTTCCCTTTGCAAATGTACAAATGTATGATGAATTTATCTATGTTTATTAATATGCACCACTACCAGCTAGTTCAGGGGTCTTCAAACTTGGCACTTTTAAGACTTGTGGACTTCAACTCCCAGAATTCCTCAGCCCTCATGGCTGGTTGAGGAATTCTGGGAGTTGAAGTCCACAGGTCTTAAAGTTGCTAAGTTTGTAGACTCCTGAGCTAGCTGGTTTGCCCTTCTGAGCTCTCCACAGTGTAGTAAGAATGCACCCCCCCAATCCCTTCCCTGTACCCTTAAAGACACAGGAATCAAGTGAAAAGCAAGAAAATAAAGAAACACAAAGTCCGTTTTTTTCTCTTTAAGCTGGCGTGTCATGTGTCACAATGTTGCAATCCTAGACTGAAAGACTCTGGCAATTGCGAAAAGCTTTAGCCTGTTTACCTTCAAAGAAAACTTTCTAAAAGCCACAGACAGACTCAATTAAAGAGGGTAAAACTAATTACTTTTGTTTAAAGGGATTAAATTTTTCCTGTTGTCTTTTTTCCCCTTCCCCCACCCAAACCATGTTCTTTTATAGCCTCTCCTTTCTCCCCCCCCTTTTTCTTCAGTTCACCTCCAGCTCCCAGCTGCTTCTGGAAGCGCCAATCAGCTGGAGCCAATCAGCTGGAGCCCTGCCGGCTCCTGGGGCTTCTGCTGAACCCAGACAGTCCTGCAGCTGCAGCTGCCTCTCCCTCAGGCTTGGATCGCTTTGGCTCATTCCCCTCCCCTGCTACACTTGGCTAGCAATCACGTACCACCTGCCATGTGGCAAAGTACCACAAGTGGTACACATACCACCGGTTGAAAAGCCCTGTTCTAGTCCATCCCCCCGTTCAAGCAGGAGAACCTATACCATCCCAGACAAGTGACTGTCTAGTCTCTTCTTAAAAACCTCCAGTGATGGAGCGCCCACGATTTCTGGAGGCAAGCTGTTCCACTGATTAATTGCCCTCACTGTCAGGAAGTTTCTCCTTAATTCCAGGTTGCTTCTCTCTTTGATCAGTTTCCAACCATTGTTTCTCGTCCTTCCCTCTGGTGCTTTGGTGAATAACGTGACCCCCTTTTCTTTGTGGCAGCCCCTCAGATACTGGAACACTGCTATCGTGTCTCCTTTTTTCTTCTTTTCTTTAGATTAGCCAAACCCAAGTCACGTAGCCGTTCTTCGTATGTTTTAGTCTCCAGGCCTTTGATCATCTTGGTTGCTCTTCTCTGAATTTTTTCCAAACTCTCAATATCTTTTTTGTGATATGGTGACCAAAATTGGCTGCAGTATTCCAGGTGTGGTCTTACTAGGGTTTTATAAAGCGGTACTAATAATTGGTGTGATCTTGATTCTATGCCTCTGTTTATATAACCCAGGATTGTATTAGCTTTTTTGGTTGCTGCTGCACACTGCTGGCTCATAGTGAAGTGATCGTCCACTAGGACTCCAAGGTACCTCTCACAATTACTATTTTTGAGCCAGGTCTCGCCCAATCTGTATTTGTACCGTTGATTTTTCCTGCTTAAATGTAAAACTTTGCTTTTCTCCACATTGAAACTCATTTTGTTGGATAGGGCCCATTGTTCAAGTTTGTCAAGATCTTTTTGGATCCTGAGTTTGTCTTCTGGGGTGTTGGCTACTCTTGTCAGTTTGGTGTCATCTGCAAATTTGATGAGTTCCCCTTCAATGCCCTCATTTAAGTCATTTATGAAGACATTGAAGAGTACTGGGCCTAAGATGGAACCTTGTGGTACCCCAGTGCTTACTTCTCTCCACATGGATGTGGTGCCATTGAGGACTACTCATTGAGTATGGTTTGCCAGCCAGCTACAGATCCATCTGGTGGTGATATTGTCTATTCCATCTTTTTCTACCTTACCAAGGAATAGGTTGTGGTCTACTTTATCAAATGCCTTACTGAAATCTAAGTATACTATGTCCACAGCATTTCACTGGTCTACTAGTTTAGTCACTTTATCACAGAATGAAATAAGATTGGTTTGGCATGATCTTTTTTTAACAAACCCGTGCTGACTACTAGTTATAAATTTGTTTGCTTCTAGTTGTTTGCAGATCTTGATTATCTTTTCTAGGATCTTCCCAGGTATTGATGTTAAACTGATTGGTCTGTAGTTTCCTGGGTCCATTTTTTTCCCTTTCTTGAAGATGGGAATCACATCAGCCCTTTTCCAATCCTCAGGTACTTCCCCGGTGCTCCAGGATTTATGAAAGATGCGGTGTAATGGTTCTGAGATAACATCTGCCAGCTCCTTCAGAACTCTGGGATGTAATCTGTCGGGTCCCGGTGATTTATACTTGTCAAGGTCGGATAGGCGTTCTCTTAACATTTTCTTGTTTATTTTAATTTTTGTCTCTAGTTTGTCTTTTACAGTGGTTTTTTTGGGGGGTATGTTGGGCTATAGTTTCTTTTTGTGTGAAGACTGATGCAAAGTATGAGTTAAGCAGTTCTGCTTTCTCATAACATATAAGTTGAGTCTAAATTAACTACTCAAGGTAGTCCATACAAGAAGCACATAAATTAATACTAATTCTAACTTTATTGTAAGGTTACATTAGTAGAATCTTGCCAGTCTAAAAGTATTCATCCCCTCCTTTCCTTTTTACTATTTGGAAAACTAGGGAGTCCCTTCTTCCCAAGTCTCCTCTACTTCTGTCAACTGAGATGCCTTTATGTAGTCTGCAGCTCTTCCTCCTGGTTCCCAAGATGATCCCCAAGTAACATTACAGTAAATATCTTCATGATAATGAGATACTTCCTTTAGTACATAACAAAAGGCAATCCCCTCTTACTACATACACACACAGACACACACCAAAAGTGGAATAGCTTTTACTCTTTTTGAAATGCCAGAGCAGAAGCTGTGTGTCAGGGCTTCTGGGCCTCTATTAAATTTACAAAAGTTTGGAAAATGTCCAGTGAAGCTAAACCTTCAGCCATTACATCATTCTAAGAACTAAGTAACAGATTTAACTAGAAATATTGCTTAAGGTTGTATTTTTATTTTGTGCTTCAAGTCTCATATTTTGTCACTATTATTTATAGTCTCTGTACAAAGTCAGTGTTTATGTGTTTCACATTACTTGGAGTTTCTTTTACTAGAGGGTCCTCTAAAATTAGGAGTGGACCAGTATCAGTGATCTACTCAGAGTTGTATTTTTCCTTTAGATTTTTTTTATCTGGGCTATTCTTTTTAAATTGCTGTTGATGTTTTGAATAACTTTATTGTTACCTCTCTTGCTATTAAGAGTGTTACTTAAAACCTTTGTTTTTTTAAACTTACTTACATTTTTTAAAGTAAAGTTTGAATTTCTTTATCTCTTGTGAAATAGTCCTTCTCCAAAATGGAAATATGCTACAAGGTCAGAAGGTGGCACTACAGAATATATTCCATTTTTTCACCTCATTTTGTTTTAATTTGCCAGAAGTAACATGATGTAGGAGCTGTATTTTTCTCACACACTGGGGTTAGAAGGAAGACAACAGAGAGGCCTTTTCCTAGAAAATAGGTAATAGCAATCAGTATAATCAAGTCTCACATCAAAGGAGGAAGAGGAACAAGTGTGTGTAGCTGCTATTTGATGTTAGAGATGGACCAAAGTAAATAACAGTTGTTGTTGTGTTTTTTTTAAATGTTATTTTGTGCCTGAGATAAGGACTTGAGGAGAGAAGAGGAACAGATAGATAGCATTATTTTCTTCGTTATTTCTCTAAATTCCTTTTAGCAGAGATATAAAGTGACTTGCGCGCACACACACACACACACACACACACACACACAGAGAGATTTATTTTAACTTCTGGGATAGTTAGATTAGTGCTAGGAGGCCATGATCTTCTATATACTATTGTGGAGTGGGAAGACATCTTCACTTATCTAGAGTGCAGAAAATGTCCTGAGGAACAATATGTCAGATTCTGTGAGCACCATTCTAGGAGATGGAGCAGGTAGCTATCCTAATAGGACCCAAGAAACAAAGCAAAGTGATAGATCACTTGATTTATTAAAGAAATTGGAAAGATATATTTTTAAAAATGGAGCTGAAATTCCACAGAAAGGACAGATAAAGGAATCGGAGTCAGAAGAAAGAAAGAAAGAAAGAAAGAAAGAAAGAAAGAAAGAAAGAAAGAAAGAAAGAAAGAAAGAAAGAAAGAAAGAAAGAAAGAAAGAAAGAAAGAAGGAAAGAAAGAGAGAAAGAAAGAAAGAAAGAAGAAAAGATTGAGCCTGGAGGACAAATTAAAAGAATAGAGCTGGGGGATGGGGGAACAAAATGTCCTTTTCATTTAGAAAAAGAGAAAAATAAATAAAAGTGACACATTTTTCAATAAGAGATAACTTAAAACAGGGGTCTTCAAACTCGGCCCTTTTATGACTCATGGACTTCAATTCCCAGAATTCCTCAGCCAGGCACGCTGGCTGAGGAATTCTGGGAGTTGAAGTCTATGAGTCATAAAAGGGCCAAGTTTGAAGACCCCTGACTTAAAGAATGGAATGTTCCTCTTCTACAGTTAAGCCTACATTCTTAGGAGTACCTGTCCAGCTTTTAGAATACAGGTAGGGGGGAATTCAGACCTCATCTTTCACCCTTCAGTCTCAGTTATTAAAGCGCCTTTAAAAAGATCTGAATTTAAATGAGAAGACCCAAAGTGAAGCCCTAATTATTCCTTCCAAAGTTTTGGTTTTCCAAATGTATGAAGTAAATGTTTAGAGCCTTCACTAACACAACCAATAAAAGGCATTGCTGAAAATCACCACTGGAAAGGCGCACCAAGGCTGACCCTTTCAGCTCAGTGTAATGGCACTAAGTACAGGAGTGTCTGGAACTGCACCAAGATACCAGCTGTTAATCTGTTTCTCTAGCTTCTTCCACATACCCCAATGTATGCCAGAAATCACATTACACATCTATTATCAAGTACTAGGGTGTTAAAATGACAATTTGGTATTTGGGTCTTAAAGGGCAGCCTGCAATGACATACCATATGGTCATCTCCTGCCCTTTAATGTTCCTATGCAATAATGTATTTACAAGGCAACAGAGAGACTTATGGAGATGATGCCATCTGCTGCCACAGAAACAGGAAGCAGAAAAAATAGATTAGGAGGCTAATATATGAAAGACTCCCAAGAAATAACCCAACCTGAACAGAAACATACATACATAGATACATGCATAGATATATTAACAATTTATGTAATAAGTAGAAGTTTATTTCTTATGAAACAAATAAGCAAACCCACCAATCTGATCGTTCATTGGTGACAAAAAAGAAAGCAATAAAAATTGCTAGCTAAACTATTCCATGTTAAATAATGAGCGGCAATGAGGGATCTAACAGTAGATCATTCTTGTTTGAGTCTGTATTGAGATCCATTAAACAATTCCAATGTAATTAAGTCTCACAGCTTGCCTATGTCAAAGTGACTGTATTAGGTTACACTGGATTGTCATAAACACAGCTGGATTCCAAGCAGCCTTTGCCATAATCACTAAAATCCGAACTATCCATTTCAGATCGCTTTCAATAAGCTGATAAATCACATTTCCTATTATAGCCACATCATCACTTCAATATAATTGGCTTGATTTTGTGAACCACTTACCTTGAAATATTTTCCTTATGTTGAAAAACGTGCTTTCTCATTGCATACAGAAAATTTGATAGTGCCTGCTCCTACAATATAATTTAACTGATCAAGAGAAATATAGAGCCATTGTAGTGAGTGGCCTTATAAATTTTAAAACAGATATGAGAGGGAGGGTGTATGTGTAAAGATAGATAGATAGATAGATAGATAGATAGATAGATAGATAGATAGATAGATAGATAGATAGATAGATAGATAGATAGATAGATAGATAGATAGATAGATAGATAGATAGATAGATAGATAGATAGATAGATAGATAGATAGATAGATAGATAGATAGATAGATAGATGATGGATGGATAGATAGATAGATAGATAGATAGAGTAGTGGCCAACATTGTGGAAACCTTTTGGGAAAAGTGTATTTTTGAGGTTTGATGGCTAATAACACCACTTATTTTTGGAGTAGTACCATAAAATTATATATCAATGGAAAGATAATTTAATCAAGAATGTAATGCAACAAAGTTTGTTCAGTTATCTGTACTGTATTCTATGAAAAGTTATAGCCAAATAACCAGAAAAAGGAAGCACAACTTGCTTAGGTTGATATCAGGTAGCTTTCCTTCATCTGATTGTAGCCAATGAGCATGAGTGTTTAGAGAGCCAATCAGGTGTCATCTTGTTTTGGCAATGAGCCAATCAGATCACAGTAGGATTCAGTTATTGATGTCATGTATTGAATCTGAGAGGAGGACATTTGTCAGTGTGCTATGTGATCGCTATCAAGTCGGTTGGGGTTTTTTTTTGTGTTCTTTCATTTAGTGAGCTTGTAAAACGTAATAAAATTAAAGTAATGGTGCAAAGAGTTGACTGGTTGCCCAGAAAGCAATGTAAAATAGTATTATTAAGTGAACAAGGCTACAGTTATAAAAAAATTAGAAAAAACATTGCTGGAAACTTAACCAAAAGTGGCATTTCTACTGTACACTTTTCCCAAAAGGTTTCCACAATTTGGCCACTATTGTAGATAGATAGAGATAGACAGACAGGTGATAGAAAGATAGAGAAATAGAGAGACAGATGTAGATAGAGAAATAGATGTCATGCCACCAGAAATTTGCTCTATCCCAGTAAAAAAAAGGTTATAATTTTTTAAGGCCAAAATTACCAATTGAAATTATATGGAGGGGGTTGCAAGCAATCTTATGCATGCACGATTAATCTTCAAACAATTAAAATACTTTACACAAATTTGTTGACATTACGTTTGTCCTCCTCATATAACAACAGCAACAATATTTGCAACTTTCAGAGTGACTCCAAAACTTGCTACACAATTAGAATCGTCATGTGAGTAAACATAGTTCAATGCATGAGAACTAATAATTTTAGCTATTTTACATTTTAATTAAAGTTAGATGAATTAAATCTAGTTTTCACCCTTTTTGAGAATGATGTCATTGTTCATAAAAATAATTGCCTTGTGGCACAAAAGACTCATGGCCTTTATATATAGAAAATTACTATCCAGGTCATAAAAGCCAGCTCCATTTAATTAAGATTTTTCGTTCTTGCCACTCTCGAGTACTGAAAATTGCATGTGGAAAACAAAAGGCAGGATAAAAATCTAAATAAATAAAGTTATGCTCAATTAAAATAAATAAAAAATAAAAAGAGGATGAAATAATAATAATTACTAATAATAGTACTGCCCCATCCTAATCAATATCTATACTGTTGAAAATCTCACAATATGGACATTTGAAAAGTTGGATTGCTTCCAGTAACACATTGCAAATTATAAAGATATGACCCAACTGTCTTAATATATGATGTATTTATAACTTGTGATTGGCTGCTTAATATATAGTGTATTTATAGTTTGTGATTAGCATCCTGAATCCTGATAAGGTAAACTAACTTTGATCAGCTGTATCTTTTAGAAATCTTGCTCATACTCATTGAAGAATTCTGCAACTTGGCTCATATATATATATATATCGTAAGCCAAATAAATATTAACAATCACCAGGATAAAAATCTTAAACAAAGACTGTTTAATTTACAAAGCTTAGCTTTTGTCGGCCACACTGCCGACATCGTCAGAGCATAAAATGTGAGATTTGGGAGTCTGTTCTTATATGACTGGCTGTTTCTGCGCCCGGGCCCTCGACCTAGTCATCGGTCTGCGCATCAGCGTCGGGCGCCTCATTCTTAAAGGGGCCGTCTCCAAAGTTGTCCTCTCCTCTCCAGTTGCTATTGTTCCTTTGGCATGTTTGTTAGTGCTGGGGGATAGAGTGTCGGATCGCTCCTGCTCATCCTGCTCAGCACCGGGGGATCGAATGTCAAACTGTTCCTGCTTCTCCCCCCCATCACCATGGCCCCGTTCGTCTTGGTTTGCCTCCACATCCCTAAACTACCCGGTGTCTTCCTATTCGCCAGTCCTATCATTTTCCTTGCCCATGTGCAAACACCTGGGGGCTGTTCCTGTTCCCTACCCCCCTCTTGTCTCACTGTCGGATGGGCCCCTCTATCTATTGGTGGGTTGTCTATCAGGCGTGCTCTTAAGGTCGGCCCCCCGCTCATTAGATGTGTAGTTTCCTCAGCGCGTGTGCGGGAGCGCAGGAGATAGTCGTCTTGCGGTTTGCACACGCTGTTCATTGCTCTCCTCGTCACTGGCCGTGGCTGCGTCTCTATCACCCAGTCCTTCACCGGGCGTATCTCTGGTGCCCCTCTCCTCCTCCCAAGTTCTGCTACCCCTCCTTCACGTGTGTGACTGCTCGGGGGGTGGTCATCCGACTGGCACTTTGTAGTTCTTCCCCCCTCCTCCCGTATGTGTGTGTGTGTCACGGGGTTGGCTATCTGATCCTTCCTGCTTGTTATCCTCCTCCCTCCCCCCTCTATTAGCTGGATTGGGCTATGTGTATCTGGGGGATCTATAGGGTGGGCTTCCCCTGTTCTTCTTCCGCTCATCACCCTTATGCCTCCTTGCATGTAAATGCCTAGGGGTTGGTTGTCTGGTAGCGTTCGACCGCCCTCCCCTTTTCTTTTTGTGCTCAGCTGGGCCTGGGGCATTGTCTTGCCTGTAAGGTGCAACTCCAGTTCATTGTTTTCTCTGGGGATTGTAGTAGTCCCTTCTATTGCTCCATCCTTCCAGTCCTGCAGAGTGCGGGTTGGTTGCCTCTGTTGCTGGTTGGTGCAATGCCCTCCCCACCCCTTCAACAATTGATATGCAGGGCCAAGCTCTATATGTCGGTTGATGGAGTTTTCATCCGACATCCAGGCTTCCTTGAGCAGGCGGCCTCCCTTGGTGGCATCTTGGGATATGGCCTCCACATTAGCGAGGTCGAACCCATGGCCATGGTTGGCCATATGGGTCCACACCTGTGAGTGTTGTTCCTGCCTCTTAATCGCCAATTCATGTTCGTGGACCCTGGTTTTAAGTCTCTTGGAGGTTTCTCCAACATAGTTGCTGGGGCAGTCCTTGCATCTGATCCTATATATTACGGAGGATCTCTCCCCTACGCATAATCCTGGTGCGTAGGGTCTGGTCAGGTCTATGGGCCACCCTTACATTGAAGGGGGCCAGCAGTCTGGCCATGGCCTCTGATACACCATTGATGTATGGCAGAGTCGTCCGTGCCAGTTACGTTGATGCCACATCGGCTTGTACATTCGCGCGTGGTCCGTATGGTCTGCTATGACGCCTAATGAACTCAACCGGGTAGCCATTACGTCTGCACACCCGGTAGAGATACCTCCTTTCTTCTGTTTTGGTCTTATTTGTGTTGCAATGCGAGCCAACGCGCTTGAATAGAGTCTTGATACAGCTGACCTTATGAGCAACCGGATGGTTGCTTCTGTAATGCAGCATCCTATCCATGTGGGTTGGCTTATGGAAGACGGCCGTTTGTAGGGATCCATTGGGCTGCCGTTTAATCCATACATCCAGGAAAGCCAGGGCGCCTTGATTTCCCTCCTCTGCAGTGAATCTGATGTCAGGGTAAACAGAGTTCAGTTTGTTCATGAAGCTGGTTTTATCTTGTTTTTTAATCACCACAAAGGTGTCATCGATGTATCGAGCCCAAAATATGGGGCAGTACCTCCTCATCACCACCCTCTTTAATTGTTGAAGGACCGCCTCTGCTATGACACTCGAAATGGGTGACCCCATCGGTGTCCCTTTGGTTTGTTCATACATTGTTCCCTGGAAGACAAAATATGTTTTGAGGCATACGGTTATTAGTTGTACCAGGTCCTTGGTATGGAGGGAGTCCTGCTGCTGTCCTTGTCCCTCTTGGAGACGGTCCCTCAATACCGTGACCATGAGATCTTGTGGAATGGAGGTGAAGAGCGAGGTGATGTCATATGACACCATCATTTCATCATCCTCGACCTTCAAGGACTTGATCTTCTCCAGGAACTCCTCTGCCGACTTTACAGTGGTCTCATTGTTGTCCACTAAATAGTTAATCTGGCCACTTAGCCATTTGGCCAATCCTGAGGTTGGGGTGCCTTTGAATGAAACGATTGGCCGTAGGGGCACCCCTTCTTTGTGGACTTTTGGCAGACCATAAAACCTGGCCATGGCCGAATCTCCCGGGCGTATTCTCCTTAGGGTAGATTCCATGGAATCCTGGTTGATTCCATGGAATGCCAGCTGGTGGTCCACCAATTCCAGTGCCTACGGCCAATCATTTCATTTAAGAGGTAGGAACAACACTCACAGGTGTGGACCCATATGGCCAACCATGCCCATGGGTTCGACCTCGCTAATGTGGAGGCCATATCCCGAGATGCCACCAAGGGAGGCCGCCTGCTCCAGGAAGCCTGGATGTCGGATGAAAACTCCATCAACCGACATATAGAGCTTGGCCCTGCATATCAAATGTTGAAGGGATGGGGAGGGCATCGCACCAACCGGCAACAGAGGCAACCAACCCACACTCTGCAGGACTGGAAGGATGGAGCAATAGAAGGGACTACTACGATCCCCGGAGAAAACAATGAACTGGAGTTGCACCTTACAGGCAAGACAATGCCCCAGGCCCAGCTGAGCACAAAAAGAAAAGGGGGGAAGGTCGAATGCTACCAGACAACCAACCCCTAGGCATTTACATGCAAGGAGGCATAGGGGTGACGAGCGGAAGAAGAACAGGGGAAGCCCACCCCATAGATCCCCCAGATACACATAGCCCAATCCAGCTAAGACAGGGGGGAGGGAGGAGGATAACGAGCAGGAAGGATCAGATAGCCAACCCCGTGACACACACACACATACGGGAGGGGGGGAAGAACTACAAAGTGCCAGTCGGATAACCACCCCCCGAGCAGTCACACACACGAAGGAGGGGTAGCGGAACTTGGGAGGAGGAGAGGGGCACCAGAGATATGCCCGGTGAAGGACTGGGTGATAGAGATGTGGCCACGGCCAGTGACGAGGAGAGCAATGAACAGCGTGTGCAAACCGCGAGACGACTATCTCCTGCGCTCCTGCACACGCGCTGAGGAAACTACACATCTAATGAGCGGGGGGGTGACCTTAAGGGCATGCCTGATAGACAACCCACCATTAGATAGAGGGGCCCATCTGACAGTGAGACAAGAGGGGGGTAGGGAACAGGAACAACCCCCAGATGTTTGCATATGGGCAAGGAAAATGATAGGACTGGCGAATAGGAAGACGCCGGGTAGTTTAGGGACATGGAGGCAAACCAAGATGAATGGGTCCATGGTGATGGGGGGGAAGAAGCAAGAACGGTTTGACATTCGATCCCCCGGTGCTGAGCAGGATGAGCAGGAGCGATCCGACACTCTATCCCCTAGCACTAACAAACATGCCAAAGGAACAATAGCAACTGGAGAGGAGAGGACAACTTTGGAGACGGCCCCTTTAAGAACATGGCGCCCGACGCTGATGAGCGGACCGATGACTAGGTCAAGGGCTCGGGTGCAGAAACAGCCAGTCATATAAGAACGGACCCCCAAATCTCACATTTTATGCTCTGACGATGTCGACAGTGTGGCCGACAAAAGCTAAGCTTTGTAAATTAAACAGTCTTTGTTTAAGATTTTTATCCTGGTGATCATTAATATTTATTTGGCTTACGATATGTGTATACCCAGGATTCGGATTTTTAGTATAATCAAATATATATATATATACCAAACAGAATATATATATATATAAACCAAACAGAAGTTTGATTTTTCTAATGAAACTGCATCTGAGTTTTGGAAGATGAAGCTTTTTCAAGCCAGAAGCTATACCTCTTCCTATAGTCGTATGTGTCAAATGACATATACTTTGCCAGTAGGCAAGGTGGACACCGTATTTTCAAATTAGAAATTTCAGTTTGCATTTTCAGCAGTGCAGTGTGGACTATTTTGACAGGGAATCACAAAGCATGGAAGAGGCACAAAATCTATGCTTCATGTAGCCTGAGATATGACCAAAGTATTTCTGCAATTCCCTTGTTCTTTTATTACGCTGTAGTAGATTGTAGAGCAGCTCACTCCTTTGGTGCCACCGAGACAATCCGTTACAAAAATGCAGAGCCAAAATTTGACATCCGTGTCATAAACAAGTATCCAACCTTGTTTCCAAAGTTGATACAACCGTAAGGTTTTTTTTTAAATTTGCCCTCCTTTTTTTATCTTACTTCTGCCGTTGTCTCTAAAGAAAATTCATCAATAAGGTGGCCCTGAAAACTTACAGGGAATTTCTAAAGTAGCTTTGTAGGCTTACTGCTATCCAGAAGTTCAATTAAAGCACTCAAGGAGTTAACAAAATCCTCTGTAGAATGTTTGCTTTCTTCTGTTTGAAATCAAACATCTGATCTTTATCTGAGATGACAGGTTTAATGCCTTTCTTCTCTGACAAATTTTGAACCGAAGAGGAATGCAAACATATATCGGTGTGGTTTTTAAAGTGTTCATCAGAGCAAGCCAATATTGGCAGCATCGCTGGTTAATAAACAGCAGAGCCAAGAGGTGGTGTCATAGGCTTTAAAAAATTAGATAAATTATAGCCTTGACATCATGTACATGATTTTGGTGGAATATGGTATAGGTCAGGTAATTTGACCAGGATTTGGATTCAGGAAAGTTACCAATGTTTTCATATTTGTTTTATCTGTTTTAATTCGTAATGGAATATAGTGCCTTAAAAGGTTGCCATTTTTAAAGTGAGAGGCAAAACATACTGAAAATGAGCCAAACATTTTTTCACATAAGGTAAGGCAAATGAGTAAAATTATACAGGAGAGAAAAGTAGGATAAACATAAAAGAAAAGACAAAGACATGAATAGAGATTGCAAACAGGTCAATGGATTGGAAAGAAACCAAGTTAAGATGATCTTAAAGTCATCAATGCTACAAGACAAAAGTACCTCAAATTAAGGAAACGAACAGAATAAAAATAATAACAGGCATTATAATAGTTGGTTCAGATATTAAAATGTCTACTATGAACTTCATGGGCACATGCAGTTTCCTTACTGAATTCTGACTAAAAATAAGAGAAGTCATTTTGTAGAAGGGCTGGCCCAGGAAATGTTGCCAGCAGAAACAAAGGCTAACCTGCCTATCTGCATAATTCTGTGTATCAAAGCCAATGAAATAAAACTGCAGTGAACAAACCCAGGAGGCACTTTTCACTCCCATCCCCCAGCATCTGCTACCTAAGCCAAGATAAAGTTAACACTAGGGCTGGCTCTATGAGGTGTCACGGTGCGATGGTTAAGATGCCACATTAAGAGCAGGAGAGGCCTGGTTTTAATTCATGGAAACTCACTGGTGACGTTCAGACATTTTTAGCCAAACTGCTACCATTGGGTAGTTATGGTGGGGGGAAATAGGAAAGAGTTCAAAGTAGGCCACTTTGAACTTCTAGAAAAAAAGTGAGATCACTCTAACAAACAAATGAATAATTCAATAATGGAAAGTACTTATTCATCTATGGACAGAGATGTGGTGGACTGGATTCCTGATATCTTGATTCCCCCCTTCATTGTTCTACAATTCCTGGAGAAGAGCCAACTTGGTGAATGGTCCTATTATCCATTTTAGTGCAGAAAAAGACCCTTTCTGCACTGGTTTATGCAAGCAGAAAAAAGGGTCAGCCCTCCTGTTTCTTTCCACTCCACCATTAATTTAACAAAGGGTGGAGTACCTGATAAGGTTAAAATCCTTCCATAGTGAAGGGGTTTGAATTCAGTAAGCAATGCAAGTTTTTATTAGGGATATCAAAGGTAAAGAACTAAATGGGAGCTTAGGACAAAAGGGAAAAGGGAAGAGGAAGTATATTGTTTCTGAAGGATTTTCTCAACCACTTGCTCCTCCAGCTGGGAGCACATATGCAGGCACATACAGATAGTCCTTGACTTACAACAGTTCATTTAGTGACTATTAGAAGTATTGCATCAAATACTAGGTGAAATAATGAGTCCATGTAATCCTATCATTTCTGATAGTGCCATATTTTGATGGCAAGTTTTATTGATTTGCCATCAAAATATCTAGTCCATGTGATAGTGAATTACCAAGGGTTCCGTATGACCTGCTAGCTATAAAAGAACAACAGTTCTTTTAGTGACCACTTGAAGTTATAACGGCACTGAAAAAGTGACTTACGACCATTTTTCACACTTACAACCATTGCAGCATCCTCCTGGTAAAAAATGATCAAAAATCCGATGCTTGACAACTGACTCATATTTGTGATGGTTGCAGGGTCTTGGGGTCACATGATCACCTTCTGACAAGTAAAGTCGATGGGGAAACCAGATTCGCTTAACAACCGTATTACTACCTTAACAACTGCATTGATTCACTTACCAACTGTGGCAAGAAAAGTCATAAAATGGGGCAAATTTCACTTAACAACTGTCTCATTTAGCAATGGAAATTTTGGGCTCAATTGTGGTCATAAGTTGAAAACTAGCTGTATACACATATGCAACAAACAGAAAAGGGACAGAATGAAACAGACAATGGCTAAGATAGGGGCTATAACTCAGATATTTTTCCATACATCAAAATCAAATGTCTAATTCACATCTAGCTTTCAGTTGTTCATGGATTTCTCTCCCCCCCCCCCAGATCTCCATTCCTGGAAATTTGGAGTACTGCTTCCTTGGCCTTGAAGCCAGAAGAGATGCCCCAACCTCCCATAAATTTGCAATATGGACAAAATGGAGATGCCCTTTCCTCTTTTTAAAATAACACTCGAAGAGAGGGGTGTCCAAACTTGTCAACTTTAAAACTTATGGACTTCAACTCCCGGAATTCCCTAGCCAGCCATGCTGGGAATTGAAATCCACAAGTCTTAAAGTTGCCAAGTTTGGCCACCGCTGCCCTAAGACAATGAAACTTTGTTGTTCCTGATTGGTTGCCAAGAGTTTTATTTTTCCAGGCTGAGGGTCCCTGCCCATAGTCTACTCTAGATAGATGAATTAGAGATAACTAACAGATTGAGTGTTTTTTTCCCCTTTAAACTATTTCATGTTTTCAATTTCTTGGTATGGGTTTTCCCCCATTTACAACAAATTCCACTGGATCTGACCCAAGACATTGAAAATAATATAGCATGGCTCTACCCAGAATCAATTTTGGCTTGTTTGTACTTCTCCAATAGGAAATGGAGAATTACTCAGTGTATGTATTCTGGGAACCTCTAAATGGAACTGCTGCAATTGTAGTTTATTGGGATTAATTTTAAAAGCTCTGGAGAATTCACAATTGCACTTGCATCTATACAGTACTGCTGAATGGCACTAATCAGAAACAACATAATTCTATTCCTGAACCAATTGCTATTGTTGCCAATAAAAGTGGGGGCAGCAACGTGTCATGTTGCAAATGGGCTGCCTCTGTATATTTGAAAGAATGCCTTCTCCTACATATATATTATATTATAAGGGATAAAGAAAGTATGCCAAGGATTTCTATTTTGCAAGATGTCCCTGATGACCGCATGGTCAAGGGCTTTTTTTTTTTTTGTCGTCACAGTTGCACTCTGAAACATCTTGTTGAAACAAACCATGTATATTACCTTTGCTTCTGTCTTAGAAGGTCAAAACAAGTTCTTCTTTTTTTGGATATTTTTAACAACTTAACCATTTTACTGTACATTTTATTCTTCATGCTGTACTTTCATGCTGTTTATTATTGCTATGTTTATTACTGTTTTATTGCTTTTTGTGGGCATTTTATCTAAGTTTTTGTCAGACTTAGTAGTTGCAGAGCATGTAAGCAGGTTAGGACAACAGTAACAACAAAAATATATGTCTTACTCTATGGGTGAGAGTAGTAGGGAGAGTGTATCTACTCTTCTGTCTATCACAAGGAAGAGTGGTCCAGAGGATTGACAAATCTGAAAATTTGAAAGATATGAAGGGTCCTTGGTGCTCTCTGAGCTTGCTTGTTTTCTTGTAGATATTTCATTACCCAAACTAGGCAACATCATCATGCTAGTAAGGAGTGCAGTTTGCTTCAGTTTATATTCTAGTGGCTTGCCCTGTCAGTGTTGGTGTGGGGTGGTCTTAGAGGTTGTTCCCTGGCATTTTTGGACTTGGCTTTGTCTAGGATGGTCACATTTTCCCAATTGAAACTATGGTTAAATCTGTCTATATGTTGTGAAATTAAAGAATTTTCATCATCTCTTCTGACTGCTAGCTGGTGTTTGTGGATGCGTTCTGCCAGTCTTCTGCCTGTTTGTCCTACATAGTGGTTGCTGCAGTCTTTATATTATATGCTGTAGATAACTCCTGTTTTTTTCTTCTGAGGTTGTTGTGTCTTTTGGTCTGCTTAGGATGTTTTGAAGGACTTTAGTTGGCTTGAAAGATACATAAGGATGGCTTTGGCTTTGAAAGATACATAAGGACAATTGGCTAATTGGCTTTTAAAGATACATAAGGACAAACTGAAGCTTGGAAATGTAGAACAGTATTTGAAGTATTTGAAGTATCTGAAATAAAGGTTGGGTATTGGCATTTGGAAAATATGTTTTCTCTAAAACTGATTTTGGTTTTGTTCATCCTTCCATGCTCCAGAGTATTTTGCTTGCTCACAAATGGTGAGTACAGTCTCCCGCCACCGAAGAAAACATAAAATAATGAACTTATCCCACTTCACTCCTTGCTGTCTACCATTCTACTTTACCTTTCTGTGGACATAAGTCAGCTCTTCTTTTTATTTTTAATGAAGTGCAGAAACATCCTTCTAAATAAAGGGTATGTATCATGCTTCACTGTGTGGTATTTTCTCATTTATTTTTGAATTGAAATATAATTGCAGGAAGGTATAGTTGCTACAGATTTCTTTTTGACTATGCTGCCTTCAGAGTTATAGCTATAATTCCTCTTGTCAGAAAATAAGACAAACAGTACTCCTGTAATGTTAACCTGACCATCCAGGGCTGAAATTAAGATTTCCCTTTATTAAAGAACTGTTCCTTGTGTTGCAGGAAGAATAATTCTTCTGAGTATCCTCTTTTTTCTCCCAACAGGAAACAATAATGAAATGAACTCAATGAACTCAATAGATCAATATCAATTAACAAAGAAATAATGTTCAGTTCTGAGACAAGAATATATAGCATGAGACCAGAAATAGCAAAGACTACCAGGTAAGTTAATTTGCATGCTATTGTAAGCATCTTGCACTGGTTTTGCGTATAGCAATTTACCTAAAAAGAAAACACAAGCTATAGAAAATACACATGGTTAACAATAATGCAACATAATCTATGCAACCTATCTCCCCATGGCAAATAATTTAATTACTAAGTAGGAGACAGATCTTTTTTCATGTCCCAAATAGTTCTCAGTTTATGAACAGGTGCTAGCTACTTTTTCTCACTTCTACTCCCATTTCTCCTTTAAACTAGCTTCAGCTAATGACAGCAAAGACAGAATCAATGCTATTGGCAAATGCACATTCCAGATTGTTATGGTTTATTTAAAATAAACCCAGGATAAAACTTTCAAATATGGGGTGTTTTGTTCTGATTTCAGAACACCTAGATATCTTCTTTCCAAGCTCAGAACTTTTCAAGCTTTGGAATATTTTGCATACTCAAATGTTGCATGAAAAAAATGTTTGGGTGGAACTCATCCTCATCTTTCTTTAACCACAGCACAAACAAGTCCTATTTTTTATATACATGCCTTATGAATTCATCTTCATCCCTAGTCCACAATCGACTCAAATTACAATAGTTTTTAACTGTTCTAATTTTAGAAAAGGGTGTTCTTTCTTCTCCTGACCGTTCTTGTCTTGGACACAATCTAGGCCACAATCATTGGCAATGTGATAGTCAGGACAGAGACATAGTCAGAAGTTGGGATGTGTCCAGTTTTATTGGCCATTCTAGTTTGCTATGAGCATACCTCTTCCTATCTCTGGGGAATGGAAGATTAAGAGCATCCCCCCCTCCCTCTTCTATTTCAGTACGAGGTCTTGACAGATGGATACATGCACACATCTAGCCATTGATCAACATTTGTCTCCTCTCTGAGCCTCAACCTCACCCCACATTAGGGAGAGTGATTGGTTGCTGTTCTTTGTATCAGCAGGAAATGCTCTGTGGGAAAGGAAACTAAGCCAAAGGAACCCATGAGTCACTTTTCTTAATTTATCCCACATTAAAACTGTAAGGGCAGTACATTCACCAGCTTGGACACTGATACAAAATAGGGCTTGGCAGTCTGGATGGCAAATTTTTGGCCAGTATATATTTCTGCCGGCTGAAGGATGGGTAACTTGCCCATTAAGATGAGTCTCAGGCTCTGCTCTACATAGGAAAAGTTGAGTATAAAAATAGGGATAAATACACAACAAAAAGTATATGTTTGGTAAAACTGTATGAACATTTTTGTGGGATTTTGTATAACAACCTTTTCCAGCCTAATGTGGAAATTACCGATATGGGCCAGATAGAGACTTATTCTTCTACCTCAGGGACAAATGTGTTCTTCAGTTTGTTAAATCACATCCTTTAAATTATTTTACTTAGGGGAAGAAAATAGCCTGACTGATCCTAGTAACACAAAAAATGGACTGTACACTCTATATCTTTATTCAGTGATTACATGTGCATAAGTATATACACGCAGAGATGTAGCTTTGTTCATGTTAGCCAGAAGAAGATAAGTTATTGTGGAATCTTTACACAAAGAAAGGAGAAATGGGCTTGCTCTGTGGCATCTAAAAACTCTTCTATCAGCTGAGGCACATGATAATTGACATGTCTCCGGCAGGACTGTCTGACCACATGGATTTCAAACAATTACTTTCCTCAGCTGTTAGATTTTCAGATGTGATCTATAGAGCGATGCTGACAGTAGATTTTCTGCCAGCAATAAAGGTGGCCTGATTCAGAGAATAATTATTGTATGCAAATGAATGTGATTTTCCTCTGCCCTTTTATGGATGATTCTGCTCTGCCATTCATCAGGGCCACAAATTTCACTTGGTAGGAGATGGAATTAAAGATACAGGCGCCTCTGGACCTTTGTCTTTGAGTTACTAAATCCATCTGTAACTATCTTCATAAATAGATGTGCACATGGTACAAAGTCATGACAAATACCCATTTTTAAAAAATCCAGTCATTATGCTATAAAATTGGTTCAGGATATACCAGAACATTGCCTTAAAGTCCACAAATGTAATAGCTATCCCTTTCTCATACACATACATCAGTTGTAAAATACATTGCCCAGTTTTGCCTGCCTGTTTTAAAGGAGAAAACACAAAGAGCTATTTTCTCTCTGAACATGATTCTGTTCTGATCTTCATGAGGAATTGTGAATAGTAAGTGAAAATAACAGGAAAACATAAGTAAGTTCTTTTGTTTTCAATATTGGCCCCAGAATGTGATGGCAAGCTCACAGGAGAAGTGTAATACAAAATGTGTCTTTGTTAAGTATCACTTTCTGCATAGTTCCCAGCTTGCAGTGCACATCCTTCTCCAAGTATGGAAGGAAGGTGATTGAGTATAAATGGAACAGGTCCACCTGTCAGTGGGCTGTCTTGTTACTCATATTGTAACAGTTTCTAAAATACCTTTTTTCCCTCAGTGCCACTATAAATTAGAAAGGAGCTGTTTTTTGTCTGCATGTGTATCTTGCCTATGTGTGTATAAGTGTACATCCACAATGCAGGAAGCACCACTAGAGGCCATCATATACTTATCTAAATAAATGCTAAATTAATGCACTTCCTTCATGGAGAATGCAACCTCCAGCATTGTCAGAACAGTATTATTTCACTGAACAAACAGTTCCCTCTGGTTTGCTCCTGCACAAAGTTGTAAGGAAAAACTTACAATAACCATTACAAACCACAGAAATAAATACTCATCAGCCCGGACTTTTAATAGCGATTGTTATAAAATGCATTTACTACGTAGGAGAAGATTACATAAAAGACTACCTTGTGACCTAGATATCTTAGCTGACACCCATAAGTCAAATCAATGGTATTAGAGTAGAAATTTCAATTCACATTCTTGAATTGGACATGCCATGTCATAGCTAGTTCCTAGTGAATGGTGATATATTTACTCTTAAACATTACTACTTTGCCCAAACTACTAGAAATGTGGAATATTTTTCAAGTATCAGTGGTCGGTGTATGTCTGAATTTTTAAAATCTCGCTATGCCAATATGGTAAGTTTGCTAGGGGAAATACTGTGCTATCAGGCTCACCGATAGCATAGCTGCTGACAGCTTTTAGTTTTCTAAAATTTCTCTGACTAAAACCTTGCCTATATTTTCTAAACTTCTGAAACATTTTATTCCACTCTCAAAACTCATCCTGGACAAGAGAAAATGGTGGAAGAGAAGGTTGTTGGGAGGAATTTCATCAAATAAACTCACATATTTTAGCCCTGTTTCCTTTTGCCTCTTCTCAGCATGGTTAGAGTGCCTTTTACTGCCCAATAGTAGAAAATCAAAATATAAAAACAATAAAAATAAAATTCATAATACTTCTTTGGACAATTTGAAGGTGCTGCTTACTAGATTGGAGCTGGTAGGAGGAAGATGAAAACTTGCAAAGGGTGACAAGATCTTGCTTTCCTGGGTGGAATATCAGAAGCAAAGTGGCATTCTGCATTATTAAATCTAGACTCTTTAGCAATCATTTCTAAGAATTCTCTCCATTTAAAACTTTATTGTATAAAATTGGATATGGAAGAGACTGAAAAAGTCCTACCTTATGAGGGCCTCTTGATATAAATCTGAATGAGCAGCAATAGTTCTGATTTTGTTGGAGATCTATTAGGTTTAATGGCAATCTTCTCTTCCAATCTGCCAATACTACTCTGGGGAATTGGTCATTGAATTATTAGAGTACGTGCCTTCATGATACTGGCAAATGCTGGTAAACGTTATTCCTATTTGGAATAATGTTGTATCCATTCCTAAATAAAAAGCAGGCCTGGAATGTATGACTAAAACCTCCCTGGACATGGGAAGAAATATCAGAATATCATAAATTTGCCCAGTTGGGTTTTAAGTCCTACATACTGTGGTCTCAAAAATGAGGAGGAAGTCTGGTAATTGTTGACATATTGTCTGTGATCAGAGTTAGTGTTTTCAAAGTGGTTAGTGTGACTGCTTTTATGTTAGATTGGGCTAAATTCTGCTAAAGATGTTACCTAGCCTGGTAATAAAACATTACTGAAACCAACCCACGAGCTCAGAGAATGAACCTCCACCCTCATCCTACACCCAAGCTACAGATATTCACCACTATTGCAAATAAACAAGAGGTTATCTTGGCCACCCTACTGCTCATCTGAATATTTTCCTGGGTTCCTAGATCTGATCACCAGGCTGGAAGTTTGTCCCTCGTCACTTCTTGATGTAGGGGATCTTCAGTCTCCATATAGTAGAGGCTGGGTCTAGCACAGGGGTTCCCAACTGGGGGTACGAGAGGATATTCCAGGGGGTGCGAAAACTTGGGTTTTCAAAATTACAGTGTATATGCATAATTCGTTGCCGTTATTTCGAACTTTTGTAAGGGGTGCGAGAATATATCAGAAGCATTCTAGGAGTGTGGGGTATAGAAAAGGTTGGGAACCGCTGGTCTAGCAGAATCCAGGAATTAATGCCTCCATGGTAACTATGGGCTTCCTTGGATAATCTCAAGCTAAACACATGCAAGTAATCACATATTAGGTCTTTCTTTTATTTTGAAACAGATGTTATATGATCTTGGTATGGAAATTATCACAATCAAACTATTTCCTGGTCCAATTATGATTGACAGCCATGCAGTTTTCATTGTGATTAACAAACGAACCTGGATGAATAATTCTAATATTTGACACAATGTCTTTGAGCAACAAATTAGGCAAACTGATTTTCAAGTTCTGATGCCATGATGAAAATAGCTTGTACAGCCCTTGCTGACTTTACACTAAACCAAGGTCAAAAGAGCCCCATAACATTCCACGATGCTAGAGTGAAATTTCAACTACATTTAAAAAAAACAAATAATGGGGAAGTTATTCTTTAAAGAATGGGTTTAACCTGCTTCAAAGCTTTGATACAAGCTAAAATTATTAGACAGAAAAGACTGAGTACACTCATACTTTTAATGGGCAATTGGAGAATGTTGTGAAATTAAATCTGTACCCTAAGCACTGCTTACTGTTGTGAAGATGAGTCTTTATGGAACAGGCATTAAAAATGATGGCATTATCATTCAATCAGCTTTCACACTATCACGTCTCTCCCTCTCCCTCTTTTGCAAGCAAAATTGTATGCCAGCTGGAAGCATTCCTTTCTTACCTCATTGTATCAGTACTTTCAATATATGGAAGAATGACCATATATTTTAAGAATATATATATAGATACACTGATATTGGAAATATTGTCTTCTCTGCACTGGAGTGCATCTTTCAGTTTGAGATAGCATCTGTCAAATGAGTTTTTCTATCAATATAACACTGTTTCAACACTTAATACAAAGCAGAGCAAAGGTGTTCACAGAAGGCAAGGGATGCACATTCATTAAAAGACAGCAGCATTGGCTTCATTTTTATGCCCAGAAGTTCTGTCAGTGGTAGCACTTTCTTCCTTCTTGAGTACTTTGTCACCCATCTCACACTTGACTTTGGCAATATTTATATCAGCCAAGCTGGTGACAATTACAGGACCACTGCCTTGGCAAGGCGAATTAAAGTAGATATCAGAAATCAGAGATCCTTCAGATTTTGACAGGCTTCAATTTACAGTTTCTCACCACTGGCCATGATGAGGAGGTCTGATGAAGGTGGGCAAACCGACAACATCTGGGGGAGGAATGTTTTTTTCCCACCTTGGTATCAAAGTAACCTCCACGTTATATATTCTTCTGTTTCAAGAGCACAATGGCAGAATAAATTAAAAGCGCTGAAGTGGTTGTTTCCCCCCCCCCCCCATCCTTGATACTTGCCAACTCATTAGCAGTGGCAATTCTCATGAGTTAAGCTTTTTTTTCTGTGTCATCGAAAGATGGCATGTTCTTCTTTCCTCTCCTATTTAGTAGCTGCAAACTGCTACTACCTCTGCAAAAATGTTGTCCTCAGGTTTTGAAATTTGGTTAGAATTCTTTCCTGCCACCAACCTCTCCCAAATTCAGGATAAGAGTACAGATGGGGATACTTCCTTTCTCTATACAAAAGGAATTCACCTCTCATGAATTCCTGCTTGAAGAAGATAATCTACGTTTCTGCAACAGCAGGAACTGCAAAGCAGTTAAAATTTCATTTTAACATCTCCAACTAATTTTTTGTTGATTGCTTTGGAACATACAGTATTTTAGAATCCTCTGGCACTACAGTTAGAAAGGTGAGACTGTAAGGGCAACAGGTATATGAGCAAACATTCCCATTTTAGTACTACATTAGAACTTTGTGGTACAGAGAATGTCATCTGTTTTTCCACTGTTCAGGCTGTGGTTCTTCACGGCAAAAGTATTCATGGTTGTTTAATTCACACTATAAGTGAAAGGAACAAACTGGCTGAGCTTGGTTGTCCACTATTGGAAAAGAAAAGAACTGCAGACTTCAGAAGTTGTGGGTGCACCATCACTGGAAGTTTTTAAGAAGAGATTGGACAGCCATTTGTCTGGAA